>JAUPFR010000004.1:55635122-56835122 GCA_036925125.1 Oreortyx pictus
AGTTGAATCCAGATGTGCTGTTTTTCTTGAAGACTTGCATACAGCTTCTCTTAAACTTTGAATCTGAGTATCTCAAGTTGATTTGCAGACCCCGGTATGTGAGAAATCAAGCAGCCAGTAACGCACGGTAAGTTGATTTTAAGTGCCTTGTAGAAGGTCATCTCCAAGTTGACTAAAAAAAATGACAACACCACACATGCAGTAAAGAAAATACAAAACCAAAGCTGTCAAGCACAACCGACTTTCTTCTGTGTATGGCCTCGTCATTTGTTAGGAAACTTAATCAGAGATTCTGAAAGGTGTGCTTGCATTTTAAACTCAGTTTCCAAGGACCTAGGAATCTTAAGTAGGTCAGTCTGAATGTAATGCCTTGTGGTTATATCCATGGAAACTACAACAGCAAAAAAGAGCATAATAGTAATGTTTGGTAGAGCAAATTCTCAGTTACAAAGCACTATTTTTCAATACAGTCAGAGTCACCACCATTAGCTGTGCATTTTTGTCAACTAAATTTATCAGACAGTTGATGAGAAGGTTCAGCCTCTGCTGCCACACCACCAGCATCTACCCTATTAGGTTAGCTATTCTGTAGTGTCATTCCATTACAAAGTAGTGCTTTGTTTTGGTATTTGTTGCTGTTCTCAAATACAGATTATACAGCAATTTTTTGGAGGGTTGAGGGGTTCAGGGGCAGGCTATTAATGAAATCATGTACCACAGAAACAAGAAGGGGAATGGGAGAGAAGGATAAACCGCATGTCCATCACTCTTTTCCAGATTGGCTAATCAGTTTTGAGATGGTGATGGTTATATTCATTTCTGTGGATAAGAATGTTACATATGTTTTTGACAGTGTTTATGTAGCCAAACTGAGAAGACATGGATGTGGTGAATGGGTCTGCAAAATAAGCAAAGGACTTGCTGCGCTGTGGACATTAAATTGAACATCAAATGACCAACAGTTCAAAGATGATGTGACAGCTGCTTTGGAGGGGTTTTTGTGTAGTTTGATGTTATATTAGTGGTTGGTGGCCACATTCTCATTGGCCTGGTTGTTGGGATAGAAGGCACGTACAACAAGATTGCAGGCACATTAACCTGGGAGAAGCAGTTGCTGTACAGCAGGAGAGTAGAGCAGCCATTGGAAGAGATGTTGAAAGATTGTCGGGAACCTCACAATATTCTGCAGATTTGAATCCCTTCAGCCAGGGGCAAATAAGCCCCTGTTAACCCTGTCAGCTTGCATAAGATCTGGTGAAGAAATGCCCTGGTTTCAGCTGGGATGTTTTGGCTTTATGAGAAAAGCACTGTTGATTGCACAGCTTTGTTTCCGGTTGTTGCTGGGCATTGCTGTACAGAGCCCAAGAAGGTTTAGTTTCTCAGCTTCTCACGCTGTTGTGCCAGTGACGGGCTGTAGGGCACAGGTAGCTAGAAGGGGTCTGAACAATGACAGCTGGCTTAAACTGGCCGTATGATGGCAATCTCAATTACTTGAAGTCTGTTTATAGCTTTGTACAGTTATACTCTGCGTGAGCTCATACCTGTGGCCTCTCAGAACAGGCAGTGCTAATTTTCTCAATATAAAATCATACCGTTACAGTGCAAATTGTTCCATCAGTGTTTCCATGAGGTACCTAGCTGCTGTCTGTCTTTCTTCTTGTTAGCTTTTGTAAGAACATTTACTAAGCTCACTGCATTAATTGTACAGTTTGTGTTTCCAAATTGTAGAAGAAAGGTCAGTTTCTGCACTGGACTTGTAGCTTTCTCAATCAAAATGAAATATTGCTGCTTTTCTTCAGGAGTGCTTTGGTGGTCATTAGGTACAAGTCATTGTGGTTCCGGGGTTTGTTGTGGTGAGTGACTGCTATATCCTTTTATGTGGGGGACTGTGACTTCAAAGTCAAAGTGAAAGTGTGTTCAACAAAAGTGCCTGCTATTAAGAAAAAGGACGCTAGAGTGTAGTATAGCATTTATAGTACTCCTGCAGCTCTGAGCTGTCAGAAGGTTCTGAGCAGGATGTAAATCTGACTGCACGCTGCCTTTTTCATATCATATTAGGTCTCAGAGTTGTTCTAAAGTGCTCTGACAACAAACAAAGCTCAGTTATTTTACCGTCTATACCGGAAGTGAATAGTTATCTAGAATACTGAAATTGAAGATTTTGATCAATATTTAACTATTTCCTAGTTTCAGTTATAAAGCTGTTAACTGTATTTTTTTTTTTTTTTTTAAGCTTACACTCACTTCAGGACAAAATGCAGAGAATGGTGGGAATTCTTTCTGATATGAACATTTACTGCTCAGAGAAGTAATTTTGCTTTTTAGAAGGCATCTGCTTTTATGTTTGTGCTATTTGTAGGTTGGAACAGGCTTTCTGTTACGTGTTCATGTTATCCTAAATAGATTATAATTCATAATTTAATTTCATTGCTTTTTTGTTATTTGTGAGAGGAAAAATAATGAAATACATAGTTCTAAGTGATGAGAAATGGCATTGTGGAGTGGAGTGGGAAATATAAATCCATGGCTCTTCTTTTAACTTATGTCCATATGATGTGCGGGTTCTGAGCCAGCTTTCACTTGAGGTCAGTGGCAGAATTCACCTACGAGGTTACTAGGTGTGAGAGTGATCTTTTCATTTAACTCTCCTTTTACGTCTGCTTTGCTTCAAGCTAGGATTCAGACATAGTTGCTGTCTACAAAGTAAATACATGCCAATAGGGTCTGTCCTTAAAATCTGTCCCTAAAATACTGCATTAAATTAGGTAATGTTACATAGGTGGACCTGAATTTCAAATATGGAAAGAGCTTTCACGTATGTGGTAAGTTAGTGGAAAGGTCAGTTGTGTTAATCAAATCGTCTGAGGTGTTTGGAACAAGAGTATGTTTTAGGACTAACCTAGAAAAACTAATTTCGGGACAAAGCTGAAAATCTTCATAAAAGATTTGGAAAAAAACGAAGTATTTGCTAGAAGTATTTCCCCTTGCATAGATTCTTGCAAGGCTTCACATAATGAGAAGTTGTAATAATCTTTTTTTTAATGGAAAAAGCAACTGCAAAGCAGCAGTAGGTGAAGCTTTTTAGTAATTTAACTTCACATAGTATTCCAGGTTTATAGAGCTTCAGTTTTGGAGTGCTGAGGACAGCTGAAATTTACCACAGAATTGTAGAATTGTTTGTGTTGAAAGGGACCTTTAAAGGTCATTCATTCCATCTTCTCTGCATTGAGCAGTTACATCTACAGCTCAGTCAAGGTGCTTAGAGCCTGATCCCACCTCACCTTGGGTGTTTCCAAGGATGGAGCATCCACCACATTTCTGGACAATCTATTCCACTGGTTCGGTACCCTTATCATAGAAAACTATTTTCTTATATCCTTTCTATTCAGGCTGCACTGAAGCATTCTATGTATTTCCATGGAAACTACAACAGATGCAAAGAGCACAATAACACTATTTGATAGAGCAAATTCTCAGCTACAAAACGCTATTTTTCAACACAGTCATTGCCATTTGCTGTGCATTTTTGCGTGTTAGGGACAGGAGTCTCACTTGTAAACATCTGCACCAGTGGAGATGACCCACTGGTGCTGTCAACACTGCTGAAACGCACCACCCACCACCACGCTGTACTCAAATCCACTGTTTGTTCTCTATAAATGTTCATCAAGCACTGATGAATGTCAGTGGGTGCCTTTTTTTTTCCACTCTGAGGAATCTGATTCTCTGCCTTTGTTTCATAGTCACATCTGTGTCGGATGCAGTTTTGTCAAACTACCTCTCTGCTGCCATTTGTTGCATGGCAACAAAATGTAATGGAATATTGTCAAGAAGGTTCAACCTCTACTACAATACCGCCAACATTATGTTGACCTCTGATGTGATGGGCCAACATAATAATATAGGAGGCATAACAGTCAAATTAGCCTTTGAATATTGTAGAAAATCAATATATTTTGAGTTGATCAAACTGGGGATCCACATTAGAATGAGTGCTACCAAAAAAAAAGGTGCCTATGTCTGAAAATTCTAGATGGTGCATCAAACTATTTTTGAAGAAAGAACAGGAAAAGCTTACTAAAAAAGAAAAATAAGATTTTCAAATTAAGTTTCTTAAAGTTGTCATTTCAAACTATTCTTTAATTTCTCTGTTCTGATTTTAATTGAAGCTGTACGGACTCTGAACTTTGTTCAGGCAGGATTTCACAATCTCCAGCTATGGAATATTAACTACTTCTTTTCCTAGTGATGTGTACATGAAAAAGGAGGGAAGTTGTCAGCAGTTATTTCACTGAAACTGAAGTTGTTGCCTTTTCTGGTTAGCTGCAGCAGAATTATATATAAACAGCATTATATATAAAGCCCCTCTGCTTTAACCTGGCCAAAACTATTTCCATTACCTTAATTTCTTCAGTAAAACTGAGCATAAGAGGTGATCTTAAAGATATGTACTGCAGCAGATCAAGAAGCCACTAAGCTATGAAGTAGTACAGAGAAGCAGAGCTGGTTGTAACACAGAGTACCTACTGTTTGATTTCCGTGTCTAAGTACGCTGAGATGAAATATCGGGCTGGAGTGTGACTGCTACTGCCAGGCTACACTGTGCCCGTGGTCCTGGTGCCCACACATCCTCAGCCACCTGAGTTACAGCAAGCTTTGAAGCAAAAATTCCATTCAACAAGGATTTCATGTCATGGAAGAGCACTACTGCATGCAGAGGCAAACGTTGTTGTTACCTGTATTTCAGTCTGCATTAGGTGAGCGAGAAGTAATTGTTACGTCTTACTTTCATGTGTATACAATTGCTCATAAGTCTTGTTCCATTTTTGTAGGTGCACAGAAGCCCAGACACAGAAAGTCAGCATTGTTTGTCCCTTGTTTCTCTAGGCTGAGTGTGTGTGTGAAACAGGATGGTGGGATGTAAATATTCCAGTGCAGTACTTGTACTCTTGAAGGAAGGTGACTGTCCCATGTGGGTTGACCAATGGTATCACCACGGTTATCTTCAGGGAGGCTGGAGGCACGTGGCTTAGGCCTCATTGAGTGTGTAAAGCAGATACAGGAATAAAGCTGTTGCAGAAAGTGTTGCAACCCACAGTATTCTAACGCTAGGCAGCTGATGTCTTTTATAAATACATATGGTTCTGTATAGGTCATTCTGGTCTAGCATATGATCTGATTTCTTTTTTACTTTTGTGCTCTGCCCAGTATAAAATCTCTGTCCCTCAAGCTGCATGATAGATGTTTTTATTGATTAGACTTTTCCACGTTCCAGTATGACATTGCACTTGTGCAGTGTTATCACAGGGAAGACACCCTAGCATTTAAAAATGGTAGCTCTTTCAATTTTTTTTTTTTTTTAGTGAGGGTTTGACCCTGATACTGCAGTAGGACCCTTGGATGTGGGAAGTCACACCAGGGAGTTATTACAGAGTGTCATTTACCTGCTCTTGACAGAGCTATGGGAGCAAACCTATTTGTTTCTCTTCTCTGGGAGCAGTTTGTCTCTGCTTTGGGAGTTTAGCTTTCCATTTTCAGCCTCCAAAAATGGAATGTGAACTCTCCTACCCTCATCAATATCCTTCTGTTCCTAGCTGTTATTCATAGGTCTCACTAGAGGCATCTCTGCTTCCTCTATCCTGTAAATGCTTTTGCCTTCATAGTTGGTGTTCACATTATCTTCTAAAAAATGTCAGATACCATCATTCTTTGTTGCATTGTCCTCCCTAAACACTGTAACCTGTAGAAACCTGCTGCCCTCTGTCTTGTGTCTCTTTTACGACTGTTGTCATTCAGGGGAAGCCCATCAGCTCTGTTACATGGCAGAGGCATGGTTGCTGGGCCACTCAGTGTTAGTGAGATGGAAGATATGCTTTCTTTTTCTTTTGTATCTTTCTCCTGTTTTTGTTTGCAGTGTATTTCATAACCTTGCTCCGATCAGCAGCTTTTATGTCTGTGTTGCAGTGATGGTGGAGTCAGCAGACCAGAAAGCAGCCTGAAAGAGTTGTCAGATGGCAGGTGTTTGGGTTTCAGTCTGTGCAAACCCCCACCATCCTGGCTGGAAAAGGAGAGGAAGGCGGCAGACCTGTAGCTGTTGTAAATTTGTCCTTGCACTCTTGGTATGGATGAAGATTAGTCCAGTTGGGAGCATCTCCCAGGGAGAACCACCGCACTCACTGCTAGAAGCACCAGGATGCAGGCATGGATGTGTACCTCCATGCTGGTGGTCTGTGCATGGCATGAGCTAAGGCATCTCTCACCCTCATGTTTCTCTCATGTAGTGAACTTCTTCCTTATTATTTCTTCTTATGAATCAGGAATGACATTCCACAAATAGGCAGAATGTTAAAACACAACAAAAAACAAAGTACTATAATGCTTCAGATAAGAGACCTCACAGCCAGTTCACAGCCAGTTCACTCACCGTCTTAGTGGTAACTGGAGGTTTTCTGTCTGTTTATCTTCCTTAAACTACTGAAATGTGTTAAAACTGAATTGTGGAAAGCCTAAATCAAAGGTATTTTTCAGTACTGCATTCACAAGTTGTTGTCAAATTGGCAATTACAGATACAAATCAACAGCATGCACAGTTAGCTTGACTTTTAATGCGACCACTTTATGACTCAAGTGAAATGAACAATATCACAGCTGAAGACCAGCTATATTTACTACTCCTCAGATAAGCCCTGAAGAAGACTTTGAAGTCCATACTGGAAACCATTTAAATGTGGAGGTGAGGCACTTGGTAACATTGACTGGAGGCCATACTGGTAGTGGGCTAATGGTTGGACTAAACGTTCTTATAAGTCTTTTCCAACCTTAATGATGCTATGATTCTATGATTCTGTGGTATTCACTTTTAGACTACCTTTGTGAAGAAACTAGTCATCACAGTAAATACCACAATAATGAACAGTCCTGTCTTGGTTCAGTTTTGCTGGGAAAACAGACTTAAATTGTTTTGAAGCTGAACATCGTAATATAGATGAGAAGAATGAAAGGAAAGCTATGAGTTGTATATGAAGACAGAGAATAATTTTTGAGTCCTGCCAAAATGTCTGGTTGCTTTGTCATGAGTTTTTAAACTCATTTTCAGGAATGCTCAGAAACAGGTAGAAACATGCTGGATAGCTTTGAGCTGTAGTGAAATTGCTTACAGGTGAATAATACTACAAAAATTATTCACCTTCAAATTCCTCTCTCCACCCCTGGGCTTTTCCATCATATTCTGAATACTGCTGTTTTGCCTGTAGTCTGGTGCAGATTGCTTTCATTTCCAGAAATGGATGAAAACTTATAGTTGTCATTAACTAAGTCCCCTGGTGCTCTGCCCTTGCTCTTCTGTGACATCAGTGACATACATTGCACAAGACGTAGTATAAGCTTTCAACAGAAGAGAAACACAAAGAGCCTTTTCTGCTTAGGCGGCCTTTCTGAGAGTAAAGACAGCTTTTGTGGTGGTGGAACAGGACTTCTCCTGTTCAGAGCTGGTTCCTAAACGACTACTGGTATAGACTTACAATGTTTATTTCATGTAGGGATAAAGTGTGTGTGGGTTTTTTTTTTTTTTTTTTTTTTTTTGTCTCTGGTACGTAAGGTTACTGTGCTACATATGAGTGCAGAAATAAGTCTTCGTGCTCCCAGGCTGGGGTTGTAGAAGTGCCCTACCCATTCAGCATAATTAGGCATCTAATTGAGTACTTAAAAGTTAAGTAATGTATATAAATATGTATATCGTTAAGTTATATTGCAGAGTATTCTGGTTGTAATTGTGTGTGTTCTGCTCCCTACAAATCAAATTATAGGTATAGTTGATTCTGTGTTAATTTAAAAAAGCTTGCTTTTTGGATAACGTCCTTTACTTTTTTACAACGTTAATAATGCTAAAAAACTACCCTTGAAGAATGTAAGCCAGCCACAGAAAATACAAAGAGCACATACCTTAAAAAGGGAGACTTGGAGGCTTGAAAATAAGTAAATTATATCTGGCCAACTTTGTAATAGTAAACACCCTGAGGTCAGAAACCATCAGAAACTGATTCTGTCCGCTTATAAAAGCTAGGGAACAATAGAGCTCTTTGTATCAAAGTCACCAGTTGACTGTTTTGGTAGCTTTGTGTAGTAGATTTTCATATCCTAATCTCTCCTTAGAAGAAAATAAAGTCATGGGGAGAATTCTCTTGCTAATGAAACCAGCCATGTTATGGTTTCATTTCAGTAATGAGGAGAAAGTAAATGTGCAAAACGAGTGAATATGTTGGTCAGAAAGG
Source organism: Oreortyx pictus (assembly GCA_036925125.1). Classification (NCBI taxonomy): domain Eukaryota; kingdom Metazoa; phylum Chordata; class Aves; order Galliformes; family Odontophoridae; genus Oreortyx; species Oreortyx pictus. The sequence continues at coordinate 55,643,393 of JAUPFR010000004.1, forward strand.
GGATTAGGTTTTATTTAGCGTCCTGGGTGCAGGCATCAAAAAGCCTTCGGGAATATCTGCTGCCTCCAGGTTGTTAAGAAACTTTTTTTCAGAAACATTTGTTTAAATCATCTACATGAGAAGAGAAAAATTTGGAAAAAAGGCAGTGACACAGCACTGGAAATCCTCTGACATGACACTGTCAGATCTGGAAGTTAGGTTTGTTTCATGTAGTGCAGAGTGAAGGCCCTTGTCAGACCCCACTGAATACTGAAGTTAGTGAGTATTTAGTTTTAGTTTCAAAGATTTTAATAACTAACTAATACCCCAGAATCTTCCAAATTTATGGAGGAGTAGCAAGAGGAAAATGCCAGCTCTAGAAATGGAAAAGAAAGAAAGAAGACAGGTTTCTGGAGCTCCGTGTCACTTCTGGGAGTAATTTCATTCTGTTGGCTTTTTGTCCATGAGATTTTTGGTGTAAATATTTTGAAATACTAATTTTCATCAATAGCAATTGCTTGCCCTGCTCCCTCACTCCCGGTTCAGGTTTTGGCTATCGTTAGGTAACTTTTAATTGGTTCCCCTTGGCGAAGGAAAGTAATCTCTCTATGGCAGTAGTTAGGGCTAGAAAGAGGCAGGGGTCTTAAATTAATGCAACCTGCAAGCTGTTGAAGACCAATTTATCCACTGTTACTGCCTTTTTTATAGTGTTGCCATTTACTGGTAAGAGCTAATTTTTATTTTAAGATGGTCTGAGTACGGAACAGTTGTGCTGCTTGTATCACTTAACTTGCTTAATGGGTTGCTCTTATGGGCAAGCATTATGGTGTCAGTGGGGCTGACCACAGGCTTGGTCCAGACCTGTCTTTAGAATTAACTCCAGCACATCTCATCTTCTACAGTGGCTGCTTAAGTTGTCTCATGTGTGATCAACAAAAAACTGTTAATGGCAATAATAAGAAGGAGGCTGCAAGTCAAGTTTTATTTGGAGATCCTTGGATTCAGCTGAACCCAGCTTTATTTTTTTAATCCTGGGGTGTTTGGTTTGCAGGCAAAGTGAGTTTGTGGGTAATGATAATCACATCAGCGTTAAGGAAGACCATTATGTTTCAAAGCTCCTGAATAACATGCACACTGCTGTGTGTGTGTGTGTAAGGTATAACTTCAGTGATTCAGTGCAGCTTTAAGCTTAATTCTTTGCTTCTGTTTATTCTTGACTATCTAGCATATTAGCTTAATGCCAAATGATACATAGGTTAATTTATTTAAATACAGTTCTCCTGCTATTAGTTTTAACAATGCATGCAGTGCGCAAAAAAAAAAAAAAAAATCAAACAATTTTGTTAGTTTTCCAGACTTCAATTAGAAATTTCTGATTTTGTTTGTTTTCATACTTCTTGTCTACTGTGTGTTTCAGAATGAATGACACTGTAAAAACTTGATCATAAAGACAGTGTATTTAGGGTTTCCAGTGTATACATATCAACTATAGTTGATAACTGTTATCAACTATATTAATTATATATTCTGTTACAGCGTTCTGTCATTGAAACACTATCCTGGTATAAAATGCAGTAACAGATTTATATAATTGGGATATGGTTGCTCCTCTTGAGGATGATGAAAGGATTATGAGGATGCTTTAATGCTAACCAGTCGACAGGAGGGGTCTGAACAATGTGTTCAAAATTCAGTTTGAATTAAAACCTTCCTTTCTTTCTATTTTAGAAGGAGCAGAGATCTCAAACAGAAATTTTTATAATATTTTAATATACTGTTTCATAAGGGGGAGTCCTTGGTGGCCCTTTTAGGATAGGCTAAGTATTGGTGCAATATATTTATGCCATTGCTGATTAATTTTATTGTTTTCTCCCTCTGTTCTGTAGCCGCCCTCAGAAGGTGTGTTTGTGTCCATTCCTGCCGATACATCCACTAAAAATCTCCACCTGTTTGTATATAATTCAGCATCCAGCAGAGGTGAGTAAAACTGTTGTAAGAATCAACTAGAATCTTAATGCAGCAAATGGTCTACAAGGGGAAGCAACCACATTTTTAACACGCATTAATTTTTCCTTTAAAATCAGAGAGTTGAGATACCAGATCATCTGAATTATTACTCCTTCTGCTTAACTTCTACAGTTTTTGTATACAAAAAATGTCTTTTTTTAAATTCAGACAGTCCTACTAGATTTGGAGGTCTGCTTGGCTTGGTGAAAACTGTTTCAGGAGGGAACCTCTGTTATAAATTAAGCAATACAACTTAGTAGTGACTCAGAGTATTTAGTAAATGGAAATATATAGTTTAATTTCAAAATAGTATGTTTCTGTGATTTTATTTGTTTATTTATTTTTGGTCTCACTTGAGGAGCACATGGAAGAAGCACTGAAGCAGCTGCTTTCTTTACATTTTGCATTGTTTCCTGATAAAGATCCCGTTGCTTTTCAAAGATTCTGGGTGGCTTTGAAGTGTGCCTTGTGTTGGAGTTAATAGAATGCATCCTTTTATGTTTTTGCCTATTTCACACCTTCAGAGATTTAATGGTCTCTTTTAATTTAGCTAATAGAGTAGTTTATATCAGTGTTTTCTATTCATAATTCATTATGGTGCTGGATCACAAGTTTTATAAGATGAACCACAGTTACACAGATCTGGATAGACAGTATCTTTATGAATTAGACTTTGGCCATTTAGAACCTGTATTTTTCCACAGGCAGAGTCCTTGCTTGAAGGAACTTCAGCAGAATATAAATGATCGAATTAGAGAAAAGTGTCTAGAAAAATATGTGTTTAGTCTCTAAATGGGAAAGCTGTTTTTAGTAAAAATAATGTTATGTGTTACTTTTTATCTTGAAAGTACTTACATATATGCTTACGTCACCTGCTGGAAAAAGAAGCAGTTTCAGAATGTACAAGAAAATTTTGAACTGAGATTTTAATTGTATTGAATTCATTGTGCTGAAAAGTATTAGAATAAGTTTACACATTCTTTTTAGGTCCCCTGCACCATTACTGCATCCTTCTGAAAAGCTATCCACACTTTTAATTAATTAGTTTAATTAATTAACAGCTTTCTGTTACAAGAGGATGCAACTTTTGTACAGTTATATGTTAGTGGAAAAAAGTGGTTAAAGCAGTGCTATACAAGTAACAAAGGCAATCCATCAGAGAGGAAAAATATTAACTATCTAATTGTAAAAGGGAACTTGGCTTGTAGGAGACAAATCCAAACAAAAGCTGAAAAGCTAAGAGCATGGCTTATCATAATGACCTTAGCTGATCACAGTCATTTTTTTGGCATCAGAATGGCAGAGGCATACCTGCTAAAGCATAGGTTCCCTTTGCTGCAGCTGCTTCAAATCAAAACTCAGTCAGACTTGAAGGCAGATAAGCCTTCTGAATGTAGTAACAGCATCTGATCCTTTAGGCTGCCATGTCGTTATGGAAGTACAGTTCAATAGTATCTCATTAAACTAACCAAATAGAGAATGTATTTCTCCCGCTGTGCATCAGTGATGACTTTCATCCTCCACCTGTTTTGTTATTTACGGTTTTTTGCAGTTTGCAGTGCAGTAAGTAGACCACCAGCTGAGGACAGATTATTGCAGTGTGACTTATATTCGGGCAAGAGGGTAAGGCATGAAAGTGGGAGTAGGATTTTCTGCTCTTCCACAGTCCTCCAATCCAGAAGGCACGCTGTTGGATACATTCACACAAATGTTAGGTGCTGTGAAAGAGAGTACTCTCATATCTCTGGCATCAAGGATTCTCTATGATCCCAGATTATGAATCTTACTATCCAGCATTCATCTTAGCATAATAGATCAGTGAATTAATTCAAGTTTCATTTGTGAAGAAGTAATTCAGCGTTGCATGTCCAGGTGCTAATGTTTTCTGAATAGTGTTAGTGCACTACTGTTAATAATGAGAGTAATTAAAAATAAAGTAGATGCAAACCTAGGATCCTAACCCTATCAGCAGGAATAGTGGAATGGTGAAGAATTTATTTGCCTAGTGTAAATTCTACTATTTTCTTCCCTCCACGTATGTATGAATATCATTAAGTACAAATAGGTTTTACCTATTTTATTTACCTGTAAAACCCTTCTCTCATCTTTTATCTCTCCCATGCCTCCACTTGCAGACTTGATGCTCAGTGGCATAGTCAGGTGTGTACAAACTGCTGTGCAGCCTTTTCTTACCTCTGCCTTATTGTTCATGGAGTGATCTCCAGCAGAGCATAGGCCATTATATAATTTTCAGAGCTTGGGTGATTGCTGTAATGCGAGACAGAACCCTTAGAGCACAGCAGAAAGTATCTGCTTAGGTTGTTCTGTTTCTCTGCCTTCTTTATTTCCAGAATTGTTAGACTTTTCATTCTTCTGCCTGTGAAGAAAATGTATGCATGTAATAAACTTATATGTGCATCTCATGCTTGTAATGGCTCTTGCTTGCTCTCTAAGTAGTTATTTTATATTATATTCTTTATGGAATGGTAAGAATCAAATATAATCGCTAATTGTTTTATGAGTTCACGAGAAAATGAAGTAATATGTACTTACAGGCTCAAATAAACGTTTTTCTTAGAACTTTCTGTTCGTTGTAGAACAATATTAACAAAAAATATCACGAATTCCCATAAAAGAAAAAAAAAGCAATCTAAAAGCAACTTATTCAAACCTATTTGTATGTATATACTACTGTGGTGAAAATAATGATTAAGCAAAGAATTGTGTATTACAGTTGTGATCCTGAGAAGAACAAAGGAGAGAATAACTATTCTTTTTCAAAGCAGAAAATGGAAAGTAGTTGATATGCTAACAGGCTATATTTGAAATAGCTAAATACAGACATTTCTGTGATGAAAATTCTAAACAAATGGAACCTTTTGTAGAGGTAGATTTGCTTAGTTCTTTTCTCAAACAATTCTTTCCAGTTTTGAGTTCTGTATTATATCTTCTTGTAAACATAGATTGTTTTTTAGATTGGAAGTCTGCAATTTTTTTCCCTGTTGGTAAGAGAATCTGTTTATTTGGTAGAAAGGTAATTCTGAAATAATATGACATTGAAGAGAATGATTGATTGACTTTCCCATGACTACTAAGCGCTTCAAAATTTTGCTTATTAGCTACAAATAATTAACTTTGTTTCAGTTCCTTTGTTGCTGCTTTTTGTATTTGTATGAATCAGTTGGTTTTTTTTTTTTTAATTATGATGAAATAAACGGAAATAATCTTTTTCTGCCAATGATGACTTATTCAGCTTTGTCAAGATAGATGGAATTGATGGTAGTTTGAGGAATATTTCTCCCTTACTTTTCTTGCACTTCATTCACTGGATACTTTGATCTTCATCTATCCCTAGGACACATACTGCTACTGCAGTGCCAAGTAGTGGTGCATATAGCAAGACAGCTTATTCCTTTAACTCTGTGATGTTTTATTTATGCTTCACAGAATCAGTAGATATATAACAGAAAGAAGCAAAATTAGTGAAGGTTTTAGGCAACAGGGATGAAAATATTCACAGAACTAATTTAAGAGCCATCTGATAATGTAAGAGCTATAGGCAGTTGCACACTGATATTTGTGGAGAGTAGCAGTCACAGAAATCATGGAGCTGAACTAATCAGGCCATTACTTGTTTGCAAATACTGAACTGTTGACGTATGACTCATATATCAAAAGATGGATCAATCCCCCAGGTTTTTATTAATTGATCTCATGGCCTAGGGACTTATCTTTGTATTTTTGTTGTCTGACTGAGAAGACATTGAACTTGTGAATACATTAATTGTTTTGGGTTTCTGTAATCCTAATGCAATCTCTAGTGTCTAGCCTTCTGCTAGGTTCAGTTCATGTATAGCTTTGTTTCTCTTGAGAGAAAAAGTAAACTGAAACTTTATCTTCATTTCTCAGATTTCAGTGTTGTTTTCATTAAATGCAAGATAAATGTTTGCTCTCTCTTCTTTGCCTGAAACTGAGATTGAGACTTTCTCTCTGCTCTTAACATTTATTGAGGAGGTCCTGAATATTCAAGCTCACTTTACAATGTTTCTTATCTTAATAACATTAAGTACAGAAACTAATTTCTCTGTTGAGAAAGAGAGAAAGATGGTTAGCTTCACCCGGCAGTTCTTCCCTCTTCCTCTGTCTACTGAAGCAGGCATTCCCTGGTTCAGCACAGCTCTTCTTCATATTCTTGGACATGTGGAGAGCTTCTGCTCCCCTCCCGGCCATGGCAGTCTTCTCCTTATCTGCAGTGAAGGTGTAGCCAGATGCTCGCTCTGCACAGCCTGAATGGCAGGAGATATATCACTCACAGCAGCTTCAGCATTGTGCTGGTTACTGTGAAGTGGTGACAAAGTGGAGATATTTATGTTTTACACCCTTTTGACACACCTCATGCTTGTGTTTATAGCACTTGTCTGTGGAAACCAAGCCCTCACCTTATTTTCCGATATAGAAATGTTGGCCTTTCAGCCTGTTGTGTTAATGCTAATGCTGTTTTTGCCTGCTTTTCATTATTATTCCATGTATTGTTGTTGTTTTTGTAACTGAAACCTAGCTCAAACTCTTGTTAATGGTCATGCTTTAGGACAGGATTAAATTTCATACTCTTGGTAAAAAAAAATACGATTTAAACGTATCTTTTTTTTTTTTTTGGTGTAGTTACTTTACTGTTGCTTGTTTTGGGTGTAGTCAAAGAACTTGAAAAGAAATGGGAGTATTAACAGTTCACAGAAGTCCTCCTTGGTTTTACTCAAAAGTAACTTTTCTTTTTTACAGGAAAGTCGGGTCTTAAGGACAGTGCCTTTGCTAGCAGCTTGTCTCCCTCCAGAGAAATGTAAAATTTTGGTTGGTCGGCGTTTTAGTGAAGACAGGTGAGCAGGATTGCTTCTGCATATTTCTGGGTTGCCTGTAAATTATGAAGACATGTTTTTAAGTATCTTTACAAATTGTAAACAGTGTTCTTAATTTTTATTTCTAGTGTGCACATTTGCTTTTGGTATAAGGCTTTGATTTCCAGCAAAATTTGGTGTGGTGATCTGAAACGTAATATATCTTCCTCTACTTTGTAGCTTTTACTGTCTCAGTATTTATCAAGATTCTGTAGTGCAGCATTTTTTCTCTCATAATGTGCTACTTTCCTTCCTTTTTCAGTTTTCTCATTATTTGCACCATGTCACCAGTATTTCAAGTAGAAAGATGTCTAGTTCTTTCCTTGCTCTTTCAATAAATTACAATGCATTGAGTTTGTCAGGGCACTTCTTTCAGCTGTGGTGCTCTTGGAGGGTTCAAGTGTTTGCTACTCTCAGAAAGCTTTTTGCAATTCTTCTCTGACCTGTTACTTAATTTATCTTCCTGTGCTTCTTACTGTATTTGCTTTGTTTGACAAAACACTTGATGTTATTCAAATACAAGTAACATTTTGTACTTGTCTGTGCGAAATTGTAGGTGAGAAGGCAGTCCAGAGGTGAAAGCTTCTTAGAGAATGTATTTTCTACAGATGCACTTCTTCTCTTATAATTAATTGTATGAAATCATAGCTCTCAGATCCTTTTTTTTAATTTTCTTTTTCTTTTTTTTTTAGTGTTCTGAGGTTTTAGACAGTATTGGTCTCCTAGGTAATGTCTTTCATCTTCATTAGATGGAGCTAAGTCTTAGAAACCAGTTCTTGGAACAAATGCTAATGACATTTTACTACGTACATTTTTAATAAATGCAAACAAAAATCATGAATACTGATGAAGGAAATTAATTCTAAAACTGAGTTTAATCTTTGGAGAAAATTTCTTATAGAGTTCACTGAACAAAAACATCAGAAGGTGATTCAGAATGCTGTTCCCATGCCTTTGTGCTGCCCATATAGTAAGTAAAGCACATTAGAAATATATTACTTTTCTATTAGTCTTCTATGATAATAACAATAATAATTATCTAAGAAGTTCTAGGCCACAGGCAAATTGTTCTCTCTCCCCATTAAAACTGAAAATGAGGCAGCTTTTCATACTGTTGTGTGCAGAGTGGAACACCATCAACGCAGTCTTGTTTCTAGTGAATATACTTAGAATTTTTTTTTTTTAAAGCGATGATTACAATTTTAAATCTTCAAGTTTGAATATAGATGTTTCTCTGACATGAAGGATCCTGTTTAAGTCTGAATCGTGAACATCTTTACCCCCAAATAGCTTAAATAGGTTCAGAATTATATAGCCCCTATGAGAAGAATGCTTTCTGCTGTAAAACATTCTCAAGTTGGTTATTGGAATCAAAATTTTCTTGAGATTAATTTGAATTTTGTTGATTTAATTTATCCTGCTTCAAGGCAGTGTAAGGAAGAATCTGCAGTGTGCCTGCTTTGTGAATCCAAGTGAGACTGCTGAAGTCTGGAATGCTCAGTCATTGAGTTTATAGAATCACAGAATTTTTTGTGTTGCAAGGGTCCATTAAAGATCATCTAGTCTAACTCCACTGCAATAAACAGGGACACCTTCAACTCCATCAGGTGTTCAGAGCCTGATTCATCCTGACCTTGAGTGTCTCCAAGGATGGGGCATCCAATGCCTCTCTAGGCAACCTGTGCCAGTGCCTCACCATCCTTACTGTAAAAATCTTCTTAAATCCAATCTAAATCTCCTCTCTTTTGATTTGAAACCATTTCCCCATGTCCTGTCCTGACAAACAGTGCTCAAGAATCTATCTCGTTCTTTCTTGTAACCCTCCCTTTAGATACTGAAAAGCTGTATACATCTTTATGGAGCCTTCTCTGTGTTGAACAACCCCAGCTCTCTCAGCCTGTCATTGTATCCTCACCCTGTACTCATACAGTTTTATCCTCTTCTTCCTGGGAAGCGTAGTCCATTTTTACAACATGCCGCTTCTACATTTCTTTTATTTTTCTTAGCTCTCTATGCAGCTTTTCATTGTTTTATTCCATATTCCTTACTTCTAAGTAGCACTAGTTGCTGGAATATCTGACAGAAGTATCGTATCAGTGTAGTTTTGTACTTTTAGTGTCCAGTCAGGCCTGATTACTGGGTGGCTGTGTTTAGAGAGTTCACAGTAAGGGAACTTCGGGGCATATTAAAGCCTTACATTTGCTTCTTTTAATGTTCTGCTGTGATGGTTAAATTCTGTGCAGGTTCCACCGGAAATGTGTAGGTTAGAAAGGAATAGAAACAACTGAAGTCTGAAGCCACACTTGAACTGATCATGCATGTAAACAGTGCCTACAGATAGAGGGTTATTATGGTGCACACATTCTTCTGCATTGATGTAGAAGTAGTATCATGCAGTAAGTATGGGAAATCAAGCTGTAAATATGGGAAAACTGTCTGTGGTGGTTTTCCATGTTTGGAAAGTATCAGAATAAAATGTCAGTGCATGTATTTATATTATCACAGGATCTAGCAGCTCTTGACAGTAGCTCTGAAAATTTAGAATGCTGTAGGCTGGCCTGTTCAGATATAAATAACTTTCATTTTGGCTTTGGGTAAAAATGCAGCCATACACACCTTTGAAGTCTCCTTCACTACTGCTCTAGCAGTGGCATACAAACCAGTGAACTGATGATTGCTACTGCAGCTGTCTCCTTGCAGTGAGAACAAGCATACCAGCCAAGCCGTGAAGCTCTTTCAGTCTTAGTGTCGCTCTCTTGAAGGGGAAAAGAAGCCTGTTATTCACGTGTTTGTAGGTTATTTTTCCTGTTTCTCCATCACAGCATGAAATCTTATGTTTCCTATTATTTGTAATCATCATCCAAAACCAGTGAGGAACGTAGAGGATTTTGTCTTAATCTTCACATAGAATTGCATACAATAGGCTATCAGGAATGATTCGAAAGCTTAAAATTTTGGGCTATGAATTTTAAGACAGTAAAATTGAAAATTAGGATTTTCTTTTTAATTCTTCTGTTTTTATGTGCATGTGGAATGAAGGGAGAGATTGACTTGCTGAATGAAAGAGAAAACACAAAGCACAGCTTTTTAGTATTTTGTCATCTAAAGTTCAACCTTGTGAGCTAGCTTTTGTTCTGGTTAGTCAATTCTGATAACTGATACACAAGTTATTACCCTTGCCTTATTTTTGACTGACCTATACTGCAAACAGATTAAAGAGTCAACCTTTACTTAGTCTTTCCAGAAAGAAACAGGTAATCGAGTTTTGTAAATTAAGATCTTTAACATACAATTGACACAGCAATGGGAAAGGTGAGAAGTGATCACTTAAGTTATTTTTAAGTGCTGTCTTCTTCCTTCAGTCTTGTCCATTCTTTCTGTAATCCGGAATTTTAATTCTGATGAAATAATCTGTTGTTTGTATGCTGACTTGAGCGATTTGATGACATTACTGAATTGAATGACAAGTTCTATTGCTGTCCATCTTGTTGGTTTCTTTTTTCCATCTCTACAGACTTCTGAACATTTTAAGGAAGATGCGTTAGTGTCACTGCCATATAGGTGATTTATTTTTACATAAAAAGTAGAGGATTCTACTTGCTGTGAATGAAAATTAAGATGATTTCAGTACTATCTTGCTTCCTTGCAAAAGATCAAGCAGAATCCATGGAAACTGAAGTTTTCACTATGATGTGACAAAGTAATATTCAGTGAAACACTAAAATATTGATAGTAAGGGTTAGCCAGATCTACCAAAACAGTCTGGAGATCTCTGGATAATTTCTATATTGCCAATAATTTCAGTTATTTTTATTCATTTCTGTTACAAGGTTGTTAGATTTGTATTAATATTTCTGCAAAATGCAGGCATATGTGAATCAATTGTGATACTAACAAAATGCGTTTTATCTATGCGTTTGATAAGAGACTGTTCTTACTCCCTGTAACTTAGATTTCCAAATCTTACCGTAAGTGTGGAAGTTACTTTATACTAATATCTCAGTGTTTTTATTTTGTCTTTGTAAAATAAATGGATTGTGAAGATTTTCTAGTACTTGTAACTTAATCTCTTGTATTGGGAATGTTAGGAAAATATTTTTGTGACTTTTTAACTGTTGTATCCATTTTACTTTATATATTTCCTGCTTAGAAAGATTGCTTGTCTTGTAATTGTAAGATCAGGCTGCTCAGGGTCCCCATCCAGCCTAGTCTTGAACACATCTAGGTCCCACAGCCTTTCTGGGTGACCAGTTTCAGTGCCTCACCACCCTCTGAATAAAAACATTCTATGTAACATCTAATCTAAATTTCCTCTCTTTTAGTTCATACCCATTCCCCCTTGTCCTATAATGGCTGGACTATGTAAAAAATTCATCTGCCTCCTGTTTATAAGCTCCCTTGATCTACAGGAAGGCTGCACTGAGGATTTCCTGGAGCCTTCTCTTTTCCAAGTTAGGGAGGCACAGCTCCTTTAACTTCTCTTGATAGGAGAGGTGCTCCAGCCCTCACGTCATCTTTGTGGCCCTCCTGTGGACCAATTCCAACAGCTCCATGTCTTTCTTATACTGAGGGCATTATAACTATGTAATTACACTGTGGTTTCCAAATCCTCTGTTGTATTTCCCATGCTGCATTCATTGGTGTAGAGGCACTTCTGTTGGGCTATTGGCTGCGTTACCTCCTTGGAGGAGCCTTCCCAGATTTTTATGGGACAAATCTGAAATTTTCCTCCGCTGCTTCCTGAAGTGACAGCATTCCCTGGCTCTTCTCTTCCACTCAGAAGTACATTCACCTCCCCATCAGATGTCATTTAAAGCTCTATTAATCTGCCCCGCCAGCTTTTTGGCCAGTGTGTTCATGTCCCTCCTAGTCACTTGCACCCCACCCAACAATACATCCAGTCTCTCTAGTGCGTGTCCAAGATCACAGTATCTGAAATGTTGAGTGTGACACCATCTGTGCAGAAAGTCCTTCAGCTGGTTTGTTCTTCTCCTTCTGCCTAACACTCCCTGCTGCTCTGTGGTGAGAGGAAAGTGATCTACCTTGTGCCCTTCTTGTAAACCCTGCGTATGCAGACTTCTTTGCAAATTGTGTAGATGTTTCTTCTCCCTAACAAGAAACGTCAGGCTCGTGTTAGAAATAAAAGATATTTTTAGTCCTTTATTTTTGTTACGATTCTTTACTTCTAGCAGCACAAATCCCCTTCTGCTGTCATTGCCTCTGATTGTTTGACAGAATCCGTATTATTTTCACTAGCTACTACCTATCCAAACCCTTCGTATTTGACCCTACCATTTCTAGATAAGTACTTAGTGGGTGGTATCTCAAATTCTTTAGTATTTCAACTTGTGCTTTGTAGTGCTTTATCAAAAACTTTTTATTGTATTTATATCTCTGTTTTAATGCTTCTCCTTATTAAAGTTATATGCAATCTTTCAAAATTAATATATTTTTTTAGATTTCTGCATGCTCCAAACTTCTGAGTACTGTTAGTCAGTTTCTTCCTTTCTGCTGTTACTCAGTCCCCAGATAGTTTCCAGTTTATCGGTGTTCATGTTGGAGATTATTGGTCTCAAAATTGTTTTCAGTTCTCCATTTGTACAAATGACCTCTTAGACCATGATAGAATTTATTTTCTTTGCTCATCTTTTTTTCTTCTTCTTCAGTTCTGCTGGTTGCAGTTAACAATTGTGAATTTTCATTTAAAACAGCCCAGTGCATTTGCAACCAATTTTGTCATCATTTTTTTTTATTTCTCAAAAAAGGCTGATGCTTCTCCATTAATTTTGGTATTTTTCCTATTTTTTGATAATGTTGACTATGTAATACTGTGGCTTTTATTCTTGCTTTTTTGCCTTTCCTCTGTTCTGCAAAACTTATTTATTTTGCTCCTCCTTTTTTTTCTAGCTATTGTATTTGATATAGTAGCACTATAGCTTCTGATTTTTTTGCCCTAGACTCGTCTTCTCTTTTACCCTTTCTTCAAGTATTTATTCTCATTTTAAAATATCTTTTTTGTATTTAATATTTTAATATTATTTACTATGTTGGCCTCAAAATTCTGTTCTCTGCTTTGGTTTTCTGTGTTGATTCCATAAGTGGCTGTCTCCTTTCTCTACATCTGATTTTCTTTAGTTATCTATAGTCATATCCTACCCAAATATGGAGAACAACAGATCTCTTTTGGAATAGAATGAGAGGTCATGATTTTCTGACATGTTCTGGTGACTGCTAAGCTTGAGATTAAAATTCTTGTCTTGACTTTCATGTACTGCAAATATTATAGCATGCTTTTCTTTGACCTTGACAAATACAAGTCTTTTCCCATGAAAGTCTATTGAAAAATCCTACAGACCAACTGTTTTCTCAGCTTATTGAACTACTTCATCCTGATATTTTGACAAGTCAGGATGCTATCTCCTGTTGTCTGACTGAAAATAAGCTTGTTGCTTTTAAAGCTTTTCTTTGTCTGATGTCTTGTCATCCTGTTCGCTCTTAAAATGTGTCCTTACATCTCCTTTTACCCAAAGATGTCTTTTTTTTTTTTTTGGTAATTATGTTTCAGATTTATTGCATATATCTATTTAGGCTTGTTCTAATTTTCCTGGAAACAATTGCAGGGGTACTTACTTTCTGCTTCATCTGTCACAAAAAAAATCAATTTGCCATAACTATTGTTATGTGCATATAGAATTATATCAAGTTCCTGATAAAGTATTTGATGTTTCTAATCTCCATTATTATTATTATTATAGATTTCTTATTCCCTTCTTTAATCCACTTTGTATCATGTTTGTTAATCCCTTGATAGGGGATTAGCTCACTTTGGTTTTGTTTTTACGATTTCTCTGAGGCCTTTTCTCAAAAGGTAAGAGTTTTCATTCTCGAATGCTGCAAATTATTGCATTAGAATTTGTACCTGCAGCTTGCAAATACAATTGTATTGTGTATGTATTTGCTGTTAGCTTACAAGCTAGTTTTTCTTGTATATCGTGTTTGATGTTTTTTAAATATTTTTTATTAGTTAGTCTGTAATTACATATGCAACAGTGAGTGTTTCTTGACTCAAACCTGATCACAATCATAGTAGCATGGGAACATTCAATGCTGATCCTTTTCTTTCTCCCTCTACTCCACCAGCTAAAAACTTGTTTGTACATTGTATCTCCTTAATAGCAAGTGGTGTGTGACGCTTGCAAGTTTTCTTTGGTGTTTTTTTTTTTTTTTTTTTTTAAATAGCCTGTGAGAGTGGTGAAACAGCCTATGCCCTATGTTCCGAGGTTCTGACTTGCTACTAGCAGAAAGTTGGAAGTGTATGCAAACATCTTCTGGTGAAGTCCATTTCTTGTGAGTTACATTTGCTCTGAGGGGACTCCAGGAAAGAAAGACTGTCAGACTCCAAGTGGATTAGTAAGGTTGTGTCGAAACAATAATTAAGGAAATAAAATGAAGCCATGATATCCATTTATTCAGAATGCTGGCATACTTGAAAGGAAGATTAAATACAAAAGTCTCCTCTGTGGAATACGTTCAGTAATAAGTTAGGTTTACAAGATCTAAATTTCAGGCCCTGTAGAGGCAGAAAGAGAATGTATATATAAACAGCGATCTTACTGCTGCTTTGGAATTTTGTTTAATACTTCATCACACTTTGGGAGGAGTGATTTGGACCTGTTTATTGTCTCCTCTTCTTAAACCTCTGTCTGCAAATAGTCACACTTCTGTAGTTTGCCAATTCAGTGCACTATCATTAAATTATATACTGTAATGAATGATCACTAACAGGAAAATCAATTCAAATCTCTCTGCCTCTACCACCTTGTTGTTTATTAGATTGAGGAACTGCGTGTTTGTTTACATTACTCTCTGAAATGAAGCTACAGAAATCTCCAGTATGTTCTGTACTGTGCTTGCTCTGCTACAGCTACAGTGCAGTAATTTTGGCCAGAAATGAATTAGTCCTCTTCAACCAGTATTGAAGTAATAAAACACAACTTATTTCTGTCAATTTTATAAAGCTGTTTCTGTTAATCATGTACTGAAGATATGGTACTGTTTTCATACTTATTGGCAAATAAAACTATTCTTCCAGAATTAAATACAAACTAATGGAGACCTACCAGTTAACAAATAATTTAAAGCTATTTATAAGATCTGGTTCTTTTTTCATTCAAGTAGACTTACTGGGCTTCAGTGCATCTGTTTACTAAACTAAATTTTCGGCTTCTTTTTTTTTTTAATCTGAATCAAGTAGATGCAGCTAGAGGTTTCAATTTATTGCGAACTGAACATGTGCTTATTTACTTTTGAAACTGTACCTGACCATATGAAATTTCAGGTTCTTCAGTCTAGTTTGGATAACGTTTTTTCGATCTACTTAGCCTTGAATGTTGCAAGGCTTCGGCTTGGCAGTCAGTATGTAGCTGTTGCATTCTGCTGCTCCTTCCCCTTCACCCTCTTCCCCTGTTCCACCACAGGCTCTCCGGATGTGAAAATAATGACCAGTGCCCATGTCTCTCCAGCTTTGTAATAATTATGTAATGGTTCTTCTTAACCTTCACTGAATAATTGCTCTGGGCCTATTCCAGCAAAAAACTTTGTAAATTAAGGATGACATTTTTTTGCACAGTGAATAAAAGGCAGAAGTTATCTAGCACTGATAATTTTTTGTTTGTTTAATTTAGAAAATCGTTTATTGTAGACTCTTTATATTAATAATGAAATAAATTGCATTAACCCAGGTTACAAATGAGAAACAGGTGCATTACTTCCCTGATGCAGAATTTGGGATCTTTTTAGAGAAACATTTGTGGATTCAATTTGTTTAAGGGAATATGACATTTCTAGGTATATTAATCATGTCTACCATTTAAAATATGTGCTTTTCTTCCTGGGCTTCAGTTCCAAATTTGCTTGGGTATTTTTGCTGTATTGAGAAGCTGTACTGTGAATACTTTTTTCTGTACAATTTTCTGCTTTGTTTTCTGGTCATAAATTGGGCTAGAATTAAGATATGGTTTGACCTTTTCCTATCATTCCAGGACTGTAGGATTAGAAATGTCTTTTTTTGTTTGTTTGATTGTTCTCTCTCTCTTTTTTTTTTGTCCTGACTTTATAGAGAAATGTTTGGAAATTTTTTTTCCCTCCAGCAGAAGGAATGGAAGATAATTTTTTGTCTCTGTTGCCTTCTGTTTCATTTTGGTCCTACTTGTCAGTGAAACAAGCACTTTGAAGCAGTACTGTCTTTCAGAGTGTATACATGGTTAACATACAAAAATATAGCAGACAAGCAATACAGATATTAAAGAACAATAATCAGTACAGATATTAAAGAAAAATAAGTAACAGGCATTTACAGCCGTGTGGAGGAGTTGGGTGAGAAACCTTGTTACAGAAATTAAGGTATTTAGAATTGCTCATGGGTGGCTAGATTGTGTTACATAAATGGCATCTTGGGACAGTGAAGCACTTGGTAAAGTCTGCTAGCATTACTGCAGTTTGGTCATTTTTCTGACGAATTCTCACATACTCTTTAGGATATGATTAGACTTTAGACCGAAGGTGTTTGTTCTGCAGAAGGGAATTGCTTTAGTTTATGGTTACAGCATGTAGATAATATCAGGCACTGCTCTGTGTGATACAAATTAGCTTTCTCCATGGGTAATTGAGAACATTCATTTTCTTTGTAAGAAGAATGTGATTAGTTCTCTCACTCTTAAACTTGAAGTAATATAAATCATAAAATGTTTTTGTAAGTTTTAGGTTATGTTGTGAGCCATAGATGGGAAGAGGATACTGTATGCAGACTAAAGGAAAAAAGATCTCTGTCAGTAGAATACTGATGCTTTGTTTTGCTGTGAACTTACTTCATTTACAAAGCTGCTGAAAATTTAAGGGAGTTGGTAGTGATGTTCACAAAGGAAAAACTTGCCAAGATGATGACTTTGCTTTTCATTTCTTGACATTTCATTCATTGTCAAAAATAATCTGCCAGTGTTACCAGATATAACTTTGGATGTGAAAACTAGATAGAATATTCTCACAGCAGTACCCACAACATGTACATTATGTTTAGGGCGCTGAGTCCAAAACATTCAGCTCTCAGATAATAATCCATAGAGCATTACATAAGTTAAAGGTCTTCTTTATATGAAAACTCAGGTGTCTTTTTAGTCTGGTGAAGGAAGGAAGGAAATACATTCTTCTGATTAGGTTCCTATTCTCTGTGTTGGTATGGTTTTCTTTTCAGTGTTGAAATAGATATACTTCAAGTAGCTGAATAAATATCAGGAATACTCTATAATATTTTATATGGATGTGTTGATTTTCTGTTCTTATGGTGTTTATAGAGTATATTAGTAGTAAATACCATGATGGTGCAAATACTAAGCACATTTTAATTAAAAATGAAAACAAAACTCACGTTTTAGTAGTCATGTATGAGCTGCAGTAATAGGCTACTACATTTTCTGAAAGAGCTGCGTGAAAACTGATACACTCCTGGTGCTTTTTGTTGTGTTTTTTTTTTTAACATTGTGATGTTCTACTACAGTCTTTTAGATTAATGCAATTTTTCTGAATTTCAGTTTGGCTGAGAATGATTCTTGTGATTTATGTAAGGAAAAAAATATTTCTGCATTTTATAGAGATAATTACAGTTTCAGGGTGACATTCCAGCAGTTCCACTTTGATCAGTGATTCTCTGTAGTTGTGGTGAAGTCAGCTCTCATTAATGGGGTGCTGTGGTTTAACATGGTGGGTGTCTGAGTGCCGCACCATCATTTGCTGGCTCCCCTTTCTGAGTGGAATGGGTGAGGATTCAGGAGAAAAACAAAGTAGAACTGTGGAATGAGATAAAGCTATTTACTAAGAAATAGAAAGAAAAGGGTGAAGTATGAAATATATATGTGTTTATATGAATGTATATTAAAGTGGTGCACAAGCAATTGCTCACCACTTCCTTCAAAATGCATGAAGGCATATAGTATGGAATATCCCTTTGTCCAGTTAAATCAGTTGTCAAAATTCTGTTCCCTCGCAGCTCTGTAGCCTCTTCACTGTGAATGGCCTTGCCTTTATACAACACTGCTTAACAACAACTATAAACATCTGTGTGCTATCAGTGTTGTTTCTCTCCTGGAAGTAAAGCATAACATCATACCAGACATACTGGAGAAAAATATGTCCCAGCTGAAAGTAAGACAGGGGATCCTCAAAAAAATGACTAGATGCAGCACATTCCTTATTCAAATAAATAAATAAATAAATCAGCTAGTGTTTTTCTTACAACAGAATTTGTAATTGTGTCATTATCTTCACATCTTCCGTACTGCTTCTGCTTAATAGAACAAGAACTGAAAACACTTCAGAAATAAGTAAAATGGTAAATAAAAAAGTATGTTTTTAAGGTGGGAGAGGTAGATAACAGTAGTTAGAAAATCAGTTTGTTAATTTGGTTAACAGGATGAACAAATCCAGATTATTTTAGTGACTAAATGCCACTTACCCTTTAAAGAAAATTGATGAATCTTTTATGAAAATGTCAGTTTTCCTTTTTTTCCTCTTACTCTTCTATATTGATCCTGGGGGACAGTTTCTTAGTGTAGAGACTCGCCTTTATATTATTCATTTAACAACATTATGTGAATTGTTGATCAGTGTTCCTACTGTCTTCCAAGAGCAGGAGTATAGAAACTAATAACGTCCTTTGTGACCAAATTTTGAGAAAAAGAGAGGTTTCTATTGATTTGATGGCTTTGAACTGTCAATATGTTAGCCTATGTTTTATAGTATGACTACTGTATGCAACTGTTGGCTGTGTTGGATTTTTTGTTTATTTGTGTGTTTCAATTGTATTGCTTGCCCTTGATATTGGCAATGTGTAATAGATCCCCTTGAATTATAACTACTTACAGACGTTACAATTTAAAGAAATTGAATATAGAAGTACAATGAGAATTTTTATGAAAAACTAGATTATAATGAGTTGAGATGTGTAAATTAAATGCTTTTAAGACCATGCATCCCAGAAACAATGAAATGCTGCTTATCTTAAATATGGTCACAAGAACATATAAATCTCCTATAACAGAGTGGTTGGATACACTTCGGATAAAAATGAAAGATCTGAATGTTTCTGCTTAGCAGAGATTTTTATCAGAGTGAGTAGTTTATATGGGCCTGTGATACCTGTTACTTACTAAAACTAAAGCGTTATGGTGATTTCCTTGAGAAGTAAGTACTGCAAGTATTCCTCTTAAAAAGTTACAGACCGTAATTTTACCTTAAAACCCTTTTTTTATTTTACATCACTTGGACTTCAGCAGTTTAACATGGAAAGACAAAGAAAATATATGTTGATATATATAGAAAATGATGATCTTCAGGCTGATTTAATTTTTAACTATTATAATAATATGGAGAATAGAGTATTTTCTTCCTCTTATGTTTTTGGGATATATTAATTTAGTTCTCCTTTGGCCTTCTTTTCTCTAAAATTTCAACCTCTGTTTATACAGTTTATCTGTAAAGGTATTGATCTCTCTTGCTCTTGTTGTTCATAGATCTTTAACACCTTTTCCTGTGCGATATTTTCGTACAAAAAAGGACTGTTTTAACTGCAGCAGAGTACTTTTTGATGTGGCCTATACTCTTATGCAAGATCTGATTTATTTAGCCTGTTGTGCTGCCCACATGATTCCATTGAAAAGGACAACTGCGGAATTCATTTTTTGAAGTTTACTTATTGCTAATTTTATTCATTGTTGTTTTCATCTGAGTAGCGGGCCAGTGTCTCATCTTTTTTTTTTTTCACTCTCTTTCTTTTAATTAACTTAATTATTTTTTACCTAAATTTGATGTTACCTGTTTAGATTTATGTGTACTTTGAAACCATTTTATCTGAGTAAGTGTTCCTTTTCTGTTAATTCATGTTTATTTCGTATTTATATTTCTTACACTTCATACTAAGAAAGGCTTCCACAAAAGTACTACAGAAAAGTCTAGGTGTAAAAGCTGTTGGAATAAGATATAATTTTGTCTACTGCACTGACCAGTGGAGCCCGCCACCATGCCCAGCATTATCGTTGTCTTTGAAACGTCTGTGGTGGTAGGCTGTCATCGCGTTCAAGTGTTGGAGTTGTTGATGTCCTGAACAAGGGTGGGAAGCGATAACTACAGGAGGAAATTATTTCACTGACTTGCTCCAGAAAAAATAAGCTTGCAGGCAAACCTGTTTGTGGAGATGCTTCTTAAAGAAGGCCTTGCTGTCAAGCATGTAGTCCCACTGTCATCTGTAACTGCAGAAATGTTCCCATTCTTCATCTACGCTGCCAAAGCTACATGACTTCACGACAGACATAAAAGTCACAAATGCTGTAAAAGCTGTTAAGTTCTGTGTACCAAAAGATGACAAGAAAAGCAGGAAGACCCAATTTCTGACTGTAAGCAGCTGTTGTGTGGTATTCTCCCTTCATAAACTCAGCTGTGTCTTCAAGAGCTTGGGCTAGTTTATCTTGGAGTCACTCCTTATGATCATGCTTTTCCTAACTTTCCCCATGCTCCTATCTTACCTCCGTGTTTCCTTTGGGTTTCATTCCCCCATGTTTACAATTCTAGCTGAACTGCAAAATTGTATTCATGAATTTAAATAAAATAATTTAGTTTTAAAAGCAAAAGCAGAAGTCAACCAACAAAGCGAAAGACATGAAGAAAACAAACAAATAAAAGATCAGAAAAAAACAACACACAGAAACCCAAGAAAAACCCATCCCAAAGTTAAGAGTTCACAGAAAAAATAGCTATGAACCTGATAAGACTTTAGTGAGTCTTACCCAACTCCTCATAGCTTTTACCAGTTTCAAACACTTGGAATCGGCCATGTGTCTTCCTAAGAATTTGCTCATTTTCGTCCAGTGTGTGGCTTGAGATTTCTATCTCATTTCTATAAGCAAGAGCTTGAACAACACTATTAGGAGAAGACTTCTTGTGGGGAAAATTTAGGTATGTATGAAATGCAAAAATACATTTCAATTTGTAGCATAGCACTGACCTACTTCTTGTGGCTGTGAGGAGACTTTCAAAGCTGGCAGATATCCTTTAATATCTCTCAAGATCCTCAGTATTTTTAGAATCATCATGAATACAACATCACCAGTTAATGAAGTTATCCCTTATATTTTTAATAGGCCATAGTATTTGTTGCAAATCAGTCTTAAACAATGGAATAAATGAATAGTATTCAAAACAAAATCAATGTGAAGATTTGAAAGTAGGATTATATGCAGTTTTTTTTTTTAATAAAGTTCTATGAAGATTAAATCAATTCCTAGCCTTCATGCTTTTGTAAATTTAAGCATGCAAGACAAAGCCTGTGTAGAAAAAAATGTGCCTTCAGTGTGCATAAGGTTTTCTAAAGAGCTCATCAAGCAAAAGCTCTATTTCAGAATTACAGTGAAAGTGCTAATTTTTCACAATTATTTCCTGTAAGCTTCCTTTGAAACATTTGACAGTAGTTGAGAAAATCCTTTCCTACTGCAATATAAAGCAGCATTTCGTAAGTCTGTAATTAAAGAGTGTTTTGCAGTGTTTGCCAAAGCATAATATTATCAGAAGCATATTATTGCTCAGATGCTGTGAAAACTGATATTGTTGATATGTGTGAGAGATGTTCTGAAAGTAATGCCTCTTCTTTTATTACATTGGCCCAAATGTCAGAGGCAGATGGTGGTGTAACAGTAGAGGTTGAACCTTCCCACCAATATTCTGTTACATTTTGTTGGTTTGTGACAGGTGGCAGCAGATCCTGTTTGTGTGAACCATAACCTGGAAAAGGTTGCACATATTTCTGAGAAACTGTTAATGTGAAAGGAAAGAGAACTAAATAGCTCTCTGTATCTGCTGATTGTCATTCTAGGATAAAGTCAGTTGATAGTTGAAGTCAGTGATAGCTCTTCGAAGATGCCAGTGCATCAAAAGTTGTTGTTTCCTGTAAATTGTATTGCAAAGACTCCGACTTCAAGTGTAATGTTTGCATTTCCTCATATGTTCTTTTCTTCAGGAGCTTTTAACTGAGTGTTCCTTTTTGCTTCTGGGACTCATAGTCATAGAATCCTTAAGGGGCCTACGAAGGTTATGTAGTTTGAACTGCATGAGGTACTCCTGGGCCCACTGCTCAGCCTGTCTAGGCCCTTCTGGATAGCATCCTGTCCCTTGGGCATGTTGACTGCACCCCACACCTCAGGGTGTCATTTATAAACTTACTGAGGGTGCACTCAACTCCACTGTGAATAGATAAAGATATTAAACAGTATCAGTCACAGCACAGACCCCCTGGGGGCATTAGTCATCACAGATCTCCATCCAGACATTGAGCCATTGACCACCACTCTCTGGATTCAATTCCGCAGCCAGTTCTTTGTCCATTAATGGTCCACCCATCGAATTCACATCTTTCCAATTAGGAGAGAAGAGCGTTGTTGGTTACTGTGTCAAAGGTCCCACTGAAGTCCACCAGGTAGGTGGACATCAGTGGCACTTCCTTTGTCCTGATTTACAGACACATAGTCTTTAAATAATTTGTTGTGAAAAATAAGAAATCCTTAAAGTTAGAAAAAAGGAAGTCAAAATATGTAACAAGTATACCATACACGAAAGAAGTTGTTGTTAAATTTAACCGTTGAGTTATATTTTGTTTGTACAGTGTCATCTTTTTAGCACTTGTTTAAAAGCAAAACATGACTTGCAGTGCTGCAGAGTGATTATTGTTTTGCATTAGTATTAAGAGAAAATTTGCATTTTTTCCTGCCTTCAAGGCTAAACACCTATTTCAAAGTCTTTTTACTACCTTAGAGTTGTTAATTATTTGAAAGCTCTCCCAACCTACAGCTAAGGTACTTAGCACTTCTGAGGGTTTGGGCTCTCAGAACAATCATCTGAAATTACTGAACAATTTTGTAGATTTAAACCTAGAGTACAGTGTAGCCTGTAGTGAGATACCCCTGGCTCTGATTTTGTGTAGCACAGTTTTTCCTTAAACTAAAGTGATAATGTAAGTTAGGTTAAAAAAAATAATGGTGGGCAGATGAATCTCTGTGTCATTTTGTTTGCTACAGACTAATCTTATGTATTTCCTGTCTCTGTTTACTCTTCTTATACTGCTTATTTTGTAAGGAAATGTCATTACTCTTTTTTTTTTTTTTTGTAGTAGTAAATATTCTTTTCAGCAATTAACTATGTATTGTTGAATCAAAT
This sequence comes from Oreortyx pictus, assembly GCA_036925125.1. Lineage (NCBI taxonomy): Eukaryota > Metazoa > Chordata > Aves > Galliformes > Odontophoridae > Oreortyx > Oreortyx pictus. The sequence continues at coordinate 55,666,522 of JAUPFR010000004.1, forward strand.
CAGCCTGGACTGTTTGGTTGGAAACTGAGAATGGTCAAATATTGGTGTACTGGCTTTGAGCCTGTTGGTACACTGAATTCATTTCCTCTTTCATTTTTGAACACAGTATCTCAGTGTCCTAGACAGTGCAATTGTGTGGGAAACTAATACCAATAAAAATCTGTTTTCACATATGTCCCCAGAGACTGATAAAGGGTTGCACATGTTTGAAGTGCACCTAGTGTATATCAACTCAAAAATCATTATTAAGCATTGCTTTCTTTCCTAACATTCAAGACAAGTAAAAGAGTTTTTGTTACTGACTTTTTCTCAGATTCTCCCTTGCCATCTAATCTTTCCTACTAGGTGTTTTTTTAGACATCCAGTGTGTTACTTTAAAGATAACACTTCTCATAGATTTTATAAACTTGTAGGAGTATCTTGTAAAAACTTCAGGAATTTCTCGGTATGTTAACACTTAATAGAGGGTAGCCTGGAATTTCTGATTCCATTGCTCTGTTTGCAAGAAGGAAGAAGAGAATGTGTATGTTTTGGTACTGTAACAGTAAAAATAGTAATAAATAAAATTGAAATGGTGAAATTTTCAAAAATGTCCTGTAGACATGAATCAGGATTGCTGATGTTCCTTATATATACAGGCGTTAAAATGAGGAAACTGTGGTACTTCTGTGTTTAGCACTTGAACAAATTTTACTAGAATACATATATTTTAATAAACAGTTCAAAACATCGTGGATTCAGATATATTTTGCAGGATATTCTCAGACTTAAAGTCTCAGAAAATGTTCCTGACAAAATATTTCATCAAAGTTTTCTTTGATTTCTTTTCTGGTGGGTTTTTTTTTTTTCCTTCTAGGAACTGAAGAACGGGGTCAACACTTAGAATGGTTTGGGTTGGAATGGATCTTTAAGATAATCTAGTTCCAGCCCCTTGCTATTGGCAAGGACACTTCTGTTTAGATCAGGTTGCTCACAGCCCCATCCAGCGTGGCCTTGAATGCTTCCAGGGAGGGGGCATCCACAGCCTTGCTGGGCAACCTGTTCTAGCATCTCACCACCCTCAGTGAAGAATTTCTTCTTAATACCTAGTCAAAATCTGCCCTATTCCAGTTTGAAACCATTTCCCCTTGTCCTGTCACTGCCTGCCCATATAGAAAGTCCCTCCCCAGCTTTCCTGTAGGCCCCCTTCAGGTCCTGGAAGGCCTCTATGAGGTCTCAAAGCCTTCTCTCCCAGAGAGGGAGTGCGCCCTCTGGTCAGTTTCGTGGCTCTCCTGTGGACCCACTCCAACAGCTGTGTCCTTCTTGTACTGAGGGCTCCAGAACTGGATGCAGTTCTCCAATAGTTTTTCTTGAAGAGTTGCAAAGAGATTAGAAATTATTGTGAAATTTAAACAAACTTTGGAGTAGTTGGACTTAATATTACAGAATATCTGGAAGTACATATTTTTCATGGACACTTGTAGTAATTATTGTTTTATTCTGTGTGTGCATTGAAGATATCCTGAGCTAGCAACTGTATGCAGAAATCCTGGTACTCTTATTTTGTATCCTGGAGCTGAAGCAACCAATTTGGAAGAAGTCACTGTGATGTCTTCAGGTCCACCAGTTATGATCATCATTGATGGAACGTGGAGCCAGGCTAAGGATATATTTTACAAAAATTCTCTCTTCCGATTTCCCAGGCAGGTAAGGTATAATATTTAAATTTAAGGATATGTGTATAATAGATGTTTACTTTCTGACCAGCTAGAAGGGAGTATTTTATTTAAGGAAATTAATGGAAATTTTTATTTTTCCTTTTCAACTGGAACCAGGTGATAAGGAGAACTTAAACAACAATAAAAAAAAAAATGTGAGCTTATGAGAAAGCTGACTTGATGGGTTTTTTTTAACTTCATTATATAATTTGAATTTTTTTTCAGTGAACACACCTAACTTCAGTGTATCTTTTTTTTATATAAAATTGAAAATGAGTTTGTGTTGAAAATTTTTGCTGTTACCTAAAGTGTTAGACCATGTGCACTCTTTTCCTGCCTGAGTATTTTGCATTGCACTAGCAGAGAAGGTGAAAGTAAAATTGTATAGTCTCATGAAAACTTCACAGTCATATTCACAAACTTGCTTTCCACTGTATTAAAAACTGTTGATGTCTTGTGCTGTGTTTGTGCAATTATTACAGCTCTCACTGCCCATATGAAAATACCATATATATTAATATAACAACATTAATGGACATGTGTTCTTTTTGCAGCATTCATAAATGGTATAATGTCACTTTTCCAGGAATTTGTATAGACTTTACATGAGTTTGGCTTTGACACAGGAGTCTTGAATGTAAGCTGTGATGGTGAAACTTAAATCTGAATAATTGACATCTAGGGTTGAATTTCTCCCAATGGTTAGTGTGAGCTCATTTATATTCATGTTATGTAAAAATGCTAAGTGGCCCTTCATTTTGTACTACAGTGATCTCCCTGGGCTAAATACCTGAATTTAGAAGTAGATTTTAGAATTTTAGAAATGTATTGTCTATAAAAAGCTGTTATTATGCTTATTTGTAGTTTTTGTACATTGTGTCTCATTCACAATGAGGAACTTCTGAATCTGGAAGCTAGAAAATTTTAGTGGTCTGATAGATTGTAAGTTTTTGAAAGGAAACATGACTTTTTTCTGAATGTGTTCTGTTTTATGCTTGTCAGTAAAGCATGCTGGAACTGCAAACTCTGTTTCTACTGTGGCTAGAACTTGCCTGTGATACCATAGGTTTGAATTTGTTTGGATTTCAGATTGATGCCTGGATGTCGATGGTGCCATTGCTTTAGGACTTATATTACACTGATTCCTCCAAGGTGCTTGATTTCGTTCCTTACCAGCTCACTTACATTCGTGCTGATACAGAAATAGTGGGTAGAGTGCCTGTACCCTGGTGAGGTTAATGACCTCTGGCCCTCTGTAATGAAAAGATGCACAACACCTCGAGCCATCAAAGGCAACGCACACAGCTGTTGTGTTAGACTTGTGTAAGTCTTTGTTCTAGTTCATAGCTTGTGTGCAGTTCCTTGTTTATTGTATTTTTTTGAAACTTGTTTGTACTGCAGGATTTTCACCTGTATTCGCTTATGAGTGTTGTGAAGTATTTGTTTCTATCAGCTAGCTCAGTTTGGCTATCTGAATGACAGGAGTGGTTTTCCTACAGATCATAACGGAAGGCAATATTTTATCCGTATCTCTTGGTTTCTTGTAGATGGCATAGTGTTCGTGACATGTTTCTTCCCGGAAATTATTATAACAGGGCTGCTTAGAGGAATGTTTTTCAGTATATATTAGAATCCTGCATGCTGGGTCAGATTATGCTTTTCTGCTTTATGTACTTCCATGAGGATTGTTTGTCCAGTTGTACTTCTTTCCTTTTATTTTTCTTTCATGGACATTATTAAAAGTGTATTACGGAAAAGGGTTAATATTGACATTTTTACTAATAGAAGACATTTCATTGCTGAGTCACCTTTTCATCAGTGAAAATTTGACTAACTCTTTTGGGGTGAGAGAGACAATGTGAAAAAATTATAAAAATTCTAAGCCCCATTGACTATAATGTTAGAATAGTTCAAATGAAATACTGTTTTTCAGCATGCTGCTAATTAAAAGAAGAAAAAGCTACTACTGTAACTATTTAAGTTATAAATAATTTGCTTTTGCTGATGAAATCTGTTTGATATCAAATAAGAGAACTGCTTTTAAGCTCTTAGCAATCAAACTATATTAGTGTAAGTGAAATGGAAGAGTAGATTCTTGGTTTTAGTCCAGTCGTTTTGACTTTCAGAAGATGGAATTTGCAGCTTGGAACTTTTGGGTTTCATTTCAATGTATTTCAATTTAACTGCAGCTCTATGAATAGATTTTATGGAATTTGTTTCACTGCAATTCATTTCAAATTCTGCAGATCATTTGTCTTACACTGGCATACCTGATCAGGGATACGTGACTGGCCTTTAAATTTGAAAGTGTTTCCATGCATAATCCCAAATTTGCTAAAGGAGTCAGACTAAACTGGCTGTTTAACAATTCAGAAAATGTTCATGAAAAAACACTTTCCACAGCCTGTTTATGTCACTAATTATTCCTGTGTTTTTTTATTTTAATTTTTTAATTTTGAGTGACCTGGGCAGGCTTGAGCAGTGTGCCAAGAACATCCTGAGGTTCAGCAAAACCAAGTACAAAGTCTTGCACCTAGGTTGCAGCAGCCCCCATGATCAATACAAGCTGGAATAGATAGAGCACAGCCCTGCCAAAAAGGATGCAGGGGTGCTGGTGGATGGCAAGCTGGATATGAGCCAGCAGCGTGCCTTCATGGCCCATAAAGCCAGCTGTATTCTGAGCTTCATCAAAAGCAGTGTCGCCAGCAGGTTGAGGGAGGTGATTCTTCCCCTCTACTCTGGGCTGGTGAGGCCTCACCTGGAGTACTACATCCAGAGGTGGAGTCTTCAGTACAGCAGACAAGTGAACCTGTTGGAGTGTGCCCAGAGGAGGGCCACAGAAATGGTTCAAGGGATAGAATGCTTTCACTATGAGGATAGGTTGAGTTGGGGTTCAGCTTGGAGAAGAGAAGGCACCAGGAAGACCTAATAATAGTCTTTCAGTATCTAAAATGAGGTTGTAAGGCAGAATGGGACAGACTCTTTATCAGATTCTGTTGTGACAGGACAAGGGGAAATCTCCTAAAAGAGGGGAGATTTAGACTCAATTGTTTTTTTTTACAGTAAGGGGTAGTGAAGCAATGGAACATGTTGTACAGAGGGTTGGTAGGTATTGTGACCCTAGAGACATTCAAGGCTGGAGTTAACCAGACTCTGTGTACATTATCAACTGTAGGTGTCCATATTCATCACAGGGGTGTCGGACTTGATGACCTTTAATGGTTCCTTCCAACTCAACAGATTCTATACTTCTGTGATTCTTTGAAATAGATTAATATCTTGAAAAATAAGATCTTATGGTTATAGTTCAACCAAATAGTTCAACTCAGTTAAGGCCCAGTATTTCACAGCAAATCTTTCATCTTAACTTGTACTGTGATTAGTGTCCTGTACTTGTTGGTGCAGCTTACATTTTTAAAGTGGCCTTCCTTTTTGTTTCCGTTCTCTGATGCCCTTGTTGCTGGCAGAACTTCCATTCAGTGGCTGCATGTGAGAGAGGCAATCTGTGGGAGCTGGGACAAGTAGAAGTATATCACTCGTTTTCAAAAGTGTTGTTGTATTCACCCAGTCATTCTAAAACTGGCTTGAGTTTTTTCTGTTTTGTCATTCAACTTGCTTTGGAGGTCTAAGGTTTGTGTCACTTTCTCCTATAAAGCTGAAACTTGGTCATTGTTTTAACTTATTTTTTTCTGCTGGCAGTTGGATTGTCTTCTGGTAGAGGTTTGAAGGAACCACTGGATCAGTTGGACTGTCTTAGTCTGCTAAAGCAGGTTCTCTGCAGTTTCTCCTTGCTGCCTTTTTACGTGTTCTGAAAATTCCTGTATTCATCCCAAGTGGCCAGGTTCTTTTTCAGTGTTCTGTAAAATTTCACATCTGTGTTTTTCCATCACTTCCATGCTCGTTCATGAAGGTCTCCTGCCTTCTTTGCTGATTTCTTTCTCTTAGGGATGCACCCATCTTGAGTTTGGAGGTAATGGTACTTAAATGTTAACTAAAACTCTTGAGTACATTATCTCCCAGTGCTCTAACCCATAGGATAACTCCAAGTACGTTCTTGTAGAGATCTGAGTTGGCTCTCCTGAAGTCCAAGACTGCAATCCCATTTATTGTCTTGCTTCTCCCACACAAGATCCTGAGCTCCACTGTCTCACAGTCACTGCATACAGGGCTGCCCCCAGCCTTCACATCCGGAAGTGTTCCTTCCTTGTTAATAAGAACAAGGTCAAGCAGCATCCCTTTCTTGTTGGCTCCATCACCGCCTCCATCATAAAATTATCTTCCACAGGTTCAGGAACTTGCTGGACTGTATATGCCTGATCGTGTTATTGTTCCAGCAAATTTCAAGGTGGTTGAAGATCCCATGAATAGCAGTGCTTGCAATTGCAAGACTACTTCCAGCTGTCTGTTGAAGGCTTCATCAGCTTCCTCCTGCTTATCAGGCAGCCTGTCGTTAACACCTGCAGTGGTGTAACCCACACTGGCCTGCCCTTTAATTCTCACCCATAAGCTCTCCACTTTTTCATCCCTAGATGGAGCTCAATATATTCCAGCTATTCTCACATATCAAGAACACTCCACTGCCTCGCCTTGCTGACTTTACTAAATTGTACACAGCCATCCATAAGAGCAGTCCAGTCATGTGAACTGTTTCACCTTGTAATTACTAGATCTTTCTGTCCATAGTCAATGATTTTGGGAGATCATTCATGTTAAGAGTGGACTGCGTGTGGATTTTCCATTTTGCCAACTGTTTCATCTTCTTTATGTCTTCATCATTTCTCATTTATTACATTGTTGAAAGAGAGTAGCTTCTGAGTTTTTGTTACTGCTCTTAGATTACCACTGTTTCATGATACTGTTGAGTTTCCTTTTCTGAGATAAGTGACTTGAAGAAGCTGTCTGATGATCTTTTTAAGTTTCTGTTCTTTAGTATTTTAAACTTTACTATTTAAGTACATTGCAGCTGTCAAACCAATTTCTAGTTTTGTTCTGCGTTCAAATTTATTTTTGTTAATATGTAAGGTAAAGGTAAATTTATTTTCTAAATGATTCATTGAAATAAAGATACCAGAATGTGAAATAAATTGCTGGTATTTCTTTTCATAAAAAGCTAATATTTTGCTGATTTTTCTACTTGTAGTACTTGAGTTGATTTATTTATTAACTTACTTTTGCAATGAAGATCATTTTATTTTATTCCATTCATTCTTAGGACTTATTTCTTACTGCTTCATTGTTCCAGATTACTGGTAAAGATCAAACAAGCAAACAAAAAAAAAAAATCAAAGCTAGTGAAGCAGTGTTTGATTCCAACAGCTAACAATTCAGAATAATAGAAAAAAAATAGGACATAAGATGATGTAATATTTCCACTATGGAAAGGCATTAGAGTAAGATATTTTTCAAAAACTTTTTTTTTTAGATGGCTCCATGCTGTAGTACAGGGATTTTTTTGTTTTGTTTTGTTTTGCTAAGATTCCTTTTTTTTTTTTTTTCATGGAACTACATCTTTATTGAATGAATGTAAAGAATGTAGTCAGACATGAATAAACCAGCAGAATTCATTGAGCACTAAAAAATCAGAAGGTTTATAGTCAAACCACTTTTTCATAATAGTTTGAAAGAGAGAGGTTCTTTAAGCACAAAATTGAAATCTCCAACAGAGCAAAAAACCTGATAGACTCATAATGTAAATGCAGTGGGATGAAAAGGATCTGTATTCTGTATAAAACTGAAGTATTTGGCTTAAACTGGCAATCATAGCATTGAGTAAATACAGTATCTGGGTAAATTCTGCTCTTACTTAACCTGCTTTATCTTAACTGAAGTACCATAGCAACTTGTGCTTTAGTTTAAATTCCTTAGAAAGTGAAGAATGCAACTCTTGAAGTATTAATTAATGTATGGATTAAGATAGTTTTGAGATACTTGCAGTTATTTAGATCAGTTTCAGCTGTCCATAGATTTTAGTGATATTGTTAGCTAGAAACTCAAGTGCTTATGCAGCTTCCCACAGAAAAAAAACCCACAAAAAACCAAAAAACTTTGTCCACTGTTGAAGTAACACCTAATTGACTTTCATCCCTTTTATCAAGCTTAAAGGTTATATTTAGCAGTTTGAGTGTTTTTTCTTCTTTCTTTGTACAGTTTTGGTAGTAGTGCATTACCTGGCCACAAGTTGCGCCAAGGATGATTTAGATTGGATGTGAGGAAAAGCTTTTTCTCTGAAAGAATAGTCAGACACTGGAATGGCCTGCCTAGGGAAGTGGTGGAGTCACCGTCCCTAGAGCTGTTCAAGAAGTGTCTAGATGAGGTGCTAAGGGAGATGATTTAGTAGCTTAGTGTGTACGGATGGTAGCAGGGGGATGGTTGGGCTAGGTGATCTTTTAGATCCTGTCCAACCTAGTGTTTCTATGTTTCTAAGTCAGAACTTGGGCAATAATGGCAAAGATGCGGGGTTGTGGCTTTATAGCTGCTGACTCTTGTTATGAATACGTGGCTCCTCTTGCTTTCAAGCTGTGATAGTTTGCTGTGCATTGAGTGAAATAAATATTTATGCTGGAATTAGGTAGAAAGAAAGAAAGTGTCACTCACTCATAGGCAAATATACATTGTAATTTGTGTTTAAATATTCTGTGAGAGATTATCTGCTGAATATTTTTTGTTTCATGTTTTGCAACTTTTGGGTTTGTAATGCAGTTTTGCAAGCATTCAGAATGTCATTAGATTTGGAAGTTTGTTACTGAGGAAAGAGGGTGAGGTAAATCTAAAGATGTTAAAGTGATTTGATTCCTATAGGGATTACCTGTAGATGAAAAATAAACTGTTAAAACATTTTTTTCAAGAAATTATTTAAGCTTTTAATGCTCTTTTACGAGTAGAAGAGGCTTTTTCTGATAGTTAGATGATTACAGTTTTTCAACCACAAGATACACAAGAAAAAGACATTAAATTATAGGCATCAGAAGACCACATTTAATTGTGCTCCTTCACAGATTCACTGATGTTGTGTAATTTGAGCTGCTATATTGAAAGATTTTAAAGATGGTGTAGGATGTTTTATTAAATTTTGTTGTTCTTTTAAAATAGTGTTAAAACTTAGAAATATCATTAAAAAGGTATTCAGAAGTTTTGTTTTTTTTTTCAAAAGGAATGTTTGAAGAAATTTTGACTCAATGCTTCCAGAAAATTTGAGAGAAAATGGCTATAATGTATTACTTTTATGAGAAATATTTGCATTTATGTATTGGTGAGGAAACATTCATTTTGTCTGATATTTTTTTAATAAAAAATAAGGAGCTTGGAAAAACTTTATAAGAGGAACTTATGAGACATATGGCCTAAGGTGACTTCTGTAGTTTATATGATTGTAATGACTGTGTCTTCTATGCTGTCAGTTGTCACTCTTTGGAGAAGAGTATTAGCCCAGAATGTTTTGCATAATCACAGCGGAGAAAGAGTCCACAAGCATTAGTGTGTGCACTGCAGGCTTTCCTGCAACAGCTGCTGTGGTTTGCAAAGCATGCAGAAGAAGTACTGCATTAACTTGGACTAGTGGATGCAATTAGTTCAGAAGGATGAATGAACCCGTTTGCCCAGCTAGCATATTGGCACAGTTAGACTACTGCTATATTGCATGAAGCAGTCACAAAACATGGTGGGTGAAGCTACTTCTATTAATGGGAAGATAGATAGAGTGTAGTGGGAGTAGGTGGCTAAAAAGTGTATTTGACCTTCTGCGACTTCTTTCACCAAAAAAAGGCTGCAAAAGAGAAAAAACAAAACCCTGTTCACATACATGAACAGATTATTTCTATCACCTAAAATCTTGTTTTTCTTTTTTTTTTAAATGAATAACTCAGTAGGATAATAACATTTCTATTGTATACTTGTAGAAGGAAAGAATAATTTCTTAAAAATGCTGATCTTTGAAAATGTTGCACAGTTGAATTTAAAAACTGGGATGAAAGAGGAATTTATATCCTGCTTGTTGTGGTCTAAGCAGTAGGGAGCTGAACATTGCACAGTCTTTCACTCACTCTCCCCCTCCCTGTGAAACTGAGGAGAAAATGGGAAAAAGTAGAACTTGTAGGTTGAGATAAAACTATTTACTAAGGCAGAAAAGGAAGAGAGAAATAACAATAATGATAATCATATATATATAATATAATATATAATATACATTAAATTCATAAATAGTATTTATTTATATACGTTATATATATATAATGTGTGTATATATATGTATACACACACACACACACATATATACATATATTATATATATATATACACATATATATGTCAGTCTAATATTATAGCTGCTTGAATATCTACAACTACAGCTTGCACACTTTGGCCCTCCAGGGGAGTGACTGCTTGGTGGGAACAATACTATTGCTCCCAACAGAGGCTTCACTTGTAGCGTAGTTCAAGTTAAAGTGAAATGTTTGAAGATTAATTCTGGCATCCTCTGGCCAACCAAGCCTGATAGAATTCAAGAAGCAGTTGGCCAATGCTCTCAGATTTTGGGTTTGCTTTTTGAGCAGTTCTTTGTGAAGCCAAGGGCTGGGACTGAAAGATCTGTGTGGGTCCTTGACAACTCAGGATATTCCATGATTTTGTGAATGGAACACCTCTCTTATGTGTAAAGACTGAGTGACCTGAGTCTGTTCAGCCTTCAAAAATGAAGACTCAGAGGGGATCTGATCCACAGGTACAAATATCTGAAGAGCAGGAGGCAAGGGGAAGAGGCTGGACTCTTCTCTGTAGTGTGTGGCAATAGGACACGGGGAAATGGCCACAAACTGATGCATAGGAAGTTCCACACAAATGTGCGTGGGAAGTTCCTTCACAGTGCAGTGATGAAACACTGGCACAGGCTGCACAGTGTGGTGGTGGAGTCTCCTTCTCTGGAGACATTCAAGACCCACCTGGACACCTACCTGTGCAACCTGGGTTAGGGAGCTGCTTTGGCAGAGGGGTTGGACTTGATGATCTCTAGAGGTTCCTTCCAACCCCTACAATTCTGTGATTCTGCTTTCTGATGTCATCAGTGGTATCCCTCTCCCTCTGGTTTCCCAGCATCTGCATAGTCATTACAGAGGCCTCTTTCAAGGGCAGTAGAACCTCCCTTTCATAATTTCACAAGTTGCTGCACAGCTTCAGTGCCCCTAGCTGCTGATTCCCTTTTGCATTAAGTACTTACTGGTACTCCAGCAATGTCTGTTGGCTGGACTCCCCAGATTTAATATATGGTCCTGGTCTGTTTGTAGTGATGGTTCTGGTCAATGTGCCATGACCTCAAAGCAGGACCCATGAAGCTGCATGGAAACAGCTGTGCCCGGCATTGGGAACCTTCTTGCAGCAGGGCTTGATGCCCTGCTGTCCCTGATGCACAGGTTTTAGGTCTTCATCTCTGGTCCATGACTTTAACTTGTGGGGACCCCCCACAAGCTCAGAAATGCATAGGAAGCACCACGTGGCCTCTTCTTCATGAGTGAAAAGGGACAGTACCTTCCTGAGTTTCTGTCTTCCAGGCAGCCATGGATTCAGGTAACAATGGATCTGAGGAGACAAGTGCAATATGTGGCAAGCTATATGGCATGATGTTTTCTCTTTCAGATAGATTGTTCCAAGTTAACGGTATTGTGTACACAAAGCAGTCACCATGCTTCTCTCAAGAAAGACCGAGTTTCTAGCTCTGTTTTTATAGCAGGAAAGAAGATGAGTTTTGGAAACCTCTGTTGCTGGAGATGCTGTTTTGGTTAAGTGCTTTCAACTGATTTAAACAACAACAGAAAAAGCAAGGTTTTTATGATGTCTTTCAAGAAGTTATGGTCTGTTAGTTCAAGCACCCGAGCTAAGTTCTTCCAAAGTAATTAAACATTCTCATCAAGTCAGTTTCCCTAATTTTTCCAACTGAATTAAGTGTTTGTTGTTACCCAACTTTATGGTCTTAAAATGAGCTATAAAATAGAGTAGAAAGAACTGACCTAAAACTGACACACCAATGAAAAGATTTTTTTTTTGTTTTGTTTTTTTATTTTTACTTCCTGTTGCAAATATTTATAGAAAACCCTAGGAATTCTGTGGTAGAAGGTGCTTTATAAATTTGTCGCCTTAAAACTGTTAAAAATTTCAAGAAGCTGCATTTTTTTCCAGGCAAACAACTGTTCTAAGCGAAGAACTTTAGGGCATTTTGTTGCGTTTGGCCTTTTTGTAAAATGTACTCCATGCAGAAGAATGCCACAGTCCACAAAATATGCTTCAGTTTATAAATAATATCGTCAGCTTGTTGTTTTTACTGTCATGGTACTTCAAAAACTCTTCATTGTTTTCAATAGAAATGAAGGTATTACTGGAGGTATTCCTTGTTACAGAAAGTTATCATCTTTGACCTCATAAACTGGTTAATTAGGGGCACTGATTCCATTTCACAGTTTACATGTTGCCGTCCAAAATGGCCCTTGGGATTTGAATTGTCAGTAGGCTGTCTTTAACTGCAGTCAGTGAAACAGAATTTTGACAAAAAAAAAAAGGGAAACTCCTTTTTGTCAGCTTTGGAGAAACATAGCCAGTTTCTTACAATTTGGAAAACTTTGATAAAGTATTTATGCAGCACTTGGGTGTTTCTTTCTTCCCCATTAATCACTGATGATTTTTTAAATATGCTTCTTCAGTTGTGAACACAAACTGCTGCCTAAGTTTCCAGAGCTTTGACTTTCACAGTCTCTCACATCAAGATCAGCTGTAAGAATTCATAGGCAGTTTGCCTTGTTTCTCACATCAAATCTTCACTCTGTCCATAGTGAACTTTACTGGCTAGATGGACTTCATATTTTCTGTGCATCCTCTGCTGAGTGAGCACAGATATTTTGGAGAGCATTCCTCTCCTTCTGTAAGTCAGTGAAAGGTCGCTCAGACTGTTGTCAGAACCTCACTAAGTGCTGCATCAGCACTAAGAGAAGGAGGCACTGAACTGACTGTGGGAGGAGCAAGGGAAGAAACCTTTGTTCTAACAAGCTGGCCCAAAAGTCTTGCTCTTGAAAAAGAAAGGAAAGAAGGGAGGTAGGAAGATAAGAACAGAAGAAAGAAAAGGAAGGAAGAAAGAAAAGGAAGGAAGGAAGGAAGGGAGGAAGGAAGGAAAGAAGGAAGGGAGGAAGGGAGGGAGGGAGGGAGGGAGGGAGGAAGGAAGGGGAGGAAGGAAGGGGAGGAAGGAAGGAAGGAAGGAAGGAAGGAAGGAAGGAAGGAAGGAAGGAAGGAAGGAAGGAAGGAAGGAAGGAAGGAAGGAAGGAAGGAAGGAAGGAAGGAAGGAAGGAAGGAAGGAAGGAAGGAAGGAAGGAAGGAAGGAAGGAAGGAAGGAAGGAAGGAAGGAAGGAAGGGAGGAAGGAAGGGAGGAAGGGAGGAAGGGAGGAAGGAAGGAAGGAAGGAAGGAAGGAAGGAAGGAAGGAAGGAAGGAAGGAAGGAAGGAAGGAAGGAAGGAAGGAAGGAAGGAAGGAAGGAAGGAAGGAAGGAAGGAAGGAAGGAAGGAAGGAAGGAAGGAAGGAAGGAAGGAAGGAAGGAAGGAAGGAAGGAAGGAAGGAAAAGGGAGGGAGGGAGGGAGGGAGGGAGGGAGGGGGGAGGGAGGGGGGAGGGAGGGAGGGAGGGAGGGAGGGAAGGAGGGAGGGAGGGAAGGAGGGAAGGAGGGAAGGAGGGAAGGAGGGAAGGAAGGAGGGAAGGGAGGAGGGAAGGGAGGAAGGGAGGAAGGGAGGGAGGGAGGGAGGGAGGGAAGGAGGGAAGGAGGGAGGGAGGGAAGGAGGGAAGGAGGGAAGGAGGGAAGGAATTCGGAAGGGAAGGATGTCCATGCAAAATCGGCAGCATATGTAGTTGAACAGAAACTGAAGTTTGTTCTGTTAGTTTTCCATTAAGGATCATTAAAGTCTTGGAAGAGTTGACTGATGAGCTGTAGTGGCTAAGGGTATGAATTTTCTAATAGGAACTGTGCTTCTGAATCAAATAGTAATAGAACCATAGAATGACTGAAAATGGAAATGAACTTAAGGATCATCTTGTTCCAATCCTGCTGCTTTGTGTAGGCTTGCCACCCACCAGATCAGGCTTCCCAAGGTCCCCATCCAAGCTGGCCTTGAACACCTCCAGGCATGGGGAATCCACATCTCCTTTCATCTACAGGAGGGCTGCAGTGGGGACTTCCTGGGGCCTTGTATTTTCCAAATTCAACAAGCCCAGCTCCCTCAATTTCTTGATAGGAAAGGTGGTCCAGCCCTGTGGTTATCATCGTTACCCTCCTCTGGACCTGTTCTTAAAGCTCCACATTGTTCCTGAGCTGGAGAACTCAAGCTTGGACACAGTACTCTAGGTGAGGTCTCACAAGGGCAGAGTAGAGGGAGACAGTCACTTTCCTTGCTTCATTGCTCTTGCTGCCCATATTATTCATGCACCTCCTGGTCAGTTGAGTCCCATCTGATGGCAACATGCCTGCTCTCACAAAGATGTGTCCAACAAAGACCATAGTAGTAACAACAAATTAATAAATTGCTGACTCTCCAGTGCTTTTGGTTAGTTTTATTTTCTTTTTCTAGTAAAGTTTTTCGAGGGGGGACGCAGGGAGATATTTTGCATTCGGGTTGATGCAACCTCCATTACCAGTGCAAAGTGGGCGATGAAAGAATTGAGAGCATTGAGACATCCAATTTCATAATGACTACATAATGACTTCAATGGTAGAGTAAGAAGTCTGTTACATATTCTGATATGTTTGAATGTGTTCAGGTTATCGTTTGTCATGGTTTTATGATTTTTGGTATTGGTATTCCACATCATAACGTCATGTAGTGCATTGAGTTAAAGAGTCAATGCTCCAGCTCCGTGGATCATTGATATTTCTGAGTATACCTGTCTGAGAAAAGAAGAGCTACATGCCCCAGAGGACTGTGTGTTGCTTTGTATTTTTGTGTTTCCAGTCAGAGGGAAAGATAAAAGCTGTCTGTGGTCACGGGACACTCTCTTTCCTTCAGGATTGACTCAGCAGTGGGTGCTCGCTGCCATCTCGCCTTCAGCGTTAGCGTAAGGCCGTCAGTTTGTCGGACACTCTCTTGCTCGTTTTATTTGATTTATTAGCTTTAATTCCAATTATATTGTATTATATTGTGTTATTTTGCTTTCTGATATCTTATTTAGTAAATTAACTTTCTTCCCCAGATCATTGCTGCTGTTTTGTTCCTAAGCCCATCTCTCTTTTCCCTTTTCCATTTCCCGTGGCATAGGTCTGTGGGTCCCCCACACCAACTGTCGTGGAAGTGGGCTGAACCAGCCCATAAACCATTGACATAGTTAATACCTCATCACAACTTAAACGTTAAATAAGTATCTTGGCTTCTAAGGGAGAAAGTGTTCTATGCAAGGATGGACTGAAACTGCTTTCTGTGGAGACTGAGGTCAGTGAGTAAGAGTGGAGAATTACCTTGACTCAAGACTTTATGCAGGTGGAGATATGAGTAATCAACAGGAGTCAGTCTGTCTGACATTTAGGTTAATTTGAATTACGTTTGTCTGCTTTGACATTTTTCTGTTCATAAGTATGTATTTATTTCCTCAATATGGTGACATTTTCTTTATGACTGAAAGGTCTCAGTTAATTTGCCAGACGTCAGTTGTGTATGCCGCTGTCACTCTTGAATTGTGGGCAAAAGCTTTGCTTCTAATATATTTCTCTGCCATTTCTTTCTTAACTGTTGTTAAACTCTGTGCCTATATTTCGTATCTACAAATGTGAATATTTTGCTGTTAGAAAGCTCAGAATCAGTTGCAATTTTTGCACCTCTTTGCACATGCTGAAATTCTCATGGGATCTGAAAACTTTATAAAAAAGAAGCTAGAAGTGATTTTCATTTTGATTGAGCTTTTTTTCAAAAACAAGACAGAAAGAAATGTGATTTTCTTCTCTTATTCTTCATTTACACACTCCCTTCTGCACCTCTAAAGCTCTCACGAGCTTCTTCCACTTACTTTTCTGGTTCCATGGAAGCGCTATTTAAATTTAATAGGAAAAAAGAAACCAGAAGAAGCAAAAGTAATTAGTAGGTTCCAAAGAACAATGCCATTGCATTAATGCTACTTTATGACACTGAAGTATTTAATTTCCCTTTTCAATTTTCTGATATTTTCAGGTAATTAAAGTTAAATTGCTGTGACAATTTATGTAATTAAATTTTCTTTCTTCATTTCATGACCCCATTCTCTAGATCGGTTCTCTGCTCACTGGCTAAATTTACTTGCAGCACTTTCCTGTTGTATTAATTATTAAAAGAATAGTGCTGCATAAAACATAGATCTGTTGCCTGACATTAGTTTTTGAAATGTAAGCAGAGCAAGAGAGTTATTACCAAAAATAATTTCTGTATCTTTCCTTCCTCTGAGTACGAAACCACAATGAATGGAAACTAATGAAAAATGCAGAATTTTATGAAGTGCCAGGCATGCTCTGTAAAACTCAAATTTGAATATAATTATTTTAACATAATATCACTACTAAATTGCATCATTTCTTAGGATTAGCTAAAAAAGCAGTTTTAGAAGATGAGACCAAAACCAGATGGCATTTCAGTTATTCCTACGAAGTATATAGTCTAAATACTCGTACGTTGGTCCTGTCTTTTATTTTGTCTTATCTGTGAGGACATTTCCTTTCTTCACAGTTTCACTGTTATCTCTGAATTTTGTGTTAGCCATTCGGGTCAACCTCAGGTATATTACAGAAATTTCAGCTATCTGTAAATTGGAACTTCATCTTGTGTGCGCTAGGTCTTCATTTCAGTTGCCTATGTTAACTGAAGACTGTATTACATAGGTTGTTCCAAAAGTAATGCTTCCTAACTATTTCCATGGAAACTCCAACAGATACAGTACCACTATTTGATAGAGCAGTTTCTCAAATACAAAAAGTTACTTTACATTGTAGTCATAATTATTCATTGTGCATCTCTGGCGAAAAATGTACAAGAGCGTGCATGCTGTGCTTGTCTTTCGCATCTCTATTACCAGTGTTGAAGCACACCTCCTACCACCTCACTGTGCACACATCCACTGTTTGGTCCCCATAAATGTTCTGCAAGCATCCGTGAATGTAAGCGGGTGCCATTTTTTCCGCGTGGAGGAGCACAGTTCCATACCTTTGCTCCATATGCACTTCCATGCCACTTAAAATGGAAATAATTAAAATAATTGCTTCTTAATTTTTTCTTCTCAGTATTCTCATAGTTTTATAAACAACATGTCACACGCATACACACTGATGCGTTCAAAGGAGAAAGGAGAGCACTACTCAGCTTCATTAGCAGCTGTTGCTGTTACACTTTTGATTTTAGATTCTCCACCATTCCTTCCTTCTTTTATACTGATTGAGAACTTGGCACTCAGAAAAAGGAGGTGACCTGCCTAAGTTGGCACTGCTTGACATCTAGCCTAAATGTTGACTTGTTATTGAACAAATGTGGCTGAAGAGCTGTAGGAATACTTCAGTATTGTCGGGATGGTGTGGAGAAAGACGATATATACATTTGTGGGGTTTTTTTGCGGAATTCCTATAATTTTCCTTCAAAATTTTCTGTAGTAATGTAATGTAAGAATATCCATCTGTGAAGGGCATGTTCCTTTTGCAGTTTAACTTCCATTCTGCAAGTCAGGTATATCTAAAAGTGAGAGCAAGGCACACAGTAGAGAAATACTCTACAAGCTTCTTTTTCCTCAATAAAAAGTGTTCTAAACATTTTCCAGAATGTACTTATAGGATTCTGAATTATTTTTCTGAATATCAAATTATGGAACTTCTTTTTCAGATTTCTTTAGATAATAATTTTAAAAGAGGTATCATTTGATATAGTCAGGGAAGAAAGAAGCATCTTTCTAGGGTTATATGCAGTTGATGAGTATTAGGTAACTCATTGAGTATTTCTACTGACTTGTCGTGGACCAACTGTCTTCAGTGTACAGTGCTCACTGAATTAAGTGTGTTTTTAAAATCATTTTGGAAACAGGAGCAAAATAAGAGCATTTTTGAAAGTGTAGAAATATAACAGTTTTCACCTTTTAGCCGTATTATTTAATAACCTTGGGAAGAAATTGAGAGCGCTGCCCTCAGTAGGAACTTTTTACAGGTACTTTATATAAAGACTGTAAGAAGTTTCTGTGTTTGACATGTGGAAGACTGAATCAGGATTGCGGTTCAGAAAAAAAGGAAGAAAGTAGTATTAGCACACAGAATGTTTTGTAGCCACATTGTGCTGTTCTACAGAAGCTATTCTGTTTCTCTGTCAATGATGGAATGGTATGTGTTTATTACATTTCTAGTAACAGTTGCTCTGAGATATCCCTAGCCTTGTAGTGGTAAAAGTCATAAATTGTTGAGAGGAAGGTTTGTGGGATACACAAAGAGAGTGATTTTGGGTGGTCATTGTGAACTATCCAAGAAAACATGGAAAGTATCTTGTTGTCTTATAGAAATACAACAAATTGCTTTCTTAAGGGTCACCTGAAAGTCACAGTACAATTTGTGATTGCTGCAGGAGTTTACGTGGAACATACACAGCAAAGTCACAGATACACCTAAATATTCAATAAAAAAACATGCAGAGTGGGCAGAGGTTTTTTGTGACATCCATTTACTTTTTCAGGGTATCCATTTGTGACAATTTCATGGCAGTTGTTCCCTGCAGTGCTTGAAAACAGTGCTCTTAAGATGTCACTTTAAATTAAAGTCAAGATTTTGAATGAAATAACTTATTTATATTCCTGATCTAAATTTCAGTGGCATGCTGAGGCTAACTTTGCTCAGGCTATATTCTCTGTCACGAAGGCAGCTTTATTTAAATGCTTGAGTTTTCTGTGGAACAGCATTTGTATTGGCTTACAGGTAACAGGTAATGGGTACTGAGTGAAGGATCTTTCCCATGCCCAACTCTGTTTTCTGCTGGGGTTTATTGTAAAGTAGCACACAGAGAGTGCTGTTCCTGCTCAGCGCCTTATAAACAATTTTTCTTAGTTTCTAGAATGAAGACCAAAATGGCAGGATGCGTTTTTAGTCCTTATGTTGTTTTGTGGTCTTCGAGTTCTTCTAAAAAAAGAAAAGGCTTGTGCTGTTTTTTTCTGGAAGGTAATTGATGTAACAGCATGTGTGAATTGTAAACACTGCCTGAGTTAAAAAGTATGACTGATGGCACTTTTTTCCTTCCTTCTCTTACAGCTGAGCAATATAATTCTGAAACAGAAACTCAGATTTTAGAATTTCTGTCAACACAAGTAAAGGAATAGGGTACTTTAAAACAAGTGGTAGGATTTTTGTTGAAGCTGTGAAGGATATTTTGTTCTTTTTCCAGTTTTGTTGCACCTATGGTTTAATTGCAGAAAATAACAGAGGAAACCAAGAACTGTTGAAAGAGTCCTCTCTGAGGCAGATGTAACAACCCTATTGCTTTTCTTTGTTCTTTGGATGCACTGTTTTCCAAATATAATTGTGACATTAGGAGAGGACTGAGGATGACACTCAAACTTTCTGCAAAGCACTATGTAAAATAAGAGCAGAATTCACTTGCCTGTCTTAGCTGTCTGAATTCTGGAAAATTTCATTTGGTTAATATTTGACCACATCAAGGCCAATTTTTGCTTTCCTTAGTTCTCAACAGCTGAACTGGACCCACTTGGATGTAATGTCCTAGGTGTCTTCAGAGAAACTCCTGAAGAAAAACCCAGCCCTGAGAAATTGCGAAGGACCAATGTTTCTACTGTGATTCAAATGCTCTGCAAATGCTCAAAGACACTAGAGAGCAGTGTGTTGGCAGAGAATCCTGCATTCAGCAAGTTAGTGTAATAGGGTGTGAGAACTACTAGCATGCAGCTTTTTGGAAACCCTGGGTCTTGAGTTACACACAGAAAACTTTGTCGTATGTGTTGTTCAGATACCCTAATTTCAGAGTCTTGGCTAAATTCCAATGAGTTGTTTCCTTTAGCTTACCTAAATTCCTCTCTCTAATTTGAATTTGTTTAGATATCTCCATCTTCTGTCTTGTGCTGTTTATTCTGATGAGCAGTGTTAAATGGACTGCTATTTTCTCATCCTGACATTGCTGTATTTTGTTAATAAGTGAAAATATTCCAAAGTATGCATATGATTTGCAAATTATTTTGACTAGCTAAAAAATAAAACAGCTAATTTTTTTATCACTGTATCTTCAGCATTTTATAAAGACATGATTATAAAACACTATGGTTCCTTTTCTGAAATGCACTTAAACATACTGCTTATGTACATCCATTCTCAAATTTTGAAGTGTAATGCAGGGCTAGACAGTCTGATTTCATTTACACTAACTGTTTCCTTAAGTGAGAATTAATTTTGTTCAGCTGGATTTAAGAGACACATGTAACAGACAAAATAGTAATCCGTCTAGATCCTGGAGAACTTCCTGAAGTGACCTTGGGGACCATTAATTTGTTGCCTCAAAAGGCAAGGAAAGGATTAGACCTGTTGGCTGGAAAGGGTAATATCATCCTCCTCCCAGCCACGAGTGAGCACGGTAACCACTTGTTTCCATCCTCTCATTATCCCCAAGAAGGAATATGGAATTTGGTTCCTGTTGCTGTTAGAGTGCAAATTTGCCCTTCTGTACAATGCCAACTGTTTGAATTCTGTGCTTTACAGACTTTAGGACTTCAGAGTGTAAGACAGAGTGAATGCGGCATTTCTTCCCTAAAACTTGTTTTGCAGTCATGAATAATTTTCCTCTCTCCGGAATACTTATGACTTAAAAGTTATTCTGCACGACCCTCAAGCAATGAAATACAGAAACTAGCAGATAGAAGTTTTTCCAGACAGCTCCTACAAAGACAAGAATAAAAAAAGGCTTAAGACACTGTTGTCCCTGTCTGAGGAAGGAGAAGTCAGTGCACCTTCAGGTGAAGGGGATAGGTATCTGCCCAGCTGCTCAGGCTAGTCCTGGGGCAGCAGGGTTTGTGTTGGAGTCACCCCATGGTTTTTTTTGATGCTGTATAAGAAGTTATGAGGGACTAAAAACTCCTGTTAGCATAGATCGGTGTACAGTCACAATTAACTACATCTTCCGGACATCCTTACATGATTTCAGGAATGGAAAGTAAGAATAAAGCAAACCTCTATTACAAATGGAATATGAATGAAAAAACATGAATAATAATGAATAATGAATGAAATGAAATAACAAATGAAAATACAAAAATGTTCTTTTCATTTTGGTTTACTTTTCATTATATATACTGCAGTTCATATTCTGTGTTTTCTGTTCTAAATCTGTTTTGCCTCTTTCACTTTATAGTACTATAATATAAAATTGGAGGAAGTAGTTGATAAGGGCGAGTATGTACCTTTGTAAACAACCTCTCCAAACTAAATAATCCATACTAGTGACTTTAAAAACGTTCTGATGCATGCATATTTTTCTCCTTCAAGCCTAACCAATAAGAAGAAAAGCATTTAAAAAAAAGTAACAAAGCAGTTTCCTCTAACAAAAAAAGTCAGGACCTTTTGTCTCAAAATTACATTTTTCTCTTCTCCTATTTTTGTGTATGTTAAACTTTTATAGCTATCTTATTTTGCCTTTTTCTGAATGGCTTTGCTGTTGTATTTGTTTTTATTAGTTCCCATTAAATTGAGGCCAGTGGAAGTATTAGAATTTGATCTAATTCGCTCAAGGTTCTCCTCTAGCTTGGAGGTTTCATTTTATGAATGAGAGATCTCAAACTTCTAAGGTGGGGTAATCATGTGTGACAGAGATGAGGGAAAATGATAGACTACAAATGAAAAGAGGGAAAAGTCTGAATAAAATGAATAATGGTGAAAAACCTCTGGCAAGGAAAATGGGAACAATGTTGTGATAGCCATGAAAAACAGTAACTCATTTTCCATAGAAGATGGGAAAATAAACAGTAGTTTTTAGGATGAGATTCAGAAAGGGACAATTGATTTGAATTTCAATAGTAACTCATTAGGGTTTGTTGCACCATGCTGTATTTTATTTTAAAAGAAACTCAAAAATTAATGACTATTCAGAAATGTAGTAAAAGCTTTTGGAGCTAATGAAACAGACAATGTATTGGTTGAATTAAGTTTTTCTTCCTAAAAATTTTTTAATTATGAGATAGTATAAAGTGGCTATTGCTTGACTCAGAGCCAGTAAATCAATTTTAAACATGCTATAGAGATAAGCACATTGTTCTAATCAGTGACCTAAGGATTTATCTGATTTCTTTCAGAAAATTACCATTTTTAACGTGGAAATAGTGTCAGTTATTTTATACTATGATGTGTGTGTATAGGGTACATTTTTTGTGTTAGAGTGTGCAATAAAAAAAGCACGTGTGAATGATTTTTGTTGTAGAATGTGCATGACAAGTGAAATTGGTAGCTAAAGTTGGTTTATTTTCTTGGATTTTTGATTATGGAAAGCACAGAAGAATAAAAACTTACAACTTCTGTTTCATTCATTCCGTCTCTGATATGCACTTATGTTTTCAAGTGTTTGTACAATAATGAATATGCAGTTCTTGTTTCTGATGGTGACTGGTAGGCTGTGTATTTAGCAGTTCATAAGGTATGGGGAGGCAAAACTGCTAAAAGAAGGCAGTTGACTTCAGAGGAGAAAATACTTTCTTTTGCTTATGCAGTGAAGAAGTATCTTGTTTGCTATGCTGACCAGTTCATTTTAGTCGTTTGCTATTTTTCAGGTGCAGTTAAAAACCAGCATTTCAAGTCAATATGTAATTCGTAC
The DNA here is from genome assembly GCA_036925125.1 of Oreortyx pictus. Lineage (NCBI taxonomy): Eukaryota > Metazoa > Chordata > Aves > Galliformes > Odontophoridae > Oreortyx > Oreortyx pictus. The sequence goes on from JAUPFR010000004.1 coordinate 55,689,017, forward strand.
ACAGCCAACAAACACTTGTCTCTCTACACTTGAGTGTGCCGCTGTTGCTCTTACTCTCATGGAAAAAAATAAGAGTATACAAGAGGTATGTAACTGCTTTTAAATACTTGAGTTTTTCTGTTGTGAATAGTAGAGTGGCAGCAGAATTACTTAGCTATTAATACAACATTTGACTATGCAAATCTTAATTGTGTTGTATTTGGCAGTTTTGTTCCATAGCAAACTGAAAGAAGGACTACCAATGGAAACCATCTTTCTTCAGATATTTGTTAACTTTAGTATTTTGAGATTTCTGTGACTCTTGTAATGCGCAGAACAGTTTTCCTATGCTGTGTTCAACATAGCTGTCAGATTGCTGAGGAAACTTATTAGATTTTCTGGTCTTGATTGCTTTCACAATTTTGTTTTCAGAACTTTAAATGATGGTTATTTTTTGTCTTGTCCCATGATGGAATGAAATCGGCTCTTTGGCCGCAAGGTGTTGTCTTTTCCTGGGGAGAGCTCACAGATAAGAATCTTGCCTTTATGATGTTAAAGATACCAGTGATAGATCATTGCCTGTAACAAAATGTATTTAGTGCTGGAATATTCATCATGAATGAATGAAGAATTTGTTTTACAGACCAGTTTTGCCTTCAGTAATGCTCCATTTTGTATTTGGAGTAGTTCATTGCTCGCTGATACCAGCTGTTACATTTCCAACTTATATCCTTGGTTCCTGTTTTTGTTTTTCTTTTCATCCTTCATCTAGTCCTTTCCTGAGGCAATTCAACTTTTACAGGTTTTCACTGTGCTGTCTTAAGGATACTTTTTATCAAACTTCCCTTTTGTACTGTGTGGTTTTCGGTTTTGTTTTTTCTTGATTTGAATTCTGTGTTTCATGTACTTGCTAGTCAATCTCCCTTTTCCTCTTCCCTCTTTTTTATTTGACTTTTTAATTTACTATTTTTCTCTTGTAGCTTTTACATATTTTTTTAACTCAGCAGTCTCAGTTTTGTCCAGTTCATTCTTTTCTTCTGTGTCATTCATCTTTCTCATGACATACTGTCTTATGCTACTTCATTGCACATATCTTCCCGTAATTCGAAATATCTAGAGAACAGTTACTCAAATTCTCTTAATCCATGCATTTTTTAATGATAAAACATGATAAAACACCAAGTATATGTTAAGCTGTCCACGGTGTTGAATAAAGGTCTGTAGAGTTGACTAAATTGAAGACTTAGTCCAAAATAGGCATAATATTGTGGTGTGTGTTGTACGTGTACATGGTACATAGATGCATTGTGATAGTTACCTCCTCCTTTGTTTTTGATATTTCTTATTACAAAACTTCAAAACAGATGATCATAGATGGTTTACCTTTTATGTATATTATAATCTGGACAAAGATCTGCTTTATTTGATGTGCAGTGTTAGCTTACTGTAGGTTCTGTTGTAATATGTGGAATTTACATAGTGTACTCTTATGTTACTAAAGTTACATTTACTCTAGTATGATAGGCATTTTAGAAAATATTAGTAAAATTGGGAGAGATTGTAAGATCTCATTGATCTTTAATCTTCTTGAAGTCAAAAAAGCATGGTGGTAATTTAATTGATTAGTGATTCATTGGTATTCCAGTGACGTTATAGGCAGGGTTTGGAATCAGTTTTTTAACTGGGTCTACAAGGTTTTGTGCCTTTGACTTTATTCTGCTTCTTCTCAACAGTAGGTAAGCATAAATGAAGTTGGGACAGGTTATTTATCTTAAATCGTATATCCTAAAAGACATTTTATATGTGTTTGGATACATGTGCATACCTTGAAAAGTTTATTTGCATCATTTGAGATCAAATACAAATTTGTCACATTAATTTATTACATCTGACTTCTCTTTCAAATATTTCCATCAGTCTCTACATTGTCTGATAGTGGGGAGTGGTGTTATACCAGACACAGTCAGTTGGAAGCTCTTGAGAGTTACTGTTTTGATACAGTTTTTAAAAAATGAAAACTACTTCCAAGATGTGAGAAAAATTTCAAATTGGCTTCAGTAAGTTTCTGTTCTTCTTAATTAGAATATCCAATTACTTAACTACCTGTAAGTTTATAGTTGTTCAGTTAAAATCTGAGTTTAAAATTACTTAGTTGATGAAAGTCTTTGAGAATGACTGGTGGTAGACTCTTAAGAATCCTAGTTGAAGTTAATATTCTGATATGATCAATTTCCTTAATTAGTTAGTCTCAAAATATTCACTGAAGTCCAATAATCATGATATTTTTAAATAGGTAACTATGATCTTCTGATGTCAAAGAACAGCAAGGTGTTCTGTAACTCAAAAAAAAAACAAAAAACAATAGCTGATCCTGCTCGAGGTAGACAATTAAGTGTTTTAGTGCATGGAAAATAGTAAGTTTTCCTTTGCGAAAGCTATCTTTCAGACTACAGACTTGCAGAGAAATGCTTTTGTAATCCTGTCCTTCAGAACTCCAGCACTTCTGCAGACAGGGAATGCAGCCCACTGGCTTGTGTCTTCCTGCAGCACTTAGATGTCATTTGAAGAATTTGGGTCATAACAGTGCTTGAGTTGAAGTTTTTCCTAGATCAAAGGAAGCTAATTGGACGTTAGCCTTTTCTTTGCAAGTTTTGATTGCGCTAGTTTGTGATGAAAGAGATAAAGGAGTAAGGAACCACAGAAGGTAGGTGGATGTGTTGCTTTTTTTTCCCCCTTACTCATGGATATTCTCTGTGGCTCCAAGGGTTCCAGCAAGGTTGTAGCTTATCTTTTTTTTATAAGTAGTTCTGGAATAAAAGCCTTGAATAAATGATGACTCCAAGACAGATTACTGGAAGATTGAAATGATTGGGTTTTTTTTGTCTCTTCCTTCTCCCTGTCTTCCATTTTTTCTGCAGACTATACTGCGTCCTCTTCAAGCTTTGTGCTCTTTCCAGCTTCAGCATGGAGCCCAGATCCATCACAGCAAGGAGCATCTTCTCAAAAATGGCTTATATGACAAGCCAATGCCAAAGAATAAGCGCAAACTCAGAAGAATGGAACTTTTGTTAAATAATATAAAAATATAGGAAAACTACCTACCATACAGTGAATTTTTTTTGCATCTAGCCATTGAATATGGATCTGAATTTAATCCAAGTAGTTGCACATACTGTAATAAAGCAAATTCTAGGTCCTTCATAGTCAAGAATTTACCTCCAATACAATGAACAATACTGGACAAGCTTTTTTACGCCTTTGTTTAGAATACTGTATATCACCTTTTTCGTTTACAAAAAAAAAATTTTCCTTTAGAAAAATAAAAGATGAACATTCTGAGCTTGATTTAGAGTTATGATGTCTCTTGGGTGAAAAACGCGATCTTCTATAGAACTGGATACATTTCTTTTGGAGAAGTTTAATCAAGAAACAGAATGTCAGAGGAACAGACTGGGAAGACTTTGAATTTAGAAGAATATGGAATTTCTGTTATTTTAATTTCAGATTCTAATTTCTGAAGGTTTTCAAACATTTAATTCCTTATGTTATTTAGGTCACTGAGCATGAGTCATGTTTTTTAGTATTGTTCTTTTCAATAATGAGATTTATATTTTGTCCCTTTCTAAAGTGTGTGTATATTTTACAAGTTGCCAGGTTTACTTTGTCTCTTAAACTTAGTTGTTTAAATTAAGTCCACATATTTTCTTATCTCAACCTTAATTCTTCTGGTTAAAAAACAACAACAACAACAACAACAACAGACAAAACAATAAACTGATTGCAGAGAAATAATTTTTTGAGTTATAACTCAGGTGCTAAAACAGTTTCTCTTCTGAAGAAACAGGCTAAAAGGACATCTTAAGCTTCAGACAAGCAGTATCAATACATATCCATACCCTTACTAACAGCTGTTAGGACAGTAAAGGATTTAAACAAGCCCTGTGTGGACAGCCTATTCAGAAGTATGATGCAGTGACAAAATGTTATTTCTCAGTACAGCCTACTATTGGCATGTTTGCAAACCTGTTAAGTTTTTGTGTGTTCTTTTATTACTTTTTCTCTCTTACCAGTGATGTCAGTGTACTAATGATTCTAATGAAAATTACTAGAAGCAGAAGAATTGAGTATTTTTATAAGATTTGTGAATTCATGTTTTATGATCTGAAGAAAAGATACAGAAGTGGGTGATGTAAACACACCAGGTCATTAACTGAAAATGCTTCCACAATTAACAAGGGAGGTCAAAACCAGGTCAGAGATAAGCTAAGAAGTTCTGTTTAACCCTAAGCTAACAGTGACCGTTTGTGTAGGAATGTATTAACAATTTAATTTCTCTGGCTATACTAATGAAATTTGTATAACCTTGCCTTCTTCTTCTGTTTTATGTAAGTGCTCTATTTGCTGCTAATATCAGTAAACCTGAATTAGTTTTGGCACATTTGAAGCAAAACAGTCTCAAGTGATTAATGATCTTGTGGATGAACTCTTGGAACAGAGGAAGGGTGTGTTTATTCCTGCAGAGAGAAGCACAGTGCAGAAATCTCTATGCTACTGTTCAATCACAACTTGCAGCATTGTACAGCTTGTACATACGGTTGAGTGTATGACACTGCCTCTGTTTCGGAGTTGACATAGTTGGGAATCTCTTTCACCCGTGCTCTTGAGTCTGAGCATTTATAAACAAAGCAAGGATAGCAGTTAGGATTTATTGTTAATGCCATATGTACATATATGTGAGATATTCATATTTAACATTGCATATATGAATTTGGTTTCCCCTACTTTAAACTCATTTAGAACAGCGGTGTATCTTTTGACCTACATTGCACAGATTGATTTCTTACAGAGAAGTCTAAGTGTATCTTTCAACAAAATATGAGCTTATGTTATAGAGAACAGAAAGACACTTGTTTTACACTCTGGGTTTCACAGACATCTGTAAAATGCCTTAGAATTGCAAGATCAGAGAAACAGTTGTCTTAACTGAGTTATAATCCTACGTTATGCACATAATCTCTGAGTTCAGATTTTTCTTAATTTAAAGCAAAGGGCAGATTTTGCACAGCTTACAGTTTTGATGGTTCCTTGTGTTCTGCTGATTTTACTGTTGTAGTAAACAGGATTTGTGGATCTTATGCTGGATTCATGGTAGCCTCTTATTTTTAGCTTCCTTTGTTATACTGTGTCAGATCAGTCACTATGCTGTAGGAATGAAAAATAATTCATGACAAACCTCCAGACATTTTATTTAAGTTTCCTGTATATTATTTAGATGCAACACAGCTATTAATATGAAGTTCAGTTTCATATTTACTTGAATCTATTGGACACAAAATCTCAAAAAAAAAAGTACTTTGTTTACTTCCTTCTTTTTGGTGGAACTTTTCTGGCCTTAAAACATACAAAGTGAAAAAAATATAAAGGTAGTAAGAGTTTAGGAAGTTTCTTCTCAGGTGTTTTGGATTTGGAATGCACCTCTGAACACATTACTTAAAAGAAATGGGTACTCTGTAGTCCAAACTCTTTGATGGTAGTTGTGCTTGATGAAGCAGCACGTTTTGCAAGCAATTTCATTAGAACAAGTTTAATTTGCAGTTTTTTTTTTTTTTTTTTTTGCTTTAATGGTCAATCTGTTTCATTTTTCCACTTACCAGAAGATTAATGAATGAAACCAGCAGTCTAACAGAATATTGATTAAGAAGAAAGGAATGCTTTACTTCTGTTTATTTCTTTGTTCTTATCCACTTTGTACTTATGAATATTGCTACCGAAATGCAGTCTGCCTTCTGATTGCCTCTGTGTCATGCTTTGGGGAACCTGTGACATGGATGGCAGCCTTTTGAGCACGTGTAAAAAATTTGCAAAAGTGAGAATTATTACATCTTCGTATTTTCATAGTCTGTAAGACAAAGTTTATTAAAAAAAATAGGTAATGCTAGAAATCTTTCAAATTAAGAAGGTAAGAAAAGCGTTACATTTAGAAAGCTTTCAAATTAACAGTTAAGAGGTGTGCAGAACAAGCATAAGTATTCAGGAAGATGGTGTTACTGGATTGTGAATAAATTATTTGTTGGTTAATTTTGCTTTAAATAAATGCAAAACTTTCAACTGACTTCAAAACTGAGAAAAACTATTTTTAGGCCATGGATTTCCTCCTCAGCTGCTGTTTTAGATAAAAGACTGTTCATGATGCATTGTTTTCCACAACCTTTCTGCTTGTTTAGAAATTTAATTAAATGCTGAACTTTCAGAAAAGGGTAGCAGTTCATGCTTTTCTCTTGAGGTTTGTGTTTATTATGCCTATATACTCGAATGTACATAAATTATGTATTTGTTTCTGCTTCAAAGCTATAAAAGATCTAATTTGCTGTGGTCATGTGCTGCTGTTTCTCTACAGAATTGAATTTGTTTGCATATCGTAGTATCACAAGGATATAAACCAAACCTTATGTTGTGCTTAAAAGAACTTTTCATTCAATTGATGAATAGATGTGTCTTTTTCTGTGCCATTTGAAGAAAAGGGTTCCTTTGTTTTCTGTTAAAATCTGCGTCAAAACTGATTTCTGCAGCAATGTCTTTCAAGCTTTCTAGTTTCAGGTCTCTCCTCTCTTTCTGTAGTAGTATCTGACTCCTGTTTGCTACCCCACAAACACATGTCTTCCCAATCTCTGTTGTCCCCTAAATGCTCCAGCTCAGCGCTCTGCTAGGAATAATAATCCAAATATGCTGTGTCTCACCCATGCCATTTCCTTCCCAAATTCTTCGATTCAAGTGCAAAAAAAAAACCAAACCAAAACAAAACAAAACAAGTTCTGTTCTCATCTCCCTGTTTAAAACGTGTGCTTTAGGAAGTTCCACGTGCCTGCAGCTGATGAGTTTGTTCCTTGTGTCCTATGTGACCATCCCACCAAACTCGTTGCAGTTCACGTCCTGTTTGCTGCTGCTTTTGTAGTTGGAGACAGGTGGCAGGGAATTAAAAGAGGTCAGAAAGAAGGGGAGGGACGGTGCTTTAAGAAACTGGTTAAGGGACTAAAATTAAAGTTGCTTGTAATTTAAGCTACTGCTGATATAGGGCTTGATGCATATCACTGTAGCTTGGTGTTTTCCCAGCTGTTTGGCTTGATTGCAGAGTATATCCCAGGGCAGCTGCTTTGTTTTACAGTTCTAAAATGCATGGAAGTGTTTTTGAGCCTCTTTGGTGCCAATCACTTTTCTGTGTGAGAAGGTTCTTTTACTGCTAAACAGCAGAAAAATTGCTGTACCTATGTAGCTCCAAAGCTTGCAGCACAATTACAGCTGGGGGTACTGCATATGTCCCACTTGATCTGTGTCTCTGCTTGCATATTGCACATCTTCTGTTGTGGCTGTAAGAGGCAGCAGATGCTCAGCAGAAAGTAGCTTTGAAATGTTCTCTCTGCCCATATAAGCAATAATTAAAAACCTCAATAGTTCTAACAGACCATATGCTATTCTGTGGCCTGCTGTTTCTGTAAGGACAGGTAACAAGTTTAAGTTCATGTATCTGGGCTGAAAGTAGGAATTTGCCTGCTCTATGAATACTGCAAGATGTGTATCATAGAGCTTATAAAAATGATTTAAAGCACATTAAGACAAGTCTTTTCTCTTGTGTGTTAGTGGAACAGAGTGACTTAAAATTTGGTAAATTAATAATACATTAATCATTTTATTTGCATAAGTAAATGCATGTATGTAAATATATATATATAATATGCTTTCAACATGAATACATAAGTAATTACAAATAATCACCAGCTTTTAAATAGCTTTGGAAAGAAAGAATAACTTTCTATTAATGGTCAGTGTTTCTAGCTCCTTGTCTTCTCTTTACTGTAGATGTTTGCATGAGTATTTGAAAATATAGCAGACAGTTAAGAGAAAAGTAATGGGCTTTTTTTTTTCTTCATAAATGGATTGAAGTCTGAGTTTAAACCTTTTCCAAAACTTAACAGTAGCCACTGAGAAAAAAATGATGTTGTAGAGAATTAATTTATCAGTTATGATACTTTATTGTACGTGAAACAAACCTTGGAGGAACTTGAATTTTGCACAAAATCAAATACCCTATTTTTTTCAGTGCTTAAATTCAATAGAATGCTTTAAGTCACTGCTAGGTGTGCTAGCGTATGCCAAATGTGGAATAGCACTGGGAAGAATAGTACATTTAGATGGAATTATACCCTCTAAGGATTTCCCCTAGAAAGGTTATGAGAATTTTATTTTCACTATTAATGTCTGTGGACATTTTCCCCATTGGAGTACAATGCAGTTATGCAGATCTTCAATCTCATTACTTGATTTGCTTCATTCTGGATTGTATTAATCATAGAATTATAGAATCACAGAATGGCTTGGGTTGGAAGGGACCTTAAAGATCCTCTAGTTCCATCCTCCTGCTATGGGCAGGGTTGCCAATAATTTGATTAAGCTGCACAGGGCCCCTGTCCAGTGGGGTTGCCTCCAGGGGTGGAACATCCACAGCTTCTCTGGACAACCTGTTTCATCACCTCACCACTATTTGCAAAAAGTGCACCTTACATCTAGCCTAAATCTTACCTCTTTTAGTTTGAAGCCATTACCCCTTGTCTTATCACTATCAGACCATATAGAAAGTAAGTCTCACTGGTTTTAAGTACTGGAAGGTCTCCCCTGAGCCTTCTCCAGTCTGGACAGACCCAGCTCCTTCAGCCTCTCTTTGTAGGAGAGGTGCTCCAGCCCTCTGATCATCTTAGTGCCCCTCCTATGAACCTGCTCCAATGTCTGTTTTTGTCGTGGGGGCCCCAGGTCTGGACGCAGTACTCCAGATGAGGCCTCATGAGGGCAGAACAGGGTGGGACAGATTTGTTTTGGCCAGTCCCAGCTCTGCACCTCTGGATGGAATCTGTATTATTCCCAGGCCACACATCCCTGCTTCCACTGCCTGTACTTTCCTTCTTATCCCTCAGATTGACCAGCAAGTCCTTGCTTACCCATGCTGGCTTCTTTCTTTCTCTGCTTTTATTTGTTTATTTATTTATGCATGCATGCTGGGAGAGCATAAAAATAGAGAGTTCTTTAAGGTGTCCTTAAAGAGCTGTGAGATCTGTTCTGTACCTCTGTCCCTAAGGACAGTTTCCCAAGGGATCTCATCCAGTAATTCCTTTAACCAAAGTTCACTCTTCTGAGGTTCAGGGTCCTGACTCTGCTCTCTAATGATCTTTTCAGTGCTGTTAAGAATCAGGTCCAGTAATGCTTCACCTCTCATTGCTTTCTCTAATACCTGAGCTGGGAGGTTATTCTAAATGGAGTCTAGGAGTCTCCTGGATTGCTTACAGTTTGCTGTGTTGCTCTCCGAGCAGACATCTGAGTGGTTGAAATCCCCCATCAGGGTGAGAGTCTGCAAGTGTGATGCTCCATGTAGTTGAAGCAGGAAGGAAGGTCTCATCAGCAGGCTCCCCTTGATTAGCTTGTAGTAGACACTGATCAGCAGATGTTTTTTTATTTTTCTTATCTCTAATTTCAGCTCACAACCTTCATGGCTTTTCTCAGAGGCAGCTCTTCACAGTCTGTCCATTTCTTAAACAGAGGGTAACTCCTCCATCCCTCCTGCCTAGGCTGTCCTTTCTAAAAAATTATTTAGCCCACTATCACGGTATTACATTTGTATGACTTGTCCCACCATTTTTCTCTGAGGCTTCCGTCTTATTATTATTCTCTTCCTGTAAATTGTCTCACCGTCTTGGAGGATTCTTCCAAAGTCCCTTTGACAAATCTGAGATTTTCCCCTGCTTCTTTCTAAAGTTACAGTGTTCCCTGGTTCTTCTCAGTTACTCAAACGCACATCCTCTTACCGTAACAGCAGTTGTTTAAAGCTCATTTTATCAGCCCAAACAAATTGCTGCCCAGAATATTCTTGCCTTCCTGGTTACTGGCATCCCATCCTACATCAAAACTCCTAGTCTTTCAAAGATATGTCTGAAGTCATATTATCCAAAACTCTTGAGTGCAGCACCATTCACATAGCTGTTAGTTCAACTGATCCATTCTCCTTCTACCCAATTCCCAGTTACTATCCAGTTACAGTTTTTTTGTTGTTTTTTTTTTTTAATGGAAGGTATTGGTAGTCAGCTCTTAGCCAAAAACATTAAGCACATTTTTAGTCCATTACTTGTACAAGCAAATTTCTCTGTTTCTGAGCATGCATTTTTTCACTAGACAAAGCATGTGTTTCAGTTGAATTTGAAACAACTGTCGGCTTGTTCAGTTTTTATTCTTCTGCTTCCCTCCAACAGACAACTGCTCATTCCTCCAGGATTCATATTGTTCATCTCCCTGTATTTAGCTAAAGCTTCACATTCTTCAGCAGGGCAGAACGAACTTACACCTCTTCCTGCAGAACTAAATCATCCCTGCCTCTGTCTTCAGACAGTGGTCATGGTTCCTTTTTGACCCCATTATCACTGTAGAGTTACAGATGAAATTTTGCAGAGCTGTCCTGTCACTGCTGGGGCATTATGTGTTGTTGATAGGAAGAAGATCACAGTTTGACTGTAAATGTCTGTTGCAGCTACTATTCACTAGAGTTTTATTTGAAATGGAAAAAATTAAAAGTCTATATTTGTCAAAAGGTAAAGTATTAAAGCGAGCTTTGAAGTACCAGATTTTATATCTTGCCTAGGAACAAGCAGTGGGAGCACCACATTTATGTGCCCTTCAAAAGATGCAAGGAAAGTTACAGCCCTTGTGATGCACAGAAAGAGAAATTCCTATCCTGTATCTCTAGAGGTATGTGTTGCTTCAGAGAGGGAGGGAAAGCAGCACGGCCATTGTGCACCTCAGAATGGTTGTAACTCTCTTCCTGTATTACCACTATGAGATCAAAAGTGTGGCTGCAGCCTCCTTCAGGATCCCTTCCTTTGATTTTTAAGGGCTTTGCAGCAAGACAAAGCTAAATGTTTTTAAAAACGATTCAAGAGAAGCATACCTTCACTGATAATGTTGCTTACCATATACATAAACTGGTCTGACTTTCATGTTCACAGCCTTTGTATGAGAAAATGATACCTAATTTAAAGTGATACTAAAGACTGGAGAGAGGGAGTTGTGCATTTCTGATTTTGTTTGTTTGCTATTTAAGGTGGCTGCAAATGAATTTAGGATCAGGATGCTATTTGCTGAAGAAAGGTTTGGATGTACAGAGTTGTATTGCAGAATCTGAGAGTCCAGATCCTGTGATTTACATCTTCTCTGACTTTCTGGCACTTTCAAGTCAGAAAAAATATAATGTGAATGCTTTAACCTTTCGGAAAGCTGGGGTCAGTCTTTGCTTTAATATTCTGCTTCAATTCTAAAACAAGGCCCTTTGCTGCACTTTTCAGAGGTATGAACTTTGCCTTTGCAAAGCTTTGGGCAAAATTCTAATTTAGATTGAATTAACTGTGAGTTTTACAGCTGACTTTGATTTCTTTGCTTACAGAAAACTGAGAACATTTTTCTGATTCCTGATCTCTGTGTCTATTCAGTGGGAACAGTGGAGTTTCTTCCCTTTTATAAGTTTATCTAGAGTTACTATAATATTAATTCCTTTGCTTTGAGAAAGTACCTCTTAACAAGGAGTAGGTATTTTGTGGGTTGTTATTTTCCTATTGACAGAAAAATTCTATTTGTATCAATCAGTTGATATTTACTAACTTTTAGGGACTTTGTCTTCTGCACAACAGATTTCACAGTTTTTAACCCAGGATGCTGTTTCTGATGTGTGGCAGGCAGTAGCAGTCATGATGAGTAAGTCCTTCATAGAATATTGCTTTTTTTTGAGTGGGGATAGGGGTTGTGGAACATAGTGCTTTCGGTTAACACTGGAACTTAATAAAGGGGAAAAAATAAAATATGACAGGATTGTTCTGCTGAGTGATTCTTCCAGCTAAGTTGATGATTTCTACTGGGGAATGCCTCATGAATAATTCAGATAAGACAGAAACAAGTGCCTCACTGTCCAATGACTCAACGAAGAAATCATGTTGGAACCAAAGCATCCTATGTAAAATGTATGATACTCTTAATGCTGATGTTTAAGTATTAATAAGTTTTGTCCTGTAAGGTAGCCAGAGGTGCAGGAGAATTGAATCTGAAACAGCATTTCTTCTGAATCTGTCACAAATGGTTTCTTCTAAAATACAGCTATGTCGATGGTCACTGTTGCCTGAAGTTGCCTGCACCAGGCTTCAATGCTCAGGCATTGAACTGGCTTTCAAAAGAGCATATGCTGTCAAAACGTTACACTTAGATCTGGAATAACTGCAGGGAAGGAGCAGGTACTCCATTTTATGTTGCTTTGCCTCCTGAAGAGTTAAACTGTGTATTTGTGTATATGTGTGTGTGTTAAATACTGTGAACAAGAACAGAAGGAAGTTTTAATAGAAATCATTTAACTTGGTTGCTCTTGTAAGAAATGCATAGCAAATACCAAATGTTTAATTTTGACTTAATAATTATGAAACAATTATTTGGTTGCATAATTCCAGGATTTTCACTGTGATGCCAACATAATTACTTTATGCTTGAATTTTAGGAAAGTTATTAAGTCGAATGTGCCAGTCTTATTTTTCTGTGTCATTAGTGCTGACTAGTAAGGCAAGAGTTGGTCCTCTGTAGTGACTGTCTGACTGCTCCTTCAGCTTTTGCCATACTCTCACTGTGACTTTTCACACTGGAATAAGGACTTCACTGCAGTGTGTAGAATTTGTTTCAACATCCCAGAGCTGAAGATACGTTCCAGAGTGCAATGGCATTCAAAAGCTCAATATAATACCTGGAGAGCTTATGCAGAGACAAGACCTTCGATCTTTGATGTAGCTGCAAAGAGAAAAGGAAAGTGACTTACATCTATATTATACAGCAGCTCTGAAATAGCTTTCTGCCAACTACAGTGCAACATGAAAGAAATGTGGCACAGGTCTGAAATGTGAATACTGTCCAGTGGGGAAAAGCACCTTAACAATCAAATATCTAATTAGTAACGTTGAAGAAATTACACACTTAGTGACACATTTTATGAATTATTTTCTGTTTTAAGTCTTAAAGGTTTTAACCTAAAATACATTCTACTGTACATCTAAGGTGACTCATTGACATAATGCTTTACTCTATTTTCCCACTACTCCAAGCCTTAATAGCTTGCTGGATTTGATCAAGCAGATAATTTCTACTTGGCAGCTTTAACAATAGCAATACTCTGTATAGCATTTGCATGCTCCTTCTGTCTTTACCAGTGTGCTTTCTTGCTATACAGTACAATATATCAGATTTTAATTAAACCTGTTCAGTTTGACAAAAAATATTTTAATGATTCTGTGTAATAATTGAATCACAGAACCATAGAATCACAGAATGGTTTGTGTTGGAAAGGACCTTTAACATTATCTAGTTCCAATTCCTGCTACAGGCAGGGATACCTCCAGTTTGCTCACACCCTCATCCAGCCTGGCCTCGAATGCTTCCAGGGAGGGGGCTTCCAAAGCTTTGCTGGGCAACCTGTTCCAGTGTCTCACCACCCTCACAGTAATGAATTTTTTTCTAATATCTAGTCAAAATCTGCCCTCTTCCAGTTTACAACCATTTCCTTTCATCCTGTACCTATCTGCCTGTATAAAAAGTCCCTCCCCAGCTTTCCTGTAGACTCCCTTCAGGTCCTGAAAGGCCTCTATAAGGTCTTATCAGATGCTTCTTTTCTTCAGGCTGAAAAGCCCCAGCTTTCTCAGCCTGTCCCCATAGGGGAGGTGCTTCAGTACTCTGATCATTTTTGTGGCCCTCCTCTGGAACTTCTCCAACAGCTCCATGTCCTTCTTGTGTTGGAGGCCCCAGAGTGCGGTACTCCAGATGAGGTCTCACAAGAGCAGGGTAGAGGGGCAGAATCATCTCCTTTGACGTGATAGTCACACTTCCCTTGATGCAACCCAGGATATGGTTGGCTGCCTGGGCTGCAAGCACATGTTGCTGACTCGTTGAGTTTTTCATCAGCCAGCACCTTCAAATCCTTCTTCTCAGGGCTACTCTCAACCCATTTTCTGTTCAGTCTGTATCTGTGCTCAGGACTGTCCCTACCCAGGCACAGGACCTTGCATTTGCCTCGTTGAACTTTGTGAGGTTGGCATTGTTCCACTCTTAAGCCTGTCCAGGTCCCTCTGGAAGGCATGCCTTCCCTCTAGTGAGTCAACTGCTCTGCTCAGCTTGGTGTCATCTACAGACTTGCTGAGGATGCACTCAGTTCCACTGTCCATGCCACCTATAAAGATGTTAAATAGCACTGATTTCAGCACCAGTCCCTGAAGAAAGTCACTTGTCACCATCTCCGCTTGGACTTTGAGTCACTGTCTGCAACTCTTGAGTGTGACCATTCCAACCAATTCCTTATCCAGCCAGCTGTCCATTTGTTGAATGCATTTTTCTCCAATTTGGTGACCAGAATGTCACACAGGACACCATCAAATGCATTGCACCAGTTCAGGTAGATAATGTCAGTTGTTTATCCTTTATCCACTGATGCTGTAACTCCGTCATAAAAGGCACCCAAGTTTGTCAGGCATGACTTGCCCTTGGTAAAGCCAGGAGTTTGGCAGTACCAAAGGTTTTACACTTAATGACACTTTTAGATAATATTGACACAGGGAATTGTTATGGCATGTTTATATTTCAGTACTTCTTGGATAAAAAGTCTGTGCTAACAAAAAGTGACTCAGTGTTTATGGTAATGTGCATAGGTCATCAGGCTGCATGGAAAAATATGGCATGATTTCAGGAAAGTAGATATAATCCCACTGAAATGTCATGATAGCTTTAGCAGGAGTTCAGACTCAAAATAACTTCTGATTTCTTTTAAAGGAATCAATCTTTATATGGCTGAGTACAAAAAGATTTCAGGTAACGTTGCAGACTAATTCTGTTCCTTAACAGGTGAGAATTACTAACTGGCCATACGTGTCTTTCATTCAAGCTGCATTGTAAAATGGTTAACTTGAAACACTGTTATGATGGCAGCATCTTGTGATCACATTTAACAAGTCGGTGAGCTATCTGGTTAACGGCAAATGTTCACAGCAGTGTAGATCGCACTAGGCTTTGAGCTTGTCGCTGTGAATGTACTTGAGGAAGAGAAGGAAGAAACCACAAAGCTAATTTCAGCATAAAGACATGCAAATTTTAACCAGTGCCTTTTTCTTTTCTCTTAAGAGAATTTTGGCTGTCTGTGAAACAGAGAAATCAGGTTTGCAGTCTCGCTAGGGGTTTCTGATTCAGGCTACAGTTTGTTCATATGAGAACCTTAGTTCTCATAAATTGCAAATATAGTTCATGTTTTAAAAAAGCATGAGATACTGCAGATACCTCTTCAGGAATGCTGGTGTTTCTTCAGCCTTTCAAATTATTCTCCTGCCTTTTCCTTGATTTTCAACATTCCTTTATGCTAGGAATTACATCCTAACCTTCTTGACTTCTCCCTTGACATACCCTATTCCCAAATTAGGGCATATACTGACCCATCTCTTAGAAAGACTGTGTTTAAATATCTGCGCTTTGGCTGTTGTCTGACAAGTTGCTAAAAAACAGATTGCCCAGTTTTCCAGCTAATAAATTATCAGATTATTTCTCTTTTATGTCTACTTTTTGATTGGGCAGACTTTAGGATTACTTCTGAGAGTCTCTGAGTTTAACTGCATGTGAATTCTATCATTTGCATTACTGTGCTAACTACTGTCTAATAACATTGCTTTTAAACATGCTAACAGTGTATTCCATTTTATTTGTATCTCCATGTGAGATTGCAGCACTTCATGGTTCATAAGGCTGTATATTAAACTAAAACTGCAACATACAATTTTGTGCTACCTTTTCATCTCTTTTTTATCAGCTGTTTTTTTTCTTTTTTTTCCCCTTTTTTCCTTATTTTTTTTATTTTTTAAATTTGCTCCTCAGGAAGGTTTCCCTCTTGGCCAAAGAGGTCCAAAATGAGGTTTTCAAAAGTTTGAGCTGACAATTTATGAGATCTATAGAGCATTTATTGTGTAATAAATTATTACAGCCAGTCCAATATTTGTAAGTTAAATGATAGGAGATGTGCATGCTTGTGTTAATAAGGTCATGTTGGTACTCTGTTGTCTTCTCACTTGCATCCTGTCCGTCAGTCATACACATATGGGTACACTTTGTCCCTTGGTTTTGACGTGTGCTGAACAAGAACAGCTCTTTCTTTTGCCCCTGGAGACACAAAGGGTGTGCTTTGAAGAGGCCCAAGTGTGCTGTTGTAGAAATGAAATTGGTATGCACAGCACACAGTGAATTTATCCATAGAGATGTGTCTGTTAACCAAAATATCTGAGAAACAGTTTTTATGTCTGTTCAGTGAAGATCCTGAAGGCCTTGGTCCTTTGTATGCCAGCTCCACATACAGCAAGTGTCCAGCATAGCAAGAAGTGCCTGGTCCTGCCAACGTGTGCAGTATGTGCTAGAGGAACCAGGTACAACGAGGCATGGATCTGTGAAAACAATTGTTTCTCCTCCTCAGTTTACTTTCCCCTTCTGTCTTTCTCATGCTTCTTTAAACAGTGAAGCAAAGACTGTGATGTCCAAATAAATTTATGCTCAAATATTCTCTTGAAAGTAATTTCATTTGACAGGCATTATTACATTTGAAGTGACTATTCTATCACAAAACCCACATTATTTCTCCATTGGGAAAGAGATTAAGTGCAACTAATGATCAATAATGAAAAGTGCAGGAGGTTTTTTTTAACCTTTTCAAATTTTGCCTTAGTGTTTGGTAGCATTTCTTTCTAGTGAGAAAATGCTCTCATCATCCATTAAAAAGAAACTTTGTGTTGTCATTTTTATGGGAAACCCCATAGATTCCTTAAAATTATTTATACTAGTCATTTATTTCAAATAGTGGATGATGGAGACAGACTTCTGATTTTTACTGTTTTTTCTTCGAGTTACTGTATTAACAGATTTTCCATGAAATGGAAATCACAAAACTACAGAACGTGATGTGAAATATTTCTGTAAAGTTTACTACACAAGGCAAGGCGGTAGTAGTAAAATGTTCTCATAGCAGTGCCTGTTGTGAGCTTCCTTAGAAATATATGAGGGTTCAGTAGAAGCTTTAAACTTGGTAAAAGATTTCTAAGGTATGTCATTGTCAAGCTGAAAGTGACAGGACATATACGTTGTAGTAGATATGGCCATCAGGAGTCTCAAAGTCCACTTTTTGTTGTTTTCTATCCACTAGTAAAATGTTTTTATTTGTGGCTGTTGATGAGTGCAACAGAATCATGTGAGTGACTAAAATAATTCCACTTTTGTTGAACTTTTGCTATAGATCTAGATAGCCTTATGTAGCAACATGAAATATTATTTTAATATTTTTTGGAAGCATTGGATCCTCACATCCAAACTTCAATGGGCAGAGAAGCTGTTGATAAACTTGAATTTCATGGTGTGTAATTGAACTGTGCTGTTTTCAGGAATGCTGAAAGTAAATTTCATTTTTTTTCAGCTGAGTAGGCCTTTGGTAAAAGAAGAGAGTAATAGCAAATAAATGGATGTGCCTCTTAGGGGATGAATCTTCATTGAATCTTTCCTTGGTGATAGAATGCATAGTTTAGTTCAGAAATAGCAGTATAAAACTAGAGAACACGGAGATAGTTGAGAAGAAACAGCTCAAGGGAAATATGCCAGTGAGGCATTTTTAACTATGCAGCTGGGAGAAAGGGAAATGGCTAGGAAATCTCCCAGCTTAAAGATAGAGGCCGTTAGAAAATGTGGCTTGAAGTTGAGTGGAGCACAGGAAGTACTGATGCAACAATTGGAAATTCAGTGGATTTGGTACATGCTTTTTGAACTTGTATGTTCGATCTATATATAAATGTATAAATATACATGTAAAAAGTAGTGTGATTTGAGAGAGAAGAGAGTGTGTATACTTTGTCACCAATGCATAAATGTAGGCTATAATTTTGTTTTTGTTTCCAAGAATGTGCTATGCAAGCTGTTTTTCTGTAGTTTCTGATTTTAGAAGAGTTCCTTTGCTGGGGATGTACTTTATGGTGCATTGTTGGAGGACCTTAATTAATAATGTATTTTGAAACAAAATTGATTAATGATAACTCTAGGCTTAGGATTGACTTCTCCTAATGAGAAATGGTACATTGTTATTTTGAATACATGTTCAATTTTTTATTCTTCCTTATTATTTTATTATATCAGTCTTCTCGTAGTGCAGATCATATAGCAGAGGAGTTTTACAGCTGCTTTCCAATTTCTAATATCAGTGAGTATTGATTTAGAGAAAGAGTGACATAGAAACTTGAGTAAGAGTAAACTCAGTGGGTCTTTCATATCCAGCTGCTTTTTAAATCAGATACATGGTCATAAAACATTTTGTGGTGAGATTTTGTTAAAGTTGCAGTGAGATTTGGGTATCCTTGGATTCCTTTGAAAATTCAAGTGCAAAATAGTACTTGAGGCTGTTGTCCAATTCTTAATTACAGGTGAAACTCAGCAGTAGTACTGAAGCTCAAGTATGTGTACAAATTCCTTGATGCGTAAAGCAGCAGCTGCTTTAAGCTACAACAGCAGTTTTAGCTGCTTATCACTAGGGAGCAGGTTTTGTGGCCATTTGTAAGCCAGTTTAAGTTAAGCTTCAAATCTGTGGGAAATGTAGGGAAAAGAAAAAAAGAAAAAAAAACAGTTGAAAATCTTGAAATGGTATGTAGCTTTCAAAAGGACTCAAATAACCTGGAGGTCTCATAAAAGGGAAGGGGAAAAATCATATCGCTGAAGCTGTTTATGATTTTAAGTGATTTATTCTAAGTAGTGAATCAGGAACATTACCACCCTTTGTTACTTCAAGAAAATGAACTTCATGATTTTCATCACCTTTCTGCTAGAAGAATATTGCTCACCTGAGAAAAGTTCTTTTCCCCTTTCATTTATAATTCAATCCTTATTCTTCTCACAAGACTTATTTTGCTATAGCAACTTTACTAGCACCCAGTAGAGTTCATATATAGCTTGTAAACAGTTGTTTTTTTTTATTATTATTATTATTTTTTTTATCCTTGTGAACACTTTCAAAGCAAAGACTTTGTCATGGTTGGATAGACCAGTACATTGCAGAAACAGCCATTAGACATGAAGATAAACTAATTAGATGTCTGCCTTTTGCTACGTGATATTAAGGCTTGAATCCTAGCGCACCTAAAGTTCATGCAATTCCAGGCATCAGTCAATTAGACAAAGGAAAAACAGGTCAATTTTATTAGACTCTGTGACTCCGGCAGTTGATTATACTGAGAAAACACAGAACTTGGTGCTTCAGGAGAGGGTTTGCTTTTGTAATTGACTAACTGCTGCCTCCTGCTCTATTGACCTTCACTAATTTGTAGTATTGTCTGTCATTCCTTATCAGCAGCTGAGTGGGAAGGTTCATATGTACACATCAACATCATTAAGGTCAGGGGGGGACTACATCTGTCTTTGTAGTCTGTTCATTTTAATTGTACAGTAATGCTGCAGGCTTTCTACCATTTTGTTCTGCATACATCTGTAAATCTGCGCTTTTTGTCGCACTGTCACTGTTTTAATAATAATGCAGTGGTTAATGAAAATAATAATGCAGTGGGTGGTTTAAAAACATTGAGAACTTCTTCTGATAAAGTCCCCATGCTGTTACAGAGTCCCGTGTCCCACAGAGCTGAAGGGATGCCTTGGCTGCAGACACTGATCTGTTACAGCATTTTGGGCACACTGCTATGCCGCTAGGGGTGGTGTATAATGAGAACACCCCGCTGCTCTAATTACTGTGGGCCTGTCTTCCCTGAGCGTATCAGCTGGGAGGCTGAAACTGTGAGAATACTTCACTTTCACTTTCAAAAGTTGCGTAAATAGCCTGAAGTTGCATTTCTCGATGTCTGCATCAAATGGAAAAGTGTGTCAGTGTTTAGAAGGACCTACCAAGATTCCATCTTACTAACAAAAAGGTTATTGCCTGCTGTTGCCAGTGCAACATATTCATGTTTGCAGTTTTGGAACACATTGACCGTTGCATTAGACAGAATGATTTTGACAAGAATGCTGTAAGATCAGTGTCGTTTGCTAATTTCTACAGAATAATTTTACATTAAAAAATTTGCTCTTTTTCTTCTCTAAACACTTTCAGTTCTAGTTTTGTTTGTGATGTTTTCCATAGCTGAATATATTTTATCTTTTTTTTGTTTTGTAATAAACATAGTAATGTCTCTTTCATTTTTTGTTCAACGTAGTGGGCTTTGTGTTTCAGCATATCATTTTTCCTCCCTTGATGTTTTTTTCCTTCAGATATTTGCGTCTGCATAATTCATTTCCCCTTGGTTTACCCTGGCTAAACTGACACACAATAGTCTTTTAAGAGGTTTTTTTTTTTTTTTTTTTTTTCCAAAATTCTTCCTTTAGCCTTCTATTTCTGTTAGTCTGACGGTTTTCAGCAGGTCATCTAGATATATACCTTGAAGTCTTGCTGCTGTCATTTTGCTAACAACTTCACCTTCTTTGCACCTTAATGAGATGCGCTTATTATTATTTATTTACTTATACTGACGTCCCTGCTATACATCTTAGTAAACTAATCAGCTTTATTTCAGTATCAGTATTTTGATTTATTATGCCTGCATAGGTTCTAGTTTGACATTTTTTCAGGTTGATTTGCAGTGTGTTCTGTTTCTTTTGCCAGGGCATCTCTGTTTTCAAAACAGTAAATATATGCACACATAACCTCAACTGACATGGTATCAATCAGGAATAAAATTGACACTTTTGCTTCCTACTGAAGACCATGTAAGAGAATGCTGAATAAATGAGTTTCTCATGCTCTCATTTGAGCAGAAAGTACAAAAGTAAAGGGAGTAGATATGTCAAGATCTGATTTCAAAGTAATCTTGAATATATGGAAAGATGGGGGTGCATTAATGAGCAATCAGCAGTTTCTCTTTGACAGAAGCTGATTAAAGTGTTTTTAATGGCAGTGACCTACCTGATCCTCCCTCTGGCTTTGTCTACTTCAAAATGATCTTCAGAAACCTGTATGGAATGCTGAGAAGTGCTGAAACTCATTCTCTGCATTGTGACGGCTAATTGAAAGGAACAGCTTGATGAATTTTCTAGTCCAGTAAGTCTGGCTTGTACAAAGAAGCCACATTTCTGAAACATGGCAAGCTGAGACCAAAAAGTTATTGCCTCCAGCAGTAGGTTTGATCTGGCTCTGACTGATGCTGTGTAGCTGTGAATTCCACAAGGTGACGCAACATCAGTTCTGAACTATATTACTTACAGAACTGTGTGATGAAGCAGAAAAATAACCCGTATATGTATTTAACCCTGCAGCTGTGGTATAGTGCACTTGAGCTCAAGTTCATGTTTATTCTTCGCATTACTCTTGTGAGAGGACAGAAATGTTTTTGTATTTGAGAGCCTTAATGATGATATCTGTTCTTCAGTGTGACCAAGCGTCATTACTGCATACCAGGAGAATGCAGATGAAAGTAGAGAAACTAATTGATGCCCATGGGTAATTGCAGTAAAACACTGTCCTCCTCCACCAGGCTTGCACACTCTAACAGTGCTGGAGGAAAGTAAACATTCCACAATTCTATACAAGCTGATAAAAAGGGGATGAGACCAAATACAGGGAGTAAGGTTGCTTTACATTTAGTGGGAAAAAGGAAAACCCTCAAAAAGTTTGGGTCCTAACACACTTGCATAGAAATTTCATGTTGATGTCAGGTTGCTGTTTTCCTAAAGCAGACAGTTGACATCTGTCTTCTTGCCTTAGTAACATCGTAGCAGCAATGTGCAGATGAAGTGTGAGAGGAAATGAAAGTAAGGGCAACCCCAAAATAAAAAAAAAAAAAACAAAAGACATTCTGTTTCACCAAGTCTTTTATGCCCAGACAACCTAGAAAGCTTTTCTTCTTTAAATAATGCTTCATAGTGACAAGTGAATGACTTAAAGACGGAATGAAGCAGAGAGCGAAGGGTAATTGTGTTAATTCAATTTGACCTATATTTCTGAGGTTTAATCAAAGATTGGCTAAACAATTTTAAGGAAGTTGCTTGGTTGTTTTGTTTTTAAAAAGATTAATTACAGCTTGTAAGAAGATTGTCACAACCCTCTGAACATCAAATATCATTGATTTGGATTTAAATATATAATGCATTATTTATGCAGTGAATTTTATCATGAATATTTTCAGGCTCCCTTGGAAATGAGTAGACTGCATATACCTGTGCAGTGAGTAACAGGGGCCATGCGAGTCTAAAACTCATCCTAGAAAATTGTTTTGCACTTACTATTGAGCAGAGTTGCCTATAGTAGAACAAGAGGAAAAGGTGGCAGTGGCTGGGGGAATAGCTCAGGTGTAAGCCAAGGCAGGTGTCCTGGAGGTTGTGGCATTGAGACTGGGAGGAGGGAGACACTGTGTGTGGTCAAGTGGGGAGGAAATGTCTAGATCCCACTAAAGAGGAATCAAAAAATGAGTAAACATTCCAAGCTTTATTTTCTGATTTTGTTGGTTTTATTCTGTTCATTTCTCCATATTTTCCCTATCATTCCAGTTATTTGAGTAATTCCAGGGGTACTGCATCCAGATGTGGAGTCCTCAGTACAGGAGAGACATGGATGTGTTGGAGCACGTCCAGAGGATGATTGCAGGGATGGAACACCTCTCCTACGAGGACAGGGTGGGAGTGCTGTGGCTGTGCAGTCTGGAGAAGAGAAGGCTCTGTGAGACCTGAGAGTAATCTGTCAGTATCTAAAGGACGGGGGGGGGGGCTTAAGAAAGAAGGGGACTGACTCTTTAGCAGGGTTTGTGGTGATAGAACATGGGAAATGGTTTCAAGCATAATAAGGGAAATTTAGGTTGGAGATAAGGAAAAAAATATTTTACAGTGATGGTGATGAGGCACTGGAACAGGTTGTCCAGGGATGTGGTTGATGCCCCCTCTCTGGAGGCTTTCAAGTCCAGGCTGGATCAGGCTCTGAGCACCCTGATCTAGCTGTGGCTGTCTTTGTTCATTGTAAGGGAGGTGTACTAGGTGACATTAAAAGGTCCCATCCAACTGTAAGGATTCTAAAATTCTATGATCTTTATGGTATGGGTGACAGAGCACTAGAACTTGCTGCCCAGAGAGGCTCTGGAATCTCCTTCTATAGATATTCTCAAGTCTTGTCTGGACACCTACCTGTGTGATCTATTGTAGGGAACCAGCTTCACAGGGGGATTCAACAGGATGATTTCTTGAGGTCCCTTCTATCCGCTGCAGTTCTGTGATACTGTGATAATCAGACAATCACTGATGCAGAGTGCAGATGAGTTTGTGGCATACATTGAAATATATGTATGCGTATTGTAAATGCATAAGGAGATTATGAATGTGGGAAACAAATGTTAAATATACACACAATTTCAGTTTTAGAGTTTCTTTATACATACACATGCATGCATGTGTGTTTTCTTGCTTGACTAAAATAAATGTGATAAATTACAATGGGATAGCACTGTCTTTTAATAAATCTAGGGATTATGTCTACTGCTCTGCTTCTTTGGCCTTGTTCATGAACAGAGGTTTTGAATAGGGCATCCAGCCATGGCCTGCACATTTCCTGGCAGTGTGATACTGGTTTCACTGTGTCAAAACACCCCAAGCCTTTGAAGAGTCATAGTACAGAGATAATGCCAAGAGGATCTGTTGGATGCGGCTGGGAGTAAGTCAGGCTGTAATGAGAGAAGCCAGATGTTACTGGTGGCTGCAGTTACAGGAGTGTTTGTATTTGTAGCTTTCCACTCTCTTTAACTGAGCATGACCCCTGGTTTAGGTCAAATGCTTACCTATGACCCCAGATCATGTCCACTTAGGTCACTTAGGGTTAACTGTTGATGAGGATGTAGATGGACTGTTCACCTTTTCACCTTTCACTTGGCTTACAGCCCAGCCATGCCCTGACATAGATCAGTGTCTTACAGTCTAAGGCTTCCAGAATTTTTATTTTTATTTTTAACTGAGTTTTAGCCTGCGTTTTCCTTGTTGTTCCATTTGGGCACTGCAGCATACATGAAGCTGCAGCAACCTGAAAAGCTCCTATTCGCAGAGAAACAGAAGTCTCTTTTCTGTCTGTCAAGCTGCTCTTCCCCATTTGAGCAAGATGCAGAATTTCATCTGTAGCTCTATGCTGCAATGCACAGGCCCCACAGAGACATTCTCTTCCATTTTTTTTGCTTAACAACCAGTCCTACCCCATCGTGTTGGTAAAATCTCTGGTGCACAGCTACTGATCTACTGATCCTGAAGGATTTCTCATTTCACCTTCCTGTTCATTCCAGACAAGGTTAGATTTGACAGGACTTGGCAGATCTGGGCAGAACACAGATCCCTCTAGGTTAGTGTTGCTACGTTGTTGGATAGGTGGGACTGTAGTACCATCCCCATCCACCTCTGTACCAGTAACATCTGTGTTGCATCTGAGGTCCAGTCTTTTCTTGTCTCTTACACGCAGACTTAGGACTGAGTTGTTTGCTAGTGGTGAAATATACAGATAGTCAAGCATTTGTTTGGATTAGGATAATAATACAGTTAAAACGTGTTTATCAGTAAAAAAAAAAAGGATTTGGAAAAGCAGTTGGGAATCTGCTGGTGCAGTGCAGTAGAGCTGAGTATCCAGGAGGTGGCGCCTGAAGTATTCCATTACTGTGGGAGCAGAAACCAGTCTGGAAGTAACGTTGTTGATGCTTCCATGCAGGGAAGAAGGTTGTACTTTGTTAACACCTTGCTGAAAAGTCATAATGAATGAGTGCTTTTGTCCTACCTCCAGGCATCTATTCTAGCCTTCAAGTTAATTCTGAGTATCATTGTGTGTTTGTGTGATAAATCTAAGCTTGGAAAAAATTGTGCTTGCCTTTTCAGGCCTGTGGCTTTTTTTTTTTTTTTTTTTTTTTTTTTAAGACTTGAAATTCACTTGACAAATTCTGATCTTTGTGGGTGCATGTTTGTGATTTCTTTGCTACATTTTGTTCTGTGTTGTTTTCAAAGGTTATTGCCAAATTTGTTGACTTAGAGTGTCAAAAGACAAAGAGAATGTCTTTATCATCATGGCAATGATTTTAATCTTACTGTTTGGTTTTAAGTGGTGTCACAGTTTCCTCTTGACTAACAGTCTAGTCTACATACAAATAGATCTGAAAGGCTGATAGTCAGTAGAATAACATGAGTAAGGAGAACATCAAGCTCCACCAGAAGACCCTGAATATGTTATCCTTTACCAAGCAGATGCTTCAGAGCAGAGTGCACTGTCAACTGCCTCATTAATGTTATGGAAAAGATGGCTGTTTTATCCACTTGTATTATATGTGTAGAAAATGACAAGCTGCAGTCGGCGTGATTTTTTTTTCATTAAAAGGAATTACACAAATAGTCTGAATCATATGTGTTTAAAATATTTTCACCCTTAATAAGCTAGAACAGTTAGTAGGGGATTCATAGCTTTTCATTAAATGTTTGGAGCAGCCAACTCTTCAATTGTACAAATTTCAAGATGGCAGATGTTGATTTTTCTCCCTCAGGCAGCAAGTGAAAATCGCTATCAAATTCAAACTGTCAAAAGATCACAGATCCTGCTGTCTGAAAAAGAATCTGTACTTCTTCACTAGTCTGAAAGGCAGCATCCAGAATTGAAGCCTTCTTCTCTGCAAGATCCCGGGCACGTGAAGCTTCAACAGCTGTCCCTGAACGGAGGCCTAAGGATGTGTATTGATACCTCCTAAAGGGGAGTAAGTTTACTTCTAGGAATACTTGGACAATGAGGACTTGTGCTGCCTGTTTGCACAGGATGGTAATTCCACTGCAATGGTGCAACAACAGCAGCATAGACTTGGAGAGCTTGAACTAAGGTATTTGTAATTGTTCTTAGAAAAACCTGTACAAATCAGCTGAGAATAATCCACAGTACAGATTAAATGGTTTGACAGACAAACTTCTATTGAAGTTTCAAATCACTGTTTAACTTGTTTTGAAAGAAAATGATTAACCTTTGGGTCACTGTTAGTCATTTAAGATATCTTGGTATTCATTTGTCTTTCAAGTCCTGGATTTCAGTTATGCCTGCACCTGTAGTGTACTTTGACAGGGTAAATAGGCTCTAAAGGTAATTACAAAGATTGGTTCAGTAGAGACAGCTCAGATGCAAACTGTACACAATGACATTTCTAGAGTCCAGACCAGAAGGTAGGTCAGATTTGGAAGAGCACTGGCAGATAGATACGGGAAAGGAGCACATTTACTCCTATGTGCTACGTGAACTCAGAACTTGCTCTTCAAGTGTATCACACTTGCTGAGAAGCCAGGAGATGCTGATCTCCATCCTTGTTAACAAAGCTGAAGAGTGGACATGCTAGAAAAATTGCATAGACCTCCAGCCCTGGGTTAAATCTTACTTCAGACCTAAAAAGCACTATTTTCCAGAAAACGCAAGAGTGCTGAAAAGCAAGAAATATCTGTTCCCTCACTGAATGTTTCCTCAGCCTCCTGACCTGCTTTTTCTTGTACTCTTACAAATTCCCATTTGCTTCTCAGAATAATTTTGTCAATTTATTAGTAGTGGAATGAATGCTTTTAAATGTCAACTCTGTTGAAGGTGTGCAGCACTGGTGTAAAAATGCAGCAATTTCATGAAACTTACTTTCAGTAAACCTATGTTTGATGCCTTCTCCTCATTATACTCATCCCGTGTTTTCATCCACTCTCCTGGCTAACAGCAAAATGAAAATCAAGTCCCCTCCAAAGCCCCCCATGCACTTAGCTAGCTGCTGAGACTGTCCTGATGTCAGGGAGGGATGTTCAGTGTTGCATTGCTCAGGTATACTTCATAGCAATGGATTTCTTTCCTGTCAAGTGCTTTTGACCTATTGCAGAGAAACCAGGACTGATCGTCACATATTCTGTGGTCTGTTCTTTTCTGGTGTTCAGGTGGAATTTGTATGTGCAACACAGGCTTTCCTGGGGATGAGCCATGGCCCCAGAGCACTGGGCCAGTGCTTTGAGAGAACTCAGTATGAGCCCCTTCTGGTGCTGTTAGATCAGCAGACAGCTGGACTGACAGAAGAGGTGTGTCAGGCCGTGCCACTCTTGCAGACAGATTCTCAGATTTTATGCCATTTGCATTTGAAAGTTTATAGCAGTAGCAAGTATTCCTGCTGAAGTCCCCTGCCCTCCTGAAAGCTGCTCTCTGCCTTCTTTTGGCTCAGCTGCTGGTTGTCGTTTTAAGTGATCTGTGCTATTGCGTGGAAAAACGACATCCAAAAAGATTAATAAAGAAACACAGTTTCCTGGGTTGCTTGCTGTTGAAGTAGCCAGGGCTCATTTAATCTTTTAAAATTTCCTACAAAACATTAGCCATTTCCCTGTGAGTTCTGCCAAAACAAATTTTCCCATTATTTTATCTTGTGAGGTAAGCTGGCATACTTTGTTTCTGGATTTATATCTGTCATAAAAGCACAGTCCGTATCCAAGATGAGTTTCCAATACTCATGCCTTGCTGAGGGAGGAAAAAAATGCTTTGAGAGTATTTCTGGATTTAATCCCTATACCAAAACAGATATATCTGCTCTTATTTTGTACTAACTATCTGGAAGCAGAAAGAAGAAAAAAACAGTATTTTGGTTGTGTTTGCGTCATTACATATATTATGATGATATTCAGTGAGATACTAAATGGATGAATTAAAATGTATCAAAACAAAAGCCTGTTTGTGAAATCTCATAAGGTTAAAAGATTGGGAGTCCCTGGGAATTAAAATTTAAGAGGTTATTTCACTAATAACTTATGCATACCTTAAGTTTTGAAAAGCCAGTTAATTACCTTGCTGAAATTGACCTGAATTAGAGTTGCAAGCTTTCTTCCTTTCTTCTCTGTAGTTGTAAAAGCCCCAGGTAAACTATGAAAAGTACCAACAAGTATGTCTTAGCAGAAAACTTTTCTTTTGTAATGTACTGAAGATACTGAAAGTATTAGCTAGACTAATTAGATTAGCTCTGTTCCAGCAAGAGATTTTGACTTTCTGCAAAGGACAGGAGGAGTGTGAGAATTAGTGTGTAATTTTTTCCCACATGACTTATAGCTTGTGCCCTAGTATCCCTGTAGCAACTACTGCATGGCATGACCTTTTCAGCATATTTATCAGTTCCAGCCTTATGGATGACACAGAGCATGAAATGTATTTGCTGGGAAGATGAACAACTCCAGGAGACTGATCCAAAATCTTTTTATTTTGTTTGTTTGTTTTTTCAGGGCTGCTTTGAAACTCTTGCATCCTGGTACATGCACCTGAAGCTCTGGTGCCCAAATACAATGCAGAACTCGAATTCCACATCAAGAAATAGGAAAAGTAACTTAGGATTAGAACACATAGAAAATAGACAGCATCTGATACAGAATGAGTGTATATTTCAATAAAAGATGCAAAATGACAGAATCCAAGTTTGTATTTCACTAATAGAAAGATGCACATGAATGAGTTTTGTACCCAGTGCAAAAGAAGTTCAAAAATAATGAAGAAAATGATATGGTTTCTGAATAACAATGTGAATTTACTGTATAAGATACAAAAAATAGACACAGTGCAATTCTTCAAATTAAATAGCATTTGATCTTGTGAAAAATTCTTTTTTGCCTTTTTTTTCCTCCACAGGCATAGTCATAATGTGGTGCCTCTTATCTTAACTTTCAAAAGCAGAACTGATATCTGAGCAGTGTCTGTACTTGAGGGATATACTGACTTATTAAATTGATTTCTTGGATCTCAACTGTGGCATTTCTTGCATGTGCCTCTGAAGTTTCAGATGTTGGCTGTGGCCAGAGTGTATCATAATTCAATTTTGTTCATTTTAAAGGTGCACTATCAAGACACAGATGAACTCATATACTGATTCAGCACTTCTACTCTTCAAACTTGGAAGATTGTGCATTGTGTCCCATTTGCGTAATGATGATGAAATCTATCTTCCTGCATTAATCAATTTACTGAAAAGTTTGCAATATATCTGCAGTTCATATGTTTCATTCCTGTCAGTTTTTATCCAATTTTATGCTCCCTCCCAAAACTTTCCCATCTTTCACAGGCAGGTAAGAATAAAACAGGGGAAATGAAGTTGTATACTATAAAGTCAGACAGGACTGACATAGGAGGATGCCACAGTCCACTGTGGTCCTGGAAGAAGGAAAAATCTGGTGCTTAAATCACCTAATTATAACCTCTAATTTCTAACAAAACGACTTCAGGTTAATGGGAAAACCTTTCTGAGAGCAGCTGTCAGAGTGGTCTGATGAAGATTTTCAACTAGCTTTTTTCCCTCTCATCAAACAGAGGAAGGGAAAAGAAAACATACGTAACAGGTTTGAACATGTTCATCTGAAAACAAATGACCTAACTATGGAAAGAACTTCAGCTGAAACAACCCATTTTTCTCCATACCACGAACTTTTAAAGAAAAATGTACACTTTGGACTTCGGTGTGTTGTCAGTGACTTAAACATTGCTATCTGAACCTATTTTAAAAAGTTATTTCTGAGTTAAAATAGAGTTGGTTTATAATCTAATTTTTTTTCCCCTCATCTTCTGTTTAATGGCTATCCTGCATGACTTCTTGTTTGCTCTGACTCTGTTATTGACACCAACACCAGTTTTAGAGCCTGGAGCCCTTCCAGAGCAGGAACTGATTTGGTAGTGGGTGCTATGTCTCAAGGGTTTGAAATCTAGATTGTAAAGAGTAGTGAAATTCTTATTGTGTGCCTTCCTAGAGCTTTAGTTTTGCATTTTGTATATGCAGATAATGCTCCCTTTTGCTGCTGGCTTTGTGGGTCTGTCTCAGAGGTCTGTTAAATCACTTGCTGAATGTCAAGATAATACCTCACTTAAGGCCTGTCCCTTCTTCCTGCTGGGACTTGCTACTTTGGGAGATAAGACACTCTAAGATACAGAATAGGGTACATTTTGATTACAGAATCCAGTGAATAGTTCAGTTTTCCCTTATCTCTATTGTTTGCTTGTTGCTGTCTCTGATGGCATTGTGAATGACTCCTTGCACACAGAAGGGAATTCCCAGTTTCTATGTTGTGCTCTCTGTATAAATGAATTTAAAATGAGGAGGCTTACGTATTGGTTGTGGTTTATGTACTCTGCCAGTCCTGTGAAAAGGAGCAGACTTCCAATGAGTTTGTGTTCCTCTGTCCAAAACACCCGAGACTCCATCGCTCAGGCTAACAATAAGGAGACCAAGTAATAAAAAGAAATCTTGAAGACCTGACAGATTTCTGGCTTTGTGAGGTGAGGCCCATAGAGAGGGAGTTGAGTGTTAGTGAAAATGATCAGTAAATGACCAAGTACAATATAGTATATACTTAAAGAATGATCTCTTGTAAATTTCTATGGACAATTCCTCTCCTTGTCCAGAATGGCTCCCTGAGGTATCATTGAAAACTCTCGCCAGAAGTAACACAGCAGACATCCAATTCAGAACACTTTGCAGCTCATAAACAGAGCTACATTCATAAAAGGCAAATCATTTCCATGGAGCCCTTTTGTAGATTGTGATATTCTTTGAAACATGGCAATGCTGAGATGCTTGGTAGCCTGTGGCTGCCTCCTTTTCAAGCCACACACACAGAACAATCTGTTGTTGTACAGCAATCGTTTACATCTTCAGCATCACATGAAGAAGTTGTGATAAGCATTTATTTGGAGGCTAGGATGTTATATCCAGTTGGAACCACCACATTACAAACTTTCTGAGAGCTTGTGCTTTATCTTCCAACATAGTTATTTCTTGCCGTCTTTGAAAACAAATGGTCAAATGTGGAAAGAGTTGGAACTGAAAGATCTCATTCTTCACCATATGATGAAGTTAGAAAGAAAAATGTATCCCTTGGACTTCCGCAGATGTGATGAGGCTGAGATATATTAAAAGGAAATAATCAAATTAGTTGATCATAACCTAATATATCTGGTATTTATATTTTCATTGGTAGTAAAAATGTTTTATAATATTCTTTTCTTTTTCTAGTTTCAGTCCACTTGATGTTAACAGATTTTTTTTATTGTATTTGTAGTTAGAGACAAAATGAATGAAAAAAGGAATTATCAATTGGCTTTAAGATGGCAGTGTTTCTGCTAGATGTTTCTGGTGTGCAAGGAAGTTTACATATCCATTTTTTAATTAGAAGCACTGAGAATTCACAACAGAAGGACTTCACTGAATTTATGCAGGTATTTAATAATAGTAGAAGAAAATAAATAGCTTGTTTTGTTGACTTTGCACTCTGGAGCTCTAATCTGTCTTCAAGAACGAGGCAATAGAACTCAATTTAATTGAGAGGTTGAGGGATGTTCTAGATGAAAAATGTGTTTTTTCAGCATCAGTTCCAACGATCTACCTTGAAATCCAGTCCAAACAGTTTCCAAATTCCTGAGCGCTCCCATTATTTGATAGGAGTACTGATACCTTTACAATGAATCCCTTGCTGCTTGCTGAGGAATGGGTACTCCAGACAGATCAGTGTAATTCATGAACACTAAATGAGCAAGCTCTGCATTTAAGTCACAGATACTGTGGGAATGAATTCCCAGTACACTAGTAGAAAGTTGCCTTCCCTTGCCCACAAAGAAAATGAATTCGTGCAGGTATGCAGGAACACATCTAAAATCATTGGGACTAAATTTGGGCCACATATTTCTAAATTTCATATCTCCCTGTGGTTTTTCAATTATTGCACTGTGGTAACTCCAGACATGTCACTGATGACCTCAGTGACAAGTTTCTCAATGCTGTGGTATGTGCTACTTTTGCAAAATTCTACATGTGAGCTGCAACAGAGCATGGAAATCAAAGCTTAGCAGAAGCCAGAGAAGCTGAAGCCTCTCATGCAGAGACAGGAGAATCTGAGCAGAATGGTTTACAAGCTCTGTTCAATGAATAGTGTTACTTTTTGGAGGTGGTGGTACCTGAAATTAGCTTGGTTGTTTTTGTTTTTATTTTTTTTTTTTGGAGTTGTAATATTTAAAAAGAACCTATCTGGGGATTCCACCTGGAAAATTTTGTTTGTGCATTTCCTGACATCTTCCAAGGAGAATCACTGCAAATGGAGCTCAGTACACTAAACCCATTTTGCCCATTTTTCCTGACACTTACTGAAGATCTTCAGTAGGCAGTGTAGAAATTGCCAATAGTGCTTCTACCCACATCTTCTCAGGCTTTCATTTCACCCATTTTTACTCCTTATTGTCTTCTAGTCTTGGTAACCATTTTCACTCATACAGAAACCTGGATTTAAAAAATATATATATATATCTCTGGCTCAGAGTTCCCTAGGAAACTATTTCTGATCTTTTCAGTTTTAACGTGAGGAACAGCAACAGTAGTATATGAAACGCCTTATAGGTAGATCTTGACAGATAGTGTTATCTTACAGAAAACGAGTATACTTGCTGCCAGAATGTGCTGCTCTCTCTGCCTCAAACTCTACTTTTATTTGTGTTCTCCTTTGCAGAGCAGAGCAGACAATAAAACATTATCCTTCCCTTCCCTTTCCCTTCTCTTCATCTCTGATTTTTCTTCATCTTCTTTTCTTCTTCTTTTCTTCTTTTTTTCTAAATTTTTTTTCATTGCCTAACAAGAGAGTAGCCTGTAAGGTCTCTGCAGAACAGCAGTAAGGGAGTCTTATCTGGCCTGAGCCTGCTAGATCTCTCAGCAGTGCTGCATTATCACTGCCAGGTGAGAAGTAGGCTGTTTGCAGAAGTAGGCTGTTTGCAGTCACACTCAAATTGTTGGCTGCCCTAGTGTTTTATTTCTTTTTTCTTCTTTGCAGAGTAATCAATTTTCCACATTAAGCTTGAATTAGAGCTGAATTTTATTATTTTTTTTAGCAGAAATGAATCTTATTGCCCAAAGTTTTGAGAGGTTAACACCTGGCTGGCCTGTGGCCACAGAAGGGAGAAGTTGAGGGGGGATCAGAGTGCCTGGGGATACTCTTGCTTCTACCAAACTGGGTAAAAGAGAAATAGTAGGTGCCACTTTGTAGATGCTGAATGTTCATAGAATCATAGAATTCTAGAGTAACAGGGGTTGGAAGGGACCTCAAGAGATCATCGAGTCCAACCCCCCAGCCAAAGCAGGTTCCCTACCCCTGGTAGGAACTGCAGTGGACTGTTGGTGTCTACTGCAACCATCTCAACACAGATGACCACTTAACCTGTGCAAAAGAACTTGTATTGTTCTTAACATTCCAAATAGTGATTTCTGCTAAATCTTTTATTTTCAAACAAGTGAAAAGATTTGATGTAATGAAAGATATTCTATAGGAGTGAGCATGTACACATCTGTGCCTTCTCCCTTGAGCTATTTGATAAGATTCAGAGCACTGGTGCAACAAATCCCATGAAGTTTATGCTCAGGTAAGAAAAGTCCACGTACTTGAGCAAATATTTTAGCTTTGTATTCCTATGTACCTTGCAGAAAATATATTTTACAAGAGGACAAACTTGAATGCAATAGGTGGTCAAAAGAGAAGCAATGATGATAAAGTTTTTCAGTACCAAAAAAACCCCAAACATATATATATATATATAATTAAAATTACACTCTAATCAATAATGTATTAGTTTACTATCAAGTACTTGAATTCCTGATTTGTGTTGCACAGCTGCTCCAGAGCATTCCTTTCCAGATTCAGGCAAGTTTTTCAGATAGCAGATATAGTCTCTGATTGCTTCTTTTAGCTTGCTGTCTGGAGTCCATAGTTGCTAAATGTAGAAGAAAAGAAAGTAATTTTCCAATAACTAACATAGCTGATACATAATTGCTCTGTGTGTAGTAATGCAAGTCAGAACAGAGTGGGAATTTTGCTTGCACTAAAAAGAACACAAAAAACCACAGTTGTCTTTAGACTATTTTGATGAGCAATGGATGCAATTTTGTTAAAGAAGGACTTCATAGGAATCATGTTGTTGAGAGGTTTGTGTGATTACAAGCAGAGATGAAGAGACTCTTGTAATGCACTGAGACTAATGTTTTAGTGAAAACAGAATCTGGCTTCTTAACAGAGATGGTTATAATATTTGCCATCTTTGCATTTGTAGAAAGCCTGTGTGAACTCCTTCACTTCCAAATATTTGGCCTCATATTCAGTTTGCATTCATTAATCTGTCCATACATTCATCTACCACTTGCTTTTTCTAACTGAAGTTTTGCATGTTGATGTGGTGACTGCATGTTTCTGCAAGGGAATGTAAAAATAAACAATGTGTCAATTATTAAGTATCTTTAATAGCATAGTCAGGGAATAGTAACTGACTTAGTCTTACAGTTAAGGATAGTGAGGCAGGGAGGTGGGACATATTTTGCCTGAATTTTTTAACAATCATTGCATAGTTATGCCCAACCTAGGATATTAGGAATACTCTAGTCATACTTTCAATAAAACATTCAATGATGCTTAAGCAAGTACAATATCATGTTAGAAATTATTCTGACACCCCCTATGTTATACTTAATGTGCCTCATCTCTTTCACTCAGAATGCTTTCACACAGAATTGTAGGGGTTGGAAAGGACTTCAGAGATCACTGAATCTAGCTCCCTGCCAAAGCTGGTTCACTGCAGCAGGTTGCACATGTAGGCATACAGGAGGATCTTGAATACCTCCAGAGGAGGAAGCTCCATGACCTCCATGGGCAGCCTGTTCCATTGTTCCATCACCCTTACAGTGAAGAAGTTTGTAGTTTCATAGAATGATAGAATTATAGAATGGCTTAGGATGGGTGTGACCTCAAAGATCCTCCAGTTCCAACTCCTATCCTATAGGCAGGGTAGCCACGCACCAGATCAGGCTGCCCAGGGCCTGATCAAACTTGATCTTGAATGTCTACAGGAATGGGGCATCCACAACTTCTCTAGGCAACTTGTTTCAGTGCCTCACCACTCTCTGAGTAAATAATTTCTTCCTAACATTTAAGAAACATTTCCCTTCTTTTAGTTTGAAACTATCTCCCCTTGTGCTTTCATTATCAGAGCATGAGAAAAATCTTCATGTTTATAAGCTTCCTTTAAGGACTGAAAGGCTGCAGTGATTTCTCCCTGGAGCTTTCCCTTTTTTAGGCTAGAGAACCTCAGCTCCCTCAACCTTTCTTCATAAGAGATACTCCAACCCTTTGATCAACTTTTAAGCCCTCATCTGGACCCACACCAACAGCTCCATATCCTTCTAGTGCTGTTGGTCGCACTTATCACCAACCTCCACCTGGACATTGACAGCCTTCTGGCTGTGGTCATTCAACTAACTCTTTATCCACCGACTAGTACGGTCTTCTAATACATGTCTCTCTAATACAGAGATAAGGATGTGGTCTAGGACCATGTCAAAGAACTTGCATAAGTCCAGGTAGATTACATCAGCTACCCATCCTTTGTCCACTGATGCCATTAATCCACTTCAGAAAACCACAAGACTGGTTCAGCATGATCTGCCCTTGTAGAAGCTGTGTTGGCTGTCTCAGATCACCTGCTCATCTTGCAGTGCCTTAACACAGCTTCCAGGAGGATCTGCTCTGTGATCTCCCTGGGCACAGAGGTGAGGCTCACCAGCCTGTTGTTCCCCAGATTTTCTTTTCTCGCTTTTTTAAATATGGGATTAATTTTCCCCTTTTTCCAGTCACCCAGGACTTTACCTGGTAGCTATGACTTTTCAAATACAATGGTGAGTGGCTTGTTAACAGCATCAGCCAGTTCTTTCAGACTCTGAGATGCATGTCATCTACCCCATAGACTTGTATTCGGCTTCATGAGGTGGTCTCCGACTTGCTGTTCTATTACAGTAGGAGAGATTTTGCTCTCCTAGCTCCCATCTGTAGATTCAGAGACACAGGAGGCTGACTGCCAGTGAAGACTGAGGAAAAGAACTTTTTAAATACTTCAGCCTTTTCCATGCCTTTTGTGGTCATTTTTTCATCAGAGGGGATACACTGTCCTTGACCCATCTCTTCTGATGAACGCAGCTGTAGAATCCCTCTCTATATTTTTCATATGACTTTTGAAGTTCAGATCCATCTGCACCTTGGTTTTCCTGAACCTACCTCTGTGCATCCAGATGGCATCTTGGTATTCTACCCAGGCTACACGTCCCTGCTTCTACCGTCTACATTTCCTTCTTATCCCTCAGGTCTGTTCAATACCTATACCAGGAGGCAGTCCTCAACAAACTCCGAGGTTCTTCTGGATTGCTTACAGCTTGCTTTGTTGTTGTTGTTTTTTGTTTGTTTGTTTGTTTTGGTTTTGTTTTGTTTTGTTTTTTCCCTGTAACTATCTGAATGGTTTAAATCTTCCATCAGGTTGAGAGCCTCTGAGCAGGATGCTTCTTGTAGATGAAGCCAGAAGGCCGCAGCAACAGGCTCCTCTTGATCTGGTGGAGTGTAGTTGACCTTGACCACCAGATGTCCTTTATTGGCCTGGTCCTTAATTTTAACTCACAAGCTCTCAGCCTGATCATGGCTGTTTCTCAGAGGCAGCTTTGAGGGTGTACAGGATAACTCCCCTGTCCCTCCTGCCTAGCCTATCCATTCTACAAAGCTTATAGCCCTCAATCATAGTTTTCTATTTGTGTGACTTGTCCCGCTATGTTTCTGTGATAACAATTAAGTATTTTCACGTTGCACCATGGTTTCCTTCTCTTCCTGCTTGTTTTCCATGCTGCATGTATAATCTCTTTCATTGAGTTCACTTTTTCTGAAGTGTTTCTATTCTTAGGGTTGATGCCCTCTTTCTTTAGCTTTGATTCCTTTGTATCTGGCTGAATTTGTCAGGGTAATTGGCTCACAAGTTCCCTGGAAGAAAATGTCTTTCCCTTTCCTCTGCGAAGACTGAAGCAAAAAGAGAAGGAGAAGGTCTTTGACATAGTCTTCTTAGTCTTATGGAAAGCACTACGTCTTAGTGAGACCACTGGAAAAATGATCTGTAGACTCTTCTAAAAAATCCTGTGAGGATTTCAAACAGGAACCTCAGGCAAGGTCAGACTGGTACTTTTGGAGAGTAACACACCCCTCAGACAATGCTGCTCTGCTTCTGAGTGAGTCAGCACAGGAATAAGATGGGTGGGAAAGAACCTCTTAATCTGTCTGATGTGATGTGTGGGTGTACTGAGTTTAAAATGAAATACAGTGGCTTCAGGGGAGAAATTTGTAATTTTATCTACTGAAAGCCTTTTAAAAGTTTATTTCAACATGGGACTGCAGTTAGTTCTGAGTTTCAAGATGTTACTCTGTAGAGCTTTCATTCTTTTACCTATAATGTTGAATATATATTTTTTATGTGTTGTGTCAAGCGATTGAAAGGCCATTCCTTTACAATCTTTTGATTTTTTTTTTTTAATATTTGGCTTATTTGAACTTCAAATAGCATGGCCTCTCTAAGGGAGAGGAAGAACGAGAAGGAGAGTATTTATTCTCTTTGATCACAGGCCAGCACTTGCTTTTGAAGCAGGATTGTTGTGTATAAATAAAGAAGGACTTCAAGAACTTCTGCCTACAGAGATGGGTGAGGACAGAGGAGTGATCTGTTGTGAAAAAAAAAAATGCTGAGGAGTAATTATTGGCAGTGTGCACACAAAGCTGAAACTGATGCTTGACTTTAATGTGTGGTGTAAAAATCCCCTTCCTATCTGGCTAGCATAGACCAGGTTCACTGAATAAAATACTGGTGTTGTTTAGTTCCCATCAAAGGAAAAATTCCAACCATACATGTTCTGTTTTAGCAGGACAAATTATAATTCATTGTGCAGATAAAAGCTTTCATTTCTCCCAGGAGAAAATATTTGCATCTATAGCAAGAATAGAATATGCTTTTTCTTTTCCTCTGGAGCAAGCAGAAACAATTCTAGCACTGATCAGCTTGCATGCAGGAAGAAAAGGGGCTTCAGAAGCATTTAATGATAACCTATGCGTTTTGGAGTGATAAGAAATAGAATATTGCCCAGTGTGAGAGTTCATCACTAGATATAATTTACACCTGTTTATCTTTTCAAGGATTTACAAAGTATTCTCTTCACTCTCCCACCTCTCTACTTTGTAATATAAGGTTATTCTCGGGAATGAACTAGTACACAACAGTTAGAAGTGACTGTCTGCTCACATTACGGTACTTAAAATAGCGATTTGTATTCTTCCTGAATAGCACAATACCTTGATCTGAACAATGTTAGATATGTATAACAATAATTTTGTGATAATTTTGGATCACTGCAGATGTTAGTGAACTAAAGAGCAGGTATATCAGAAAGGAAATCAAGATGGCAATGTACTCTGCATCCCAGTTTTGGATTGACTCTAAGAAAAATAATAATGTTAAGTGTATCAGAGTAAATTGTTTTTTTGGATACCACATTGACATCCTCTCTTTGATTTGCATTGATGTCATCAATACCTACCTTTCATTGAGCCTTCTTTTATATCAGGATTTCTTACTTCATGGTAGAAAGATGAATGCAGATGGTTATTTCATTCTGATGAGAACCAGCAGAGTACTTTTACTGCTAACAAAATTCCCCACGGACTTCATAATATTATTGAATGGGAAAGAAGCTTCAAAATTCCAGTAATCAGCAACTATGTACTTGAGAGGCAAGACACCTGACACTCCCAGTTCTGTCATCTTTGCTATCGTTTAATGTTGTCCAGGTAGCAGACATGATGTTCATAAATGTAAAGCAGGGCATTGTAGTACGAAACTATAATGATGACAATAGAGTGGGACCTTGCAGAAAACAAAAATCAAAATGTTTTTTTTTTTTCATCCAATCTGGCATCTAATGATGAAGTCAAGGGCACTGGTTGCACTGGTCAAAATATATTATCTGCTTCACAATGGTTCAAATTAAAAACAAAAACAAAAACATAAAAAAAAAAAATAGAGCTGTTCTTCCACTTTTTTTTTAAATAATGACTTCTTCCTGATTCAGAAGAATCAGCACAGAGTAACCATCTGGTACAATGTTCAGATTAATAGTGTAGCTTTTTCTTTGTGAGAATATAAAATCTTTCTTGAGATTGTTTAAAGGGCTTATTTCTCTAAGTACTAGTGCTCCTAAGTATCTTTCATATCCATGTAACTGATAATGAGCCAATAGTTTGAGATTCCTCTTTTTTTCTGTTACTGCACTCATAAGAAAAAATGTTCTAGCAATGAGTGGAATGGTATTGAAGTCATATGCTCACATCGTGCTATAGAAAAACTCATCCATACGCAGCCATAGTATTCCAGTGTTTGTGAATAAAGATTACTTTATTTACGTGCAAACAAATATCAATGGTTTCTCAAGTCCTTGAATCTGAAAATAGTGTTTCTGGCAAGTGGTAAGCATATTGCTTCACACCCAAGGTATTGCCTTTGCATGGAACTAGCTGCTTATATTTTTACTATTTTTGTTTGCAAAACAGTCAAATTAGATTCATTAAAAATTATGGAGTGGGGAAGTTATATTGAGTAACTATACTATGTATTATCTGTGCACAAAGCAGATGTAATGATGCATTATAAATGCTGAGAGAATTTAATCAGAGTAGAAAAATATCGTGAAATGGTTGTTTAAACACTGCAGAGTTAATGTTACAGTAATTACTTCCCATTGAGCAAGACATTGTGTACATTATCTGGGCTGTGTTTGATTAGTGATACTGCACATAACATCTTGCCTTTTCTTAGTTTTACTTCAATATCATTTAAAATAATTTTCAATTCAAATCCTAGTTAGAAAAACAGG
This sequence comes from Oreortyx pictus, assembly GCA_036925125.1. Classification (NCBI taxonomy): domain Eukaryota; kingdom Metazoa; phylum Chordata; class Aves; order Galliformes; family Odontophoridae; genus Oreortyx; species Oreortyx pictus. The sequence goes on from JAUPFR010000004.1 coordinate 55,728,868, forward strand.
AGTTTGACATCAAATCCAGTTCGCTTTTCTTTTTGCTTTCTAATTCAATCTGCATAAAATTCTTCCTTTGATTAACTAAATCTGTGCAAGAAGACTAAGCACTCTTATAGAAAACACAATTCTATGCTTCTCCTTGTGTCCACAAATGTTAGAAAAGTACATAAGATGTTTAATTTATTGCTATTGGTTTGAAGCAAGTAAGTCATGCATATTTCAGCAGTCTAGGAGCTTCCTCTTGATGAACGACTAATTTTTTCACTGATATAAACTCAATTTTAACAGTGATTCTAAATAATACATTGCTTATAAGCTCTAAGTTGATATTTTCAGGGTAAAATTTATCCATGCTTTGAGTGTCAATTAAAGCACACCATAATAAAAGGCAGTAGAAGAAGAAATACTCTGACTATGACTTGCACGTGGTCTTGAAAACACTAACAACTTTTTAACAGTTTGATTTAGGATTTTGAAGTCAGATCATTTCTAATACAAGTAAGTATTCACGGGCTATTTGACAGAACAGTTTTCAGCATTTTTTTGGGTAAGGTTCATTGCTCAATTTCTTGCAGGTAACGTTATGTAATTTACTGTTCCTGAGTTGCAAGGATGTATCCAAGATGTGTCTCACATATATATTCTTCAGGAGTAATTTCCATTTACTATAATCCTTGGGTATATTTTGCAAAACTTTGATTCCATCCTAATATATTATGGACAGATCATTTTAGATGAGGATGGCTTTCTGACCTTAGGCCTAGGTACCCTTTGCTCCAATTGCTACCTTTGGCATAAATCTTAAAGTAAAAAACAGTTCTGGGCTACTTTGAGAAAAGAACAGGTGAAACTCCAACAATTTTGGAGCAAGGAGAAAAAGAACAAGCGGCAAATACTCCAAGAAACATAGGCTTGTGCTGGTGCAGCATGTGGAAGGGCAAATTGTAAGCACATGGTTTCATCTCTGTGATGCAAAAAAGTACACAAATTTTGTTGTTAGTTTGGATAACAAGGAAGATTGAGTTATGGCTTCTCTAGGAGAATCCTGCAAAGTCATAAAAGAAGCCAAAGCATGACTTCCTTCCAGAAATAGTCAGTGTTGTGGAAAGGGTGTTAAGTCAACATCGTAACTGCTAAACTGATCTGACAATGCATCTATCTGGCATTCACCTACAGAAAACAAACAAACAAAAAAAATCTATATGCATTTACCTAGTGTATTTGCTTTTCTGTGACTGGGACTCATTTTCTGTTCAATGCTCATTTCTAAATCTTGATTTCACATATGATTCCTGTAATTTTTATGAAAGTAAATAGTGTGTCACTGTGATGCATCCCCCTTTGTAGAGTCTGCACTTTGGAAGCATATCTGTAATTGCAGTCATGACATGAAGATACTTATAGTCTGATTTATCTTTGTCAGGGGAGTAACAGTGCTCAGCGCTGAAATCCAGGATGTGCGCAACTAAATAGAGCAATTTGTCAAATATTTTATTGACACAAATTGAAATGAAACTAGTTCTCATACTCTAGAGGTCACTTCACAACAGGAAGAATTCATTACCTAAGTATACACAGAAGAAAACTATTTCACAGTTGAACTTGATTTGTGAGAAATGGATGTACACACATAAAACTAAAAACTCATAGATCATGCTTGTATAGTAAATTACAAGAACCTGCAGGCTCAAGTATTCCCTGACTAATAACCCATCGTTTCCTCTGAAAAGAGCAACTATTGCTTTACTGAGATCTATTCAGTATTTCAGGATTTTTTTGCATAAGAATGCACACGAGTGACCTGCTTCAAGCTTACTGGAGGTGAAAATCTGTTTGTTTGGTTTTTTTTTTTTTTTCATCATGAACATGTTTGAGGAGGTACTAGAGTACTGGAGACATATATGCACCATTCCATCCCAGTAAAAATGATTTTTAAATGTTAGGTATTTTATTTCAGCTACTGCCTACAATCAAAAAATATTAGAAAAGTACTCCTTTCTTAAGTGTTTGCTTTCAGCTCTGTAGCTTCAAAGTCAAGACAAAATTTTTCCTGAGTTAAATCTTGAGTCATGACTCAGAGGAAGGGGAAGGCAGCTATGAAGGAACAAACTCCTCTCAGGTTCTCAAATATAGCTGGATGTGAACAAGTGAGAAAAGACGAAGGGAAAGAAGAAGCAGTGATGAAGATATGAGGAGTGAAAGGCAGGTTTACAACTGCAGTGAAATTTATTTGACAAGTACCAGAATTTCATTGCCAAACAACATACCCACAGGTTACATGCTGAAGTCATCATAGGGGATATCATTGATCAGTAATGACAACATGCTGGTACCAGTGATGAAGATTCTCCAAAGGGGTGTAATATTGATCTCTGCTGCTGAGCTCCTGCAATAAAAAAGTTCAGGCTTCTTGGAGGTTGGAACTAGATGATCTTAAAGGTCCCTTCCTACCCAAACCATTCTATGATTCTGTGAGACAAAGAAGAATATAAACAGATCAGAACAAAGAATAAAAATAGTATAAATGGAAAAATATCACTCTGAAAAGTAGAGTTTTTGCTGTGTTCTCTATTTGAAAAAATGTTTTGATCAAGCCCCTGGCAAAGAGACAGGTATTGATGTGTGTTTCCTGGGTGCTTTTAGAGTAGCTGACAAGTTCTAAAATACTGGGAGCACTTGTCCTAGTATACATTTATTTTCTAAACATCAGAGACATAAAGGTGGTTTTTTTTTGTTGTTGTTTCTTTATTTTTCATTTTCAGACTGTACTTTGAGAAATATTAGGCAAATGTATCCAGAGAAATGGGAATGTGTTCTAGATTATGATTCATTGGTTTGAGTAGGAACATCTTCAAGAAAATGAACTAACCTGTCTGATTTAACATTTTGATTAGTCATCAGAACCACTTTGGCAGGAGAAAAACTACTCCTGGAAGTGTACTGTCCATTCAGATGTTATGTGGATGTCATATTCCCACTGGAAAATAAAAAACCTGTTACCTAATTCATCTTATGAGTATTCACAGTAATTTTAGTGTCTTACTGAACAAAGACTATTGGTTGGGAGTATTTCTTTATACTTTGCATCCATATGGTGTATTACTTGGCATCTCATAGTTTTTCTCAAAATGATACTGAACAACTGAGGAAAATAAAAAAAATAAGGCAAATAAAACTTTCCAATACCAATGTGCTCAATGATTTTTCATCCTTAGAATTCAGAAGTTTTTTTTTCTTTTTTGCATTACAATTATGCATTTCTCTTCAGAGCAAAATTTTGTTACACATATGTGTTTACTCTAGATTATGGAAACATTCAGAAATTTTCTTCAGATTGGTGAAATTTTACCCTCTGGATAATAGAACATTAGAGAAGTTGTTAAAAATTGAGAGTTACATTTGCTCCTGCAAATGTATCTGATGATTCAGAATTCTAGAGTGCATTTAACTGATAGGGAAGGGTTTTTTAGCTGAAGACTTGCTGGAGCAGCTCCAGTGTCTAGTTGGAAGGGAGAATGCTAGGGAGACATGTCTGATGCAGACTGGAAGTCAAAACAATTTGTGAAATGAAGAATTCTTCAAGTAACTGAAAAAAAATCCATTGATTTTATATCGCTTTTGACTAATAGTAATTAATAGAAAAATATGAAATAATAATAAAAAATAGATATAAACAAGAGGAATTTGTAAATCCAGATGGTAAGAAAAAACTTATGACATGTAGACCTAAAATGAGATTGAAACTGTTTATCAGTACTGAAATATTACAAGCCAGTTGAGTTCACTGGCTAAATTCTACCTAAGACATTTGGAGTGCTATAGAGATACAGTTAGGGGAATATAACATTATGAAAGTATAACACTCCTTGCTTCCAAATGATCGATAAGTAGTAAAAAGAAAATATAGAGATATAGGGATGATGTGGAAGGTATAATCTAAACTCTGTAATGGTGCAGACGCTGACTCTCCAAATACAGTTTTGAATATATAGAAGTGAGAAATTTTGATACTGAGGAATTTAAATTTGAAAGAGAGCTGGAAGAAACTATAGCATAAAGTCCATGAAACTTCTAAAAACTTATGCTGGTGATTTTCTTACTTTAGTGGTCCTTCATAAATATTAATGTCACATTTAGTACCTAAAGCTGAAAAATTAAGGTAAAATTCTGAAGTAGACTGGAAGTTAGCACTTGTGAACTGTTAATTATGATCTCTTTACTTTCAAGATAAGGTTAAAGGAAGACAATCCCATATACTTATTGTAAGTTATGAAAGCCTTATTTAGCAAAGATAAGGATGACTGAAATTCAAACTCTAACATGAGAACATGAGTAAGAATTTGGATCTTACAGTTTATGGAGAAGTGAAAAACATGCAATGCCACAAAGGAGAAAGAAGACAATATTCACTAAGAATTACTGATCCAATGGAGGAATAAAAACATAAATTAAAAGAATAAAAGTAATTCTTGAAAGAAGGAAAAAGAGGAAAACATCAATTACTATAAATCTTAAAAATTAGGAATGCATAGAGCATATAAGAAAATCTAGAATTATTGTGTTGAGCAGGAAAAAGAGGTAAAAAATCTAAAATTTTGCTTATGGATGAGACAAAGAATGGCAAAACCCATTTATAGATGAAGGTGGTAGAGTGATAATGCAAGGAAGAGAGAAGTATGAATAACAGTATCTGTTCAGTATGATGTGCCAGTACCACCTGAGGACAGCATAGTGCCTTCTCATCCATTAAGGAGAAAAATAATTAACAATGTTTAAAGATTAACACTACTCAGAAGGCTTGGACATTTTATACACAGTCTAATACCACTGGATAAAATGTCTCCCTTGCTATTATTTAATAAACACAGAAGATTGTAATAATTTAGAGTGAATTTGATACAGATGAGCAGATTTTTTTTTGTGAGCTACAGGAGGTATTTGCTGACCAAATTTTAGGGTACCCACTTAATCAGCTAAACTGTAGACATTCTGGTGTTAATATCTTTTCTCACCTATTTAGCAAGTTAGGACTAATTTGACTAATTTAGCGAGTTCATTGAGTGACACTGGTGTCAAGGGGTACCATAGCACTTACTCTTGTTTTCTTGTATGTCAGCACTTGTTGTGGTAGTTATTCTTCCAAGCCATCAAAATTTGCATTTATGTAATTAAAATGTGAAAAAACAAAACACAGCAATGAGATCTGCACAGCTGGAAAGCAGATGACCTAGAAAATGTGAGCAGGACTTCACACAGGAAAATATATCTAGCTATTTACTGCTATATTATTTTTAAGAATATGACTAATTCAATGTTTATTATTTTATTAAATATCTGTAGGTCTTAGAATCACAGAATGGATTGGGTTGGAAGGACCCCAAGGATCATCAAGTTCCAATGCCCCTGCCACAGGTGCCATCAACCTCCAAATCTGTTTCTAGACCAGATTGCCCAGGGCCCAGTCCAGCCTGCTCTTGAACACCTTCAAGGACAGAGCATCAGCAGACACTCTGGGCAGCTTGTGCCAGCAACTCACTGCTCTTTCTGTGAAGAACTTTCCCCTGACATCCAGTCTAAACCACCCCCTCCTTGAGCTTAAAATATTGAGGATGGTTTGGAATTACCCTTGGTGATTCACAGAAGACAGATTCATCGTGGCTGAAGTAGAGGGAAGGTCACTTTGTTTCTAAATTCAATCATATTTGTACAATCACAGCTACATCAGGAACAAGATAAACGGAAATAGTTTTAAAAGGTCATCGCTCAGAGAGCAGATTTCTTACTGTATGGAAGGTGATTTGTGTCTTAGACTTTGAAATCTGGTGTTTTTCAGATTCACAAAACTGACCCTGTCTGAGAATCCAGTTTTTTGTCTTGGACATAGTTACTCTACAAGAGCTGAGTGACTGCTACTGATCTCAATTCTGTTATTGTTTGTTTGTATGTTTGTTTGTTTGTTTTGCACCACTGTGAAATATATTATTTGTGTCAGAAATCACTTGACAATACTTTAGCTAACAAATACCTACTTGTCTTGTAATACAGTTTGGAACTTGTTTGAAATCAGACAAATGAAGAAAAACCCACTGGCACATTAGAAGAGAATTTTGATAAAATAAACTTATGAAATGTGGAACATAAAATAAGATGTAGACTCACAGAGATGCAAATTTTTTATAAATAAAAGCTCTATCTGTTGTTTCTGGTAAATAATAATTTTGTACAGCAGTGTTTCCAGTATCTACTTTCAGTACGTGGAACGATTGATTTGTCATTACAAGACTGTTCACACTGGCAGCATTCTTCACAGAAGTAAGCTTTAGGGATAGGTAAAATGAAGCCACCGTCAGTGTTACGTATTAAAATGAATACTTCTTGTCCAAATAAAAGGCTTGTGTTGCAGTACCCAAAAACACCTTGAGCATTCCTATTTCAGTACCACATCATGAAAGTGAAGACAAACTAAATAAAATGGCAGCTAGTACAGTAAATGTCACTTGTAGAATAAAACTGTAGGAATACTGCATGCCTCTTTGTAATGCATTTCAGCCAGTGAGTGATTGTAACTGTAGTGGTAAATTGGGGTATTGCAGAACAGTGCCTTGCTACCATGGTTGTCTGCTTGCTAACAGTTTGGATACTTCCTCAGTCATGTATCCTGCTTTTATTCAGCAACATAAAACACAACGATACATTAAGGCCATTTCTTGTCTTCTAATTCAGGATTCTCATGTAGAAAAATCTAGGTTGAAAATGGGAAAATTAAAGTTTTCTGGTCTTGGAAAGGTTGGCATCAGTATATTTGCTTTCATTTTCGAGGATGATGTAAAGTTGTACTAAGGAACTGTAAAGAGATTCCTCACGTAGTTGTTCCCACTTGAAACAAAATACTCTATGAATTTGGAAAAAAGTATTTTAAGAGTGATGTCCAGGAAAGTGAGTGAAGTGGAAATTCTTTTCAGCTGAAAAGGCTCCAGGGCAGGGAGATGATCTAGCTGCACTATGGAGGACAGTGGTACTTTGATGGGAGCAAGAAACTGTCCGCAGCAGAAGTTAGAGAGGAGTAATGGAGAACATTAGCTATTACTGCAGTTACAAATGTATGCCTTTTGAAGTGGCAGAACTGGTGTTCTCATCAGCGGTGTGTTTTTGATATTATAGTAAATACCTTGGTTAGAATTGAGCTGTCAGGGTGTGCATGGGTGAGCATTGACTTGTGACATTAAGAACACAGGTTTAGGTGAATGCCTCAGAAGCTGAAAACTTGGAAAATTATGAACTCAAATTGGACTGTAATTAAGGAGAGCCTCTGGTTAAAAGGCCTGCTTCATACAGCAAAGTGTATTCTTTGCTGCAGAGGTTGCGTAGGCCATCCAAAGGGCGAGGTAAGCTTAAAGACTGAGAAGGATACCCTTACTGGAATCACTGCAGCAGAAGTTTGGCTACTTTGCCATTGGGATCTAGATTAGATATTTAACAGATAATTGGCAGCTGTTCTGTGCGGTTGTGTCATGGTTTTATGATTTTTGGTATTGGTATTCCACATCATAACAACATGTAGTGCATTAAGAGTTAAAGAGTTAATACTCCAACTCCATAGATCATTGATATTTCCGAGTATACCTGTCTCAGAAGAGAAGAACTACATTCCCCAGAAGACTTTGCGATGCTTTGCATTTTTACGTATTTTCCGCTCAGAGGGAAAAGATAAAAACCCTCTGCGGTCACGGGACACTCTCTTTCCTTCGGGATCGACTCAGCAGTGGGTGCTCGCTGCCGTATCGCCTTCAGCGTTAGCGTAAGGCCTTTGGTTTATCGGACACTCTCTCTTGCTCCTTTTATTTGATTTATTAGCTTCAATTCCAATTATATTGTATTATATTGTGTTATTTTGTTTTCTGATATCTTATTTAGTAAATTAGCTTTCCTCCTCAGATCGTTGCCGCTGTTTTGTTTCAAGGCCCATCTCCCTTTTTCCTTTTCCCTTTCCCCCTTCCCCTTTCCGGGGGCGTGGGTCTGCGGGTCCCCCACACCAATCGTCATGGAACCGGGCCGATCCAGCCCGGTAAACCGTTGACATTTTTTGGCGCCCAACGTGGGGCAAACCAGCTGCCTTAGCCGGGCAGAGACATAGTTTTAGAGTGAATCTCTGTCTCTTGCTAGCAAGCTTATCTGTAGTGCAGGTACTGTACGGCATAACACGACCTTGAAGTCTGGGCGTACTGCCAGTTGTTCTGGGATATATGTAAACTTTTTTGGGTGCTGCTAGCTTGTTTTAGTAAAAAAAAAAAAAAATGCTCTCGTTTGTTAAACTGCTCTTAAAGGGGCTGCATTTCATTGTTTTTTCCCTTTTAATGCTCAAAACGTACTGGGACCTTTTCCCTGAGCACCTGCAAGATCCTGAGAACTTGAGCAGATATTTGAGACAGGGATGTTGCGGCTCAGACAGATCTGAGGAGGCCCAAATTATTTGGAGTCTGGCTTATGCCAATCAGACCTTATTCAGTACTATCCCAGAGAGGCACAGTGTTTCTGAAATAGAGCGAGAGAGCCTCTGAGCCGAAAGGGACAGTGTCCAGATCCAGAAAGAGAGTCTTTTAGCTGACAATCAGACTCTCCTGAACAATTTAGACAGCCTCCAGTCTGACCAAGACACCATCCAGACCAAGCAAGTTGCTTTTCAGTTCGAGAAAGACGCCCTCCAACCTGAAAGAGACACCCTCCAGTCTGAGCAAGACATCCTCCTGTCTGAACAGTACTTCTTCAGAACTGAACGAGGTACTTACCAGCCACAATAGCCTCTGCCCCCCAGCCAGGTGGGGGAGAGGGATAGTAGAGTGCATTGGACTGTGTGGATTCGACGGCCTGGCACATCAGAACCACAAAAATATAAGGTATTGGTGGACACTGGTGCACAATGTACTCTAATGCCTTCAAGTTATAAAGGGACAGAATTAATCTATATTTCTGGGGTGACTGGGAGTTCCCAAGAGCTGACCAAGTTGGAGGCTGAAATAAGCCTCACTGGTAAAGACTGGCAAAAACATCCTATTGTGACTGGCCCAGGGGCTCCATGTATACTTGGTATTGATTATCTCAAAAGGGGATATTTTAAGGATCCCAAAGGGTATCGATGGGCTTTTGGAATAGCTGCTGTGGATGCAGATGACATTAAGCAGCTGTCTGCTTTGCCTGGCCTGTCAGAAGATACGTCTGTTGTGGGGTTGCTACAAGTGGAAGAGCAACAGGTACCAATTGCTACAAAAACGGTGCACAGACGGCAGTATCGCACTAACAGGGATTCCTTGCTCCCCATTCATAATCTGATTCGTCAGCTAGAGAGCCAGGGATTGATCAGTAAAACTCACTCTCCTTTTAACAGCCCCATATGGCCAGTGCGTAAAGCCAGTGGAGAATGGAGGCTGACGATAGATTACCGTGGCCTGAATGAAGTCACACCCCCACTGACTGCTGCTGTGCCGGACATGCTTCAGCTCCAGTACGAACTGGAGTCCAAAGCAGCCAAGTGGTATGCCACCATTGACATTGCCAATGCCTTCTTTTCAATTCCTCTGGCCACAGAATGCAGGCCACAGTTTGCCTTCACCTGGAGGGGCGTTCAGTACACCTGGAACCGTTTGCCCCAGGGGTGGAAGCACAGCCCAACAATTTGTCATGGGTTGATCCAAACTGCGTTGGAACAGGGTGGTGCTCCTGAGCGCTTACAATACATTGATGATATCACTGTGTCGGGCAATTCAGCAGGGGAAGTTTTTGAGAAAGGAGAGAGAATAATCCAGATCCTCCTGCAAGCTGGCTTTGCTATTAAGCGAAGCAAAGTGAAAGGGCCTGCACAGGAAATCCAGTTCCTAGGTATAAAGTGGCAAGATGGACGTCATCACATCCCTACAGATGTGATTGACAAAATCACTGCCATGTCTCCACCCACCAGTAAGACAGAGACCCAAGCTTTTCTGGGTATAGTGGGCTTTTGGAGAATGCATGTTCCAAACTATAGTCTCATTGTGAGCCCTCTCTTTCGGGTGACGCGGAAGAAGAATGATTTTGTATGGGGCCCTGAGCAGCAGCAGGCTTTTGAGCAAATCAAGCAGGAGATAGCTCATGCCGTGGCCCTGGGGCCAGTGCGGATGGGACAGGATGTAAAGAACATCCTCTACACTGCTGCTGGAAAGGAAGGTCCCACTTGGAGTTTGTGGCAAAGAGCTTCTGGAGAGACCCGAGGCCGACCCCTTGGTTTCTGGAGTCGAGCATATAGAGGGTCTGAGGAGCGCTACACTCCAACTGAGAAGGAGATCTTAGCTGCGTACGAGGGGGTTCGAGCTGCTTCAGAAGTAATCGGTACTGAAGCGCAGCTCCTTCTGGCACCTCGACTGCCAGTGCTGAACTGGATGTTCAAAGGAAAGGTTCCCTCTACCCATCATGCTACTGATGCCACTTGGAGTAAGTGGATTGCGCTGATTACACAGCGAGCTCGGATGGGGAACCTCAGTCATCCAGGAATCCTGGAGGTGATCATGGACTGGCCTGAAGGTAAAAAGTTTGGAACAACACCAGCAGAGGAGGTATCACGTGCTAAAGAGGCCCCACCATATAATGAACTACCAGAAGATGAAAAGAGATATGCCCTGTTCACAGATGGATCATGTCGCATTGTGGGAAAGCACCGCAGATGGAAATCTGCTGTGTGGAGCCCCACAAGACGAGTAGCAGAGGCCACTGAAGGAAAAGGAGAATCAAGCCAATTTGCAGAGGTAAAGGCTGTCCAACTGGCCTTAGATATTGCTGAACGAGAGAGGTGGCCAGTGCTTTATCTTTACACTGACTCATGGATGGTGGCAAATGCTTTATGGGGGTGGTTACAGTAATGGGAACAAAATGGTTGGCAACGGAGGGGTAAACCTATTTGGGCTGCTGAACTGTGGAAAGATATTGCTGCCCGAGTAAAGAATATAGTTGTGAAGGTGCGCCATGTAGATGCTCATGTTCCTAAAAGCCGGGCAACTGAAGAACAACAGAATAACCATCAGGTAGATCGAGCTGCCAAAGTTAAGATGGCTCAAGTAGACTTGGACTGGCAACATAAGAGTGAATTATTTTTAGCTCGATGGGCCCATGAGACCTCGGGCCATCAGGGAAGAGACGCAACATATAAATGGGCTAGAGACCGAGGGGTGGACTTAACTATGGACGCTATTGCACAGGTTATCCATGACTGTGATACATGCGCCACAATTAAACAAGCCAAGAGGATGAAACCTCTTTGGGGGGAAGGGCGATGGCAAAAATATAAATATGGGGAGGCGTGGCAGGTTGATTATATCACCTTGCCACGATCTCACAATGGCAAGCTTTACGTGCTTACCATGGTGGAAGCAACCACTGGGTGGCTTGAAACATATGCAGTACCCCATGCTACCGCCCAAAACACCATTCTAGGTCTCGAGAAACAAGTCCTATGGCGACATGGCACTCCAGAAAGAATTGAGTCAGATAATGGGACCCATTTCAAAAATTCTCTTGTGAATAATTGGGCCAAAGATCATGGCATTGAATGGATTTATCATATCCCCTATCACGCACCAGCTTCTGGTAAGATTGAAAGATACAATGGGTTGTGAAAAACCATGTTGAAAGCAATGGGTGGCGGAACATTTAAGCATTGGGAGAAGCATTTGGCAGAAGCCACCTGGTTGGTCAACACCCGAGGATCCATCAATCGTGATGGTCCTGCCCAATCCAGCTCTCTACCTACTGTAGAGGGAGATAAAGTCCCTGTAGTGCATGTAAAGAACATGTTGGGGAAAGCGGTTTGGGTCTTTCCAGCTTCTGGAAAGGGCAAACCTCTCCGTGGAACTGTCTTTGCTCAGGGACCTGGGTCCACTTGGTGGGTGATGCAGAAGAATGGGGATGTTCAGTGTATACCACAAGGGAATTTGATGTTGGGGGAGTGCAGTCAGTAATTCCATGTATATACATCTATATATATGTTATGTGTGTGTGTGTATATAATGCATGTTAATCATTGTTGTTCTATATGTATCAAGCATGATGTAATGATGTGGAATAAGGGGTGGAATGTCATGGTTTTATGATTTTTGGTATTGGTATTCCACATCATAACAACATGTAGTGCATTAAGAGTTAAAGAGTTAATACTCCAACTCCATAGATCATTGATATTTCCGAGTATACCTGTCTCAGAAGAGAAGAACTACATTCCCCAGAAGACTTTGCGATGCTTTGCATTTTTACGTATTTTCCGCTCAGAGGGAAAAGATAAAAACCCTCTGCGGTCACGGGACACTCTCTTTCCTTCGGGATCGACTCAGCAGTGGGTGCTCGCTGCCGTATCGCCTTCAGCGTTAGCGTAAGGCCTTTGGTTTATCGGACACTCTCTCTTGCTCCTTTTATTTGATTTATTAGCTTCAATTCCAATTATATTGTATTATATTGTGTTATTTTGTTTTCTGATATCTTATTTAGTAAATTAGCTTTCCTCCTCAGATCGTTGCCGCTGTTTTGTTTCAAGGCCCATCTCCCTTTTTCCTTTTCCCTTTCCCCCTTCCCCTTTCCGGGGGCGTGGGTCTGCGGGTCCCCCACACCAATCGTCATGGAACCGGGCCGATCCAGCCCGGTAAACCGTTGACAGGTTGTCAGAGACCCCGGGCTATATTTTCAAAATGAAACTTTAGGGAACATCAAGTACTTTCTGAAATAAAGTTTCAGTTGTTTTGTGTTGAGCATGAATATCAAAGTGAACATTCTGACCATGCTATTTCAAGAAATGGAGATGTGCATTATTAGTTTCCACACTGAGCTCTATTATAGATGTGCTGCTTGCTATTGGCAAAGTGCTTGGCAACTTAAAAAATCTACACAATAAATGCTAATGTGATGATCTGCTTTAGTTGCTTATCTGTAAACATTATGTAGTGAGTCTTTGTCTGTATTTGAGTATTCAGAAGGACCACACAGGATCCCGCTAAAGTAATCCTCTCTTTCAGAATACTTTCTTTATAAAAAAAATAGATCAAGACTTTCTTTTATTTTTTGTAAAAGCTTCTGCTTTTAATAGACTATAAAATCAGCTATTCCCAGTGTCTGCTCTTCTCACTGCCTTGTTTAAATCAATATTTTTATAACTAGGACTTTTTTTTTTTTTTTTTTGAGATAGTTATAAAGTGAACTAGTTCAGCTAAGAGTATACAATGTAGCATAATTAACGCCTAAAGCTCACAGAGATAATCACTGCTTCGCTGCTTCTGACTGATGTATCATTACGATTAGGAGCTGAAAAAAAAATAACTTCCTGAAGATTCTCAGGACAAAAATAAATCCATGAGACTTCTGCAGTTTGTTTTTCATTTTTATTTCCATTCATTTTTACTTATCAAATGCAAACTGCAGGAATCCCAAGAGTGTGCATGCAAATGAATAAATGAAGTACCTTTTTAATAAGCCTCTGAAGTCTTGAGAGGGATTGTATTACTTTCAGTCAGCAAAAATTACTTAAAAAGAAAAGAAAAGATAAACCCATATTTGATAGTTACTGAAAGAGAGAATAATCCAGATATAGACATTATGGCACAATACACCATGCCATTTCAATCTACACAGTAGTCAATCTACACAGTAGATTTCAAGCTACACAGTAGTCACATGTAGCACGTGTATAGTCATGTGTAGCATGTGTAGCAGTGTAGCACACTACTGACAAGGAGCCCATTGTGAAAGCTTTCCTTCTCTTGGTGTAATTTTTAGGAGACCCTTGGAGTTAATGGGAAATGCACATATTTTTGTGTGAGGGAGCGTAAACGAACTGTTATTGACTGATATTTCTTTTTTGGATCCTAAAGTGGAGATTTCCCATCTGTACTTGGTAAGACTCAACTAATGCTCATGACTCCAGACTGCTCCACAACTAACTGACGCTGAAACACGAGAAGGGTGGAGCTGACTGTAGCAAGTGCCTACTTCACAGAGATCCCATTCAGTCATTGGGTATCAGCGTTTGTCCACAGACAGCAGTTGGAGTTAAGTCAGAAAGAGTAGCAGATTCAGTATCTCACTCCGATTGTAAAGGTAGTCCAGTGCCTAACACAGACTTTTATGAAGAGCATACCAAGGCAAGGAGTTTGCCCTATTACAAACACCACCTGTGCAGCCTAATGTTGTGCTATTTCACAGCCAGCACCTTCCATAGTGCCTGTTTATAGTGCTCTGTCACAGAGACAGTCTTACATTTCACTGTGGGTGAGGTGGTGGTGGAATTAGAAGTCAAGATCCCTGTGTTAGCAATTTCCCTGACCACATGACGCTGAGTAGGTAAAACCTATTTCATTCCACTATTGTGATTAAGAGCACACTGCTGTTCTCTGATCACTCTCCAGAGGCTGATATATGAAACAGTTCAGCAGAAGGGTTTCTCCATCCTTTTCTGTCTTCTACTATGAGTTTCCATCAGTTTGAGCTTGTAAGTGATGTAGGACTGAGAAGCTGTTCATATTCCCTAAGTGCAAAGACCTGGAATTCTTTATGCGGCTCTTCTGATATCAAGTCAAACTCCTGTGTAAACAACGGGTACTTTTTTCCTCTCTTGTCAAAACTCATTTTGTTTCAATATTCTACAGAACTGCTCAGGTAATCTCCATAGTTTGTGGTTGAATAAGATGGTCATACTACTTCATATGTCCTAAGAGGTAACAAAAAAGGCATGGCAATGCAAATTTTTTCCTTCCTATTTTCACACTGCTGTAGGAACAAATACTTATTAGAAAAAAACCCAGATAAGTTGCCTTAATGCCAGCTGAAGTTGTTGATGACGGACTCCGTCCAAGAAACTGTTCCCAGGCCAAAGTGTGACTATGAATTTCAAATTGGCCTTTGTATATAGATTTACTTTGCACCAATCTACCAAGACTTCAAATCCAGAAAAAGGCCTCCAGCTGTGAGCAGACCACCAAAACTCCTTACAAACAAAATATTAAATCAAGTAAGCAATAAGAAGAAATATCCTAAGCTAAATACTATGGATGTATTTTGTAGTTTACAGTCTCACTGTGGCATTAATGAAAAAACAAGTGGGAAATTAGATTAGGAAATGCCAAAGTAATTATTGCCTGAAGGACAAGAATTCAACTTTCTTCAATTTATAAAAGCACATTTATTAGTCACCCTTTGAACCCTGGATGTGACTGTACCCATGTATGCATTTTCTTCCAGTGTGCATGAAACCAGTAAACTTTTTACCTTTTTTTCATATATTCTGCTTAGAAAAATAATTAAGATTAATTTGGAATTAACACTGAAACTTAGAGATGGTATAGAAATTGTTTCAGCACGGATGAAATTATTGTCTTCAGTGTGTGTGCTATGATGCTGTTTCGGTTCAAGAAGAAAAACAGTGTTGATAACATGCCAGCATTTATAGTTGCTGCTAAGCAGTGTTGTAAAGAATCAAGGCCATTCACAGCGAAGCTTTTGATTCAGCAGTCATATTTGGGCTATGGAAATCACATTGTTGATGCTATTAGTAATTACACTCCTAGCTTTGTCCCCTTGGGACCCTGGCTATGGAGGATCTAGGGGAGGGCACTTTTCAGCTGTTCCTCAGCCTCCCTTTCACTTTTCCTTCTTTTCCTAGAGCTCAAGATCTAGTTCTAGTAGCTCTTGAGAATTTTAAATATCCATGGGATATTCAAACCAGCGTACTTCTATTGCTACGTGTTGTAAATGTGTTTCAGATTATGTTTAAGATTAAACAATCATTTAAGAATATCATCCTGAAAAGTACATTGGGGCAGGATAGATTTGATTGTCAGGGAGTATGGGCTGATATGGGCAAGTGCCTGGAGCAGTGGGCACTCCCAGTGGTTTGGAACTTCACCCTTAAACAAGTACAGAATCCTGAAATACTCTGTTCAACACTGTTCAGAATCCTCAAGAGGAAGAGAATTCTTTTGGGTCTGATAACAATGCAACAGACCTCCAGCTCCTGTTGTAGCTCCGATTTCTGCAGCACTGTCTATCACAGACTCATAGTGGCATTAATCCAAAAATGAATGGGAAATTAGATTAGGAATCCTCTGCAGTCACGCCCACTAATACAGTGAGCTTTGTAGTTGCTCCAACTCCTACAGCAGATCCTGAGGTTGACCCAGCTCCTAAAGTGGGCCCTTCTCTCCCTCCAGCTCCTGTGATGAACTCTGCTCCAGCTCCTGCTACATGTCCTGCAGCTGCTTCAACTTCCACAACAGACCCTATTGATCCTTCAACACTCATGATGGACTCAGTGACTGCTCCAGCCCTCACAACACGTCCTGTGGCTACCCCAACCCTCATGATAAACCCTTCAGCTGCTACAACCCCTGATATAAGTCCTGTAATTGCTCTGACTTGTTTGACAGACACTAGAATCACTCTAAACCTTCTAACGGGCTTGGCAGGTGCCACAACTCTCACAACCAGTCCTGTGATCACTTCAGACCCTGTGATAAGCTCTAAAGCTCAACCAGAGAACCATCCACTGCCAGTATTTGTTGGCCCTGTAAGTAATAATAAAAAAAAAAAAGTACCAGTGAAAGTCAAAACATTTAGTAAAGAGCTAAACTTATAAGTTCAGATGAGAAGAAGATGAAAACTGAACAAAGCCATCACAAAACAGGAAGAGGAAAAGACATAAACCATCCAACTCCTAATGTGACATAAACCATCCAGCTCCTAATGTTATGGTGTGAGATCTGTGAAAAGATAATGTCTGTTTGCTAGGTGAGCACATTGCCACCTGGCTGCTCCGATGCGAAGATGGTGGAACCAGTAGCCTGGACTTAGTGGGCAGTGAAGCCAAATGGCTGGGGTGTCTTTCTAAGGAAAGTGGCATTTAAGAAGACGTTGGAAAAGTCTTTTACTGTATGGTGGCAATTGTCAGCAGCCATAATAGAAAGATATCCTTTCCAGGAAGACCTAGTATTTAATCCATGCAAGTGGACAACCATGGAGAAAGGTATCCAGTACTTGAGGGAAATAGTTGTGGTAGAAATTATGTATGGAATTAACTTTTCAGAGTTTTGAAAGATCATTGCAAGACCTGAGGTATTTAGTTTTGAACAAAAGAAAAAATAGATAAAATGGTGGTAATTATATCTCTTGTTCATTAAAATTTCAGGGTTTTTTTAAATTATTTTTTTCCTCACACAACTGAGAGAATTGTATCTTTACTTCTTTATCTATCAGGCAGCTGCCAGGTAAGATATGTTTGATCCTGAATCACTGGGCATGTCCTCACCTTTGTACAATCTGGAGTAATGACAACGCTTTCAAGGACAATTCATGTAGATGCTATAGATCTCAACATCAATTGAGTGGTGCAAAATATAATGGAAACCATAAATGTCATCATAGGGGAGGGTATCAATGTCAAATAGTGGGCAGGAGTCATGTCTAAAATCATATTAAACTGAGGTGACTCGTATGGTGAGAAGACAGCGATACTTTTGTTTATTTTTCATGAGCAGTCTTAGAGTATTATGACACTTTGGACAAGGGTTATCATCAAAATCATACACACATTCCTTTGTATTCATCTAAAATAGCTGAAATTATGAAACAGTGAATAATGGATATGACTGAAGAGAAGCACAGATGTGCTGCAGGTAATGAAATCTGGTCTGTTGTATAGACTAGATTATTGTAGACACAATGTGCAGGTTCACTGTTCTGATTTTCCTCTTCTGCCTTACCCTGTCCATAAAGCTTGGACATGAGGAGTTAAAATATTTTGCAATTTCTTATATTGTCTGATATCAGTAGCCACCAGCAGTTCTGAGAACTTGGCATAGAAATTAGTAGCAGACCAATTATAAGAATTTATTTGCTTGCACGTTCTAAATCACTTGGGAAAGAAAGAGCTGATGTGTTAGGCTGTTCATCCTTTTCAAAATGTATGTAAGTCTTCTCACAGTTTCCACAGATACAGCCAGGTCATGTAGGTCTCATTTGCTAAAGATGCCTGATCTGTAGCCTGGGCATGATGCCTGGAAACCCAGAGTATGGAAGGGAAACTGCCTGGATAGGTGTGGCTATATGTTGCCAGGAGTGCATGATCCAGAGAAGTCATGTGGTGCCTGGTCTGGCAGCTCCATATGCTGTCTTCTTAGGAGTAAACTCATAAAGTAAGGAAATTAGATAATTTGTAGAGGAGAGTAAATCTTACTTTTCAAGATCTGGTCTGTAGTGATAGGGTGCTTTATTGCAGCGTGGTTTTCAGTCAAGATAAGATCTCATCAGTGCTTAATAAACGTATAAATGGAAGGATACAAGTGGGTGAGGACAGGCTCTTTTCAGTGGTACCCAGCAACATGAGAAAAAACTTTCACAATGATGGAGCACTGGAGCTGGCTGCCCAGAGAGGCTGTGGAGCCTCCTTTTCTGGAGATAAACAAAACCCTCCTGGATGCTTCCCTGTGTAATGTAGGAATCTTGTGATAGCAGGTTGTTGGACTTGAAACCCCTATAATCCTGTTACTTCAGCTGACTATTAAAAAAAATTAGAGATATTTTGTTGAAATGTAAGCTTTAAATCAGCAGCATCAGAAGCAAAACTAGAGTAATGTAAATCCTTCAAGGGATAAAACACATTTGCAGATTAACCCTGACCTCTGCTGAAAAACTCAAACTCCCAAGCACACCCTTCTTTATTGATTTATCTAGATAGTGCTGCCTGGTTACACACAATGAAATGCTTTCTCTGCAGGTCAATTAACAGGTATCTGTATAGGATTCAGATTTTGTTAAGCACAAAAAATCCCATTATTTTTTGCTGGTGGTTGCTGCATGTTTGCAAACATTATGAATATTGCATTTGCAAATTTGAAATATGAAAAACCTGACAGCTATAAATCATATATTTGAAGTGGATGGCTTTATTGACAGCTGCTGTAATTGGGATAGAAAAAAGGGGGAATCTGTTATAGCCTTTTTATTTAATATGAGAGAGGGTTTCCTGAAGTTTGATTTAATATAGAGGGATAACTGATGGCTGAAAAGTGGCTTGCCAAATGGTCTACATGACTATATTACACAAGGTAACAGGTTAAGTAGCAAAGAGATTTTCCTGAATTTAAAGATGTTAAGTATCATTTTATTGCAAATTAGAAAAGTCAATTCTAGAAGAAAGTTAAACATCATCTTATTAATTTCCAGGCTAGTTATGTGCCACCCTGAATCACTGTCTAGATCATGCTAAATCTCATGCTTTTTTCAGGTCCTCTATGAAGTCTTTGTAGTCCATTTTGAAGCTGTTCCATGTCCATTCAGCTGTGAATTTAGTGCTGCCTCAGAAATAATTGAAATGCTATCGAACTGATCACTCCCATGTGCAAGATCTACCTCAACCAGTGAAATTTTAATTAGGAAGATCACTTGATTTTATTTTACTTTTTGTTAGCAAGCTTCTTACAAATTGACAATAAAATTCTGTCTCCAAAATGTAACGAATCTGAAACCACCACATGAGGGTGAATGTGTACAAGTCTATGGGGCCAGATGACATGCATCCCAGAGTTCTGAAGGAACTAGATTATGTGGTTGCCAAATCAATGGCCATCGTATTTGAAAAGTCACAGCTGTCAGGCAAAGTGCTGGGTGACTGGGAAAATGGAAACGTTACTCCTATATTCAAAAAAGTTAGAAAGGAAGACCTGGGGAACTACAGGCTGATGAGCCTCACCTCTGTGCCTGGGAAGATCACAGAGCAGACATGTCTGGAAGATATTTTAATGCACATGTAAGACGAGGAGGTGTTTTGAGACAACGATTGCAACTTCACCAGTGGCAGGTCACATATGACTGGTCACCTTCTTTAGTGGTTTGATGATACTGGTGGACAAATGAAGGGCAGATGTTATCAGCTGCCTAGATTTGTGAAAGGCCTTAAGTATGGTCTCGCACTACATCCTTACTCTCACTTGGAAAGATATAGATTTGAAGGCTGGACTACTAGGTGAATAAATTTCAAGTTGCATAGCCACAGCCAGAGGGATGCAATCAATGTCTTTATGTCCAGGAGGTAGGTGGTGACAATGGCAGTGACAACAGGACCAAGTGTACTCTCAGCAGATTTGCAGATGGCACCAAGCTGCGTGATGTTGGTGACATGATGCAAGGGAGGAATGGCATCCAAACAGACCTAGACATGTTCAAAATGTGGGCACAAGAGAATCTAATGAGGTATACTAAGGCCAAGGACAAGGCGTTGCGCTTGGGTCAAGGCAATATCAGATATGAGTACAGACTGGGAGAAGAACTCCTTGAGAGCAGCCCTGCCAGGAAGGACCTGTGTGTCCTGGTGGAAGAAAATATGGACATAAGCCAGCAACATGTGCTTGTGGTCAAGAAGGCCAATAATATCTTGGGCTGCATCAAAAGGGAGATGGTCAAGAGAGCAAGGGAGGTGATTGTCCCCCTCTACTCTGTTCTTGTAAGGCCCCAGCTGGAGTATCGTATCCAAGCCTGGGTCCCCAGTGCAGGAAGGATGTGCAGCTCTTGGAATGGGCCCAGAGGAGGGCCACAAAGATAATCAGCAGGCTGGAGCACCTTTCCTATAAAATCAGGCTGAACAAGCTTGTTTTGTTTAGCCTGGAGAAGAGAAGGCTCTAGGGAGACCTCATTGCATCTTACAGTACTTAAAGGAACCATATGAGTAGTAGGTAAATCAGCTTTTTACATGGGCAGATAGTAGTAGGACAAAGAGGTTTTAAACTAAAAGATGGGAGAGTTCTATTAGATGTCAGGGGAAAATTTTTAATTGAGTGTTTGCTAAGCTGCTGGAAGAGGTTGGCCAGAGAAATTGTGGTTGACACATCCTGAAAGTAGGCCAGGCTGGATGGGCCCTGGGCAGATCTAGTGGCTGGCAACCCTGCCTGTGACAGTGAGTAGAACTAGATGATCTTTGTGGTCTCTTCCACCACAAGCCATTCTGTAGTAAAGCGATTAATATTTATTGCTTTTTAACCTCCAAAATATTTGACTAAATTATAGTATTGAAACATATGATAGAAGGCTAAATCTAATCAAAGGCACATTTAACCTACAGCTCTGCAACTAGTGTGCAACACTGGACAGCAATGGATGATTATGAAGAGAGCGCAAAGCCACACAGTACTACATGGAGCTTAAAAGACAGAAAAATGTACATGGGAAATATACTGGTCCAAACAAATATCATTCTTTATTTAATCTTTGTTAAAGCGTGTGCATATATGCCTCTTTGTTCTGGTGTACAGGAATTTTTTCAAGTTCAGAATTGGCTTTCTCAGGGGGACTATTTTACTTCTGTCAGCAGGAGAAGTAACTTTTTTGTTCAAGTTAACATTTCTGAAAAGGTGGCATTTATACGCCTCAGAGTGCGAGTGATGGTAAAAAGGAAATGACATCAAGGTGCTTAGGTCACACTGAAAGTAATGTTTCCTATTAGTTTTCATGAAAAATGCAACAAATATGAACAGCATAATAAGACTACCGGAGAGCAAATTCTCAGCTAAAAAATATTACTTTTCAACATAGTTGCCACCATTCTTTGCATCACTCATCACCTCACTGAGCTCATACCTGCTGTTTGGTATCTGTAAACATTTGAGAATCTAATTCCACAGAGAGTGAGAGTAGAAGGTGAAATTGTAAATGTTGAGTATTCTGTCACATTTTTTCCACTGAAAACAATGTATCTGTAATAGTAATTTTACAGCAGAGAATGCTGAACAGTAAGTGTCAAAAATACAGCAGAAATCTAGAAATCTGCATACTGGAATTTTTGTTTCTGAAGGTGCTTTTACAGGAGTAAAAGAAGTATTTACCTGCTGCTGGAAGTTTATCTATTCATACTGTACTCTTATTTATTTCCAATGAAGATAAAATGGTATGATTCCCCACGGATGCATTCCTCTCTTTTTACTTCTAAGTACACTTGCTCCCTTAAGCTCTTGAGTACATTTCATATGGCTGGTGGTTAGATGCTGAAAATGTATGCTGTGTCCAGAAGAATTCTTTGTGGAATATTTAATAAGGAAGACATGAGCTGGATGAATGTGTTATGCTCTGAGATTGATGGAGAAGCAAGCAAAAGCTTGCAGTGCTGTTTGCATTCCATCTATTTCTTTCTTTTTTATTTCCAATCAGATTTGTTTACAGGTAGGAAAAGGGACACTTGACACCATGATCTCTAGAGAAACTGAATATTGAGAAACTTCCTTCAGCAAGCTGAACTTGAGAATGTGTGTGCATCTTGCTCATGCACTTGGGCAGTGGATGACAGGCTGGCCACGAGCCAGAACTGTGCCCTGGTGGACGAGAAGACCAATGGTATCCTGGGGTGCAATAAAAACAGAATGGCCAGCAGGTCGAGGGAGGTGATCCTCCCCCTCTGCTATGCCCTAGTGAGGCCTCACCTGGAGTATTGTGTCCAGTTCTGGGCTCCCCAGTACAAAAAAGTCAGGAATCTCCTGGAAAGAGTCCAGTGGAGAGCCACAAAGATGATAAAGGACCTGGAGCACCTCTCTTACATGGAAAGGCTGGGTGACCTGGGTCTGCTCAGCCTTGAAAATAAAACTCAGGGAGGATCTGATCCACATCTATAAATATCCAAGGTGTAGGAGGCAAAGGGGTAAGGCTGGATTTTTCTCTGCAGTGCGTGGTGATAGGATGAGGGGAAATGGCCACAAACTGAGGCATAGGAAGTTCCTCACAAAGATACATGAGAACTTCTTCATAGTGAGGTTGATGGAACACTGGCACAGGCTCCACACCACAGAGAGGTGGTGGAGTCTCCTTCTCTGGAGATGTTCAAGACCCACCTGGATACTTACCTGTGCAACCTGGTCTAGGGAGCTGCTTTGGCAGGGAGGTTGGACTAGATGAGTTCTAGAGGTCCCTTCCAAGCCCTACAATTCTGTGAATTTCTAGCAGTTCTTTTCTGTTAGGAAAGTCAGATATCCAAAAAGTATTCTGTGTATACGTCTTCTACCTTTTCCTCTCTGTAAACGCAAACCTTGGGGCATTATAAGGGAATCCACAGGTAATGTCAGCATTCCTTGCTTTTATTTAAGAGCCAAGGCTAGTGAGCATTCTAGCAGGCACACACTTCCTGAGGGCAATGGGAGGTATTGTAGCCACTAGGTTCTGTGTGTGTGTCAGCTTGAAGGTGTGACTACATAGGTAGCAGATATGGCCTTCATGTTCCAGGAAATTGGAATATACCAACTGAAGGCTCTTGGCTGAAGACCAGAAAGGCTAGTGGGAAAAATATTTATAAACATACTGTTAATATTTCCTAGAATTTCCAAACTGTAAGGGGAGTATACTTTTTGCACATAAAATCTACCAGTTTCAGGGGATAAAAGACAGGGTATAAAGGGAGGTTTAAAGAAAATGAGTATATTTATGAGATTAGAAAAGTGTCAGGTTTGTATTAGTGTATTATGTGAAAAATCAAACAATTTTGAAAATATGCACAAGTAGATATGTAATTTACATTTAAGTTCTATGGGAGAAAAAATTCAGAGTCAAGTGATCAAATTTTTATTATCAGTGTACTGAATGGCAGCCATTAGTGACACCTAGTAGCTATGCCTTGTGCTCATCCTATCCCCCTCCAACCCCTTCAACTACATATAGTGTCTTCAGGAAGTGCGTTTATATTGATTTAAAATTATGTGCTTAGCTGGAATTACAGCAGTAAGAATAATCTGCTTTAATTCTGGGTAGATGAGAAATCCTTCATCTAAAACGATTTTCAAAAAGCTGGTTAAATGCATAGTATTTTCTTGAATAATTCCCCAAAAAAGAGTATAACTCATTCTCTTGGACTGCAGGTATGTTACTTTAATTTAACCACCTATTATGTTTCTTGAATCATCATCTCTTGAAAGTGGGACTCTTGGATATAGCATTCAACACTGAGAATGCTGATCGGTGATCCATCTCCCTCTCAGGAATCTAAGACCAAAATATGATAACACCATACTTAAGATAACAAAACCATGAATATTATGTGAGTACCTGATTTGGTAGGGATCTATACATGTTCATTAGTGCCTACTTGGACCTCAGGGTAGACACTGTGGCATCGCTCAGGCTTTCTAAATCTGTCTGTTGTTAACATGACACTAGAAGTTTGAAAGTATATTTTTTTTTTACTGGTACTTTCTAGACTGATAATGTTTTTAGAAAGGTAAGTGCAAAATATTATGATTTTAAAGATGGAAATATAGGTGGAGGATTTGAGCAAGTTGACACCAGGTAAAAAGAAAATGCGTTAATGCATTTCATCTCTAAAGATCTAGGAATTTCTGATAGCCAGCTTTGGGTGTTCAATAGTACAGCTCACTTTTCACTCATATCAGCAGCAACATTCAGACTTTTAAACTGTATTTTAAAATGAAAACAGAACTTGCAATTTATGCTATTGTTATGGTTTAACCCAGCAGGTGGCTCAGCATCACACAGTTATTTGCTGACTCTCCTTCCCACTGGTATGGGAGGGAGAATAAAAAGAACTAAGTGGAACTTATGGGTTGAGATATACCTATTTACTAAAATAGAGAAAAAGGAAATGATAGTGATTATAGCGCACACACACACACACATATATATGAATGTATATAACAAATGATGCAAAAATAATTGCTCATGACTTCATGACTGATGCCTGGCTTGCTCCTTGAGCAGCGGAAGAGCTAGAGATGAACTCCGAGACCCTTCAAAACTCTTTCCACTTGTTATCATATGGCATTAAATATACTTTTGGCCAGTTGAATTCAGCTGTCCTTATTCTGTTCTCTCCCAGCTCCTTGGGCCCATCTCCAAGAATGGCCTTGTCTCTGTACAACACTGCTTAGAAGCAGCTATAAACATCATGTGTCATCAATGTTCTTCTCCTAGGACCAAAACATAGAATCATACCAGACACTGAAGAGAATTCCATCCCAGCTGAAGCTTAAAACAACTGCCCAAGAGAAGACAAAATCCAGACCACACAAATCCTTAATCATCACTTTTCTGTAATGAAGAATGAAAGTAAAGGGCATTGTAACAGTTATTACAGTGTCTTTGAAATGAAAGATTTTAATTGTATTACATGGAGGGTGGAACACCTTTTTTCCCCAAAGAACAATGTATCTTTTAGGCTCATCATGCTCTTCCAGTTCCATGACATTTTCTTTAATTAAATGCCTATTGCTGTTTAACTGCTTTTAAAGTTGTCAACTAAATTAATGCACTATACTGAACTGGTGCCTTGGGATTTGTACTGGTTAAATCTGTACTGGTTAAATCCCTCAAATATCATGCAATTTTTGTTTTCTAGTTTAAACACAGGTTTTACAAAACCTTTGTATGACATTTTGTCTGGAATGTTCTATCTTACAGTCCTGTGGCTTTATTTTGCTGAGATGGAAAAGCATTTACTGCTTTAAATATGAGCAGTGTGTGCAGCTAGTGTGGGAAGCAAGGGAACTTAAAGCAAATATTTGCTCTTACTACTGAGAAATGGCACAGTGACGGTTTTAAATTTTGTTTTGTTCATTTATTTGAGGCAACAATTATCATGTTATTAATGAGTAAGACTTTTTTTGTCAAATGCTCATTTGACATGAATGATGAACTCCTGACCCATGTTTTCTTAGTTAGTTACTGAGTTGAGAGTAACTGTGGGGGAAGCAAGAAAGAAATGCTTGTTTAGAGGGCTCTTCTGATCCTAATCTTTTTTTTTTTTCTTCTTTTAACTGTAATAATATATATATTAAAAAAAGTCTCAGGCCTTCTGAAAATGCTCTGAAATGCTGGGATCTAAAAGGAGTTTTGTGCTGAATTTTCTTAAACTTGTTCAAACATTCTATGGGAGTATGATTTTCGGATTTACTAGAGATAAACTGTTATCCTTTTTTTCTTCAAAATACTAGAAAACATTAAAAGTAACTTCTGGAAAATTTACAGTTGGATGGCTTGAATGAAAGAGCCTTTGCCTGAAAATTTAGGAAACCATCAAACACTGTAGAATGCAACTCTAATGGGTCTCATAACTCAGTCAGAAGACATTATATTTGCTCTTAAAATGTGTGACATGATCATTTTACGTCTGTGGATTTCAGAGTAGAAAAGTGTGATCATGTGACTCCTGCTGCTAATTTGGATATCGGCTCCAGTGACAACAGCTGTTAAAAATTTAGAAAAGGTAACTTAGGCCAACTGCTATAGACCTGGTGGCTATAGTCAAAAGACTGACTAAGTTTATCTTTTAACTTCACAAGCAAAAGAGAAACTGATTTTATGAAAAGTGATATTTTTCTGTCCGAGAACTTCCTTAAATCAGAGATCTGCTTTCTGTTGTTTCAATAGAATAGAAAGTCAAGTTCAGTTTTCTGCCACATCTATTGAAAAGATTTCCATTCATCAAATGTATGGGATGATAACTCAACATTTTTTGTTTCTGCTCAGCAGTACTGTATTTCTACATAGTGCTTATGGGAAGACCAAAGGATTTTAATCTGCAAAGAATGGAAGAACCTTCAGATCTATTCCATTGTTATTAACTATGCTCCACAATATGGTGTTGAAAATTTGAAGACATTATGCTTTTAAAATAAAAAGTGGCAAAACAACTGTGTGAAATAAAATCTTCAACCTTCTCTGGTTGAGATGGACTTAGTGCATGCTGCTAAGAAGGAAATGAGAGTAGTCAGTATCCTTAGTGTTTCCTTGCTTCAGAGACCTCCTGCTGTCCTTCATTTGTCCTTCATTGTGTCTTGCTGACTGGAAGAAGATATGAGAGCTCTTGAGGTGATTCATCACTTACCAGGAAAACTCTCTCTGACAGGCCCTTCCAGAGTAATATGGAGATACCTGAGCTAACATTTTGGAATTCACCTCCAAATCTCTTTCTCAGGGGGAGGATCAAGTACTATGTATTGGTCACTATCAGCAGAAGAGTTTTGTTCAAAACTCTGTCTTGAAACAGTCAGTGCCTTTGATCAGAGATGCACTGTAGAAGCTGACTACTAAGTGGTTTATGGAATATTTCCAGTAACGTCTTGGAACACAAGATTTGGCCATGAGTAATATTTTATCTGCCACTGATGTAGCTGCATTGTCAATAAAGTGCTGAGACAGTTATCTATTTTTTGCAAACAAGAAAATACAGATGGTATTCAAATAAAGGCTTATACATACACAAGACTTCCTTGTGTTCTTGGTTCAAATACATGCCTGCCCTGTTTGGACTTCATGTTGACATTTGGGCATGTTCATCTCAACTTAAAAGAATGAAGGATTAAAGTGAAATTTAGTGAAAGACATTGTAGGTGAGACCTTTGCAAAGGATCATTATTCTTCTGCCATGTGAGTAGATGTCTCTTCTCAAGCTGTAGTGGTGATGTGTTCATTCCCTTAATGGACAATTAATTGTGTGGAGAGTCTTTCTCTGCAGATATTACCTTCTGAACTCGACATGTATATGTTAGTTTTTAAGCTTATCTACACTGAATTGACTTTGTGGAGTTTTCTGCTTTAATAAATGCATGATTAACCAAGTTTTCTCCTGTATGAATTTCAGGATGTGCATTCTTGCACTAGCTGTTGTCTCCATGCTGAAGATAATTGCAAAAAGTAAACAAAACCAACACTGAAAAATCATCTCCTATGACTTTCTTTTTGTCTTGGTCTTTTGACAGGTGTGACACGCTATTTTAATGCAGAAAAGGTTTTGGTATGTTGATATGGGACACCAGAAATTTTGTACAGGGATATTACCAAGCTTTTATCAGCCTTCATATATACCTAGCATTTTTGTTAATGTGCCTTTCTTTAAGCAAATGTTGATGTTGATAATTCTATTCAATTTTATTCTGTATCACTGGATAAACATGCAGATTTCTGCAAGTATTAGTTAAGTGACCTTAGAGTGGATTTTTGTTTTTTTTAGTGTTGTTAAAAAAATCTGTTAATACTGTTTGCATTTAGAAAATCAACAATCATTGAGTGCTGCTGCTGCAGCCTAGTTAAGCATGTTTTGAAAAACTGGTATTTTACATGTCACAGAGGTGACAGCTGGAAAGAACTGTAATTTCTAGGGGGGACTGGCTTTGGTGCAAACCTCATGTTGACCTCAGAGGAACTGCAAAGTGTAGATAAGAACTGCAAGGTTATTTTCAACATGCTTTCTCTGCTCTGTAGTGTTTTCCTGATAGCATAGCAATAATGCACTAAGTGAAATGGTACTTTCATCCTATCAGTCTGCCTATAGGGAAGCATCATGACATGTGGAGAACTCCTCTAAATTTTTAATTATTATAAACAAACTATTCAATACTATAAAGTAAAATTAATAGGAATGATAGTGTTTTATGATAGCATCACTCTATCTTTTTGTTTAGCCTTGCTAATCCTTCAGTTTCCAATTTCCTTTCAACTAGGCAGAGTATACACACAGAGAAATATTTTGGTACTTAGCAAAATGCCTACTTGGGTTTAGCTGATCTTTCCTATAAATCAGAGGAAAAGTTGCCATCTGGGTATTTTGTCATATGCAGGCAGCAAGAAAATGAGTTGAAGAGCCCTCTGAAGTAAAATATTACCACACATTTCAACACATTTCCCTCTGTCTTCTACCTCTTGCACTATTATAGTACAAAGAGCTATTATTAAGGATGTACAAGGAAGGTGTTTCAGATTCAGGATCTCTAAAGTTATGTATGAGATCTTATCAAAGACTGTTTATTTTCAAAGTATGCTTCTCCTTGTCTGGCATGAAGAGGAAAGTGTAAAATGATACAGAATAATTAGTACTGCTATTTCATTCTTTTGTCTAATTTCTACTCCAGCAAAAATGCAGGATAATTACTGTAACAGTTCATGCAGATAAAACACATGCAGGTAAGTCTATCTCATTCAGAACATCTCAATTTGAACTATCTACAGCTGTTTAACAGTTGACCTGCTCAGCTGCTCTATATACACGTGTCAAAACAAAATCCTCTATCTTTACTAGAATTGTTCCTGTTCCATACAGGCATAAGTGACAACACAGTCAGTTTCCATTTTCTGAACTTTCTGAATAAGATTTACCACATTCAGGCTCAAGGCAAGGAAGTACTACTGACATACTGTTACACGGGAAATCTCAACATTTAACTGAAGAATTAACTTAATATTTCTGCTCCACTACATTAAATTCCCGTGGAAATATACCTATACAAAGCTGTTCATGAGCCAGATTTAATGAGAAATAGCACCCACATATGTAAGTTTTTTGCTTGTTTGCTTGTTTGATTGATTGATTTCCCCTGCAGGCTCATGGAAAGCCAACTCTCTAACAGAGTGGTTAGATAAATTAAAAACAATAAAAAAAATGATGTTGAGAGAATATATCTTCCACAGACTTCATTTTTTTTTTTTTTGAGGAAACAGCAGCTTTCATGCTAATCTCAGAGGGGTTACTCATGTTCTGCACAGTGCATGTTTAGAATCAGGCAACAGTTTCATTCTGGGCTACACTTCAAAGAAATGATAAAATACACATTTTTCTCCTTTGTTTTGTCTCAGATAATTAGTGCAGAAAAGACTCCTCCTAAAGCTGAGTGAAAGTCTAATGTTTTTTAGTAAGATGGTGACTGAAAACCAGCATGATGTAGTTTGATAACAGTCAAATTTTATTTGCGCCCACTTGAAGTAGTTATGTCTGTCTTCTTTTATCAGATGTTTTAAAGTATCCTGAATACATGCCAGTTTCAGATTCCCCATGCAATTTATTGTGTTTTCTGTGCAGAGGCACATTCCAGTCATGGTCCTTTGGGCAGCAGGCAATCTTCTGCTACCAGTACATCATTTGTTTTCCTCCAGCTTCTTACAATCTTCCTCAACTGCCTCAGGAGACTCACACTTCCTGAGGCCCTCAGTGTGTCTGTGCTGTGTAATCTGGGTTGATATGACATGATGTACAGCAGGATGCTACATGTTCCTTCAGAATCTGAGCATGTTTAGGTCCTCTGCTAAGACTGACTGAGAGCACAGGGATTTGGTCTAAGTCATGCTGTTGGCTGACGTATTTGAAGTGGGTTATTTGCTGTAAAGTTTATAATATGTTTTGTTAACATCTGACCATGTATTATCCATGTGAGCAGATTTAATGAACTGTCTTGTGTCTTAAGCTTTTCTGATTTGATCCTGAGAACAGGCTCCATTCTCACCCCTAAACAGTAACATTAGTGAATCTACTTCAGCAATTTGACCTTTCTCTGGGCTTTGATATTCACTCCTGTGAAAGTATGGGGAACACAGAAGTAGGCAAATGGTGAAGGTAGGTCACTGTCCAAGGATCATTTGGCCAACTGGAAGTCTTTGTCAGTAAGGGAGACCTCTGCCTTGATCCCCAGCCCAAAATTTTATGGAACTTTTATTTCTTTTGGACAAAAAATTGAGAGCATTGAACAATCGTGGTATTTTTACATATTGAAAGCAACCTCACTTTTACCCATCTAGATTAACATCTGAGAAGACCTCTGCAAGTCTGCGACACAACTACAGTCACCCTAGTAATTATAATGACAGCTCTGTATGTTAATATCCTCTTGCTTCACTATTTTTATTGTTTTGGAAGCAACTCAAGAATAATTAGATCAGTGTTAGCTATTCCAATGAAGAGCATCTGGCAGAGAAAAATAATGGTATCAAATGACATGGAAGGATCATTTCCTGGTGGTAGGTGTAAGTGTGGTGATCCAGATTACAACAGGAAAGTATACAGGGAGTGGGTAAAATGGCTCAGGTGTTCTAAGACAAGATCCATAAAATTAATAATTAACATTCCTAAAAGGTGGAATGAAGTTCAAATGCCTC
Source organism: Oreortyx pictus (assembly GCA_036925125.1). Taxonomy (NCBI): domain Eukaryota; kingdom Metazoa; phylum Chordata; class Aves; order Galliformes; family Odontophoridae; genus Oreortyx; species Oreortyx pictus. The sequence continues at coordinate 55,759,765 of JAUPFR010000004.1, forward strand.
TTAATATCATAGTATGTAAGTTTCTGGTAGAAAGTGTTTTGCATATAATCTCATAGTATGAAGTACAGACAGAGGAGGGAGTTAAATGGCTTGACCTTTTGTGACCTGATAGTATTCATGTCTGTACTCTGGGTTTTGGAAAATAAGCTTTTTAACTTTTTAAAATAGTTAATTATCTCTTACTTCTGAAGATGACCATCAGAATATGAATCAAAACAAAACTGAAAACTGCTCGAGACTGCAACCAGTCAGTTTGGTACTGCGTCTGGAAAAGAAATATGAGACTGATACCTCTTTGCTGTTCTGCCTTCCTGAGGGTTTTCCTCTATATGAAGCATGCTAGTTAAGTCAGCTCCCTGTTTGGCTTGTGATGCTTCTATACATGGGCTTGTGAACTGTCATAGAAGAAGGAGACTTTACAGAACTTTGTACATACAAAAAGATTAGCATGTGAGTTTTGCTGCTGTATACATTATTGGTGTTTTCTTTGATAGAACTATGAAACTGGGAATAACATTAAAAATAACAGCAGATATTCTTTAGCATACACAATTTCAATTTATTAGTAAAATCTATTTTAGATATTTAGCCCTAATAGAAATTCAGCAGTGTTCAGCAATTTTTCTAGATTAGTGTCATGTAAGAATATTTCTCCAGATTTTCAGCATGTAAAGTAATAAACCGGTAAGATTTGAAGATGGTACATTAATGAACTGTAAATATATGCTTGAGATACGTTGTGTACGTAAGGCTGAAAGCCAGGGAAATTTTATAATCTGAAATGGTTAGTGATTCATTAGGACCTAACTACATATATATAATTTCTGCATTAGCAAGAATAAATATGATGACCTTAAACTTTGTGAAAGGAAAAAGATTATGTGTATAACTGTAAATCTATTAACTAAGAAATAATAAAGAAGTAATATCTCTGGAAATATTCTTTGGAGTTTGCTAAATGTGCTCATTCCTCATGGTCTTACCTGTATTTTCATTCTTCCACAGGAAATGCCTGAAGATGCAATTAAGTGCACAAAACTACCCGGTTCTCAGACTCAGGAGGAATGGCTCCTTCATCATCAAAATTCAGTGCTCTGATAATATCCCTATTAATTCAGAGCAGCTTGGCATTCTGAAGATGAACATATCATTACCATGGGTTAGATTCTTGACCATCAATACTTTACATGAGTAGATATAAATATATGACTACCTTGTTTAAATTTGGTAAACCATAGGTGTAATTAGTGCTGATCATAAAAATGATTCTTCCAGTGGTTGCAGTTTCCCATTCTTTTAGATTTAAAAAATTTTAATCTAAAAATATGGAATCCCAAACTTCTTTTTCAACATTCTTTTGGAATTGAAATACGTCTGTCCATTACAAGAAGAATGCAATGAAATATTTCAAGACATAAATCTGCTCACAGTTTTAACCCGTTAACGTCTCAATGTTCTGTTACTTTTAAGGTTCATGTGGAGGCCTGAAGAAGAAAGGCCTGATCAGGACATGAAAAATGTTCTTAAACAACTACTGCTAAAAGCTTGAGTGCTAGAAAAGGGTAGAAAACCTCATGAGAATTTTTTTTTCGTTACAAGACTTGTGGGCTGAATAGTTTGGATTACTAGGACCTAGCAAATTGGTCTGGAATGAAGTGCATGAGTCTCCAAGATATTTAAACTGCAATTAAGGAAAATGCTAATATATTCATAATTTGAAATTTATGCTTATGATCAAATGAATCAAGTGCAGTTTCTGCAGGGCAGTTATGGACTAGATAAGATTACACTGAAATTTTGCTTTAATATATTATACTTTCCTGTGTCTCCCAGTACTGTGGTTTCCAGGCATGCATCATGTTCTACATGCAGACTGCTGATGTGGTAAGGTCTTTTCCTCCACTGAGAGAGCTATTGCGCTGCTGTACAAGAGAGAAGCAGAAACAGACAAAAACATACATCTGAAGGTGATCTCTTGATACATTAATAGCCTTTGCATCTCTGCACCCTCTGCAGTGAGGCAGTCTCGGTGTTGTGGCTAAACGTACATTCAAGCAAGAGGCAAAAATCCATTCTCCAACCCCTGCGCATGAAGATGCCCCCTTCTTAACTCTGGATAGAACAGACTTTACTGGCAGTTTTATTTCTTCACAAGTAGCAATTTTGTTGTTGATGGCAAAAGTGTAAGAACCTTTTCTGTTTGTCCTAAACAGCTCTGTGCCTGCTTACATACGTAATGTAGGAAGAATAACATTGTTATGGCTTGTGACTGCTAATTACTAATCTTTTATTCAACTTTATGATAGTTTTCTGAAACTGCTTTTTCTGTGTCTGACCCACATATGTTTCGTTTTTTTTCTGTCTTTTTTTTTTTTTTCATTTTATAGAGATTTTCCCTGTATAATTTTTGGGAAAAATACATTTGTAACACAAATCACATTAGACAGCAATTCATTTTGCACACGGAAAATCTTCTGTTCCTTATTTGGTCATTCTCTATAACTTAGACAAAAGCAGAATATGAAAACTGCGTTTCAGTCAACTGAAACTCACTGTTTAATGTATCAGAATGGCTTCTGAAATAGCTAAACATAATGTGTCTAACAAGATACACTAGACAGCGTTGTCCCAGCCAGCTGCAGTCATCTGATAGCCAGGTTGGTTATTTTTTTCCCCATTTGACACTATCTTTGGGAAATCCCTTTCTATCTATGACATGTTTTTAAGTTTTAGAATACTGCTGTTAAGGATTCAGTACATGTACTTTTCCCTTATTACGATAACAAGAAGAACATGGTTGTAATGTTGACCTAAGTTATGCCTCAAACTGTCTGTGCACTGAAAAGTAAGTGAAATATTTTGACAGCTAAAAGTAAATTGGAATTATGATTTAACAGCTTTCTAATGCTGATGGCTAAAACGATTTCTACTAAAACAACATAAAGAAATGTTGTTCTCCTTTATGCCTTTTCTTTTTTTTTTTTTTTCCAGTGAAATGCACACTTAAATGGTTGACTTTGTGTTTGAAGGAAATCTTTAAAATAATGTGATCAGTGATTGTGAAAAAAGGAAAAATGTCATCATCCATATCAGAAAATATAGGCTGTACCAAGTGAATGGTTTCTGTAGCTGAGTGTCAGTATCAGATCATTTAGATGTCTAGTTATTTTTTGTCATAATTAATTGAAGTATTCTACAATGACAGTGACAGAAAGAACCCCACAGCAGAAAGGATCCTGAAGTTTATCATATCATAGTTCTGTGGGTCCCTTATCAAGAGCACGCAGGAAGGGTGAATGCATGCCCAATTTTTACAAAACTTATAGCTTCTAGATTTCTCTGCCTTCTGACTTATTACTGCCAAGAGCTCATTTCCCCTGTCAATTCCTGCTGCACAGTTTTTAGTATTGCCTGCAGATTCTCTTTGGCTTAGAGCTATCATAAAGGATTTTAAGAAAATTATCTAAAAAGAAATGTGCTTATAGTCTTGCCTTAGATCCTCTTTCTGAAGCTTCTGCTGTTGATTTCCTGAAACAAAACTTTGCTTCAAAGTTGACACAGAACAATTCTTGTGGGTGAAGATACATTTTCTTGTTCATTTCACATGTCCAGCTTTTTCACCCCTTCCTAAATGCAAACCATTTTACTATTCCTCCATTGGATCTTTTTCCTATTTCTCAAAACCTTTGTGGACCATGGTTGAGGGGTTTCAAACTAGATACAGAATTTTCAGTACAGCCACACTCAGGATGAATACATGGAATTAACTTTCTGGGTCTTCTCTCTGGGGAGAAAGGTGAGAAAAGAACTGCATGAAAAATTAGCAAACATGGTTGGACTGGATGATCTTGTAGGTCTTTTCCAGCCTCAGTGATTCTATGATTCTCTGCTCATGGTAACTGTATGTAAAACAGTGGTTCACCTTGCAGAGAAAGCAAAGACAGTAATTAGCCACAACTGAAGTATTAAGTACTAAATTCTGGTTTCATATGCTTAAGCAGCAGAAATACATTTAAAACAGTGTTGAATAATGAACAGATCCATACTCAAGAACAGACTGATATCCAAGTACTGGCATCTTTTGTAAATAAATTATTTGCATGTGTTATCAGATCTGACTGCCAGGGACTATTCATAATTCCTTTACTATTTCACAAGTAGATCAGATCATGTGCATTTTCTTCAAGTATTTTCACTTGTTTTAGTTTACCTGTAGTAAAAAAAAAATAATAGAAATGGGAAACTCCTCTGAATATTTAGTATGTGTTTGAATCCAGTGGCTAACTATTAATCCAATTTTCACTGTAACTGAAATAGAATACAAAAGGGAGTTATTCAGGCTTTTCAGCCTGACTTTATCTTAGGTAATCTCTATATATACTATCAGCCTTGATTCGCTTTTGATGAATTTCTTTAGAAAAGGAAAGCACTGACTTTTCTCTATGAGTGAAAGTGAATGATGAATTTTCTCTAAAAAAATGCACTAATGCTACATACAATAAGATTATACAAAATAATTGTTCATTTTTTCATCACTGAAATACTGAGAATCTCAGTACTCCTAGGGCTAAGAATACTCTTGTTAAGAGGATCTCAGGCTTTTTAGCATCCAGTGATTTTTCTTCTGATGCAAAATTGTTTTTCCTTTTGCTTTGGCCAACGTCCTTTTTCTTTCTAATTTCAAAACTCATTCTTAGCTTGCTTTTTTTTTTCCTGGAAAGATGAATTTTTTTTATTTCCTATTTTTCCTGGAATTCTCTGAGGTCAAGAAAAATAAGATAATTGTCTCTGATTATCAACATTTTTCCTGTAAAAAGAATATTTTTAGGCTATGATTTCAGGAGAAAAATAAGCTCTTTTGAACAAACACTTGATATTACTTTGTTCACCACTCTTTCCCTTTTCTGTAGCTCACAAAGAAATTTTAAATTAAAGTATTAATTACATGACATTAATGTAAGTAAACTAACAGCCTGGAAAATCCTGTCATTCAAGAAATAAAGCAAACTCACTTTAGTTCACATGGTTCTTCACCTGATATGATCTGATTAATGTAGTTATTATTGTGAAAGTGATATAAAACCTATCAAATCTTTGGTGATCTCCCGTCTCTCCTCATTCTTCCCTGCAATCCAGATGTTTACCCACTACCTGTACATTCTGTATCTACTCTATGATTTAGGAGTATTTTGCCTTCTCTAGTTAGATAAATTGAATGCTCTGAACAATACTTTGCCTTGCCTGCATATCCAAAGAAGACTGCATATCTATGAAGACTAGAAATCACTATTTAATATTTTTTCATATATTTTTTCACAGAAAATTCTGATAAACCTTAATCTGAAGATCTCAGTGAGATCAGAAAAAGGAAAGTGAAAAATCATGGTATCATAAGAATATCTCGTGTGATGAACAATTTGTAGCATAACCCACCTAATCCATAAAAACCATTCATATTTCATCTTAGATTATTTATGATGTTTGAATTTGGGTCAAGAAGTGTCACAACAGCACCTTGTTCCAGCCATAATTTTGTCTTGTAAAAAAAATGACAGTGTTCAGAGTATATTAAAATAGCTCTAGTGATAAAATTATTCTGATACTGAAAAATATAAGAAATCAGTAGCTGACATCTGGAAACTATTATGTTGGACTGTCAACAAGACTGAGAAAGTAAATATATAATTAGATTAACCATGAGCATGGTGCTTTTATGGATAAGGGGAAATCTAATACTCCACAAAATTAGGCTATCAAAATGAAGTACTCCACCTAGAACTAAATGTATAGACAGAGTATAGCAAATATATGAGTAGTAGGAAATGACTTAGAGCATAATGGTACAAAAATCTCCTGCTTTAGCAAGACCAATGCTATATCTAATCGTTTATCTAGTTCAAGTAGATACTGATAGGAAACTATTTGAGCAATATGAGAGTCCAGTCTTGAAATGTTCTGAAATGTCTAACACAGACTTTTCAGGTAGTGCTTTTTAGTACCTTTTTTTTTTTTTTTTTTTTGTGTGTGTGTGTGTGTGTGTTCTTCCCAGAAGCAATGATATATGGGTTACTTATATCCCTCTATTTACTGCTGGCTGCCTCACATTTGCTTTGTAGACAAAGCAGTCTATAGAGCTTACAGAAGACAAATCTTGCATGAAAGAAAAGCCAAATTTATTTTTTATGTCTTTTAATTATATCTTATTTTTATTTTTATATTTATTTAGTTTATGGTATTCATGCAGAGCTATCTTCCCAAAAATAAGGGTATTTTCATAATACATGGGAAGATTTCCAGCAACAACAATATCTCAAATCTATGTTTCACACTGGTATCTCAGAAACAAAGTGGGAAGAATAAATACTATTGCACCCCAATTTCCGGAAAACTTCCCCAGTTGATTTTATTTCTGTTTGTATCACTAAATTTGAACAGCCTATGATTGTGAATTGATTCAAATGTGTTGCAGAATCTGGCATAAAGTCTGGTTGAAAATGAAACTGCTTGATAATTAACTGCTTAATAGGGACAGTGTAGTTTAGCAGGTGTTAACTTAAGTTTGCATGATACTGGTGAGTGTCTACTAATCTCACTTTTACATATGTTCCCTTGAATGTTGATTGATTAAATCCTTTTTTTGCTGAAACAAAGTATAACATGTTCAGAAGGAGTGATCAGCTATAATGTTGTAGCTTCAAATCTTCTGTGCTACACTGGTTAGGTTCAGGAGTTGTGAGGAACATTCAGGGAAATATCTAGGATCATTTTGCTTGGAGCTGTTGGATTGAACATCACTGATGATAATCAAGATTCAATCATGTTGCATCAGAGCATGTTTTCTATTGAGAGCCAGACAGACTGTGCAGCAAGGACAAAGCAAGTAAATATATCACAGCAGAACTCTTTCCTTTGTATCTTTTTCTGTGACAAAATGCATTACACAGCCTTGTCACAAGAGGCACAGATTTTTATTTCATTTCAACTTGTGACTATATCCCGAAGCATCCTAAAACCCCCTTAATTTTATCATGGAACACTACCCAAATACTGCTGTAAATGGTTAGTTGTTTGCTGGCAAATTATCCAAGGTTAGGAGAATTTCACATGTTTTTCACAGATTTTCGTTGAGATTAGTGCTGCTTTCTAAATCAGGATGTTGTGATGAATGAATAATAAAAAGAAACAAAGAAACAATGTTAAAACAGAAATCATATATATTATCTCAAAGAGGACTTGCCCAAATGCTGATCAAGTTGTAGTTCGATTTGTTTCGTTTCATTCAGTTCAGTCAATATAATATCTACTGATCCACCTGTAGTCATTGCACCATGTCTGCTTCTAACTCTCCATCTTACTGTTCTGGAGAGGGAAGGAAAGGTTCTTGGTTTGAACTCTCTCTTCTGGAGAGTGGAAAGAAACTCTGGAGATGGTGGTAGAAAATATCTATGGGACTGCTACCCATGGGATGGTGAGAGAGTCAAGAGCGCCTTCTGCCTGCTGCTGAACCCAGCCTTTGACCAAAGCAGAGGTTTGGAGATGGCATTGGATTTCCTCCCCAGCTGGTCTTTCTCCTCTTCCCAAACAAAGTGTTGTGGCTTTGGTAATGTGGAGAAGACACATGAAGAGTGGAGAGAAGCTGCAGCTGAAAACCACAATGACTTGCAGTGTGCTGTGGCAGCTAGTCCCAGCTGCTTGATGGTTCAGTCTCTCTGCTCTGCATTGCTGCAAATTTCTTCTGCAGGCAGAAGATGAAACTGGAGCTGAAATCACTCCCAAAGAGTGGATTTACACTATGGGATTCATAATTGCAGTTCTCTCTTGTGAATTTGCATTTCATTCTAGTGAAATAAAAGTATGGCTCTAAAAGGAAGCTAATAGACCTGAAATGAACTAACTACAACATTAAAAAGAACTTCAGGAAAAATTTATTCAGCGCTCACTGAAGAGCTTCTCTAGCTCTCTTCTCCACAGAGCATTAATTGTTCAATTCTGCTTTGGTAATTGTGTGCAATTTTTATCCAGGGAAACATTTTTCTTTCTATTTTTATTCACTGCATCTACCTTGCTGTAGTTTGTGAAGGGCTTGTCCCTCATAGCAAAAAAAAATGAATCTCATCCATATTAGCCAGATGAAATGAGAAAGTTATAGTCTTGGAGGATCCTACCACTCACTCCACCTCCAGATAATGTCCAGGTATCCTGAACCTGAGCCCAAATACTCAGAAATTCTCTCAGAGACATGGCTTATGGCCTGAATAGTTTACATTGACACAATTTCCTTAATTCTCCTACCTAATTGTTTTATGCTTTGTGTTCCATGACACATCACTTTCAATGTCTTTAAAGATCAGCACTAACCTAGATATTACCTCTCTGTTCTCTCTGTGAAAAGACAAACAAGTCACTTAGTTTCTTTACTGTCTCTTTGCTCTAGTCACTGTGCTATTTTTAATCATTTTGACCTTGTGATCCAAATAACTTTCAAAAAGACTGTGAGATATACTTAGGAGATTCCTCTGTATTGGAAATATTTTTAAATAAATTTACATCATTTTACTATACAGTGGCCTTTAATTAATTAATTAATTACTTTATTTATTTATATTTCAAAGGAGACGTGTATTTAAAAGTCATATTTCTCAATTCTTCTCATGATAATGGCAGTCTGTTAAATGCTGAGATGTTAATTGTAGCTCATCCCACTGGGACAGCAGGAGGCAGAGTATAGTCTGGTGATCCTCCAGTATGTGTAGGTAGGTATGAATTGCCCAGAACCTTTACAGAATAAACATGCTACTCTACTTATGTCTGATACAGCTATCTATCTGGATATGGTTAAGTATCTACCAAATCCTAGAGAAAGAAAATACCACACAACTTCATGTGCAGCAATTTTTGTCCAGTATCACAGCAGTTTCACTGCTGCATTCTGCTCATCTTCCTGACTTTCAAACTTTTATTCCCTGGCAGAAGACAACACATAATCTTACAAAGGAGATGTACTCTTAAGAATCTCAATTTACTGTTCTGGTATTATGAATTTATTTTTACACTAGTGAACAACACACAATCTTAACAAAAGATACAAGCTCTGGATTCTCTTTAAAAAACTTCCTGAAGAATATGAGTTTTCTGAAACAGAAAGGGCTGTAAAGTTTGAGTAATAAAACAAAGCCATGACTCATCTCTAATTAGGAGTGCAATTTATGACAGGAACCAGTGTTTAACAATTGAGAATAAGGGAGGAAGTAGCAGTTGTAAATTTTTAAAATAACCTATTACTAACCATCTTGAGTAAATTGATTCACACATTTAGCTTGGTAAAATCTTTCACAAACAGAACAATTGTTAAAGTAATTACCTGGAAAACTTATTGCTATTATAAAACATGGCCACTACTTAACAACACCAAAAATCATGGTTTTTTTAACCAACATACATTCAGTTTAGAATCATAGAGTCACAGAATCACTGAGGTTGAATAAGATCTTCCGTATCATCCAGTCAAACCATCTACCTATCACCACTATTTTCCACTAAACCATGCCCCTCAATACAACACCTAAATGCTTCATGAACACCTCCAGGAATGATGACTCCACCACCTCCCTTGGCCTGACCACTCTCTCAGAGAAGAATTATTTCCTAATGACCAACCTGAAACTCCACTGGCACAACTTGAGGCCATTCCCTCTCATCCTATTGCTAGTAACATGAGAGAAGAGACTGACTCCCACCTTATCACAACCTCCCTTTCAAATAGTTGTAGAGGGTGATAAGTTCTCCCTTGTTCAGTGTTCTTCATTTCAGAAAGGCAAGACAACTTTAGTATTTTGAGAGGAAAGAGAGAAGACTGTAGTTTTAATTTACACCTTTCTGGGAACAAGGAATCTTTTTTCTAAATGTATCTTCTCTAGCTGTCTCTGAATGCCTTCGTGGAAAAAAACCACTTTGGTTTTGACTAAGTTTAGCCTCAGGTAGCACATACACACTGCACATATATGTAAAGAAATCTTCAATTGTTACCATGCATTTGGGCAAAAATGGAATCAAACTTGCTCATAGTTAGTAGCAATCTTATTGTGTTTGTATAGATGTTTTAGCTATAGGGAGGGAAGACTGACTATTCTTAGATTGTAGGGTATTGCAATTGCAGGGTATAGTTTTTAAAGGAGAAATAATTGGCAACAGTTGTGTGTAGGCTCAGGAGTCACAAATGCTCAACTATTAGTTTTAAACTTTTGTCAGAGTCTCGCTTGGAAACAGTCTTCTGTAGGTATTTACCAGTCATTGTGGAACAGGAGCAAGTGCAAAGCACACAGCTCACCAATTAAGAGACTAAAGACAGAGACTGTAAGCAAAAGGAAATTGTAAGGGAAGATGTCCAGCCCAACAGGGAACCAAAAACAGGAGAGGAGGTAATTAATAAGGAGTCCGAAGTAAGGGAATGAGTTCAGCAGCTACTGAAAAAGAGGAGGTAGGCAATCAAGGAAAAAATATGCTGGAAAACATTAATGAGAAAAAGTGAAGGATATCACAAAAACCTTACAAATATGTATGACAGTGGTAAGTTGTAAGCTAATAATTGAAGTATACCAATTTCCCATTAAATAACCTTTGATATAAAAATTCAAAATAGTGTGGTTCAGAGCAATTTTAGTAATTTGAAGGGAGTACAATTCTTGCTATTAATACACATAAGAAGATAAGATTTCAATCAAAGTCTCACATTTTTTGGAGGGATGATGATGCACCTCGTCCATTCGGACTTCTTAACTGAAATTAACAAGCTGTTTCTTCATCAGTTAGAAATCCTCAGAACTTTCCTGCATTTCATCAGAAATCATAACGGCCTCTGCAGATTTTTGTTTTCCTCTCTCTTGAAAATGATGAATGATTAAATACTTCCAATTATTTGAGTGTCATACCAGTCTTGGTCTTTGCACCTTGGTATTTGTGTCCTCTGTTCTAATAAGAAAATATCTCTCAAGTTAGTACAGCACTAGATCTTCTAAAGGCCAAGAGGTCTTTCAAACTGGAAAACAATCTGCAGGTGAAGTGAACTGGGCCCTTTTCCCTGACTGTATACTTGTTTTCCAAAATGCTGTATTCAGTATAATTCTCTGATTGCTCTAGTTTCTCTGAATGTATTTGAACAATGACTTTTGAGTTAATCTCTATCTGCAACTCAGATTCAACTCAAATCAGCATGAGAAAACCAGAATGTTACTGGTGGAAAAGTACCTGGAGGCTGTTTTGATCACAATAAATTAAGGTCTTGAACATGCTGAAAATTCTAAAGCATCTGATAAATAAGGACAGAAGCTGAAACTGTCCAAGACATATCTTTTTCATTGTTTTTCCCCCAAAAGCATCAAGCAGAACTCCTTCCAACACTGAATGACTTCCTCGTTAAAAACTAAGCTCTCAAAGCTTTTCTTCTTGCTTCCGTCTTTTGCTCTTCTTACCTCTTCTTTTTTTCATTGCTCACCCTCAAAAGATTTCAGAATATATTCACACGTGGATAACAGACAAACAAAGCCCAAACCAAACCCAGTGGATTAATATTAAGATGATTTTGAATATGAACACGTAGGCACAGTAATGGATAATGCCAATGAAAAGAGCAGCATTGTTCTAAAACACAAGATGACAAGAGTCTGTGCTGCCTTTGTCAAAATGCTGCTGCAAAATAATAGGTTGTTACAATTTCTCTAATATGAACTGTCTGATTTTGGCAGTTAAATTCTGAGGCTTGAGTGAAAATATCACAAATCCTTCATCAATACTGCCAAAAGCTGCTTTAAATACAGGCTATAATTGAGCAGTTGGACTTGTGAGGAAATGTGACCATTTAACCTATCACTGACGTTTTTTTCAGTTTGATATGACTGATCTACAGCCATGCAAATATTCAAAAAGGGAAAAGGATGTGTTTTTTGTTTGTTTTTGTTTTTGGTTTTTTTTTCAATTCTGGAGCAAAGCACCAATTTAGATTTATTCAAAATCATTAATTTAATACTAGCTCTAAACAGCATTGCAAATATTATGCACAAATACTTTGAATAAAAGCAAGCACTATGTCGCTTACTTTGTAGTCCACTGGAGTAGTTTGCTTGCTTGAGTAATGAAACTGAGACATTCAATTTTTGACCCTGCTGGGCAAATTGTGTCTAACAAACTTGGTGGCCTTTTATGATGGAATTACAGTGTCAGTTAATAAAGGAACAGCAAACTAAAACATTCAATCTGGACATGAGCAAAGCATTTGACACTATCCTTCATGACATGCTGGTTGCCAAACTCAGGAATCAAGACAGGGAGCCAATCTGTGTAATCCCAAGCACAGATACAGGCTGGGTAGAGAATGCCTTGAGAGCAATCTTGAGGAGAAGGATTTGGGAGTGTTGGTTGGTGAAAGTCAACATGAGCTGGCATTGTGTGCTCACAGCCCAGAAGGCCAACCATATCCTGGGTTGCATCTGGAGAAGTGTGACCAGCAGGTAAAGGAGGTGATTTTGGCCATCTACTCCGCTCTCATGAGACTCCACCTGGAGTACTGTGTTCAGTTCTGGAGCCCCCAGAATAAGAATGACTTGGAGTTGTTGGAGTAGGTCCAGAGGAGGGATATGAAGATGATCAGAGGGATGGAGCACCTCCACTATGGAGACAGGATGAGAGAATTGGAGTTCTTCAGCCTGGAGAAGGGACCTTATTGCAGCAATCCAGTACCTGAAGGAGGCCTACAGGAAAGCAGAGTAGGGACTTTTTGTAAGGGCAGATAGTGATAGAACAAGGGGAAATGGTTTTAAATGGGAAGAGGGTAGATTTAGACCAGATATTAGGAAGAAATTCTTTACAGTGAGGTTTGTGATACACAGGAACAAGTTGCCCAACAAGGCTGCAGATTCCTCCTCCCTGGAAGAATTCAAGGCCAGGCTGGGGCTCTGAGCAACCAGGTCTAGAGGGAGGTGTCCCTGTCACTGTCTGTAGCAGCAGGGAGTTGGAACTAGATGATCTCAAAGGCTCCTTCCATGCTATGATTCTATGATTCAAATGTTGCAGGTACTGAATACCAATACTGGTACTTTATGCTTTCTGCAGATACTGTATAACCTGATTACAAATTCATTGCAGTGATCTCACCCTGCCTCAAAGGCCAAACCGTAATGTTTGAAAAGTGGCATCTCTGGAGAACAGGTAGAATAAATCCAAATGTCTGTCTTTTTCAGAAGAAAGTTGAGAATAAGTGGAAGAAACAGATTTATTTTGGAAGACTGTCTCTTGCTGTAGAATGATCAAGCAAAATGATGCACTACAATCTCACACCCACCCATACTACAACTTAGCAAGTTAGCAGCAAGGCTGCCTTCCACTGCGAACTAGAGCCTTAGTACAGGTTGCAGTGCTTACACCCTACAGTGTCCCCCAGCTTGCCATGGAAACACAGAAAATGATAAAACTTTTGCACTGCATGCAAGCAGTGTTTGTGAGCAGCAGCATTATTCATTCTGTTCTCCCTTCTGCTAGCCCCCAAAGCAAAAGAAAACAAACAAATCAGCAGCAAGTCCATGGAGGGAAAAGGCAATGTCTGTAGTTGGCAGCTGGTTGGGTCTCACCCACTGGACTCTCTGTCACTACCTGGGCCTTGGTATTATTTATCTTGCATTTATCTGTGAGTGAGAGAGGAAAATGCTGTTTCATGGGAGGAGTTAGAATACTGTTTTATGCACCAGAATGCAATGAGCTGTAGTGGTTTGCGTGTGTCCTATTTTTAGCACATCAAATATTTATTTGCGGACTTCATATGAAAAACTGTGGGTCCTCTGGAGTCCTGATTAACACAACCTGTCTTCTGCTCCCTCTGCTGTTGTCTTGCCTGCTCAACTAAGCCTTAATTGGCTTGTAAGCTGCTCTGAGGCAGCAACCACATTATTTTATGTTCTGACGCAATATTTAATCCAATAGAATATCAAGCTTTTGTTTGACCTATTTCATTCCCTTAGATAAAGGTATATATTTACATATATAGTCTACCTGGACTTCAGCAAAGCCTTTGACACGGTCTCCCACAGTATTCTCCTGGGGAAACTGGCAGCCCGTGGTGTGGACAGGTTCACTCTTCTTTGGGTTGAGAATTGGCTAGAGGGCCATGCCCAGCGGGTAGTGGTTAATGGAGTCAAGTCCAGCTGGCGTCCTGTCACAAGTGGTGTCCCCCAGGGGTCGGTATTGGGGCCCATCTTCTTTAATATCTTTATTGATGACCTGGATGAGGGGATTGAGTGTACCCTCAGTAAGTTTGCGGATGACACCAAGTTGGGAGGATGTGTCGATCTACCTGAGGGTAGGGAGGCCCTTCAGCGGGATCTGGATAGGCTGGACAGTTGGGCTGAGGTCAACGGGATGAGGTTCAATAAGGCCAAGTGCTGGGTCCTGCACTTTGGCCACAATAACCCCATGCAATGCTACAGGCATTCTGCTTGGGGCAGAATGGCTTGAGGAATGTATAGAGGAAAAGGACCTGGGGGTGTTGGTTGATGCTCGGCTCAACATGAGCCGGCAGTGTGCCCAGGTGGCCAAGAAGGCCAATGGCATCCTGGCCTGTATTAGAAATAGTGTGGCCAGCAGGAGCAGGGAGGTGATCATCCCCCTGTACTCAGCTCTGGTGCGGCCGCACCTTGAGTACTGTGTTCAGTTTTGGGCCCCTCACTACAAGAAAGACATCGAGGCCCTGGAGCGTGTTCAGAGAAGGGCAACAAAACTGGTGAGGGGTCTGGAGCACAAGTCTTATGAGGAGCGGCTGAGGGAGCTGGGATTGTTTAGTCTGGAGAAAAGGAGGCTTAGAGGAGACCTCATTGCACTCTACCACTTCCTGAAGGGAGGCTGTGGTGAGGAGGGGGTCGGCCTCTTCTCCCAGATAACTAATGACAGGACAAGAGGGAATGGCCACAAGTTGCACCGGGGAAGATTTAGATTAGATTTGAGGAAAAATTTTTTCTCTGAGAGAGTGGTCAGGCACTGGAATGGCCTGCCTAGGGAGGTGGTTGAGGCACCGTCCCTAGCGCTGTTCAAGAAGCGTTTAGATGAGGTGCTAAGGGATTTGATTTAGTAGCTTGGTGGGTAGGGATGGTGGTGTGAGGATGGTTGGACTAGATGATCTTGTAGGTCCTTTCCAACCTAATGAATCTATGAATCTATATAAACAATAAAACCAAATTGGCACTCACCGATGCAGAGATCATTAAAGAGATTAACATTGGAGGCAACGTTAGTTTTAGTGACCACGCCCTGGTCAAGTTTGTGACATTGAGGAATATGAGTCTGGCAATGAGCAAAGTGAGGACCCTGAACTTCAAGACAGTAAACTTCCACCTAATGAATTATTGAATATTATCCCCCTGTGACACTAACTTTGGCAACAAATGAACTGACCACAGCCAGCATCTCTTTAAGGACACATCTCTGAGAGAACTACATCCTGCAGCACGAGATATCAAACCAGGCATGTCCAACCCATGGCCTGTAGATCATGTGCAGTGCAGCCCAGTACATATTGTGGCCCACCCCATACCATCATGATGGTATGGCTCTTTAACACAGTGCAGCTTGGCCTTGCCCCACATGTGCATCCACCACTCAGCAATGAGCAAGCAGTGGTGCACTATTAACCACATCTATGCCAACACAAGAACACTGAGCAGAGGACAGTGCTAAAATAAGTTATGGCAAACAATTTTATAAATTTGATACATCACCTAAACACAGTGAACAGAAAAAAGTATGCAGCTATTTTGATTCCTTTATTTTAATAAAGGAATTTTGAGAACAGGTTTCCGGATTGCAAAATATCTTTTTTTTATACAATTGTGACTAAATTTTCAATCAGCATAAACATATGACCTGCAAATTTTCAAATCGATTGTACAGAGTTGCAATCAGGCATTCAACTAAAAAAATCTGTTCATGTCTCCCTACTTGACATTTATAATCCCTATGTTAATAGAGGGAAATATCACAGAATCACAGAATCAAAGGGGCTGAAAGGCACATCAAGAGTTCATCAAGTCCAACCCCTTTGTCAAAGCATGTACTCTGCAACAGGTTGCACAGATTAGTGTCCAGACAGGTCTTGAATGCCTCCACAGAGAATGAAACTCCACCACCTCTCTGGGCAGCCTGTTCCACTGCTCCATCACCTTTACTCTAAAGAAGTTATTCTGCACATTAGAATCGAAACTCCAGCGGTCAAATGTTGGGTCTCTACTTTTTGTCCTATTGCTGCACACCACTGAGAAGGTCATGGTCTCATCCATTTGCTTCTTACCTCCCTTTAGATACCTACTTTAGATACAAACCTTAATCATCTTCGTGTTCTTCTGCTATACACCTTCTAGGAGATCCCTGTCTTTGAACTGTGGAGCCCAGAACTGGACACAGTATTCCAAATGTGGCCTTACTAGGGCAGAGTGGATGAGGAGGATCACCTCCCTCAAACTGCTGGCCATTCCATTTTTAATGTCTCCAGGGATACTATTGGTCTTCTTAGCCACAAGGGCACACTGCTGTCTCATGGCCAACCTGTTCTTCACCAGAACCCCCAGATCCTTGTTCACAGAGCTCATCTCCAGCAGGTCATCCCCTAACCTGTACTGATGTATGTGGATATTCCTTTCTAGATGCTTATTCTTGTTAAACCTCATCAGATTCCTCCCTGATCAGCTCTCCAGTCTTCCCAGGTCTTGTTGAACTGTAGTACAGTCCTCCAATGCCAACTTTGTATATGAGCAAACTTGCTAAGGATGGATTCTATCCCTTCATTCAGGTCATTGAAGAAAATGATGAACAGGGGTGGATCCAGCACATACCCCTGAGGAACACTAGTAGTCACAGGCCTCCAACCAGACTGCGCCACTGATGACAGCTCTCTGAGTTCTGCCAGTCAGCCATCTGTCAATCCACCATCCGCTCATCTATCCACACTTTCTAAGTTTCATAACAAGGATGTTGTGGGAGATGATGCCTAATGCCCTGCTGAAGAGAGAACAACTTCTCCTCATGTCTACCCAGACAGTGATGACATGGTGGAAGGCTGTGAGGTTGGTAAAGTGTAATTTCTCCTTGGTGAATCCATGTTGACTGACTACTCCAGACAACCTTCTTCTCTTCCAATTGCTTGGAGATGCCATCCAAAACAAGTTGTTCCACCACCTTTGCAGGGACTGAGGTGAGGCTGACTGACCCGTAGTTTGCCAGATTCTCCTTCTTGCCCTTTTTGAAGACTGGAGTGATATTAGCTATCCTCGTGTCTTCATGGACATCTCTTGTTTTCTAAGACCTTGCAAAGATGATAGAGAGTGGTTCAACAATCACCTCTGTGAGTTTTCTCAGCACATATGGGTGCATCCCACTGGGGTTCATGGATTTGTGTGTGTCAAAATTGGCTATACCAGATTCTCCTCAATCAATGGGAAATCTTCCTTTGCCTTAGCATTAAAGACTGAAGCAAATAAGGCATTCTGAATCCCCACCTTCTCAGCATCTCCCACTACCAAGACATTCAACTCATTTAGTAGGGGACTCAAGATTTCCCTAATCTTACTTTTACTGTTGACATAACTAAAAAAACCTTCATTGTTACATTTTCTCACCTTTGCAAGGTTTAATTCCAAGAAGGCTTTATACTTTTTTCATTATATCCCTACAGACAGTGAAAATCCTTCCATATTCTTCCCAGGTTGAAAGGAATTTTTTCCACTTTTTATGACCCTTCCCTTCCCTTCCCTTCCCTTCCCTTCCCTTCCCTTCCCTTCCCTTCCCTTCCCTTCCCTTCCCTTCCCTTCCCTTCCCTTCCCTTCCCTTCCCTTCCCTTCCCTTCCCTTCCCTTCCCTTCCCTTCCCTTCCCTTCCCTTCCCTTCCCTTCCCTTCCCTTCCCTTCCCTTCCCTTCCCTTCCCTTCCCTTCCCTTCCCTTCCCTTCCCTTCCCTTCCCTTCCCTTCCCTTCCCTTCCCTTCCCTTCCACTAAATCCCATGGGCCTCCTTACCTTCTAATGCTCTAGCCCATGGGATACCTCCATGAAGTTCTTTGGAGAAGTCCAGGGTAGCAATCCTACTCATTGCTTTGCTTCTTTCACACAGGATCTGGAACTTCACCATCTCACAACTGCTGTATCCTAAGCAGCCCACAACCTTCACAGTCTCTAAAAGCTCTTCCTTGTTAGTAAAAACAAGGCATGGTAACACATGCCTCCTCACTGGCTCCCCCTCCAACTGCATCAGAAGTAATCATCAAAACACAGTAAGAAATTCTTCTACTTTGTGTGCCTGGAAATTTTGCGTACTCAACAAATATCAGAACAGTTGAAGCTATTTTTTCCACTACTACTATTTTTACTATATTTATTATATACGGTTGTGGAATGTGAGATAATACAATATAATAAAATATGATTGGAATTGGAACTTTCAAATTAAACGAAATGTGAGAGAGAGCTTGTGAAACTGAAGTCTTTACTCTTATGCTAGGTGGGATGTCCAGGGAACATTTTATCTTTCCCTCTGAATGGAAAATGAAAATGGTAAAATGAAGTCTTCTGGGAGCTGTATTTCACTCTTCTCTTCTGAGACCAGGGGACTGGAAATACTGACAGTCCACAGTAGTGCAGCATTAACTCTTTAACTTCCAGTATAAGACATGATTTTATGATGAAGAATACTGATTAAAAAATCACAAAACCATGACAGCTGTGGCGTCTCCTTTAATGGAGATATACAAGACTCATCTGCATGCCTACCTGTGCAACCTATTGTAGGGAACCTGCTTTAGCAGAGGGAGTTGGGCTCCATGATCTCTTGAAGCCCCTTCCAATCCTGGCAATTCTGAGATTCTGTGATTCTATGACTTATCTGAGTATCTATAAGGTTAATTTACAGAAGAGCTCAGCATACATACAACAGTTATCTACAGTCACAAAAAGACACACTTCTCTTTAACTTCTGTTGACAATTTCCCCGTGTCTCTGATTTTGAAGGCTATGTTAGGTAGTGGACCATATCTCTCTTGGAAAGAGTCCAGCAGAGGGCCACAAAGATGGTGAAGGGCCTGGAGGATCTCCCCTGTGAAGAAAGGCTGAGTGAACTGGGTCTCTTTAGCCTTGAGAAAAGAAGACTGAGAGGGGACCTGATACAGGTTTAAAAATATCTGAGGTGTGGGGGACAAAGTGGTGAGGCCAGACTTTTTTCAGAAGTGTGTGGAGACAGGACAAGGGGAAATGGACAGAAACTGCAGCACAGGAGATTTTGCATGAATGTGCGCAAGAACTTCTTTATGGTGAGGGTGACGGAGCACTGGCACAGGCTGCCCAGGGGGGTTGTGAAATCTTTTTCTCTGGAGATATTCAAGACCTGCCTGGACGCCTACCTGTGTGACCTGGTGTAGGGAATCTGCTTTGGCAGGAGGGTTGGACTCGATGATCTCTAGAGTTCCCTTCCAACCCCCATGATTCTATGATTAATATTACATGCATACTGTACAACTGAAGGAAGGAAGTTGCACCTGTAGGATAACATTTTTACTATGAATTCAGTTATTTGTATGGGACTTAAATGAAAAGAAAAATAATTAGCGGTCCTATGTTAAAAAATACATTTTTTTGTCTTAGGTTTAATCTGTGTCCTCAAAACTGAAAAGTTTTTTTACAGAAAGTGTGTTCATTTTGGTTTGTCACTCTAAATCGATGTTGACAGCTGTAAATTTTGTCTAATAAATGAATTACACAGGTAAGGAAAACAAACATTACCTCCCCAGAGGTTGTATACACAGTCCACATATCTAATCCAGAAAACACTAATCAAACAATAACTGGTTGATTTTCCCCTTACACAGGTACTAAACTGCACAGCTGATGAAATTGTAACTGTTAGCGTTGTAGCCTTCCTTTTTCATTTTATTATAGTTTGTCTATTTTGCTATAGAGGATCTTACCTGCAAAACTGAGGCTGTTTGGTAAAACCAGGAAA
Organism: Oreortyx pictus; assembly: GCA_036925125.1. Classification (NCBI taxonomy): domain Eukaryota; kingdom Metazoa; phylum Chordata; class Aves; order Galliformes; family Odontophoridae; genus Oreortyx; species Oreortyx pictus. The sequence continues at coordinate 55,779,780 of JAUPFR010000004.1, forward strand.
AACTTCCCCATTCTCTTCATGGACCTTGGGAATATTCTAAAATTCCTTTACAGTCTTGCAATTTTTTTGCTTTCGTTTGCTGAGAGCATTCCCATTCGAGAGATGTAGCAAGGCAGCAATAACTGTGGATCTTTGTACCCACTCCTATGCCCCAATTCAGCAGTACACAGGTTTGATGCTAGAGTAAGTTAGGCTGTCACCTCTTATAAGAAGGAATTTCTGTGTAGGGTAGCTGCCATAAATCATCCTATGAGCATGAGGTAATTAAGGAAGACTTGAGGGACTGTCAAAGGTATAATGAGCTGCATGGAAGGAAAAATCAAACAGCAAAGCTAAAGACTAGCCCAGGCATGACTAACACATGGCCTGCAGGCTGCATGCAGCCCAGCAGGACTTGCAGTATGGCCCAATCCCTGCCCTGCACTATAAGGGCGACAGCTCTTCATTGCAGAACAGCCTCGGGCATGCACACATCCCTCAGCAACAACCAGTCAGTGCACTGTGAACACTGTGTCAACCAAAGTCAGGGCACAGGGAGGGCAGCACTGCGCAGAGCTGACTCAAGTGATGGCACATCACTTTGAGCATCTTGATACCCTGGCTAAACACGAGGCTCTGAACAGCAAAGAATATGCAGCTGTGCTTTCTGTTTTGGTAAAGAATTTTAAGAATAAAATTAAAAAGATAAAAAAAAAAAAGAAAAGAATAAAAAAGATAAAAAAGAAAAATCAAAGAAATCATTATCCATTTATGTTTATGTCAGTTGATATACATTACCTGCAAATCTTCAAAGGAAATGTATAGAGTTGCAGTCAGATACTCAATTCAAAAATCTGATCATGTACGTTTAACAGACTTTTGTAAAATCTCTCTTGCATGAGAAAATACCTTTTGCTTCACAACTATACCATATTCATGTATTTAGTTTTTGGCAATATATACATTTGTGAACAATTGCCAAGGATGAAGTACAGAAAGAGTAAAATTTCATCTAAAATCTCCACTGAACATCTTGAGAACTCACTGAGAACTGCAGCTATTACCATCAAACCAGACTGATGTGGTAGTTTCAGAAAAATGAGGTCAAATATGCCACTAGTTTTGCGGTTTTATTTCTCTTTTTTTTATCGCTTTAAGAAAAAATCTTAAAATTTAAAATATTTTGTTACTTTCATATAAACAATATTGTATATTTTACAAGGACCTCTCTGAAATTAATGCCTCCTATTATGTTGGCCCATGACGCCAGAGGCGGATGGTGGTGGTACAGCAGTAGAAGTTGGACTTTTCCCCAGTATCCTGTTACATGTTGTTGCTCTGCAACAGATGACAGCAGAGAGGCAGTCTGACTTTTTCTTCCTTGAAGAAAAAATGACATGCACTAACATTTACTGATGTTTGCTGAATGTTTAGAGATGAAACATCAGATGTGAGCACAGTGAGGCGGTGGGTGGCATGTTTCAGCATTAGTGACTGTGGATCACTTGTGCTGGTGCAGATTTTTGAGTGCTCTTGTTCATCTCTGGTGTAAATACATAGTTAATGGTGGTGCCTAAATAGTGTTTTGTAGCTGAGAGTTTGCTCTACCAAATTCTTATTTTTTTTTCTGCTTTATTGTATATTATTGCGCTCCTTCTATTGGCTGTGGTTTTCCTGGAAATAAGTAGGAGGCATTACTTTTGGAGCAACGAATGCATGTGAGACTTCAGATGTTTCCTCTTTGCTCAGCGCAGCCCAGGCAAACCCAAAGGCTGGACATCCATGGACTAGCCTAAGAGCAGCAGAGGGCACTAGTGATTTATAGTTACCTTGGCAAACCTCTGAGACTGTTGAATAATCTGCTGAGTTTCTTTTCTGTAAAACTGTTTTGCACTGAGTCTCATCTGGAAACACAGCTGCCAATAAGAATGTGTATGTAATGGGACTAATTTTCATCTTTTTTTCTTGAAAGAAAATTAAGACTGGGTTCAGTGAGGGCAAGGCATTAAAAAATAAAAACTAGAACTGGATTAAAATTTTTTATCTGGAAATGAGAATGAGGGAAGAGAAACACAGAAATTTTTTGTACTTGTTTAGAGAAGCCTAAGGGTTCACAAAATAGATCACCTCAGGGAAATTGATTTTTACACTGTCTGTGAAATGTACCATATGCTGCAGTCAAATATTTTTTTCAAATTATAATGCAAGTTGCTATATACTGGGGGCTGAGGAGTGGAAACTGACAGTGTTTAATGTTCTCTGCAGCTCCATAACTAGTATATCATTTTCTGAGGGCAGGAAAAATGCATATGATATCTTACAAACTATTCTGTTTACCAACTAAATATTAACTGATGTTTTTAATTCATCATTACTTGATTGGAAATTTTTTTTAATGGACTATGTGACTCTTCTAAGTATTCTGAAGCTCTGTACTTTTCAGTACTTCATTTATCCTGGCCTTTTTGACATGTCTTCCTTTACCTGATGTGTGACTACAAAGTTGATAGGGCAGCTACTGAATTTTGTAAAGCTACCAGTAAGTGTTAATTTCTACCTGTAGTTATTACAAACTCTTGTTTTCTCCTACTGGTCTTTTATCTATCCATCTGTCTATCTGTCCATCTGTCTTCCAATCTATCTATCTTGTCTGTCCGTCTGTCTTTCTACACCTTCTCATTTCCGGATTCTAGTTCTATCCTAAACTAGAATTAGATACAGCTTCTGATTAGGGTTCATCCTAAACAAAGCATACTATACATGATATTAGAGGCAGGCATCTGGAAGTACAGCTATCAAATGATTATTGGTAAGGCAATGTCAAATCTCTCTATCATGATGCACTATTTGGTTGGCACTGAACATTTTCATATTGAAGCTTCTTAGAAAACTTGCCTTCTAATTGCCTTATGCCTAGTAAAGGCATTAATTTGCTTCTGATGAATCCAGATGTCCAGATCCTCATGATGCCCTAGAGAAGAGGTATCAGGGTTTGCACTTCCAATTCTGACTTATGCAAATGCCCACAGTAAGATCATGTTACCAAGCAATATTGAAGCCAATCTCCATACCATTTGCCTGCCAGAAGAAAAAGTAAACTTTTGGTGAGCTGTTGCAACAGCATTATCTCCAGATAAACTACATGAAGATGACCTATATATATCTTGTTAATGGCAAATGTTCAGATTTGCATACAAAAAAATTACAGAGGGTTGGAAGGGACTTCAAGAGATCATCAAGTCTAACACGCTTACTAAGGCAGAAACCCAGCTTGATAGTGGCATATTGTGAAATAATAATGCTAGCAACAAATTTTTTTTTGTAAGTTTGCAAGGTGATTAAGAGAACAAATAAAAGCCTTGTAATCATCTTTTTGATGTCTCAATGCAATCTGAAAGTTTTGCTGTTGAATTTGTTTGGCTGCAAATATGAAAAAAGATTACATGCTTGTGATGGTGTTGTAGCTCCAAGAGATTTACTTGAAGAGGGATATTGGTTTTCTTTTCTTTTTTTTTTTTTTTTTTTTGTTAATCTAGAAGCATAAGAATCTGCCACTCAATGTACAACATTTTATATGTAAAAATAGTCTTGCTGTGAAGTTATATTAATAACTACTACTAATTCTTTCTGGCTGGTGAGAACAATAACAACCATTCATATCTCTTGTTGGCTTGGAAGATAACTGTGAAGTGTTCTTTTAGCTGTCAAAACCCAAAACTATGTTAGTTAAGTATGTGACTTGTAATTTTCTCTGTTGCTGGTAAGTAATAAATTGAAGCTGATGTGGTTTTCAACGACTAAATGCAACACCTACCTGAAATGGGAACCAAAATGCCTTGTAATGTCAAAATTAGTAGTTTATTGATTTAGATTGCTCTCCTTAATTTCATACAGTAGTTTCTGTGGGATGCTGCCTGACAGCTGCTTTACTCTCTCCTTTTGTACCTAGTTCTACTTTTAACACTTTAAGAAAATGTGTTCATAATGGGTAAAAGTGATACAGCCTGTTCAATAGATTTGTCTGTCATCTAAACACACTGTTTCGCGTGTCTAGAAGGAAATAAATTGGAGTCTCTTTCTGTCTCTGTATTTTTATTAGTTTTGCTTAGATTAGGTTTCCTGCTGTTTAGAAAGCCATATAACTTTAGCACTCAAAGACACTCAGAGACTTTGTTTGTAGAAATGTATGTTAATATACTTTTATTTCTAAGTGACTGTGTACTGTCTGAAAGATAATGAGAAGATAATAACTCTCTGCAGTGCCCATCTGAATGTCATGTTTCTTTTACATAGTAGCTCCTGTTTAGAGCATTTTCAGATCTTAAGCATTTGCTCAATTAGTTTGCTTTTTGAACTTGTTTAGTTAAGATTTCAGAATCTTCTGAAATACACAACAGCACATTTGATGCAGAATTACCTAACATAAACCTGGTAATAATTTGAAGCTGTGTCTACAGCTCTTTCTAGTTTGTTCACTAATTACATTAGAATAAGGCTGGGTATACTGTGATGTATAAAGCCAGTAGTATTTGCTGCTTTCTAAAAAATTAGCAGCTCCCTATCCTCCCTTAAAAATATTGCTATGAAGATTCATTTTCAGTTATTAACACATTCTGGGACAAGTTTTCTGACTTTAGTCTGCTGATCTACACCCTTACAGCTGTTCAGGATCGAATATGTTCTACATGTTTACATTTGGAAGCCAAACATAATATGTGGAAAGTGTGGAGATACTAATTACTACTACAAAAAAAGTTAATCCATTATCTATTCATGTGCATGGTGCTTAACTTTGCTACAATAATGTCCACTTTATTAAATATTTGGTAAGTTGATTTGGCCAAGTTAATCCATTATCTATTCATGTGCATGGTGCTTAACTTTGCTACAATAATGTCCACTTTATTAAATATTTGGTAAGTTGATTTGGCCAATAATTTAGCATGTAAATGCTAAGAGTATTTGATTACTTTCAGAAATGAGAACATTTTAATTCCTTCTTTACATGTGTTAAACTTTATCTCATTTTACATATTGGGCTTCTGCTGTTCTATTTGTGTTGTTCAGATTTACAGTCCCAATCATTTTTCTCCCCTTTTGGAGCAAGGTTACCTTCAGATTTTCCTTACCTTCTTGGATGTTATCTCAGACTATCCTTATTTCTTCATCTTTCACATAATATCCTGGATTTGTTATCTCAAACTTCAGCTTCCTCACAAAATTTATAGCCAGTACCTCGGTTTTGTGCTTCCTTATTCTCACTGCTTCCATTGACCTTGATTTGAAGTGTTGGACTTTTCCTACTTTGCCGTGTCTTTTTACTTTGTTACCCATCGAGTACCAATTTACCCATTTTCAAGTTGAGGTCATTGTCATGGCTCTCATCTTTCACTCAGAAGTAGAAAACTGACCTGCTTCTAGTTGACTCAGACTTCATCACTATTTATAAATATTCATATTTTTTATCTAGATTGACTTGTATAACCCTTGTATAACCCTCTTTAACTTCTCTCTGAAACTCCCAGTTTTATGCAGTGTCTAAAAAAATCCCCCTTGAAAATAGTTTAATTGTTAGTGTGCTATGACAGTTTCAGAAATTCAGCCTTTCATTTTCTCTTGCTTTAAACATCCATTTTAATCTGGTTAAAGGGAAGAATCATTTATTTTCTGTCTTTGTATAACATCAAACAGTGCATAATTAGGGCTACTAGATAGAATGATAATGCAGTATACCCACGTGTATTTCTGATATTAAAAATATTTAAAACATCATTAAAGATAATGAGATAAGAATAGTGAGATAAGAGATCTGTTGAAATAAGTCTTTTGATTTACTGTATTAGCTGAGGTTTTGATTAACCAACAGAATAGAAAGACCTAAGGGATATTCTATATTCTCTAAACCGTTTCACTCTGAATTAATGGTGACTCTCATTTATTCTGGATCTGGGGAAACATTTAACATAACCAAAATACCTGCAGTATTACTGTAATATATAAAACTTGCTACTGTAGAAAACAAAGAAACAAGCAAAACCAATTGCATTTTTATTTCCTATAAATTTCAGCCTTTTTCATGTGAAATAAAGCTAGTGACGAAAGCAAGTAAACAAGTAATATTCATCAATATTCATTTTACATTTGGAGTTGCTAATATGACCCTTCTTTGTGTTAGCTTTGCTAGACTTACAGATGTCTGTAAGTATTAAACAGGTGTTCTTTAGATGATACTATGTCCTTCCATATTTTTTCAGTTTTTGAAGTGCGAAAATCTAAATTAATCTCAATATAAAATATAAAGATTAATCTATAGAACTTTGGATATTCTTTTAATATCATGGAAAATATAATTTAAAAAAATCTATCAAGTTACATTAGAAAAACTGACATATATGGAAATATTTATTTGTTGATTAATATCAAGACCCTTTGCAATATTATTGAGTAGTAACAGTGTAATTTGCTACATTTTCGATTTTTGAAACTTAAAATACTGGCTGCAGTGCAGTGTGTACACCACATATATAAACAACTAAAATCTTAGTATCTAACTTTTTTTTCACATCTACGTACTTACTGGAATATGTAGTTAGGCTCTATCTGTATAAAATTATCTCCTTATAATTGAATTTTTTCTTAAGCTGAAGTATTTAAAATTTTTAACTTACATCTGCTGCTTCCTTTACACAGTTTGCAAATTAAGAGGATATTTTTTAAAAAATTACACTTTATGTAAAATTAGTTTGTATACTTTTCCTGCCACTTCTTTAGATCCTGTATGGAGGTCATGTCAGAATAGTATTCTTTCTTACTTATGCTTCATTAAGAGTTATAATAGTGCCATCACCAGAATGCAATAGCTAAAGAAGGAGATTACTAATGAGAGATCATTTTACAACATACACTTTATAACATATAAATATTACGTCAGTGGAATGAAGACACAATTGATGCTGAAGAATTTATAAATAAGTGTAACTTAGCATGCAGTACATCAGAAAGAAGAGAGATTTGCTGCATTACATTCTATCAATTGAAAGTGTATAACATGACCTATGGAGGTCTGGGAAAAAAATTTTTGAAATAACAAAAGCTCCATCTGTTACAGGTCTTGTGTAATTAATGGTGAGATACAGTGCAGTTTAGTGCTCCTCAGCAAGATGAAAAGGAGACACACAGTGACTTATATGATAGAGAGAACAACTGTAATCTGTGGAATAAAAGGAGTGAATTGGAATAAGCAGAGTAAGTTGTAAAAGTTAACTTTAAACTTTTAACCTAGTTTTATAAAAGGTAAAAAACACTTTTTTTAAAATACACTTTTTAATAGATACTTTGCTTTTATAATTAGTAAATGAAAATAGTACTCTGGATAATAACAAGGAAATCACAGGTTATCCTTCAGCTGTCAGTGCTGTCCAGTGCATTAGCTAGAACAAAGGTATATTAAGTAAGGTAAAAGGAGTAAAATACACAACATGACTACATGGAAAATGAGAAAAAGTCAGCTGCTGTAGTGGCTCTTGCATATTAAGTGGAAAATAAAATACTGTGAAATGATCTGGAATTGTCCATTTCAAATCCACAACTAGTTTGAGAAAATATAAAACCTGTGAAGGTTGTGTGCAGCCTTTGATGCAGTATCCATGAGATGGTAGAGTTCAGGATCTTACATGAGAAACAAGGCAATAAGTAGGATTGCAATTCTGGACTTCACAAGAGACAACTTTGGCATCTACAAGGTCATATTTGAAGTTGTTCCATGGATTACAGCATTGGAAGGAGGCCCAAGAGAGTTGGTTTAGATTCAAGCACCATTTCTTCCTACTTCAAAACTGTTACATTCCTAAAAATAAGAAATTAGGAATACTTGGCAGAAGACCTGCATAGATGACCAAGAAGCTCATGTAAAAACTCAGGTGGAAGAAGAAATTCTACGGAATGTTGAAAAAGGCCTTGTCACTTTGGAGGAGTACAGGATTGTTGCTAATGCCAAGGAATTAAATCAGGTGAGAGGGGTCAAGAACAATAAGAAAGGCTTTTTAAGTATGTCCATATCAAAATAAAGTCTAGACAAAATGTGGTCTGGCTGCTAAATGAGATGGATCCCCTGCTTATGGAGGACAATGAAAAGTGGAGTTTCTCTGTGACTTCTTTGCTTTCATCTTTTCTGCTAACACTGCCCCTTGGGAATCCCAGACCCTGGTGGTAAGTGAGAGAGTCAGAGGAAAAGTCATCCTCTTGGTCAAGGAGGATAAGCTCAGAGATTGTCTAGGCAAACTTGAAACACACAAACTGTAGAATCATAGAATGGTTGTTTTGAAAAGAACTGTAAAGATCGTCTAGTTTTAACTCCCTTGCTGTGGGCAGGTTTGCTATCCACTAGACAAGGTCCATAGACCCTGAAGGGAGACACCCATGAGCGCTGAGAGAGTTGGCAGAAGAGGTTGCCAAGCCACTCTCTGTCACCTGTGAAAGGTCATGGAGGACAAGAGAGATTCTTGAGGGCTGGAAGAAAGCCAATATCACTCCAGTCTTCATAAAGGGCAAGAAGGGGGACCTGGAAAACTCCAGACCAGTCAGCATCAGCTCTATCTCTGGGAAAGTGATAGCGCAGCTTATTCTGAATGTCGTCTTCAACTAAGTGGGAGAGAAGAAGGGTACCACGAGTTGTTAAGACAAATTCACACAGGGCAAATCATGCTTGACCAACCTGTTAGCCTTTTATGATGCCTTGACTGGCAGGTAGATGAGGATATAACAGTAAATGTTGTGTACCTTGGCTTCTGCAAGGCATTTGACACTGTGTCTCTTAAGTCCACTTGGGTAAGCTTATTAGATGTGCAATAGATAAATGGACAGTGAGGTGGAACTGGCTGAGTATTAGAGATTTGAGGGTTGTGTTCAGAAGCAAGAGTTTAGCTGGAGATCTGTAGTTAGCAGTGTTTCTCAGTGGTAAGTACTAGGTCCAGTCTTGTTTAACATCTTCATCTGCAAACTGTATGAAGGGACAGTAAGCACCCTCAGCAAGTTTGCTGATGATTCAAAGGTGGGAGGAGTGGCAAACACACTGGGAGTCTGTGATATCATTCAACAAGAGCTGGACAGACTGAAGAGTTAGGCATGGAAGAAGCTTAAGAGTTTCAACAAGAGATGTAAGTGTACAGTTCTAGACCTGGGGAGGAATGATCACATGCATCAGTACAGGTTAGAAGTTGACCTCATGGAAGGGAGCTCTGCAGAGATGTCCTGGTTTAAACAGGTGTGAACTTCTAAACACCAGTGTGTCCTTGGAGCCAAGAAGGCAAATAGCATCATGGAGTGCATTAATAAGTGGATGGCCAGCAGGTTAAAGGAGGTGATCCTCCCCCTGTACTCTGGTGAGACCACGCTGGGAGTACTGTGTCCAGTTCTCGACTTCTCAGTTCAAGAAAGACAGGGAACTACTGGAGGAAGTCCAATGGAGGGCCACAAAGATGGTGAGATGATGCCCAGAGAGGTTGCAAAGTCTTCTCTGAAGGTATTCAAATCCTGCTTGGATACTTTCCTGTACAATGTACACATCTGCTGTAGGTGGAGTAGAGGAGTTGGAGTGGTTGATCTCCACTGGTCCATTCTAGCCTTTATGATTCCATGACTCTACAATTCTGTGGTTCTGTGACATAGTCTTGATATACTTTTCATAACCATTAAGTCCTTAGTCACTCTGAAATATTGCTTTATGGTTATGGAAGTAGCAAAACAATCTTCTGAATGTTCATTTAACTGTGGTTATCTATATCTAATACTATGCAGCTTTTTGCATGAATTAGGCATAACACTGCCTTCTTATACCTGGAATCAGAATCATAGAATCACCAAGATTGGAAAATACCCACAAGATCACCCAGTCCAACCATCCACCCATTACCAATAATTGTCACTAAACCATGTCCCTCAACACAATGTCCAAAAGTTCCTTGAACACCTCCCTGGGCAGCCCATTCCAGTACCTGACCACTCTTTCAGAGAAGTAGTACTTCCTAACGTCCAGCCTGAACATCTCCTGGCACAACCTGAAGCCATTCCCTCTAGTCCTATCACTAGTGGGTTGAGAACTGGCTGGCTGGCAGAGTGCAGAGGGTTGTTGTTGGCCTTGCAGAGTCCGGTTGGAGACCTGTAAACAGTGGTGTCCCCAGGGGTCCGTGCTGGGTCCTGTCTTGTTCAACATCTTCGTCAATGACCTTGATGAGGGGATAGCGACCACCCTCAGCAAGTTTGCTGATGATACGAAGTTGGGAGATTGGCTGACACGCCTGAAGGCTGTGCTGCCATTCAGCAAGACCTGGACAGGCTGGAGAGCTGGGCAGTCAGAAACCTTTGACAAAAGCAAGTGTACAGTCTTGCACCTAGGGAGGAATAATTGCATGCACCAGTACAGGCTGGGGACGACCTGATAGAGAGGAGCTCTGCAGAGAGGGACCTGGGTGTCCTGGTGGATGACAGGTTGACCATGAGCCCCCAGTGTGCCCTAATGGCCAAGAGGGCCAATGGCATTCTGGGATGCATTAAAAAAAGCGTGTCCAGCAGGTCAAGGGAGGTGATCCTCCCCCTCTACTCTGCCCTGGTGAGGCCTCATCTGGAGTACTGTGTCCAGTTCTGGGCTCCCCAGTACAAAAAAGACAGGGATCTCTTGGAAAGAGTCCAGCACAGGGCCACAAAGATGGTGAAGGGCCTGGAGGATCTCCCTTATGAAGAAAGGCTGAGTGAACTGGGTCTGTTTAGCCTTGAGAAAAGAAGACTGAGAGGGGACCTGATACAGGTTTAAAAATATCTGAGGTGTGGGGGACAAAGCGGCGAAGCCAGACTCTTTCCAGAAGTGTGTGGAGACAGGACAAGGGGAAACAGACAGAAACTGCAGCACAGGAGGTTCCACACGAATGTGCACAAGACCTTTTTTACTGCGAGGGTGACGAAGCACTAGCACAGGGGGGTAGTGGAATCTCCTTCTCTGGAGATATTCAAGACCCGCCTGGATGCCTACCTGTGTGACCTGGTGTAGGGAACCTGCTTTGGCAGGGGGTTGGACTCGATGATCTCTAGAGTTCCCTTCCAACCCCTACAATTCTGTGATTCTGTGATTCTGTGAGAGAAGAAGCTCTCCCCCAGCTCACTACATCCTCCCTTCATGTAGTTATAGAGTGCAATAAGGTCTCCCCTGAGCCTCCTCTCCTCCAGACTGAAAAATCCCAGCTACTTCAGCTGCACCTTGTCAGGCCAGTGCTTCAGACCCCTCACCAGCTTTGCTGCCCTTCTTTGAACAATGTCTGTGCACTACTAGTCAGTGGTGGTATGGCAGCCCATAAAGAAAGTATATTTTATAAACATCCATCTTCTGACTACTACTGTGCAAAGATTGCTTTGAAGTATTATCTTGTACCCTAACTGCCCTGAATTGGCTGGTGTCACACTTTAACAATACTGAAGATAAGAACCCATTGCATTAGTAGCAAAAGTGAAGGAAGTTTGAGGATAAATTTCGTATTTTAATTATGGGACTTTGTGCAGTGAGGTTAGTACTGAAACTGATGATAGCTACCAAGCCTGAGAAGACAGCAACCAACTACACTTTGTACATTAGTAAATCTTTTTTCAGGCTTCCATGATACTTTTAAAGCAGATTTTAATTAGCTCTTCAAGTGCGATGCAGATCTCACTTTTTATTTTAAGGGAAATATCTTTTTCTCTCCACAGTATGAATAGCAAATCTTGCCTGCAGTTTTGGTTACAGTAATACCTGGATTTAAATATGGATATGGGGTACATCTTCTCTTTCTCTAAGTATCATTCTGCATTAGAGCTGAGTATCATACTAGGGAAGGTTGCACTCTGATGTCTGTAATTAGTGTATGGCTGTTTGTTAAGGTCTGAAAAGCTGGTTTTGATCAACTCTAACAGGATATTTACCTTTTGCAGACACACAATATGAGTATTGTAAGTTATAATTTTAGTGTTAAAATGAGTATGTGAGACATGGCAACTTACATTATCTAAGGTCATTAGCCTGTCTGCAAATTCTTATTTATGGTGGTGTGACTCCTACCCAGAGCAAACTTTTATTTCCCTAGTTCATTTGTTGATGATTCTTGGCCTTTTCTGTGTTTTTTGTGGTGTGCCCCTTAAGCTGCCTCATTTTGGCTCAGAGTTTTAAGAGCTAACCCTCCTTTATCCTGTTCTCCCAAGTAAACCACTACACTTGTTTAGTGCACAGTAAAAGGGGAGAGTAAAGAGGGGTGGATGGAGCACATGTTTCTATGTGCCCAATGCTTTCTCTGGCCCTTTAGAGAAGCTCTCAAGAAGTACATTGTTCTGTCTTGGCATAAAGTGCAGATTAATGCCTTCCTGTGAATGCTGCATTTTATAACAGCTCTTTGATTGTTATTTAAAGGTGTCTCTTTCTATAGTGGTCCTGTTTGATTCAAAGCCAGCTGTGGCATGGGAGCATCCATTGATCACCACCTTTTCCTTTATAAGTTTGGATGGAAACTGGTTCCCATGACTTTGTAGCCCGAGTCTGTTTGAGAGGTCTGGAGGTGTGTGTGAGGCATTCCCTGAATGAACTCAGTCTCTTTCCTACACCAAAAAGGCCTGGCATCTTTGTTAACATATTTGTAGTGCTTTGCCTAATGATTTCCTGACAGTGAGATTATACAGAGAGGAGGGAGTTTTACTGAAATTTTTAGAACTGTTCCTGTACAACCTTTTTGTTCTGGTAATAGTGTGACAGTTGTGACAGTTGGTGAATATCTTCGTTCTACTGTATGAAGACATCTGTGGATGGGTTAGACATATCCTGAACACTGAAAACTTGCACAACTATTTACTTATTTATTTTTCAATGTGTTACTTTAAATATGTCAGCGGAATACATAAGATATGCTACACTCCCATTACATACTGTTTCTCTAATAATGTCATATAGAATAGCTTGGGTTGGAAGGGACGTCAAATATCATCTAATTCCAACCCCTCAGCTGTGGGCAAGGTTGTTATATTTCCATACACATTGATTCTTTTTAATACTCTGACAGATGAGGATTCCATTTATATCCTGTCTTAATCTGCTCTTGTTTAGTTTTGAAAAAGCCATTTTCAACAGTTAAGTGACCTGGCTTTCTGTACTATTTTTTCTCCTTACAATTTGAACATTAAGTATCTCTGAGCATTTGTAATCAAATTTGTATTTTACACAAAAACCCAGATTAGTAAACTAGGACAACTAAATTGTAATCTCATCATGTGATGTAAGTTCTATCAAATCAAGTGACATATACTTTTATACTTTTTACATACATATACACCTGTATCTTTGTCCTGCTTCTTAAATCTACTACTGTATTGACATATTCCTTACAGAGTAACCCTTTTAATTGGAGCTGTGCTTAATGAAAAGACAGCTAATCTGTAAGTTAACGCTCAAGACTGTAAAATGACTACTCACTAATGACAGATCTTACTATGGTATCCACTGCTTGTAATAGACTGTGCAATTTCTATAAATCTTTTGTACAATTTTCCAAGGTGCACGCATCTTCTATTCATTGTATCTCCAAGGGAACAGCATGAAGTGTCCTGTCTAACCATCTGCAGGGGTTACTGGCTGCTGTAGGCAATTGTGTAGCATGTGCTGGTTTTTGCGCAGGAAGAAACCTCTACATTCCCTCATTTCAAAATGCCTCGGAGCATCTTCATAGTAAAAATATAGAATGAATTTAGATGTGTCACTTAGAAGCTCTAGAATCTGTAATATACTTCATATGTTACATTTAGACAGAGGGAAAAATCTAAGTAGTCCAAACAGTTACACTGACAGTGAGAAGGTTTCATTTTCTATCCTTGAGAGTATATTATTGAAATATATATATATACACACATAAAGGAACATATGAGGGATTTGCAACTTCTGTTCCTGCTGAACATTACAGAAAAAGGGGAAAATAATTGAATAAACTGAATGAAAAACTGGGATACATTATAGTGATAAAAATGAACTTTATGTTTCACAATCTGTTCATAAGTGGGAAGTGACATATCCTCAAGTAGAAAGATATGTAATAAGTAATTCCTTAACCACAATGATATGTATTTGAAAAGCTATTTAAGGGCATGTTTTAGGACTTTGGATGTCTATCACTGATTAGATTAAGGCTTTGAGAGTGGGTAGGACTGACATATCCTCTGCTGGATTTTATACTCCCTGTGGAATATCTGGATATTGGAGTTCAAAGGACATACTTTCAGATTTGACTACAATTCTTCTATTCCTAAGGGAAAACACATATATGTGGCTAGGGGCTCTTTTCTGAGCAGTCAGCTTTCAGTGCAATAGCTTATCTCTCAAGTTACTTTTTTATTCTCTTGATATGTCTTTTGTATGTTTGCCACCAGCCACATCTCTGCAGAAGTTGCTCTCAGAAATGACTTGCCAGCACTTTAGAGGCAGATGTTATATCTTTGTCATGAAACTGAGATGCACAAAACTGTAATCCAACACTGAGTCCTTTTTCTTGTCTTTCTTTTACGTCTCTCTTTTTCTGCAGTTCCTGACACTTTTCACAGATATTTTAGTTCAGTGTAATAATCTTTTAATGAAACAAAGGCAGCTGAATTTCTTCTTCTTTTTTTTTTAATAATAATTATTATTTTTAGTTAAAAAACATCCTTTTTTTAAAAAAAATACTCTTAAAAAATAAAAGTTCACTGCTTTTAGAAGTTATCAAACATACTAAAAACTTCCACTGCAGTGCAAGAGCAAGGATCTGAAAGATAATTGGTTTTGTATTTGCCTGTATTCCAACAGAAAATAAAGTGCAAATATTTAATTGCACTCCTCCAGAGCTCTTCAGTAAAAATCTGTTTCTAATTACAGTGGTGAACACACAGCAGGGATGCTAGAAAGAAGTGGAATCTTTATGCCCTTCATCCTTGAAGAGGCCTTTTGACAGCAAATATGATTCAAGTTATTAAAGCAGTCTCCCAAAAAGTTATACCCCAATAAAGTTGTAATTTGTCATAGTTTCATTATTTTTTTTTGTTTGATAAGTTGTGCATGAAGCATTCATCACAACATACATATTCTGCCTAACTAATTGAAAGTGTAGTTTCTCTCAGTTGTTTTCTTGTACTGATAATAACATGTTCTATTCTGATCTGATATGTGCTCAGACAAACCACCCAGCTAATCAACGCTGGACTTCTACCCAAATTTTCCACAGGATGTTTTTCCTTCTATTAAACATTTGTTGTGTGATTCTATGACTATGGAAATAATGTGTTGCTATTAAAGTGTTAGCCTGTGTATCTCATATTCTGGGAAGTGTAACTCAAAATGGCTACAAGAAATACATAACATTAGTGCAAAATAGTCTTTATAACAACCACCTTAGTATTCTCAATCATTCTCAGAATTCTCTGACACAAGAATCAAACTTTGACCTGGTAGGATTGACAACTATTATGCTGCTAACACAAATGCATCAATGCTAACTAATAAGCTGTATATATATATTAGCAAACTCATTTTTCTGTACAAATTCCTTTTTTCTTATTCTTTTTCTTTTCTTTTCTTTTCTTTTTTATTTTCCCCATTTGAAAAGTTTATTTTATTATTAGTAGTACTTTTTCATCTCTCCTGAAATAGATTTGTTATTCTGAGCATTGCTATCTAAATGCAAGTGATCTTCACATTTGTGAAATTTTATGTATCATCTACTAATCAAGGCTGTTGAGATTTGATTTCTGGAACTGCAGTAGGACTCTCTTAGTTTCAGACATGGAAGACTTCCCACTATTCACAAATAAGAAAAGCGCTTACATGGGAAGGAGAAATGCAGCTAGATTTTAAAAAACAGTTCCTAAAATTTCAGTACCGTAGTATTCTTCTGAAGGTTTTTGGAGGCACTGTATTGAGGAAGGGTCTTAGCAGGTCCTGAGACTTCAGTTACTGTTGGAAATAACTGCAAGCAATTTCTTCAGGTACTGATTTTGCATGATGGACAGAATGAACTGCCACATATTTTGTCTTGATGGGCTTTGATCATAGGTATGAATGAACATCCCACACAATTTGTGTACTTCCCTATTATCTCATGCTTTCAGATTTTTCTATCGTGCTGTTGGACTTCTTCTGTCCATGAGAAATGCAGTGATTTTAATTTTTCTCACGAAAAATACACTCCAGACCTTGGAACATACGTATACAAACACATGCATCTATGCTGTTTGATTGTTTGTCTGACTATTGATCTATCTTTCTATCAATGCACAGTAAGGTAATGGGATACAATATAAAATTCATGCAAATATTTTACCTTATGCTTTTTAAATGCATGTATGCTTTTTAGAAGTCTTATCTCGTTATTTTTTAAACCATTCTAATTCTGTCTCTGACTGTTTACAAAGAAGATAGAAAATTAATATACCTTTAAAGACAATCAAGTGCTCAAGGAGAGTAGAAAAGAGATTGTTTACATTTCAGGTTGTACAGTCTTTCTTTAGCATACTCGGTTTCTGGAATGCTGACAGACTTTATTACAAATCAAGAATTAGAAGATAATACTAACATAAGCAAGTGCTCTAAAATTGTAGTTATTTAGTAATGTAGATACAGAATTCTTTGGAAAGACTATCCTAAAAACAGTTTATATAATCAAACTTCTACTGAAAATGTGAAGCTCCATAAGTGTCTTCCCTTCCCTTCCCTTCCCTTCCCTTCCCTTCCCTTCCCTTCCCTTCCCTTCCCTTCCCTTCCCTTCCCTTCCCTTCCCTTCCCTTCCCTTCCCTTCCCTTCCCTTCCCTTCCCTTCCCTTCCCTTCCCTTCCCTTCCCTTCCCTTCCCTTCCCTTCCCTTCCCTTCCCTTCCCTTCCCTTCCCTTCCCTTCCCTTCCCTTCCCTTCCCTTCCCTCCCCATCACCATACTTCTCTCTCCCCCCTTCCCATTCACCTTCCCTTTCCCCTTCTCTTTCTTGTTACCCTCTAGCTTATTTTGTTACTTATATATTAACAATATTGCAGATTTTACAAGGACACTTCTGAAAGTAATGCCTCTTATTATCAAGAGATCAGAAGCAGACATTGGTGGTATGGTGTTAGAGGTTGAACCTTCTTGACAACATTGATTCCAGATGGCATCAGAGGGACAGACTAAGAAAATGGCATCTGACATGGAAGAGGGTATGAAGCAAAGGTGTGTCAATGAATTGTTCCATGCAGGAAAAATGGCACCCAGTGACATTTATCAGCACTTACTGAAAGTTGATGGAAACCAGACAGTGGAGGAGAGTACAGTAACGCAAAGGGCTGTGCAGTGGCAATGGCGACGTGAAAGACAATTTGCATTCCAGATAGCCATGCAGGTCTTTATGAGCATGGCATGTAGGGTCTTATGCATTGCTGGTAAAAAAGCATAGCTAATAGTGGTGCCTATGTTGAAAAGAAGTGAATCGTAGCTGAGAATTTGTTCTTTCAAATAGTGCTGACTTGGCATCTGTCGTTGTTTCCATGAAAATAAATAGGAGAAATTACTTCCAAAGTGAACTATAATTTTTTTTTGTAGTCAGACAAATGGAAATTGTCTCTTTAGATACAGGTGGCCCTCTAAAGGTGACTGAGATGAGAATATGCTTATAATGCTGTTAATTTATGTGTATACATCTTTATGGTTGGGAAACTCAGCCTACCATAGTTCAGATTAAAAAAGAAATTCCTATTCGAAAACAAAGCCCTGGCACCGAAGGTGGCTGTGATGACATTAAGGAGGATAAACTGCAGGCTCAAAGAAATTAAGAGAACTAGATATAAAGACTGTCGTCACATCCAGGTTCATTGGAATTACTGCTTTGAGATCTATTGTTTGGGTGGTTATCCCCGCAGCAATTGATTTCATCCACAGAGATCGAAGGGAGAAAGTAGAAGAGTTCAGAGAAACTCACAGCTAGCTGTACTGAAATGACTGTTTCATTCAGCTTCATTCATAAGCCTAATTATTTTAATTATCTACCATGGATGCCTCAACATTTCCCAAGGTTTAGAATGAAAAATATTGTATGTGAGGATTTAGTACTTTCTCAGTACATAAAGAGATGCATGAATGACAGTATAACTGAAAAAGTCATGTAAATATGACTAACTTCATTAGAAATTTATATGCCTTTAGCAGCTATGGATTAGTATAACAGTATTCCCAAGATGAGCATTCCTGCTGGCTGAGGTGGGCTGCAGATGAAATGTTCAAACTCATTTCCCAGTTGGGAACTATGAAGAAATAATGAAAATAAATGTCTTTCTATTCACAGCATTCCACTGAAATTTTTAAGTCCCTTATTATATAAGGACAAAGGAAAACATTAAAGCTGGTAACGTACAGTTATTAAGAGGTTGTGTGGAACAAAATGTGTTTCAATAGATGTAGCCTGTTTATCTTTCCAAGATACCACCGAAATCAGGTGCTAGTACTTAGGAAATCTCTGCAGGGGCAACAGTGGCTGTGGGTTTTGGGACCAGTGGATAATTTTATTATCCTGACATCTCAAAACCCCAAATGCATTGTTTGTCCCATTGGATCTTTTTCACATTACATAAAATCAGGTTCTGTGCCACGCTCAGAGTATTCGAGAAGATGTTCAAACTACAGCTGTTCCAGTGGCTGTATAAAATTTTACACCATGACCACACAACAAGACACATTAGAAAATTAGCGTTATGGTAATACATTTATGCTTTTCCATGAAAATAAATCATACTAATTTATACATGCCTACCAAAACATATTTTCAGTTGATAGTAATAACCATTGATAATGTCATCTTACTAATGGGTGCAGGGGGAGAATTTCTTTTGCCTGTTTGACAGGCTTGACTCTTTTGCACAAATTCATGTTTTGCCCAGCTCTATCTGGAGGCATAGTTGTGAGCTTCTTCCATTCTGTTGATGGATTATGTGCCAGCAACACATTAATCTATTTCTGTAGATAAGTCAGGCACAAATGAAAGAGAGTATGTCAAGTCATAATAGTGCTCAAGCATAGACCAGTTAGTATTGCTAAAATAATATCTCCTTCCCTCCTACACTTTCAGATGGAAGCTGTTGCATATGATCATTCTGACAAATATTTCTGAAGGGAGAGCCAGACATTTCATCATTTCTTTAATTTTAACCACTTTAGCAAGCTTTTTTTGAGGAAAGGCATCAAAACAATCTACGCCTGCTGGTATCCCACAGCAGCTGTTGCTTCTGCCCATGGAATTATGCAGAGTTCTTGGGGACTGGTATACTGAAGCTCGCTCTGCCCTATGCAGAAACTGCTGGCAGATCTCTGTGTGCTTCATGGGGAAATTGTAACGGCTGACCAACTGGTACTCCAAAGAAGAAAAACTGGGCAAAAGCCCAGCAGCACCCTTAGAGAACAAACTGGCATGTTTAGTTGGCTGTAGAAGATAAAAAAAGGCATGGTAGTGTGCTAAGCTGATTCAGTAAAACGGGGTTTGTTTTACAGAACAGTTTGGAGTGATTTTAAGGGGTGTTGGAAGGTATTATGCTTTTATAGCTAAAAAAAATTACCAACAAACAAGAAAAAATAATTATTATCTGTCCACTCACTTTCATATTAAATCTTGTTTACAGCACTGGAGTTGAAAACTTACTCCAGATGAAAAGGTGGCCCTGGCAAGGAAGTTCTGCTGACCCTTTCCATGCTGTGGAGCTGTTGCAGACATGGAGGTCATGTGGACTTTTTAAGATTATGTTTTCCTGAAGTCAAATCACAGGGGTGCCAGGTATTACTGCTCACTTACTCTGGCACTTTTTTTTTGTAATGCAAACTCTTTGAAGAACAGAGTAGGCTTTAATAATGGGAAAACACACTGAACAACACTTTTTGAATGAACAGTTACAGTTACAGTGCTTTTAGAGTATGGTAAGCATATGTTTAGTTGTCTTGACATGGAATGTTTTTAATGAGGATAAGAAATATTTATACCCATAGGGATTTAATAATCAATTAAGCACGAAATTCTTTTAGTGCAATGAAATTCAGTAAATATTTCAGAATTAATTTAAAAAGATAGATATTCACTATTTTAAAGGCACTTAACACTGTGCAGGGTTTATTGCTGTCTAGGAAGCCTGCGTTGGCTCCCACCCTTTGGGGGTTGGACTAGAAGAACTCTAAAAGTCCCTTCCAACCCTGACAATTCTGAGATTCCTAGATAAAGTGAATGGAGATACCATTGAAAAATCAGAAACACAGATGCCCCTACCTCACAAACTTAACAATATATAATTGTCCCTTAGCGGACATCATGTAATCATCTGAGATACTGCAGTGATGTAAATAGAAACTGTCCAAGTTCTTCCTTTTCTTTCTTGTTAAAATCTCTGTTTTCCAAAGACTGGAAGGGCATTCTTTCTTGTTTTTGAATCATTTTTTCACATAATAGCTATGAAAATTTGAAGAATTTCAGCTTACGCGTGTTTGCAGTAGGTGATTTAGGAGTAATAGCTTAAAATTATGCTTCATAAAAATCTGTTTTAATCCCATAGAATATCCTATAGCTTGTGTCTTTTTGTATTTCATAAAGTGTCTATCCCTTCACGCTTTAGAAGCTATCTTTATTTTTCTTAGCTTTGATCAAGACACGCTCATTCAGATCATGACAGCCTTAATTACACCCAGAGATACAGTAACAAGGCAGGCTTTTTCCTGCCTAATGCTCTTAGTATCTTATAGTATAGTGTTGATCCAGAATTTTAAATATTATGTATTTTTTGTGAAAAATAATTATCTGATGTGATTGAAAGTTTTGTTGTGTTTTGCCTTTTAACACTACTGTGTTTTAACATCCTGAGGATAATATGAAATGTGTACCAATTTCAGAGTTTACAGTTAAAAATTACATATATGGTGTAAAAAGTCTCAGCTGAAAATTCCTGACTGCTCTATTTGTCTTTTTGTGACACACAAATTGACAGTATCATTTATGCTGATCATTTTCATAGTTTGTTTTACTGATTGTATTCCACAATTGTTATGACTAAGCCTTATTTTATTTCTAGCATTTATAATAATAACATACTGGATTATTTATTCTTTTTTTTAGTAAAGCTTTAACTGTGTAGGGAAAGAATTTGTGTGCTTATGCAAACACATGATTTCCTGAGAATTGTCTGAACCATGTCAGAAACAGCAATAATTACTGTTTTTCACTAGTTCAGATTTCAGCACAGGTATAACTCTCTCCACTTGGTCCAGTGGTATGCAGGAGATGAAAAATACATTTCAACTCTTTACACATTCACTGTAAGAAAATAATATTGCTTTGAATTTTATTAATACAGATGTACAAAATTGCATGGACTACAGTTAGTAAGACTTTCTGTAGAATTCCTTCTGTTTGAACAAAGACTACTGTTCATCCTTTGGTTTTGGTGATCTTTGAGGTTTCTTTCAACCCAAGCCATTCTATAACCTTATTGTATGACTTTCTGTCTTTGAGCAGTACTTGGGCCACTGCCCAAAGCTGCATTTTGTTTTGCATCATCCTCCTAGAATGTCTCACAAGCTGCATTGTTTTTTTCCATAAGTAGCCATTACACTTCACACAATACAAGGATTTAGCAGTCATGTGATTTGAACTCAATCACCATCCTTCTGCAGGTGGACAGGATCTGGACTCAGCCTTAGTGTTGCAAGCAAGCAGCTGGCATACAGAAAACCTTATCTGTGCTTAGAAATCATTAATCCAGATTGCTTACAGCTCGAGGAGGCAAAACACATGATGATTTTCTCCAAGGCACAGAGACTTTATGCAGAGGGTTAAAGTTCACCCTCTGCATTTCCCCACAAAGAAGAAAAAATGCTGATCAATTCTTATTTTTTCCCTTGTCGTTTTACTGGATAGGATACAGTGGTACAGTACTTACAAAGACCTCATCTTACTCCCCGTAAAGGTTTTAACTTTACAACCATTCATACTGTGGTAACAGCCAAGGGTATCACCACTAGTTAAGATATGTATTTCTAGTCATTATACAAATAGGTATGGAAGTACTGAGGGCTTTTTAAATAGAAGTAGACAGTTTGCTGGGTCTAAATCTGATTTTCTTGGTCACAAAAAGATGGAGGGCACATATGTAGGCTGTACTGATAGAAAAAAAAAGAAAACAACAGACTTGGACATTTAAGATTCACTTTGAAATCAGATCCATGAAAGGATATGGGAAGGGATTTTGAGAGCTTTATTACCTCCACGGTTTGATAGGCTGCTTTCTACCCATATGATAAGGAACAAATATATTAATTGATAGAATGACACCTGTCATCCAAGTACTTCACACAAAATTATTATAAATGCATGACTGCTAGCTCTGTTCAGGATGTCCTATTTCTCTGTGGGCTCCTTCAAGGTGTTAAAAGAACTGGGGCATTCAGTACCAGTTTCCCATGGCACACAACACCTACTCCAGCTTGTGAAAACCGCTGGTTCCAGGTATGAAAATGTGCTTTATTTTATGTTTGGCAAACGTAAGGATTTTGAGATTCCATTACTTTCAGGAATAGCACAGAAACATTCTATGACAGGACTCTGCTGCAATGGTGGTTGCTGAATTTATTGTTAAACCTAACATTACTGTATAAATTAAGACACAGTGAGGAGAAATAAGCTTTTCTGCAAATATTCTTAGAGGAGATCTTTCAATTGAGGCTTGGTTCTATTTTAAATAGAATTTTAAGAGCAAGAAGGAGTTTCATAAACACCTTTTTTTGTTGTTGTTGTTCTTAGACAAGATATTATTTAGACCTTTTAAAAAATCCTTTAATTTTGAGGTAGGGTTGAGAAGGCTGGGATGTTTTATACAATGTGAAGTGCTTCTGGCATTAAGCTTTTAGGGAGACGAAGACTGGGTTTTCCGTTAGGTCATGGTAAATAAATGCAGATGCAAAGACCATGTCAGTTGTGTCAGTAGTGAAGTCAGTGCCACACAGACTGTAAAGAATTAGAATAGGACAGGAAATAATTTATTTTTCTCATGACTACTTTCCATTTACAAGTTGTATCTGTTGAATCTCCCCTTGTTTTGTCCTCTCCTTGTTGGCTGTCTCTCTTTTTTATTTGACAGATATTCAACACTTGAGGCCGTAAATTCAGATGAGTATTATTAACAGCCACCATTGCAGTCCCCTGAGGATTAATTTCACTTTGTGTGTGTGTGTTTTTGCAATACTTTCAAGATGCTGGAATGCAGATATGTTTCTAGTAGAAAAGAAGCTTAGACAGTTTGATTCATTTAGCTACACAGCAGGATCTGATTACTTTTCTAAAGTTAATTCCCTTTGAGTCTTTTGTTTTACCAACAAAAGGATATGACAGTAACTATTGCTATGAATGAAAATAATTGCCTTCTTACAAAGTCTTGAGTGAAAATTGAACTTTTTTTTCTGTATTCCCTAGTAAGACAATTTTTTTTCAATACACTCGAAGTAGGATACATTAATCAAATAAACATCTCCAAGATACTATTTATGCTATGTCCTGTTTTTTCAAGAAGTAAATCTTCATTTTCTGAGGAAATTAAAAGATTGTTTGCCTTATTTGGAGGCAGTTGTTATTTTTGTTCAGGTTTGTTGAGCTTGGAGGGGGGCAGGGGGCTTAGAGGAGTTTACTTGGTTGCAGCTGACAAAACTCTCTTCAAGCTGTATGTGAACTTCAGTGGAATTCCGAACAGGTAAAACAACACGTTATATATGTTGCAGATGTGCAGAAAACAAGTATTTTTGTGGTTATGGACTTTCTGTGCACCAACTATGAAACACAGATTGCAAGCAAATACTTCTACTGGTAGTAGGATTTGAGCAGTGTTTGATGCTCTAAAAGTACAAGAAAAATTGTTTTACTTCTATAATCTCACTGAGGACCAAAATGCAGTTTAGAGTTTATCCTGTGTTTATGGAATGAAACTATGCAGATGCTAACAGACTGACTGAGAAACACTGCATATCCCACCCTGCCCCCAGCAGACCCATGTTGAGCATTGCTAAGGAGAAAAGAATATGCATTTTAATAGCCTCACCTCCTTAAATTTTAGGAAAAATTTTAGGAAAGTATTTTGTATACACAAGATTAAACGGAAATCTTAACTAAAATGTGGGAAGCCATGTGAAAAACAAAATAGTCTACATTGCTTTCATAATATTAGCTGATTGTTTTATTTGATACTTAATCTCCTTGTTTCAAAATTTTAAACTGATTGATGGAGTTGTTGTTTTAATTCAGTTTTCATTTTCTCATGGATCAGAATTACATTGTTACTTTTACTCTGAGAGAGCAATTTAGAAAGCTATAGCCAGTGGAGTTCAACTATTATTGCGAAAAAGATTTCTGGATTTAATTGAGTAGGTCTGATCATAGAAAGAAACAAAATCCAGTATTTGGTAATAATTGGTAGAAATATCAATCTGGAAAGAAAGGGTTGGCCATGCATCATTTTCCAGTGTATGTATATGCTATTTTACTCCATATGCTCTTGATAGGTTTTTACCAGATTGAGTCAACAGTATTTTCATTTCAGAGGTACTGGAAGGAGCAGTGAAAGCAGCAGTTCAGAGGAGGTCATATTGGACCTCAAAGATCTTTCTGTTCCTAAATAACATAACGTTATGTGAAGGTAAAAATAACATTAACAATATCTGTTTTCAGCATGTATGAAAATAAACAGAAGTTTAAACTACTTGGGCATAACTATATAGTTACTTAGTGTATATGGAGTCAATCTTGAGATAGTCATAAGGACAATCCATCAATTCAATGTGCATACTGTGATAACTATTCCTAGTCCTGTAACCAGAGATACACACCAAAAATCTGTTGGTATAGTTAGATTTTATATAAGTACAGACTGAGAACACATCTTAATCTCCTAAGTGTTAGGATCATGTGAAAGTTTGCATTTTTAAGCAGTATCTGTCAACACATGAAAAAACTTGCATTTACAATGTAAGCAGTCATGGCTGCAGTGTAGCCCACAAAATTAGAAAGAACGATAAGAGAATAGCTTAATTTATGTATATAGAGCATGAACAAGGTCACAACTGGATAAATGGTTCTTTGCCTTAATAAATATCAAATATAATTCCATATAATCACTAGAGTATAATAAACAAGCCAGAAAATAAGCTTACTGAATTTTGGTCAAGAGTTCAGCGCAGAGACAAATTTAAGACTGAATCACATATTCATCAGTTTCTTGATTGGGTAAATTTTTAAATAAAGCTTCAGAGTTGGCAATGACACTACATGCTGTCCAATGTGTTCTTGATACATTCTGCAAGTGATAAAGTTCACTTCTGTGGTTATAATGTCCAATACCTCTTTTCTTTCAGATTTTGCTGAATAATAAATATTTTCTAATTTTTTGTCTGTGTGCTATGTCTTACAGTAATTTTGTAATCCATTTGAAGACAGTTTTTAGCAGAAGTTCATCCCATTGCTGAACAACTCTCCATCATATCTGAAAAGTCATGGCTGCCACGCATAGTCCTCATGACTGAATAAAGGGAAATATCACTCCTGTTTTTGAGAAAGGAGAAAAGAAGACCTGGGAAACTACAGACCACTGAGACTCAGCTCTGTGCCTGGAAAGGAGGTGAAACAGAAAACATGAAAACATGTTAAGGTGCATATAGGATGAGGAAGTGATAAGAGAGACAGAATACTTTCACCAGTGGCAACAGTGTGCCCAGGTGGCCAAGAAGGTCAATTGCAACCTAACTTACATCAGAAAGAATGTTGCCAGCAGGAGCAGGGAAGTGATCTTTCCTCTGTACTCAGCCTTAGTGAGACCACACCTAGAATACTGTGTTCAGTTTTGGGCCCCTCAGTACAAGAAAGACGTCAAAGCCCTGGAGCATGTTGAGAGAAGGGCAACAAAGCTGTAAGGGGTCTGGAGCACAAGTCTTATGGGGAGTGGCTGAGTGAACTGGGATTTTTTTGTCCTGGAGAAGAGAAGGCTTAGAGGAGAACTTATCACTTTCTACAACTATGTGAAGGGAGGTTGTGGAGAGGTGGAAGTCAGCGTCTTCTCCCATGTAACTAATGATAAGACAAGAGGGAATGTCCTAAAGTTGCATGTGGGGAGATTCAGGTTGGACATCTGGAAAAACTTCTGCTGAGGGAGGTGGTTGAGTCAGCATCCCTGGAGGTGATCAAGAAATGTTTAGGTGTTGTATTAAGGGACAAGGCTTAGTGTGGAAATATTGGTGACAGGTCAATAGTTAGACTGGACAGTCTTGGAGGTTTTTTCCAGCCTTGGTGGTTCTATTATTTATGATCATTGGAGATATTCCTTCCTTTAGGTTTCTTTATGAAGTTTAAACATATTTGTGATTTTTTTTTCCAGTCTAGGCAGTTCTGAATGCATATGAAATGCTCTGATATTTGTTTGAAACTTATCACTAGATAATGAATCTAGGTGATTCAGAAAATGTTATGTGCTACTTCATGCTAACAAGTTTTTACAGCTAGCACTTGCTACTGACTCAGTTTCTTGCTGTCTGTTCTGTTCAAGGCTTTTTAAAGAACTTGGAGCCGAACTTCTGTTAAGTACTCTGAATTATAAAAAATGATGGTTATTGCCACAGCTAACTTCTAAAAAGCTTCCAATGAAACTTTATATCACTAAACTTTGTAATTGGTGTATTCATCCTGTAAAACAAATCACAAGATTTTCTCTTCTATTTGGAATGAATAAAATGCAACTAAACAAAGAGCACTTTCAGGAATATAGAGTATATTCATCAGACACTTCAGAATTAAATAATCTAATAATTTAAAAATAACATAAAAGAATAGGCACATTGCCAGCTCCTGAATTTCCTATGGTGAAGACAAAACATACCAACTGAGAGTAAACTCAGTCTTTTATGTAGATAGTCACTTCATTTTGGCATTATAGAACTGCTACCTTTATTTAGCAGATTTATGCAAGATTGCAAATGCACAGCCCAAGGATTTGGTATCGATTACTTTTATTTTTTGAAGTATTGCCAAAAGAAGATATTGAATTCTATCTTAATAGTTCAGACTTTATTATATTCACCATTATGGTACAATTAATAATAATGAGAAGAAAAATAAACATACTAAATGAACATGTAAAATTGTTTATAATTTTTATGTTTTATACTAATCTTAGACAGATTCCTCTTTTTCTTTTTTTTTTTTTTCTGTAGGTTCTACACACAGCCTATTTTTCATTGTACTTATTGCTTAAACTTTCTGCTATTTTCTTTTGATCATTCTTATTATCAAGGCAGTGACTAACTAAAACTGATGAAATTATTGAAACATTTTGTTTCCTCTTTCTCATGGAACACAAATTTTTGTGGTTTATTTCTTAGTGTAAGGTGAATTGAATTTCCAAAACCTGTCCTCCAAGCTCTGATTCGTACATAAATTCAAACTAATGACTTACGGAAACTTAGAAAATCAAAATTAGATAGATAATTAAACTGGCAATTTTGACAGTACTCAGCACAGGTGTTTTCACTTTTCTTCTTTAAGTAATTCGTATAGACGGATGGACGAGCTCTCCACTTCTTACAGCAACATCTCCGGTCATGAAGGCTGGATAAAAGACATGTCAATAAATATTTTTACAAATCTACTATGACTCTGATTTGTTAATCTCATTTGTTATGACATACAGGTTCAAAAGACTTGGCACTTTGTATTGGCAATGATTCTAGGAAAGTCGATCTCTTAAAGTGAAAGTACATTAGATCAC
This sequence comes from Oreortyx pictus, assembly GCA_036925125.1. Classification (NCBI taxonomy): domain Eukaryota; kingdom Metazoa; phylum Chordata; class Aves; order Galliformes; family Odontophoridae; genus Oreortyx; species Oreortyx pictus. The sequence continues at coordinate 55,807,574 of JAUPFR010000004.1, forward strand.
GTTCCTTATTTTTACACTACTGTGTTACTTGTGTTATTTTTTTCCAGGTTGGAAATATATAGAAGGTTGTTAAGTAGAGGTGTTTATAAATGGGGAAAAACTGCTGGCTTTACTAGTGAACTAAACTGACCTGTGTCTGAATTTCTAAAAGATCTTTAGGAAATGTTTGGTTAGGAAAGGTATGATCAATTGGAAGAATCTTTAGTCACTGTATGATGCAGAATAAAGCCCACTGTGAATTTCCAAAATTTTAAAGCAAGAATTGGTCTGTGAATAGGACATATGAATATGTATCCGCCTGGGGGTAAATTCAGTAATAACTTCACTAGCTAACTGTGGGCTACAGGGATGCAAGGCTTACTCCTAGCCTTTTGAATTCTCATAGTCTATTTGCTTGAACTTCATCATATTTCATAGATGAATCATTCCTCTAATTTTATGTCAGATGTCTTTGAAATCTGATGCAACTTTCATTTTTTCCTGTATTGTTTGCAGAGTGAATGTAGACAAACACTGAAACTGTATTTCTAAGAGCGCCTCAGAAACTTACACAGAGCAGCGTAATTACCACAGTCTATAGACAAGTTTTGAAAACAAATAATAGTCATCAAGAGATTGAAGACATCTTTGTTTTTACTATTTCATCTTCACTTTCTTGATTCCATGGTAAAGATATGAATAATCTATTCTAACTTACTTTGACAGTAATGGAAAATCACTTAGCTTAAAAACAGGAGCGAGACTGAAGTTTTACACAGTCTGGTGATATGACGAGAGAATGGCTTTAAACTAAAAGAGAGAAGATTTCAAGAAAGTGTTTAGAAATTCTTTACTCAGGCAGTGGTGAGCCACTAGAATTGAATTCTCTGTCCCTGGAGACATTCAAGGCTAGGTTGGGTGGAGTCCTGGGTAGCCTGATCTAGTGAGTGGCAACACAGTCCATTCTATGATTCTTTGATTCTGTAATATTTTGAGTTCTCTAGTTCCCTAATAATCTTGATGACTTGTTCAATGGACCTCAGCTGACCCCATTTTTTAACACCTTTCTCAAAATTGAGACCAATATCAGATGTAGGATTTAAGGTACTGTAGTATTGGGTAACTCTTGGTGTATTGGCTACACTCCTGCTGATATAGTCCATGCTTTGTTTAACCTTTAATGCTGTTGGTTCAAGTTTTGCTTGTTGCCCACCATGACTATCAGGACCCTCCTGGTAATATTGCTTCTCAGTCAGACAATCCCCGCTTTTACATTCAACTTCAGGTTTCTGTCCCAGGTGAAGAACATTATATTTCTCTTTGGTATGATTTATGCAGTTCTTGATGTTCCAGTCTCCCAGCCTGCCCGGAAGACAGTGTATTTCTGTAGAGTGATCCTCCTTGTTATCTATTCTTTCATTTGCTACACAGATTTGGAAAGAGTGCCTTTGTTCCTGATGTCTGAATTATAAAGATACTTAAGAATACTGGAACTAATATTGATCCTCAGTAACTCTGATTATCATCAGATATATCAATTTGAATTTGAATCACTAATCACTGAATTCTGAGCTCAGCAATTCAGCTGCTCTTCCATGTATCTGGTGCTACTACTCTACAGTCAATATTTTATCATCTTACCTTCAAGGATGTTGTGTAAGTCTGTCAAAAAGTAAGGCAAGTGATGACTACAGTTCTTATCTGCTGAGGAAATTATTTCATTGTAGAAGACAATAATGCTCTTTAGATCTCATTCATCTTTCTTAAATTCATGTTAGACTTTCCCCCTCACTTTTCTATGGCTTTAAGTTCTTCCATGAGGGCCTGTGGCATAATTTTTCTGCGGACATAAGTAAAACTAATTTACTGTTAGTTTCCCAGATCACGCTTTTTGAACTTTTTGCAGGCAAGCATTGTTTTTTGCATGTTTTATGTCACCAAATACTTTCCCCGAACTCCATGACCTTGAAAAGCTTATAGAAAGTTGATAGACTTTAAAGGATATTGGCTAACTGACATTGTGAGATTGCAACATATTACAGTACTTTTTTGCAGTGGTTCTTAGTAGAAACATAGCTCCATCATAAAGAATTTGCTTTTCTCTGTTTTTTGTTAAAATTTAATGTCCATTATTTTAGGCAATAGAATATTTTGTCCATTTCTAAAAGCTGGAAAGTTAGGGAAAAATCCATTTTTGACTGAATAACTGCACTCACCATCAGCTGTGCTTTATTATTTAGGGAAATTCAGCGGATAAACTCAGCAGCAGTACAATCCAAGGAAAACAAAATAGGTTCAGTTAACGTCCATATAATGTACAGATTTTGCTACACCATACACAACCATTACCGTAACTCAGAATCATGTCATTTTTTCAAGTGGTGCATATATAGCTCAATATGAGAGAGTTATAAAGCTGGGTTACTGTCATTTTTCCGATCTTTCTCTTCAAGATCTTTGACAAAGTTGTTCCAGATGAACTACAGTCACCACCAGGTATGTGATCAGTTACTGAAGATGCACTGGCACTCCTGTGAAAAGAAAAGTGCATATAGAATTTGCTATAATCTATTGCCTTTTCATCATCATTGGTAGTCCTTATTCGCTGAAAAAAAAAAATAAAAATTATGTAATCACCTAAAAATGGAAGCATCCTTACCTTGCTTTACCAGAGAGAGACCTGCTGAAAGAGAGCAGAAGTCAGTGTGACTGATGAAATATAAACAAAGACAGCAGTACAGCAGTAGCCTTCCCCTTTTCCTCAGATATAATCTGTGAATCCAAGACATCATCTCTTTTCTTTCCACTCTCCAGGGGAATATGTACTTTCTTTAGGAGGATATTGTCTTCAACATAGCTCAGGTGTAGAGGATACAACATCATTGCAAAAAGCTGAGCATAGATTTCTGGAGGCCTAGCAGCAGGTGAAACAAATGTCACACTAAAAAAGCACATTTTTTTAGTATAACTGGTTTCAGATGTTCCTTCTAGAAAGGCAGACAGCAGAAAACTTCTCAAAAACCTGTCTTGGTTTCTTTTCTCTTGTTCTGCTCTGCTTTTACTGTGAAAAGATCTATTTAACCCATGACTAGTAGAGATAATTCAGTTTCTTTATTCCTGAAATGTAAATAGGGTAGCAATGCCAAAAAATATTCTTAGTGTTCCTACAGTGAGACTGAAGTGTTTTGAAGTTGATGATTATATAAAAAGTTGTAACTTTAATGTGTATTGCACATTTAAAAACTTCAGACTTTTTTTTTTCACACACTATTTGATTAGGAAATTTTAAATGTTTTTGCTCTCTATATGTTAATCTAAGAACTCTTGTCTTGTTTAAACTTGTTCACATGTTAGAAGTATTCTATAATATACAAAAAATGGAGACTAGTTTTTATTATTTTTTTTTTTTGTAAGTTTGGCACATATATTAATACCTGAGAGTTTTAGCGTAGACTTAATATACATTTTAAAGTTTCATAATATTAAAAACATGGAAAAAGATGCATACTTTAAATGACCTAAGATCCAAAATAGGAGAAACTGAACTACATAGTTCAGCTGCGTGCTGATTATTCTGTCTCACAGATACTCTGACAGAAGATAATACTGATAACAGGGAAAGTGATGCATACATTTGACTTCTGAGATGGTATAGTTTATTTCTTACTCTTAAGTCAGAAGATCAAGGATGAGAAATCATATCATCCCTGTGGACATTTGCTCACCTACAATTATTGCAAAAGATGGATACGATAAATAAGTTGAAGGCCAAGTCTGAAAGTAGTGCCTAGGACATTATTATGTTTGCCTACTTCTGAGGCAGATTTTTGGAGCAGGGCAATATGGCTGGCCTACTTGCTTTTCAAGACCCAAGACAGTATTTCACGTGGTGACATGGAGCATGGGATATGTTTGCAGTCATCTGGTGGTTTCTTCCACCATTGTCAGCTCAGTTTTTGCCACTGTGGGTTTGTGCAAGTGTGACATAATCCACCTTCCAGGTCTTTCCATATTTATAATTCGGCCATTGTCCTCCATACTGAAGAGACTTTGTCCACTTGTTTAATTGCAGCATGTTTCACATATATGAGTAACTTGTGCTATAGTGTACATGGTCAAGACCACCTCTGGATCCCAAGCCTAACTGTAGCATCTCTTCCTTGATGATGTGAGGTTTTATGGGCCCACATATCTAGAAATAATTAATCCTTATGTTACCAGTACAGATGTACCTGAGCCAGTTAAATCATAGCAGACTGGTCCACATGCTCCATTTCTGACAGGCCAGTCCATTGCTCCTCAGGCAACCTTGTGTGACACTGCTCTCTCAGGCTCACCATACTGATGCTCACCCTAGAATGGATGCCTGCTCAACACAGCATGCTGCAGCCTAGGATTGAACATTGTGGCAGGCTCAGCTTCCTGAGCAGTTGGTACTACATGTGTTTTCCACCAGCAGAGACTGACCCTTTCTAGAATACTGTTACATTTTGTTGTCATGCTACAGATGGCAGCAGAGGAGTAGATGGACAAAATGGCATCTAACTTGGAAGTGCATATGGAGCAAAGATCTGCTGTTGAATTACCCAATGCAGAAAAATTTGCGCCCATTGACACTTATCAACACCTCCTAAATGTTTATGGAAACCAAACAGTGGATGTCAGCACAGTGAGGTGTAGGGTGGTATGTTTCTGCAGTGGGTCACCTCTGCTGGGGTAGGGTTTTACAAGAGTAGAAGGCAGGCTATTGTTCATTGATGGGGAAAATACACTGATGCAATGGTGACAATGTTCAAAATAGTATTTTGTAGCTGACTATTTTCTCTATCAAATAGTGTTACTGTGCTCTTTGTAGGTCTCTTCAAAAGTCGTTTTCCAAAATGTCATTTCATTATCCTTGGTAGAGTAAAACTGTCTGTGGTTTCCTATTAACAATTCACTCCCATTGTGAAATGTGGAAGTTAAAACATAGGTAATCTGTCTAAAGGTATATGTTGCATATATTTTATGATTGCATATATATATATATGTATAATAGTTTATATACACACAACTGTATCTATGTATGTATTCATATATGAATCTAAATACATAGGTTATATGTGACAGCTCTTAACCTGAAAAGCCTATCAGTTTTTATCCCTGTTTCAAAGACAATTTCTAGAACTTGTGGAAGGACTCCAGATATAAGTATCTGATCCCAATCAGGGAGACCACGTGATCTATTCGAACCAGAGACAGGAAACATATTGGTTATTTCTAACCATTGATGTACAGTCCATTCATGAAACAACTTTAAATATTAAATAGATGTATGTGCAAGTTGTGAAAGTAATAGTTGAATCTTTCAAATTGTGCTCTTTCAGCCTGGAAGCTCAACTGTAGCCAAGGCTGCATCAACAGAGGAAGGGGGCAGCATGGAGATGGAGGTGATTGTTCTGTTCTGCCTTCTTGAAGATGCAGGTGGCATTCTGTGTCCAGGACTGAGACGTCTAGCAAAAGAAATATATGGAGCTGTAGAAGCAGGTCCAGGGAGGGCTATGAAGATGATTAGAGGGCTGGAGTACCTCCCCTTCAAGGAAAGGCTGTGGGAGATTTGCTTGTTTGCAGTCTTCCAGTATTTAAAGAGAGGTTATAAACATGAGGGAATTTTACACAGCTATATAGTGATATGATAAGGGGAAAAAGAAGTGAGATTTAGATTAGTGTCAGGGGAAATTTTTCACTGGGAGCATGGTGAAATACAGGAATGAGCTGTCCAGAGGTCAGGGGATGAAAAAGGGGCAGAATAAAACAGAATTATATGGACAATTGTAATATTTTTGCCTGAATCTAGGTTCTGATTTATACTTTCTCTCCTGCACAGACAGATTTCTTTGTGCTTATTAGCTTCATTTTATTTTTTTTCTCTTTAATGATGTTCTCACCAGCTTACTGTCCAGCGTTTGAAGAAAGAAGAGAGTTATGAGTGTGACTATTAGTGACAGACTGGAGGGAATTGTTTTACATTAGTTATTGCATGCTGGAACTCTGTAGGACTTGTCAGAGCTGAAGTAACAATCATACTTTTTAATTGAGATTATGGGTGCCAAGAGGCTTACAGATGAGCTGGTGCAGCATCAGATATTCAAACAGTGACATATTTATAGAACATGTTGAGCTTTCCAGGGAATTGTTCATGTAAAGAAAAAGTTTTCTTTTAACATTGACTTTGACTAAAGCATAGGGTTTGTTTGCAAAACAGGCTGTGTATGGGAGGTGAATGCATTGCTTTTCGCACCACTGAGAGTTTATGTAGGACAGGGTTGTTTTCTTTTGTGACAGAACAGACACATTAAGAAAAAGTAACTTATTTTTTCACATTTAAATCTCTGAGGTTTAACACTATGTTGTGATAGAATTAGATTCTTGTGCCTTGGTGCTAACAGGTGCAAGTTTGCCTCCAGGCCAAACATCATTTAAAAGTGCTTCCAGCCAACCTACATAGTGTATTTGTAATGAGTGATTGTAGTAGAACAGTAGAAGATTGTGGTTGTGGGTCAGAGATGTGTCACCCTTGTCATAGCTGTATTTCCAACATATAATCACAAAATCAAATAATATCTGAAAAAGAATCCATGAGGATCACTGAGTCCAACTCCTGACATCACCCAGGACAATCTGAAAGACAAACTGTTTGTATCAGAGTGCTGGGCAAATGCATCTTCAATGCTTGCAGTTTTGGGACCATGACCATGAACCTGGGGAGCCTGTTCCAGTGCCCAAACACCCTCTCAGTGAAGAGCTTTTTCCTAATACACAATATATATTCGCATATGCACTTTATATATCTGTGTGCATGTTATGGCATGGCATGGCATCCAACACTTGCAATGCTTTCCTCTGATTCACTAGATAGGTAAATTAGTCATGAAATGACAATAGAACTACTAAGGTAGGGAGAGCATATGTTAGATCTCTGTGGAACACAGATACACTGATGAGAGCTTTTTTTCATCACAACAAAATTTCTCTGCTTGATACTCATACTAGAATTTGCTGATCATTTACTGCTTTTAACTTCACCTTAAGTGCACTGGGTCCTTCTGTTAGCTTTCGTCATCATATAGGGAAGATATCAGGCAACTCTTTCCAATCAATTCTGTTCTTAAGTTACAAACAATTCCCACACTGCAGAAGATACCATCTTTCAGAGAAAATAAATCTTCTATTTGCTTCTTTTTGAGCTTAGGTATAATCATTTTGTGACCCAAAACATCCTCTCTCTTCCCTGATTCAACAATACAGGGAAGGAATATTTCTTTGCTTTGCTGTAGACTGACTGGATTCACCTGGTATTTATGCTGTGTACATTCCCTTCTCTTCCTTACAATGAGACAGAAAGATTTATTTGAGGTCATAATCTATAAAGATAATCAGAGACATTTTAATAATAGTTTTATGTTCAAACTACTGATTTGGGAGTAAATATTGACAAGGGAACATATAATAGGATCAACATAAAATGTTCTGAACATCACAAATAAAAAGAACAGTCCTATTGAAAAGATGCATGGCATCTTTCTGGTGCATAAGTCATTGAGCTCAAATTTAAGGCTTTAATCTACAGGCACACCTTAAGATATGCAGAATATAGCTCTTCTAAACACATCAACAGTATTTGAAGGTGGAAGAGATTTGAGGAGGTGAAATATTTCTAATTCTGGCTTTTAAAATCCAACTGAGATAATAATAATTAAAACAGTCAACAAAATACTCAAGGACAGTCCTCCTAACCACTGCCTTTGAAGTCTGCTCTGTGGTGTTGCAATCTTTAAAGTCATTCACATTAGTGTATTAAAATCCAGAGAGTAAAATCCAGTTTGAGGCAAGATTGATTTGTTTATTAGTATAATTTCATTACGCTCACTGTATTCAGAACACTAAATATACAAATACTAGCTCTCTTGACAGAAATGCAACCAAGGCCCAGGTTCAGCTTGGATAGAGCTGATATTTCCTTCACAGTTTCTTGTACAATACTATGTTTTGACTACAGGAGAAAAGCAACACTGATAAGACACTAATGTCTCTGGTTGTTGCTGAACAGTGCAGGACAGAGCCAAGGACATTTCAGTTTCTCATCGTTCTCATACTCTCTGCCAGTGAGAGGGACTGGGAGGGCACAAGGAGTTGGGACAGTACAGAATGAGAACATCTGAACTAATCTGGCCAAATAGTTATTCCACACCATATGATATAATGTGAAAAAAGAGTGAAAACGGCAGGAAATTGGTTAAGCAGGCTGACGCTACTGGGAGACTAACTGGACATCAGTCAGTGGGTGATAAGCAATTGCTTGTGCATCACTTGTTTTGTATGTCTGTTTTATATCATTATCATAACTATTATCCTTTTTTTTCCTTTTTCTTAGTAATTTTAAGATTAACCCATGTTCTACTTTTTTATTTTTCTATTTTTTTTTTTCTGATTCTCTTTATCACCCCACTGGGAAGGGAGGAGTGAGCAAACAGCTGTGCTGTGCTCAGCTAGCTGCAAGTTTAAACCACTACAGTACTTCTGGTGCCCAATGTGGTGCACAAAGTGTTGAGAACGGCAGATCAGACCTGAGTAACTGCTAGCAAGTTTGATACTTGATAGTCATGATTTAATTATTTTTCTTATTTGCAAAGATCTTTCAGTCTTTTCTTGGAACAATATTATTCAGCACCTTACTTGCTATTTATTTCCCTGTTGTGTTATTTACCATTTTCAGACATTGGATTAACACTATTATTTTGCTGTGCTGTCTGACCTTGGCTTAAAATATGATAAAATTGCTGCTTAGGAAACAAATCTGGTGTTTGCACTTGGCATTGCAATCATCTTTGTGCTTTGCGAACCGTACTGTGGAAAGTATTAGTAATTACACTCTTTGCTTTGTTTCTCCAGGAACTGGGGGAGACAAGGGTAAATATTTTCCACTGGTTCCTCAGACTTCCTTTTTTCTCTTCCACAATTCCTTCTTTCCCTAAACTAGTTACAATAGCTCTTAAGAATTTTATCTTTCATTGTGTGATGCTCAAACAAGCATGCCCCTCTTGCTTCTTCACGAATATGTTTCAGATTTTGTTTATGATTAAACAATTTTTTAAGAATGTCACCCAGAGATCTGCTCTGAGGCTGGATAATTCTGAGTGGCAAGGAGCATGAGATTATATGACCAGGTTCCTGCGATGGTGGATGCACACCATGGTTTGGAACTTTACCAGTGAACAATTGCAGAATCCTGAAAAACTCATAGAATATTTGGAAAAGGTCTGCTGTCACCCTGGCAATTCTAGAGAGGCAAAAATCACTGCTGTACTGACGCCTGGTCCATGTCTACCAAGCCCTGTTCAACAATATTTAGCATCCTCAATGGGAAGAGAATCTCTCTGGATCTACTGACAACACAACAGGTCCTGCAACAGCTCCAACACCCATGACAGACTCTGTAGCTGCTCCCATTCCTGCTACTGGCCCTTCTGTTACTTCAGTCCTTGTGACAAACTGCAGTAGCTTCAACTCTTGTGATGGGCCCTGCAGTTGCTCCAACTCTTTTGATAGGCTCTGCAGTTGCTCTAAACCTTCTGGCAAGCCTTACACTTCAGAGAACAAAACAGAGCCAGTATCTGTTGCCCCAACAGAGGAAAAAATGCCTATGACAGTCAGATTGTTTAGTGAGGAAATAAACTCCTACTAAGACAGAAGAACAAGATGAATATGAAGCAGAACCATCATGAGAATGGATGGAGGAAGGAGAGACAAAACTCATAAAGGAAAAAGAAGTCATCCAACCCCTAATATTCAGTGTGCTTCAATATATGCAAAAAGATTTCGTTTGCAGTCAAAGCAAGCACTGGACGCTTTAGTGCTGGGATAATGGTATCAGTAGACTGAACTTAGTGGACAGTGAAGCCAAGCAGCTGGAATCTTTTTCTAGGGAAGGTGACATTAATAAAGCAATTGGAAAAGTGGCACAGACCTCTTCAAGGAAGATCTGGTACGTTGCTCAGGCAAATGAGCCACCATAAAGAGAAGTATCTAATACCTGAGGGGATTAGCTGTGCTGCAGGTGATGTATAATATTGACTTGGATTATACCAGTTGTCTCAAGATACATACAATGTTAACTGCTTGTGATGTATGTGGTGGAGATCTGTATGAAGTGCATCAGAATTGCATGCCACCTCCCTGGCAGTAACAGTCTGGAATGGTGGATGAAGTAATGAAGTAGCTAGCCTACTTTGACAGTATGATGAAAATCTCTCTTCATCCTCATGGGTCTGCTTTTCAGCTGTGGAGAAACTGTTTTGGTGTCTTGAAGAACAGAGATATCTTGTACAGATATCTCAGCTATCAGAAGTAATTGCTCCTCTGCTTGTGAGAGAGGATATTGTGTGTAGACACCACGTGCCATCCTGTTGTTTTATCTGCATGACCACAGAGAGGACATGAAGAAGTGGGATAAAAAACTGATCTCTGGAGGCACAGGTGTGTGAGTTGCAAGGGAAAGTAATCACAGGGAAAGGTTCTTTCAGGAAAGGTTTGCTTCAGTTTACAGTGGACAGTTTTTCAGGCATAAAAAGCCTAAAGGAAATAAGATCAAATAAAGATAATAATTTATTGAAGTTTTCTTCTTCTGAAACAGACATGATTTTAATTAGACTGTGCATTTCATTACAGGATAAACATTAAAGTATGATCTTCTGAAGGACTGCCAAGTCATTACATCACCTGTGCTTTCCTCAGGCCTCTTTTCAAAGAAAAGATACAGGGGGAAAGCTGAAATATCACAAAATTTGACTTCATTATGGTAAGATACAAACATGAATGATATTAATGCTTTTTTCTGTGAAAGAGGACATTGCACTGTGCACGCTGTAGGTCCATCTCCTTATACAAAATCAGACTTGAAAAAGAACGAAAAATTGTTCTTGTTTCAAATTTAACAGTTCCTCAGGTTTCAGAAGGGAATTTTTTGATCTTATTTATTTATTTATAGTTATTGTGGATGTATTGTTATTTCTCATGATCATTTGCCTAACGGAAAAGAAATGACCTTTTCTGTGGATAGTATTTGCAACTTGAAGCTGTTCTTATTTAAAAGGGAGGAAAATGAACATTTTCAAAGGGTTTTTATATTCTAGTGGTTGAAAGGCAATGTTTTTAAATGTACAGTTTAAAATGTTTTATATCAAATTGAGTCTTATCTTGATACATTTCATTAAATCTGAAAGTCTTTTTTTCTTGGCACATTAAATTCCATTACCAAAATTACCAGCCTGTGGCTTAAAGCCTTAAACTTTTATCACTAGTAATTGAGCAGTTTCTTTCAAAACCAAAAATAATTTAAAATGAAACATAGCTATTTTCTCTGCCAATTCTGAATCTTGCATCTGGAAATAGTCCCAAAATCACAAAATTACTTTCCATTTGACTAACATTGACTTGCATGATGTGATGTGTCTATGAAATAAAACAAAAACTAAACAGAAGTAAAATACCAAGAAGTGGTATTTAAAGGATTAATCAGAGACAAGTAAGCTGATTCAATTTACTCACATAAGGCACTAAAATTATATTCTGAAATCGTTTCAGTTTTCAGACAAACAAAAACATACTTTCAATTTTTGTCTATATCAGACCTTGTTTTCACTTTCAAATACACTGTCACAGAATAAGTATAACACACAGAATTTAAGGAATCACACTTTGGCATGTTAGTTTTTGTTCCCAATGCAAGAATGTGTTTATCTCTTTTCATGTACAGAGAAAAAAAATCAATTTCTCTTTCCCCAAATTAGCTTCCTTTTCAACTTCAAAATAGTCCATGTGGTATTTCAAAATGCATTTTAAATTTTATGCGGGTTAACCTATCCAAACAGATAGTAACTAGTCTTCTCAATAAATCAACATGCGTCAAATAACATAGAAAGAATTCTAAAAGCAAAGGAAGTTACTTGCATTTGATAAGCTTCTTAGACATCTTTTAATCAAATGGCACTGAGCTTGAACGTCTTTAAGGTTTGCAGTAAGCCTGGCACTGATTTGTTCAAGTTTTGATATGGACATGAAAGTTCCAGTCAAACAAATTGGACTTTGTAGTCAGCATGATAACTGTTGGTACAATTCTGTTATTGCCTTACTGATTCTTTTGCTAAAGTGAGAGAATTTCTCTTGAGTGATCCTGCAGCACCTAATCTTAAGGTGTTCAAGCTGATCTGTCTGAAGATGATGGACAGTTAACATGCTTTACAGGTTTTCAGAGATCCACTGCTTCAATGCCATGATAGCTGAACAAGAAATTGAATCATAGTTTCTTAGGATCACTAAGGTTGGAAAAGACCTCCAAGATCATCTAGTCCAATTGTCCAGCTACAACTAAGACTGCCCATTAAACCATGTTCCTAAGTACTATATCTACCCCATCCTTAAACATAATCAGGTATGGTGACTCTTCCCAGAACGACTTGTTCCAATGCCTAAAAGCTCGTTCTGAGAAGAAATTCTTTGGCCTATCCAGTCTGAATGTACACTCTTGCAATTTGAGACCATTTTCTCTTGTCCTATCACTAGTCACCTGGGAAAAGAGGCCATAACATTACCATAACCTCCTTTCAGGGTGTTGCAGAGTGTCATAAGGCCTCCCATGAGTCTACTCCAGACCAAATAATCCTACTCCCACAGCAACTCCCTAAAAGACTTGTGCTCCAGAACATTCATCACCTTTGTTGACCCTCTCTGAACATGCTCCAGAGCCTCAATGTCTTTCTTGTAGTAAGGGAGCCAAAACTGAACACAACATTGACATGTGGCATCACCACTGATAAGCGCAGAGGGACAATGGCAGTCAAACAAGCAGAATGGAATTTCACATGTCTCTGGTAAAATATACCTAAGCTTGAGTTGGTAAAAAAACAATTTCTGAAGTAATTTATGAATGTAGAATTCTTAAGTATAGGGACTCTGTGATTTATTTGTATTTCATCTATGCTAAGTAAAAAAAACTAAACAAAACTGCTGTCCGGTGAGACTGTGGATGCCCCATCCCTGGAGACATTCGAGGCAAGGTTGGATGTAGCTCTGGGCAGCCTACTCTAGTTGCCAGCAATCTTACCCATGGCAAGGGGGGCTGAAACTAGATGATCCTTGAGGTCTTTTTCAACCCAGGCCATTCTATGACTCTATGATGAATACAAATGAATTATTTGCATTTTTACACCAGGACACAGTACAGTCCTTTTTCATAGTTATTTGGATTCCTCGAGTGTCTTGAAAATGAGTGATGTTCCAAATGATTTTATTTCTCATCTTCAAGAAATTGTTATTTGTGGGATATTATAGACACTCACCTATTATGTACAGTGGAAATGTTTAAGTTGCTGATGAAAAGCTCTCCAATGTTTCAGTTCACAGAATCACAGAATCATAGAGGTTGGAAGGGACCTCAAGAGATCATCGAGTCCAACCCCTCTGCCAAAGCAGGTTCTCTACACCAGGTTGCGCAGGTAGGCATCCAGGCGGGTCTTGAATATCTCCTGAGAAGGAAACTCCACAACCCTCCTGTGCTGCAGTTTCTGTCTGTTTCCCCTTGTCCTGTCTCCACACACTGCTGTAAAGAGTCTGGCCTCGCCACTTTGTCCCCCACACCTCAGATATTTATAAACCTGTATCAGGTCCCCTCTCAGTCTTCTTTTCTCAAGGCTAAAGAGACCCAGTTCACTTAGCCTTTCTTCACAGGGGAGATTCTCCAGGCCCTTCACTATCTTTGTGGCTCTGTACTGGACTCTTTCCAAGAGATCCCTGTCTTTTTCATACTTGGGAGCCCAGAACTGGACACAGTACTCCAGATGAGGCCTCAGCAGGGCAGAGTAGAGGGGGAGGATCACCTCCCTTGACCTGCTGGCCATGCTCTTTTTAATGCATCCCAGAATGCCATTGGCTGGCTCATGGTCAACCTGCCGTCCACCAGGACACCTAGGTCCCTCTCTACAGAGCTCCTCTCTAGCAGGTCATCACCCAGCCTGTACTAGTGCGTGCAATTATTCCTCCCTAGGTACAAGACTCTACTCTTGTGTTAACAAACTACACACTCTAGCTATATTTTTTCCAAATTTGTAGTTTTTCTCTTTGCAAAATAAAATTATTTGAAAAAAAGAAAAAGTATTCTTTGAAAATAAGAAACTTTTGCTCAGTGAAAACTGCAGGTGAAGCCTTGACAGTAAACACTGAATCCACTTTACCTGGAAAGATGAGCTACAGTAGCAGCAAATACTGGAACTTTCAAGGAAGTCTTAAGGATTTTGCCTTGTCAGCTGCTGACAATGCACGTATAGAGAGCTGACATATTTCAGATTCACAATGAAGAAATTTCTATAATTTATTAAATAGTTCTTCTTTAATGCAAATAAATAAATACTAATAAATCACATATACTTTCACTTCTGTGTGTTTGTTTTGTTTGTTCGTTTGTTTTCTTGTCTTGTTTTTTTCCCAAATAGTATTTGAGATCTTGTTATGACCTCTAGGTTACTGGATTCTGAAGCTGCACCTAGAAATTGTGAATTGTACACAACACTAAAACATTAATTTTGAAACTAATTTTAAAAGAGGTTTCAACTGTTGTGAGTTATATTTTAAAATATTTCTGACTGTAAAATTTTGTCCATACTTGATCTCCTGACAATACCACTTTCATGTACAGTACATTCTGAAAGAGGTATGTGTTAAAGGACAAGGTTTTTTGAGGTATTAAAAAACACTGATTATCAATGGTAAGAGATGAACTAATCCTAGCTTTGATAAAGTCAGAGAGGTATAGGGTTATGGAACAGAGAACTCAAGATTTTGTGGGGAGAATAATTAATAAAGGTTTTTATAATTCATTAAGCTGAGGGTAGGTCTGTCTGTATGATGGTAATTTGGAAAGTGCATGTCTATGGTGCATATGTATTTTTCCACCTGCAAAACAGTTAAACAGTAAGTTGATATATACATTTCCATTCATTTTATTTCAGATATAAAAGCCAAAGTATGCCTAAAGGTGTTCTGGAAAGTGGTTTCATAGTCTCGACTAAGACTGAGGTAGAATTCAAGGGCAATAGATGTATATAGTCCGAGCTATATCCATGCAGGACCTTGTAGGTTAAAAGCGAAGTTTTAAAATCATTTACAACTTCATGGGAAATTAGTTTAATGATTCACATCAAATAAGATAATGTTTTGTGTTGTTGACTACTGTTTCTTCTGTATTCTGAGCCCATTTTTTCCCCCTTTGATCTAGAACAACTGCAGGAACATCATCTGGAACAGATAGTAATGGCATGAAGGCATAAATAAGAAATGTCAGGAATGGAAAGGGTATTAGTTAGGTAATATTTCTCGGTTTCAAAATGTACATTTTATATCTTAATATGTTCCAAACATCTGGGTTCTTTCCTAGCTTTTGCTTTTACTATCGAATCCTTCAGTAATAACTAGAATTAAAACTAAGGAAGCCTGTTGTTTCAGATGGGAAGTATATGTTGCTTTAAAGTAACGTATTCATTTTGTGTATTCCATTTTTAGAAATCATTTCTACTTTACTCAGAATGCCTTGTGAGCGCTTCAGAGTCCAGGACATGACTTCAAAGCACCTTTTCAATTGCTTTTCAGACGAATTACAGCTTTCTCTTTTTTAATATATCTTTTTTGTCTCATGTATATTTTTTTCCAAATGTATCTACCATTAGCACTTTTCAGAAAGGAGGAGAAGGAGAAAGGTGTTTGTGTAACACACAGATGCAGGAGTGTTCAAGATTACTGACAGTAACAAGTGCTCCCATTTATAGATCTTTGCAAAATCAAACCAAACTGGATATATGAAACATTGATGAAGGTATTCAGGATATTTTCTTTTTATTTTTTAAACAGATATTTCTTGGCAGATGGTATTTTTTATTTTCCCCAGGGCAACGAGAAAAAAAATCAATAGGGTATGTTTGTTGGTACTCTGATAATCAGTAACTCAGAATTAATACTATGCTCATATTAACTTCTTGGACTGGACTTTTACTCATTCACCTTGCATCTTCAAATAACCTAAACTGTTAATGGTTCTTTTATTCTCCCTTCTTTTTTTATGGCCTGGATTTATTTAAAATTTTATTACAAATGAGATCTTTGGTATCTTTTTCTAATTCTCCACAGATTTCCAGAAGTCACTGCTAGGCAGGAGAATTTTGCTTCAATTTATATTACTGGGTGGGATGTATGAAAGGAGGGTGTCCTGTTCGAAATGGAGGCTCAAAGTAGCGTACCACGAGTCCTGTGTCCTTTCTATGTAATTTTCATGTTAATGTGTTTGGCTTACAGATGAAAGCACATTTCTTCTGTCTGCCAGTTATTAAAGGAAGATTAGCCTCAGATTGGAGATGGTTAAACAGACAATGCAGTAAAGCACAGAACAGATTAACCTTTTTTGCTTGTTTCTCTTTCTTTCTCTCTTCCCTCCCTCCTTCCCTCCTCTTTCCTTCCTTTCCTCCTTCCCTCCTTCTCTCCTTCCCTCCCCTCCTCCCTCCCTTCCCTCCTTCCCCCCTTCCTCCCTTCCTCCCTCCTTTCCTTCCAAACTTCCAAACTTCCTTCTTTTCCTTCATGTTATAGTTAGTTCCATAGGAGAGCACAGAGTGAAAAGTAAAATAAACTCATGTATGTCAGCGCAACTACCAGTAGTCACAGAAAACATACCCCTAGAATGCAAGAACAGTATTTTCATTTGAGACTTCTATGATATCTGGGCCCACATTTTTCATTATCTGTAACATTGGTAGGGCTCAGTAAGATGCCAGTGATCAGATATGACTTTAATACTTTGTAGGGGGCAGGGATGATAGTCCAACATTTGGTGTTTTTTATGTCCTTAGTTTAGGAGAAAGTTAAAACTAGAACTATGATAGAACTGATTACAGGGAATGAAATTGTGAAAATATTGTTTATTTTTTCTTCTAATTTTATATGATCTCAACTGGCTTGCCTTTTGTTGCGCTCTAGGGAGGTATTGCTCCCTTTTTACAGGGAAATTAGTGCACTATGGTTCTCTGTCATGGTTTTATGATTTTTGGTATTGGTATTCCACATCATAACAACATGTAGTGCATTAAGCGTTAAAGAGTTAATACTCCAACTCCATAGATCATGATCATGATATTTCTGGGTATACCTGTCTCAGAAGAGAAGAACTGCATTCCCCAGAGGACTTTGCGATGCTTTGCATTTTTACGTATTTTCCGCTCAGAGGGAAAAGATAAAAACTCTCTGCAGTCACGGGACACTCTCTTTCCTTCCGGATCGACTCAGCAGTGGGTGCTCGCTGCCGTATCGCCTTCAGCGTTAGCGTAAGGCCTTCGGTTTATCGGACACTCTCTCTTGCTCATTTTGTTTGATTTATTAGCTTCAATTCCAATTATATTGTATTATATTGTGTTATTTTGCTTTCTGATATCTTACTTAGTAAATCAGCTTTTCCTCCTCAGATCATTGCCGCTGTTTTGTTTCTAGGCCCATCTCCCTTTTTCCTTTTCCCTTTCCCCCTTCCCCTTTCCTGGGGCATGGGTCTGCGGGTCCCCCGCACCAATCATCATGGAACCAGGCCGATCCAGCCCGGTAAACCGTTGACATTCTCAAAAAGCTTGACACAAGGTATGCCTGTTGCTATATTGCATCTTAATAGCTACTCAAAACCTGGACAAAGCAAATGACATCAAGAATTCAGACAAAAACCTGGCCAACAGTTTGTGTTCTGCTTACCATAGCTATTGAGAGCTCCTTCTCTCCTTCGTCATTAAATGTCCCATAGACAAGAGCTGACAACTTTGTAGGTGATCATAACACAGAATGTGAAAACGTTAAAGATAGGTGAAACAGTTAAATTGTCCCACCTAACAGATAAATCTTTGAGTGCTTGTACTGAGTGCCACAGAATAGTTGCTTTCCCCTCCCTATTAGGTGATCTCCTATCTGATTGTCAGGAAAGTAAATGGACTGTGAACACTGATGTAGAAGAGCTCTGCAGTAGGCATGAAATCAAATACTATTGACTGTGTCTCCACTAGGCAGGGAAGGCACAGTAAGCAGAAGAAGGGATGGATGAATCTTTGTACAAACTACAGTGATGTAAATTAATGTTTTGCTACATTCATACATACTTGAAATTGAGGAAGAACAGGTAGGCATCAATGTGTAATTGTCTTGGATTGGAGTTTCTTTGTGATGACATATAGTGTTTTTGGTGTCTCGTGCTCACAATACAATTACAGGAGGAAAGAATTCAGAAAATATTTCAGAAGAGATAAATACACTTTCACACTCTAAGTAGCAAATTATGCAAACAGACAAATGAGAGTTATGTGTGATTACATTACGGGGTGAGTCTTAACAGTTTTCAAAGGGGATTTTCAGTAACATGGTTAGGGATGGAATGGTTTTATTTTTATATTTTAACTTGAAATATTATTTGGAGAAAAAAAATATTCGAGAGCCAAACTGATTGAAATGATTTGCTTTGACTTTGAGGGCAGAAAATTTCAATATTTGGTTGCAAAAAATTTGTGGTTCTATTTGTCCTTCACCATCACTTCGTCCCTCCTACTTAGATGTAAGTACCTTGAAAAATTATGTGTTTTAATTAATTTATCCAGGCTAAGCTCTGAACTCTAGTGAAAAAGATTTCACACCTGAGCTGCACAGGCTGTTGGAGAGGTGCATTGTAAATGGAAAGGTTTTCTTGAAACCTACCCTAAGTCTACTGAGCTTCTTCCTTGGGCTATCCATAGTAGAACGGAAAAACTAGACATCTATTTTGCAGCTCTGGAAAGTACTATTGTGCCCTTGTTCTTTCTCTCTCCAATTTTAGGGTAAAGTAACATAAAATACAATTTAAAATGTTGAAGTCTGAATAAAAGATGCTGCTGCATACAAGTCTGTTTAAGTACATGTAATTGCATTTACTTTATAATTACACGGTCACAAAATGACCAGTTCATATGTCTTTTTTCTTCTCCCTGAGAAAGAGCTCATACATTTTTAATTGACAGGCTTCTTTTCCAAGCAGAAAGGCAGGACTTAACTATATAAGTTTATCCAGACCTAGTTTTTACTATATCTGTATCAGTCAACTACCTCTGTGTTGCAAGTTCTCTTCATTTGATTTCTGCAAGAGAGAAACATTGATCAATTATCCATTTCTTTTTCATTTATCTAAAGCAGTCCACAGTTAGATAACTGAATTGGAGAAAAGAAATAGAACTGTATTATTTAACTGACCAATGAAAATCAGCCATACAGATGTAAAATGGAGTGACCAGTTCTCAAGAGATGCTTATGCTATGTTTGTTTCTTTTGGAAAAATAAACTCTTTCTCAAACAAGTTTAAAGTACTAAGATAATAATGACTGTAATCAGCTCCAGTGATGAGCCCTTAGAACTAAATTTGTTGAAGAGATAGCCTGAACTTCACACAACACTGATTTTAATGTGAATTTGGATGACATTTGACAGAAAAGATCACTGTATTCTCTAAACTTGCACTTTGTGTCATATGTGAAACTGTATTTTGACATATACAGTGATTTAATGCTGCAGTTAATCATCTTTCACTTTTATGAAATCATGGAATGTTTTCAAATGCTTTGCAAATTGAAGCATTTCAAGGAAATGACAACATTGTCATTAATAGCAGCATAACATTTTCTGTCACTAAAACTGGTTGTTGTTTTTATATTTATTTGTCTTTCACACTTTATTACCATATTACTGAGTTACTGAAGGAAACATTACCAAAATTCTGCAATTTTAATTTAAATTATTATTATTATTTTAATTTTCATTATTATAGCAATTATTATAATGCTAGCAACAAAACTTAACATTGTTATTTCGGCATAGTCAGAATTTCATGGTGTACCAAAGAGTTCTACAACATCTTTATAATCTGTTCAAACTTTTTACCCATCTATTTTTGGCTGACTGTCTAGCTTCTGTTCCTTAACATCAGATGTATTTAGGTTTCAGTTTGATAAAATAAATAATCCTTTGTGTCTTCTCTTTCCTTAGGGCTCTTTAGTTTAATTAGTTTCCATACAAACAGATTCATAAGGCTGTTAGAAATCTGTATCACTTGAATGGCTTTTAACTGAACCATTGTAATAAATATAAGTTTTGATACCAGAACTGAATATGGTATTTCTGGAATGACAGTAGATTTTGAGATATAAGGCCAAGATTTAGATCAAGATTATTCATGTTTATTTTCTGGGGAAATATTATGTTAAAAAATGGTACACTGGTAAGGAAGTTTCCAGGTTTTTGTGTGATTGCTGGTTGAAAAAATCTAGACCTAATTGTAAAGTGGAGAGTGATTGTGACTTAGATCAGCTAATCAGTAATTACGCTGAATTCTTATCACTGAAAAGTAAAGTTGAAGAACAAAGGGTGTAACCACACTGAAGTTATATAGCACTGTGATAACATATATTAAAAAGGTTTACATTTCAATATAGTCTGCCTGACCTTTTCCAAGATACATTCTTTATTCAGGGTATTTAGTCCTCTCTGATGAGTGTTAGAAAAGAGATGATGAGATAGATCACAGACCATTCTTACAAATGGCATGTTTTCAGACAATGAAATATTAGCTGAAGGTTTGATTACTTCAGATCATTGTGGCTTTTATGTTTGTTTAACAGTTTTACAAACCAACTTCATAACAACAGAGTCCTCTGAGTGTCAAATCAACAATTTAAATCCAAATCTCTGGATTTAAATGCAACAGTAAGATGGTGCTAATCAGGGTCAACTGAGATGACCAGAATCACAGGCAGAAATTTGCAACTGTTAGAAGAAATTAAAAGTCTGCTTTCTGAATACAGCAGACAATAGTAGAGTCTGCCTGCTGCTGAGGTTTTATTGCCTCATATGTTGTTATAAGAAGTTTTTAGTTTCTGGGTTAATTTAGAGTATTATGAAGTTATCTTTCCTGCAAACAAAGAAATTACATTAATATGACATTGAACAATGATTGGTTATCAATCAGAGCACAATACTAATCAGTGTATACAGAATTACAGCAATCAGAGGATGTAATTAATCACAAACATTAAGTATGAACCCATTTTTATGCACTTTCTTTGGCCTCCAGCCATCATGTATTCATTATTTGTTCACTTGTGTATTTCTAGCTCTCAGACCTTATGACAATCATAAAACTTCATTTTTGTTCCTTAGAAAACATTTAGCACTCTGGGACTAACAACAGAAATCTAATTATAATTACATTCACTAGAATTATACACATTTTCACTTGCTGCACACTTGCCTCTCTATGTAACAGTTTGAATCAGTCTGAAATAGACCAGCCATTCAATGTATTTTACAAATACATCTTTCAAATATCTGCTGCATCTTCTGGGGATGGCAAAGTTTTTACAGAAGAGAAAGCACTGGGATCTCCACCCTGCTGAAGAAATTTGAGGTTCTTGGTTGAAATTATATACTGCATTTGTGCTGTTTGAGAATCTTATTTGCTAAATTTAATGAAAAAACAAAGTGCATGTTCTGTTTTTAAATAAATGTTGCGAACAGCTCATTGTCAAGTCCAGAATCCACCATATGCACACAGGTGGTGCCTTCTCAGGCAGCACATATGTATGATGGATGCTTAAAAAATAATGTCTCCTGTTTTAGTTTGTTGGCTCAACATAGATGGATACTGGTGGCATGCCGGTAGAGGCATACCCAGAAATATCAAGAGGAAAAAAAGTTGTGTAGCACTCATTTAACAAGTTACAATGCAAATGCTGAATGCCAGGGGTTAAAAAGCATATTGAACAGTTTCAGGTTATGTATTCCCTTTTGCACTAAATAAAAGCCATTAAAATATACAGGAATAAAATGCTCTTCCCATCAATATTCTGTTATATTTTGCTTCTGGGCAATAGATGGCAGCAGAGGGGAAGTCTGACAGAATGGTGTGTGACGTGAAAGTACATATGAAGATGTAGCTGAGTATTTTCTCTATTAAAGGTTGTTATTGTACTCTTCTGTAAAAGATTATTATTTTTTACACCATTGCCTCAAATTTTGCTGATGAACAAGTCCAAACAAGTTCAAACAAGTCCTGGGCAAGGGTTGCAAAATTCTCTGTCTAAGGGACAAGCAGATGGGCATGTTCTGGGGCAACAAAAGAGAGAGAAGCTGCAGCTCAATGGCCTCTGAACACTCTTTTGTGTGGCACTCATCTCCGGGGGGAGATAGCCATCTCAGGAGACGCTTGCCTGGCACACTAGCACGGGATTTGTCACGTAGGCAGGAAAAATGGAGGATAAAAGAGGGATCCACCACCATGAGGATAGGGTGTTCTTCCACCAGAACCCTCACAAGCTGATCCCTGCATGCTGATGGACTCTCTCCTGGGCCTGCTACCTGAGATCTGCTTCTTTCTTCTGGACTCTGCTGTGTCTTCCTGGCTGCACGTGGCTGCTACTGTTTACCTCGAGCCTGCCACCCCTGCTCTTCTGCCTCGGACCATCGGAGCCGCTTGCAACCGGGCTGCCCTGAGGATCCTGGCTGGTGAATATCCCTGCGCTGTACAAATCCTTGCTTCTTTCCTATCTTTCCTATCGCTTGCCTTCCCCTTCCCCATCTCCCTGGTCAATACTGGTAATAAACTGGTTGGACCAACATTTGAAGCGTTGCTTCTTAATCTCACGACAAGTATACATATAAATCAAAGAACCTTTTCTCCCTCCTTTATATTGGAGCGTGACATTTTAGTATCTGTTGTAGTTTCCATAGAAATAAATATGAGGCACTCCTTTCACAGTGGCTGAAGTACTATATATTTGGTAATCTAGTAGTCATTATGAACGTCTGACTCCTTGTGAAGTAGCAAGCAGCAGATAAGTTACAAGCAAATTCAAGTACACCAGCTATCACAGTTGTGCTATACAGTACGTAATGCTGATAATTTATGTTGGGGATGTACCTGAATACTGTCCTGCTCAGTCACTCCTTCCTGCCTGGAGTTGCCACCTGTCCTTTTTGGTGAATTAATTTAGGAAAAGGTGAAAAAACTTTAAAAAAAAAAAAAAGGGTTAAGTTAAATTCAGATCCAATAATAGTTCAGAAGAAATAGAGTAGCCAGAACTAGACCTTAAATGTCATCTTTTTTTTTTTTTTTTTTTTTTTTTTTTTCATAATTAGAAGCAGAGTACAAACCAGTAAGGATCTCTGGCATTTCCTGTTTACTAAAAAAACAATTGTCCAGAATAACAACGTCCATCCATTCCACCTGTAATTAATGCAAAAATCATTGCAAATGACCAGATGGCAAACAACAAGTACATTGTATACATATTGTCTTCCCAACAAGTTTCTCTAACATCCTGTCTGCCAAGGAATGCCAGTTGTAGCATAAATGTGTCATTGATAATTTGTCAGCTTGCCCTACTAATGACAGAAACTGTGACTATAAAAAGATAATTTAGAAAGATTTCTTAACTAATATTTGTCACTTAGAAGTTCACTGTAGAGTTGTTTTTAATAAGCAAATAATACAACACTGTTCGCAAATAAGCTGTCATACTATGTTGGAAAGGCCAATGCATTTAACAGAATAAAACATCAGTGAATACAGTCCAGGCAGAAATTCAGTTTTATTAAGCTTTACTCCCAGTGCCCCCAGCCTACTTCCTTCTTAATTAGATCTTTTACTATCAAAATTAAACTCAAGCTTTAAAAAAGAGATGAGACAGATCACCATTTTCTGGTGTTGGAAAAGCATGTAGGCTCTCTAGTGTCTTCACTAGATTAAAGATACTTTACAATCTTTAAAAAATGCTTCTTACTTTCTGAGGTTTGCCTTTAATGTATCAGAACAAATCTTGAAGAAATTAAAAGAGAGATACGGAACTGGAATTAACTTTGCTGTGGTTTGGTTGGTGTCAGTTTTCAGTTTTGGGTTTATTCAGTCATATGTGCAGACTGTAGAATAAGGATCACAACATGGTGGGGTGCCACTCTTAATTCCCCTTACGCCAACACATGTAGTATGGGGAAGAAAAATGATGAGTTACTGATACGTGTCTTTGAAAGGGCTGTGGTCTTACTGATCGTATAGAGAAGTGTTGGGTGACCCCCATGGCTCATAGGAAAGATACAGGCTCTTTAGGAAGTACAGAAAAGGGAAATGAGGAAAGGAGTGGGAAGTTATTCACCATAGAGTCATTAAATTGCTTGGATTGAAAGAGGCCTTAAATATAATTTAGAACAAACAGCTCCATCATTGGTAGAGTTCCCACAGACTATGTGTTATGCTGCCCAGAGTCCAGTCCTGTCTGGACTTGAACACCTCAAGGATAGGGGCATCCAGAGCTTTGATCAACCTGTTCCAGTGCCTAAACACACTCAGTCAAGAATTTCCTTCTAACATCTAATCTAAAATTCACTTTTAGATTAAAAAAATTCCTTGTGCTATCACTATCAGAGTATGTAAAAAATCTCTTTCCGTCTACATTCTAATCTCCTTTTAAATATGGAAAGGCCACACTGAGGTCTCCTTGGAGCTTTCTCCTCCCCAGGCCAAACAAGTCAAGCTCGCTCAGCATGTCTTCATAGGATCATCTTCGTGGTCTTCCCCGAATCCACTCCAATAACTCCATGTCTTTCCTGTACTGGGAGCCTCAAACCTGGATGCAGTACTACTGATGGGTCATCATGAAGGCAGAGTATAGGGAGACAATTCTCTTCTTCTTGCTGGCCACAACTCTTTTGACGCATCCCAGGATACAGTTGGCTTTCCAGGCTGTGAGCACACACAGTTGGCTTGTATCAAGCTTCTCACCAAATACAGCCACCTCATCCTTTTTCTGCAGAGCTGCTCTCAATGTATTCTTCTCCCAGACTGTATACCTAAGATTGCTCTGACCAAAGTTCAACACTTTAACTCTTGGCCTTGTTGAAACTTATTAAGTTCTCATGGGTACATATTTCAAGCTTGTCCAAGTCCCCTCAGATGGCATACCTTCAGTTGTATCAACTGCATTATTTGTGTCATCTGCAATTTTGCTGATGCATCTGTCATTTTGCTCACTGCCTCTGTCACTGGGAGTGATGTTGAAGAACACGTACCAAGACAGACTCCCAAGGTATACCACTCACCAGCCCCTAAACATACACTGTCCAGATCATTCTGGCTTCTGCCATCCAACAAATTTCTCACCTACTAATCATGTTTCTCCCATTTAGACACAGGAGTATCTTGTGGTAATTGCTCAAAGATCTTGCACAAATTCAGGTAGATGACATCGGTCAGTCTTTCCTTTCAGCCACCTGAAGATGAGGAGAAATTAACTTCTAGAATGCTCTGATTACAGTGAAAGATAAAGTGAATATCTTAGAATAGAAAGCTGATTTGAAAAGGTTAGCTGGATTTACTCTGAGCTGCAGTTCTTGCCTTAGATTTTAAGGAAAATACAGTTGAATTTTGTTTTCATATTGAGAGCTGAGAATAAAAAAGTCCGTAAAGGTTTCTGCAATAGACTGACTTTATTGATATATATTAATCAGATAGAAATGAATCAGCTTACTCTTGTCTATTAAATCAAAATGGAGATGTTGACGGCTTAGAAATAAATTGAGCTTTTCCATGCTGGGGCTGGCAATGAATTTGCTATGCAGAGCTTCTGAATAAGGGGTAACAAATAATGTTTCATTTTGTGTATTCATCATGCATTAAATTTAGAAATTTGACAGGGCAAAAATAGTACTTAGAAATAACTCTACTAACTTCAAGTTAGCACAAACCATACAAGTTTTTCTCTTCAGTCCGTAAGTAATGCAAAAAGCAGTTTTAATTTTTTGCTGAAAAAATAAATCCCATAAGACTTGTTCATTATGTAATTCTATAGCTGTTGTTCAAGTCTCTCTGGAGCTGAAGAAATTAAATTTCTATCATTCTCAAGTATCACGTTAAAAATACTGGCATGAAGGAAACACTGAGGAGAATACATCCATGAGTAAACAGATGCAATGAAATGAGAAAAGAGATAACTTAAAAATAGCATAGCCTTAATGATTAAGGAAACTTGCATGTGTTTTCCGAGTAATTTTTAAGTTTAATTTCTGGAGAAGAAATAAGATGATATATTCTGCCAGATTCACAGGAAAAATATATTCATATGATGTTTTGTACTGTGTTTTCTTTTACAAGCCAGAAAGCAAAACAAACCCTAAAATTAAAATAATATCTTAATCAAAGATCACTATGACTAATAATCACATTTTCTTTCTTAGGAAGATTTGGAATAGTTTGACTTAAACTGTACAGGGAGTTAAGAGCTTGGTCATTCATCTGTTTACTTGGGAAGAAAATGTACAGATGGTATGTTTTAGATAACATCACTGGCTATTTCCATTTTCAAAAGTTAATTTTTCATTTATCTAGTCATTTATCTGAAAATTTCACAGTTTCTTAAATACCTCTAGTAAGCTCTCTTTGTAATTACTTTTAAGTGGCATTAAACTTTTTTTTAAACAATAATGATAGTGCTACATAAAATATATAATTTGTTATATATAATGAAAAGATCTAGAACCATCTGTCTCTTTTGAAGCATCTCATTACTCAGATCACACAAAGTATGCCACTAATGCTACTTAAGTAAAAAGATTATATTTATTTATTTGTTGGATTTTGATTCATGAAATTACTAGTATATGCTAGTATTCCTAGTATGTGATTATATATATATATATATATATATGTATAGTTACATATAAACATTTGGATTGAGCCTGTGTAGTTAGCCATATGAACCTTTCTGCCATTAAACATTACAGAAATTAAGAAATCAACACATAGTTACTTGTAGGACAAATGAATAAAAATATTATATATGTATATATATAACTTAAAATATTCAAAATTACCAGTTTTAGCACAAAAGTCAACTTCTTTGAACATCTGGAGGAAGATTAAGATTCCAATAGTTTTGTAAATATCCAGTCACAAATCCTGATGAAACTTCCATTGTTGCATACTCTAACTTAGCTCAGCTCTGTATCTGCTCATTATTTAATGGCATTTTTGGATCCGTCCTTTAGGCATTACAGTTGCTGACCAAAGTAAAACATGAAGTAAATTGAAAGGAAATTAAACTCTTTTATATAAAGCTCCAGAGTCGTGTGCAGAGCTCAGAACCATGGGGAATCTCGCAGTAGACAAATGTATTTCCTATCTGTTAAAAATAATTTTGACTTCTAAAGGATGAAGAAGAAAACCTTTGCCAAGAAAAAAAAAAAAAAAAAAAACCTTTACCAAGAAAAAAAAAAATAGTTCAGTAAAGATATCTAGTGTAGCATGTATAGAAATATTTTAAATTAGAAAGGGGTATTTTACTGTAACATTAAAAAGAGTAGTGCACTTTATTCTAAAGTTCTCCTGGTCTTTTATCGATATTTTAATGCATTAAAAAGTCAGAGGTACTTACTGCTGCTGGATTCTCCCATAAAAACTCTCTAGAGAATTAGGGATATTTTGAAGTACATCACAATAGACTTTCTGCTTAAACATCAATGGCAATTTAGATTTTATAACTAATAAAAATAAGAAAAAAATACTCTGCTCTTTCCTGCTGTCAGGAAAGAACACACGCAAAACAAAACAACAAAAACAAAACACACAAAAGAACTCAACTATAATTAATTTTTTTACTAGTAATCATTTATTATTATTATTTTTTTCCTCTCTCAAGAAATCAATAAATCCCTTTTTTTTTTTCCAAAATTTTGTCCCATTCAGGAACTTTCTAGGTCTTTGGCACTGCTAACCCATCTAACTTGACAGTGAATATTGAGCAACTCTCTATTTTTCCTTAAGTACTGGGAGGCTACAATATTGTCTTTCTGGGGCCTCTACTCCAGGGTGAAAAACCCCAACTCAGACTTTCTTGGAGGAGAAGTGCTACAGCCCTGTGATCATTTTCATGTTTCTCCTTAGGAACGTTTCTCTCCAAGTGCTTCATATAAAAACGAACAAGCGCATAAACAAATAAACTTGAAGTGCCTGTTCTTGAACAGAGGTGCCTTAATTTGACACATTATCTTTTATTTTTTTCTCATGCTTAGTCCATCACAAAATAGCAGTGTAAGAAACCTCATATGGGGTTATTACTCATTCATTCTTGTGGTGGAAAGGATGATCCTTTAACCAAATATTACTCATAAGCAATAAAAATGTTTCATCCAACATCTGTGAGAATTAGCAGTGCCTCATTAACTTTCTCTGTGTGAAACAGTCCAATAATTCAACATTTTCAGTATTTCAACAGGTACATTTTAATGTAATTGAATTTCAGTAAATAAATGTATACAGTCATAATTCCTAGTTTAAGAAATAGAGCAATACAAGGTCTATTATGGAATATGTACAGGATTTCTCATTTTCAAAATTGCACTTAGGCACTTTTTGCAGGAAACATATAGAAATTTATGCAAGAAAGAAGGAGTTTGGTGGAAATTTTCAGAGGGTATTGTTGAAGAATTAAATTTCAGAAGTTTGTAACAACTAGAAAGTGGTGTGAGAATGTTCATGGTGATCTAAGCAGATCCTGGCAAGAACTGTTATCAGATAACAGTGTTACAGGAAGTTTATTATCCATAGCAAGTATGTAATCTGAGATAGAAATTTGTTGACTGAAATGATTGTGTCATTTTCAAATTTATCATTGCTGAAGTTTGAGTGTGCTTAACAGGACTTCTTTTCACTGTTCTCGTGAATGGCTGCAGGAGTTAGTCTATAGTCAAGTTGTGCGTGATGACACTACCTGTTTCTGGATTACTGGAGTTTTTTCCAGGTACTGCAGAGTATTAGTTCAAACAAACAAACAAAAATTTAAAAAATGCAGGTAATGTAAGAATTGAGTTAAAACAAAACTCTTCTGTATTATTTATTTTTACGTGTCTGAGAAATATATCACAATGTACACAGGCAAACATTGTATATGTATCTATCTAATAAGAAAATATGTATTAAAATTTATTCTTCTTACATGAAATGTATCTTGAAGTAAGTTAGAGCTTTCATTTTTCATGCCGAGTACTTCCTTTAGCCATAAATTATTATAGAACATGCTTCTTTAAAAGATAAATAAAAAGTTATTTTTAACTCTGAAAAAATATTTTGATTAAATATTTATTATGTCTTTAATAAAAATTTTCAAAATTTCTCTAGCAATTCTGTCTCGTAGCTTGTATTTTTTTCTTCTAAAATCTATTTAGCTATGCTAATAGTTTCTGTCACATATTTTTATTTTAAAGTTAACATCTTAAATCCTAACCCCTATAGAGTACTTTAAGGCAGTCCATAAAATTAAAAAAAAAATTGTGAAAATAGATTTATTTCTGAAAGAGCAATGGTAAATCTCAAAGAGTTCCTAGAAGAAAATTTACTTTAATTATTTAATTATTATTATTTTAAATATGTATTTTATTTGATTCTCTTTGCTTTTAAGGTACGACTAAGGTGCCTAAAATATAAGCCTTAAACTGCCAGAAAAAATTGTCTCTAAAATGTTTATTGTGTTCATTTAGATTTTAGATGTGATGTTATTATTCACCAAATTATTCTTTCCCATATGCTGTGATTTTAGATTTGAAAGCAAAAATTAGCAAGATGTATCTCCCTACACAGCAGGTCCCTAACACAGCTCCCTGTTGCTTTCATGCTACAACCAGTTGAAGCAATGAAAGGTAAATTGGGCAGGTTAAGACATGAAGAAAGTGAATGAGGGAAAAGACGCTAATCTCCTTAGCAGCAGCTTTTACATAGATTAAGGAGGTAAAAATGCTTTGCTCTATGAGAGAGAAATGAATGTGTTCAGACTGATTATGTCTTTCCCTTTTTACATCCCAAATCTCTTATTTCAGAGGTAAAATATTATTTTATTACATTATTATTACTTTGTTTTAAGCATGTATTCTTTTTAACGTATAAATCTTTTTTGCATCTATTCCGTCTGACTGGGAAAAAAATAAAGTATTCTTAAGTATGAAATGTAAGATGCTGTGTGAAACTATATCTAATTATTATTGACAAGAAAAAAACTCAGACTTATGCCCCTGAAAATACATGAAACAGCATGCAGGAAAGGAAGCATAACTGTATTTTACATCTTTTTACATAATGCCACAATTGCATTAATGTTGATCAGGTGTGCTTTCTCTTTGAAGGTACATTTTCTTTTGAGAGAAATTTGTTTTTACCTGAAAAAAAAAGAAAAAAAGCTATCTACTGAAGATTCCTTCTTCCAGTAACTATATTTTTACTGCTTTATTGACATTTTATAGTGGAAAAGACTGGTAGTTATAACTAATTAGGAAACATTAAAATGCTATGACTCAGAAAAAGTTGGTTCCATCTTATATAAAGCATAACATCTCAGAGCTACATTCTATGCTTTAAAATGGTTTCTAACTTTATCAACAAGGAAATGGCAATCTTTTCAATGTTTAAAAAAATACTTGTTTTCTTAAGACTATTTTAATATCTTTTCCTGAGAATGATTACTAAAAAATGTCCTTTATCAAACAGAAAGTCAGATTTTATTTCTTTAATTTACTTTTAATAATTTTTATAGCTCACATTTTTGTGGCAATACATGTCAAATGGACTGTGTTACAGTTAAAGATGAATAGAAAATAACTTTGATAAATTAAATCACAATGGATTTTTTTGTTGTTGTTTTATACTCTAATAACAGTTTTTTCCCTAAATCTTAGGACATTTTCCACTTTTTTTAACTCAGCCATGAAGGAGCTATAATAAAAAGCTTCTACTCTTTATTAAAGGATTAGCTTTTTCCTGTAATTGTTATGGAATAAATGCTAATTTCAGTCTTCTTCACAAAGGTACTTGCTTTCTGCCAACAATTCTCTCAAACATATGTAGTATTATAGGAGAGCAGAAGGAAACAACAGACACAAACACAAAAGTAGTAAACAATACACAGGCACTAGGTCTTTTACAGATTAAGTTTGAAAGTATGGCTTACATAAAATTCAGATTATTTGAAAGGTAAGTCTTTCAAGTAGAATAAACACATGCTGTTAGAATACTGAGGAATTACATTTTGAAAAGTTCAGGTTTAAAACTGCTGTAGAACACAGCAATAATTCATGTAAATCACAGGTATTTAATGAAAATTTCTAGAGTAATCTGCTTAAAAGTCATATGCTTCTGCAAGGCAAATGTCTGTTCTAAGCTAATGACTGATGCACTACATAGCTACTGTAATCAGACTGAATCACTAGAAGTGCAATTATAGAAACACTGAACATGAGAAATGTTTAATTATGTAAAAAACTCTTCTTCAGTATTTGCAGTTAGATACTGAAAACTCCACAAGGTATATTTCACAGAATCACAGAATTGTAGGGGTTGGAAGGGACCTCTGTAAATCGCCTGTTTCAACACACATGCTAAATCAGATTTCCTAGAGTATGCTGTAGAGCAAAGCATCTGGGTGTATTCTGAGTATCTCCAGGGAAGGTGACACCAAACACTCTGGGCAGCTTATTCTAATGCTCTGTCAATCTTAGTGTGATGATGCTTTCTCTCATCTTCTGGTGGAAATCCCTGTGTACGACTACATCCTGTTCTCCCTTGTTCTGTTGTTGGGCACTACTAAAAAGAATGTAGTCACATGTACCTGAGATTTTGATAAGCACTGTTAAGATCACCTCTCATTTCTCTCTTCCCATGGCTGAGAAGTTCCAGGTCTCTCAGTCCTTCCTCACAGTCAAGATGCTCCAGGCCCCTAATCTCTGTGGCCTTCCATCGGACTTCTAGAATTTCCCTGTCTTGAACCAGGGAGCCCAGAACTGAGTACAGTACTCCAACGTGGCCTTACAACGGCAGAGTAGAGGGAGAGAATAAACTTGCTGGCCACATTATTTTTAATGCACCTGAGGATACCATTGGTCTTCTTGGACACAAGGACACATTGCTACCTCATTTTTATACCCATTGTCCACAGGACAATAGAGCCTTCTCTGCAGAGTTCCCTTCCATCAGGTCAGCCTCTAACCTGTACTGATGCATGCAGTAATTTTTCTCCAGTTGTACTCTACACTTGTACTCTACATCTTGCTCTTGTTATAGCCCACAAGGTTAATCTCCACCCAACTCTCCAGCCTGTCTAGGTCTGACTGAGTGGCAGCATATTCTTCCAGTGTGTCAGCCACTCCTCCCCTCTCCATCATTAGGAGATTTCTTGAGGGTGGACTCTGTTCCTTCATCTGGGTAACTGATAAAGACGTTAAAAAAGATCAAACCCAACATCGACCCCTGTAGAGCGCTACTATGTATAGCATCCCAAGTAGACTGTGCTACTGATCACAACCCTTCAAGATCTGCCAGTCAGACAGTTCTCAGTTTGCTTCACTGTGCAATCGTCTATCCCACATTTACTAAGCTTTGTTACAAGTATGTTGTGAGAAACTGTATCAAAAGCCTTGCTGAATTCAAGGAACACAGCATCCACTGCTTTTTCTTCATCTACTCAGCCAAACATGGCATCATAGAAGGCTACCAGGCTGGCTGAGTGTGATTTCTCCTTGATGAATCCATGGTGAGTAGTTGAGCTAATTTCTTTTTTAAGTTCTATTTTATTTATTTATTTATTTATTAGTCTCTAAATTGAACCGATAAGGAGTTGAAAGTTGGGCTATTAGGTGGATAAAGAATTGGTCAGATGATCTGACCAGAGGGTGGTTGTTTCATGGCTCTATCTCCACATGGAGGCCAGTCATGAGTGGTGTCCCATCTTGGGACTAATGGTCTTCAACATCTTTAATGATGACAGGGTCAACGGGATCCAGTGTACCCTCAGCAGCTTTATTAATGAAACCAAACTGAGTGGAGCACTTCACACAGTAGAAGGGAGAGGCATCATCCAGAGGCACCTGGACATGCTTGAAAAGTGGATACACTAGAATATAATTAACTTTAAAAAAACAACTGCAGTGTGTTGCACTTGCATCGATGCAATCCCAGATATTTGTACAGAGTGGGATAAGAACTTCTTGAGAGCAGACCCGTGGTGAATATCTTGGGGATCCTGATGGACAAAAAGCTGGACACGTTTCATCAGTGTTATCTTGCAGTCCAAGAGGCAAGTAGTATCCTGGACTGCATCAAATGAGTAGTGGCCAGGAAGAGGATGGATTCATTTTACCCTGCTCTTTTGTGGCCCCATCTGTACTACTGCATCCAGGTCTGGGGTCCTCAGCATGAGAAGAATGCAGAAGTGTTAGAATAGTTCCAGAAGAGAGCCATGAATATGATCAACGGGGCGGCACACCTCTCCTTTGATGAAAGGTTGAGCGAGTTGCATTTGTTTAGCTTGGAGAAGAGAAGGTTCAGGGGACACCTCACTGCAGCCTTGAAGGGAGTTTACAAGAAGGAATGACTTTTTTTTACAGTCTGATTATGATAGGACAAGAAGGAATGGCTCTAAACTAAAAGAGGGGAGATTTAGATTAGATGTTAGAAAGTAATTTTTTGCTCAGAGGGTGGTGAGACGCTGCAACAGGTTGCCCAGAGGGATTGTTGTAGACGGTTTGTGGGCTGGTTCGGCCCGGTTCCGCGACAACTGAGGAAGGAGACCCACAGGCCCACACCCTGGACAAGGGGAAGGGGGAAAGGGAAAAGGGTGGTGAGTCCCGAAAAAAAAAAAAAAACAAAAAAAAAAAACAGCGGCAACGATCTGAGGAGGAAAAGCTAATTTACTAAATAAGATATTAGGAAGTAAAATAACACAATATAATACAATACAATTGGAACTGAGCCCAATGAATCAAACAAAATGGGCAAGAGAGAGTGTCCAATAAACCGAAGGCCTTGCGCTAACGTTGAAGGCGATACGGCAGCAAGCACCCACTGCTGAGTCGATCCCAAAGGAAAAAGAGAGTGTCCCGTGACCGCAGACCGTTTTTATCTTTTTTCCCTTAGAGCGGAAAACACGTAAAAATACAAAGCATCGCAAAGTCCTCTGGGGAATGTAGTTCTCCCTCTCTTCTGAAACAGGCATATCCATAACTATCGATGATCCACAGAGCTGTAGCATTAACTCTCTAACTCCCAATACACCATATGATGTTATGATGTGGAATATCAACAATACAACAAAAATCATAAAACCATGACATTCCATCCCTTATTCCACATCATTACATCATGCTTAATATATATAATATATATATAATATATATATATGCACATAGAATTACTGAGGGCGCTCTCCAGACATCAAATTCCCTTGTGCTACACATTGAACATCCCCATTCTTCTGCATCACCCACCAGGTAGACCCAGGTCCCTGAGCAAAGATAGTTCCACGGAGAGGTTTGCCCTCTCCAGAAGCTGGAAGGATCCAAACTACTTTTCCCACCATGTTCTTTACATGTACTACAGGGACCTTATCTCCCTCTACAGTAGGCAGAGAGCTGGATTGGGCAGGACCATCGCGATTGATTGATACTCGAGTGTTGACCAACCAGGTGGCTTCTGACAAATTCTTCTCCCAGTGCTTAAATGTTCCACCACCCATTGCTTTCAACATTGTTTTTAGCAGTCCATTGTACCTTTCAATTTTACCAGAAGCTGGTGCATGATAGGGGATATGATAAATCCACTCAATGCCATGATCTTTGGCCCCAGTATTTACAAGAGAATTTTTAATATGAGTTCCATTATCAGACTCAATTCTTTCTGGAGTGCCATGTCGCCGCAGGACTTGTTTCTCGAGACCTAAGATGGTGTTTCGGGCAGTAGCATGTGGTACTGCATATGTTTCAAGCCACCCACTAGTTGCCTCCACCATGGCGAGCACAAAACGTTTACCATTGCGAGATCGTGGCAAGGCGATATAATCAACCTGCCACGCCTCCCCATATTTGTACTTTTGCCATCGCCCTTCCTCCCAGAGAGGTTTCATCCTCTTGGCTTGTTTAATTGTGGCGCATGTATCACAGTCATGGATAACCTGCGCAATAGCATCCATAGTTAAGTCCACCCCTCGGTCTCTAGCCCATTTATATGTTGCATCCCTTCCCTGATGGTCCGAGGTCTCATGGCCCACCGAGCTAGAAATAATTCACTCTATGTTGCCAGTCCAAGTCTACTTGAGTCACCTTAACTTTGGCAGCTTGATCTACCTGATGGTTATTCTGTTGCTCTTCAGTTGCCCGGCTCTTAGGAACATGAGCATCTACATGGCACACGTTTACAACCATATTCTTTATTCGGGCAGCAATATCTAAGGCTAATTGGACAGCCTTTACCTCTGCTGATTGGCTTGATTCCCCTTCTCCTTCAGTGGCCTCTGCAACTTGTCACATGGGGCTCCACACAGCAGATTTCCATTTACAGTGCTTTCCCACAAAGCGACATGATCCATCTGTGAACAGGGCCATCAGAACATCTTCTGGTAGTTCATTATACGGTGGGCCCATGAGACCTCAGGCCATGTGTATTCATCTGTGTGCCTGAAGACACTTCAGACCAGACCAGATGGGATCCTGGACAGCCTGATCTAGTGTATCTCCAGGGAGTTGGAGAAACATGATATTTAAGGTCCTGTTCAACATAAGCCATTCTATGATTCTTCTACTTTCTTGGAGATGGCATCCAGAATAAATCCCAGGGAAGGATGTGACATTGAATGGCCTATAATTTCCTGAGTCTTCTTTCTTGTCCTTTTTGAAGACTGACATGACATTGGCTTTCCTCCAAATGCATATTTTTTCGGTGGTCTACTTTGCAGCTGTGTGAAGGCTTTCAAAAGGATAGGTACTACTCTTCGCTGTAATGCTGAGTTCAGTATTCACTGCAGAGGACTCGTGGGAAGAATATGGCTACTGAGGATGTGTATGGGAGCTGTTGAATCATGACATGAACCACTGGTGGATCACCTGAGGCGAGCACTGAGTCAGCCGCAGGAGCACAGGTGAAGGCAATGTACCTGTGTGACTGGAAGGGACGGAGTCTGGCTCTACCTCTCCCAGACCCCATTTAAGGGCTGACCAGCACTGGGGAAGGATGTCTTATTGGAGATCCCTTCTCTGTGGAGTTATTGGTGAACCTCAACCATCTGGAAAAGGTGAGCCTCTCTTTAATCACCGGTTGTCTGTTTACGATCCAGATAAGCCCAGCAAAATATACCACATTCCACATTATTTTCTCAGAGTACTACTCTTTTGGGTTATTCACCCTACAGTATGACATAAATATTTTTAAGAAATTCCAGCCTGTAGTTTTTGTATATTTATCCAATATATTGCATTCTTTCAAGCAGTAACTTTAACTTTACATCTCAGAATTTTCCTTCTGTGAGAGTTTATATATATACTGTTGTGTGAGTACACATAAAAACTCAGTTCCTAGCATATACCCATGATACTTCTTACAGTGATTGTATAAAAACAGTTATGTAGCAGAGGACTCAATCTGAGCAAATTTTCTGAAGGTCTGTGGTAAGACTCTGTCGTACAGTGGATATTCTTCCACTGTCAAACAGTTCAAGTATTTCTTTGCACTACCTGTTTGCAATAGGTGAATATCCTAACCTGGAAATAGTCTGTAGTCGTGATAAAGAGAAGTTGCTCTATGATCTGAACAATATATTGTAAAATTACAAAGGAGAAACAAAAATAATTTGTTTGTTTTTTAATTAAGAAATCTGGCATCTTGTGGTCTTTTATTTTCATTTACTTTTAAGTTACCCTCACAGTAACTTCTGACTCCGAAGTCACCACGTTGCTACCCATTGCAATTCCAGTGCATAGCATTAGAAAACTTATGTCTAGTAAGTAATGTAGCATTTCATTCTTTCTTTGTTGAACTTCCAATTGTCTTTCCTGAGGTACAATATTAAAACTTTAATCAATTAAAAAGCATTCTCTCTGTCTCATGTTTACCAGTCCTGCCTAGGGTGAAAAGGTCATTAATAACTTAGGGTGTTTCCTGGTGTTATGTGACCACTTGATAATAACAAATAAATATCTCTTCTCCAGTTTGACGAAAGTTCAGTGAACTGTAAGCAACACAGGATAGGTTGCGTCTGCCTTTTAAACAAAGTCTTAACACGGAATAATTTGTCTTCATATATGCTTTTAAATTGTCAGTGTTCTGAAGTGCTCCCATGGGCTAGGAGCTTTGTCACTTGAATGTTCTAGATAATACAAAAAAAATCCCCAACAGTTTGTAAATTATGTAAAGCTCCTTTACATTCCCTGATAGTAAACTGAATGAGATTGGCAGATCTGAACAGCCAGACTAGGTTAACTGACCTCCCTATGGTGTGAATCTCTAGTCTTCTTGCATGTTAGTCCACCATAGTTGTGCTGCAGGTGGCAACAAGTGTGTGCTACTTGACCAGTGGGAGTCAAACCAAAGTGGACTGAGGAGAACATGGGAGACAGTTCTCTTGAAACATGAGACTGAGCCTGTTGCACTGGGAAAAGATACTAAACCAGAGATTTTCTCTTGAACTAATGGAAAATGAATGAGGGAAGGTTAGCTTAGCAATTTTTTAGATGAAGTTACATACGTACCTTCCCAGGAAAAGCACTGGTTTACAGCTAGTGACATAAAGTATTCAGCTAACAACTTTCAAGATTTTGTCAGCAATGCCATGTGGCACTGAGCTCTCAGTGCAATCAGCACTACTGGGAAAAGCCCTCAATACTGCAAAGTAATGAAATATTTGTCATACTGATCCACAGTTTTGGCCTCTGTGGATCATACCATAAACACTGAGTATTTAGAAAAAGAAATTTTGCCTGGAAGAAAAAAAAAAAAGGTTTTTCTTCATTAAAAAAAAAGAAGACACAAAAGGTGGTTTGGATTTTACTCTTTCTGTTAAAAAGCTTAATCATTCATTTTATTTCCACAGGGCCATTTCATTTCCTGCACCTTTTAATGGATCTCTTTCAGGTGAAAGATACATTCACCTTTCACCATATGGTTTCTTTACATATTAAAATTTATTAAACACTTTAAATTTACAATTCAGTTCATATTCAGTGGCTGTTAAACAAAAAATAGTTCAAATATTTTTAAATATGTGAAGTATTCCTGTCATGTACAAACCTGAAATTATTTTCCCCATTTTTACTAGAGAAAAGAACTTCTTCAAGATGAATTAAGTGGTTTGCAACTAGAAAGTATTTGCTTTTCCTTAAAACATTCCAGGTACCTCAGATACTATGGAGATTTTCTTGAACATAAAACTATATTTGCCTGATGATTGCAATTTTTTTAATATGAAAAATAGTTGTGAAAATGTCATGGTTCCTACATGCAATAGATTTTAGTACCTTCAATTTAGGTAATACCACTGGAAAATTCCACTGAAGAATTATCTT
Organism: Oreortyx pictus; assembly: GCA_036925125.1. Classification (NCBI taxonomy): domain Eukaryota; kingdom Metazoa; phylum Chordata; class Aves; order Galliformes; family Odontophoridae; genus Oreortyx; species Oreortyx pictus. The sequence continues at coordinate 55,846,034 of JAUPFR010000004.1, forward strand.
AAATATCCTAAAGGTCTAACCATTGTCAACATTTATGTTATCACATCATTAGATAATCTAGATCCCTTGCAGTCTGAAATAATTCAGTAAAAGATTATAGGTACAGAATGTTTATGGGCCTTGTTCAAAGTTCTAACTTCATGTTCCTCCAAAAATATTAGTTGCTAAGTGAGAAAGGAAGAGCCAAGAGGGTCTACAAAGCGGATGCTTGCTGGCTGCCAAAATATCTTAGCAAAGAATACTTGGAATAATAAAATCATACCCCTGCAATTTTTGTTGTGAAGAGATCATTACATTGATTTGCTTGTAAACATAACAGAATAGAGTTGGTATATTGAAAAGGGGGTACCCTGCTGGGATTTCATTTCTGAAGAAGGAGAATTTTTGGCTCAAGGTTTAGATTCTTCTGATATTGCCAATTTGGCACATGATATATTAATAACATAATGGGGATAAAAACGAAATCTTCTTTGTGCCTCTTTTCCTTAAAGGCACACCACATTTTGCACTCCTTGCTGTTTATACTCGTTGACTGTAGAAAAGACAGGCATCTGGTGGAAGATGCAACATTATCTTAGACTTCTTTTCATGGACCATACTATCTATGACACTTTTTCATGCAAATTACAGACTTCATTTTTTGTTAGGGATGAGGACAGTTAGCAATCTGTTATTTCCTTCTTCGCATTTGCAAGTTACAAGCAATATTCTCTAGCGGGCTATTGTTCATTAGATACTTCCATCTTTATTTATTTATTTTTTTTCCCCAGACATCTATTCTTTACAAACACATCAGTATAGCTTTATTCTAAAATACTGCTATGTCTCTCAGGGAAATCTGTTCCATATAACTCTTTTGCTGTTCCCTTATGTTGCATATACATGAACTGATGTATGCAGAAATAAACTGTGTGTTAAAGAAGTGCTTCTGGCTTCTTAAAAGTAATCCACACATCTACTCATATATATTTATGTTCACATATTTATATATAATTTCTATGTTGCTATGGACCCTTTAATTAATTGGGTGATCTTTCAGTCTTGGAGTATTCTGTTCCAAGGAGAAAGTAAAAACTCACTGCAAGACTTTAATATAATGTCAAATAGTTTAGAATCTGGTTATTTTCTGAGCTATGTAATTAAAAGAGGTTTGACAGTGTTGTGGCCTACATTTTCTGTTCTTACTTATTATTCAGGCTCCAATCATGCAGTTTATTTGGTGGAGTTAGTAGAGAGGGAGGGCCATAGCAGAGAAAATCCTCAGTTCTCAGAGTGGTTGCCCTTAGCACATGCTTTTCCATAATGTGATGAAGAATGAACATAATTTCAAACAAAAGAAAAAGCAACAAAAATGAAAAAAACGTCCTCCAGGAGTATGTTAATCATTGATCTTTCTCAGAATCTGAGCTGATTGCAAGTAGGTTGCTCCAAAAGTAATGTCTCTTTTTTTCCATGGAAACTACAGCAGATACAAAGAGCACAGTAACACTACTTGACAATGCAAACTCCCAGGCAAAACGCTATTTTTCAGCTTTGATACAGCATTTGCTGTGCATTTTCACTAGTGATCAAAGAAGCCTTTGGGCCCCACTTATATAAATCTAGCAGAGTCAACCCATTGTTTCATAGATGCTATGACTGTTACTCCTAAAAAAATGTTGCCCACACAGAAGGTTGTCTTCTTGTCTGGCCTGACCCTGGAAGTTCAAGTCTTCAGCTTAGTCAGTGTAGTGATACAGAGACCTGAGCTGATGATTTGTTTGAGTTTCAGGAAATCCAGGGTGATTACCCCTTTCCTGTCTCAAGTGGAAGTGCAAATCACTTTACCTTCTTGGGACTGTGTCTTAACTTTTTCTTTGATGGAGAATTCACATGTTGCCACACCATGGACAAGCATTTAGGTCCTGGCATACTTGCATATGTTGTTCTTTCTGTTCCTGGTAAGCATTCTCGAGACATACCTGGTGCAAACTTTGTGATATTCCAACACTCACCATAATTTCCAGTGCATTAAATCTGATATTCAACTCTGTACACAGTTTGTTGGTCATGATCTACTGATTTATACAGATGAGAAGATAGAGGTACCTTATGTAGTTTGAAAGCTGTGCATTTTATCAGAGTACCCCTCTGCTGACATCTGTTACACAGCAAAAAATTTAATGGAATACTGGTGAAGATATTCAACTGCTACTGTCATAACACTAACATCCACCTCTGACATCATGGGCCAACATGAAAAAACAAAAGGCATTACATTTGGAGCAGCCCTTATGCATTTTTCTTGTGAAATTGCAGATAACCACAATCAATGGACTTCTTATTATAACTACTGCTAAAGTATGCAGTAATGAACGATCAGCAATTCCCAAAACATACACTGCTATGTTGACTGAAAGGAAACCTATTGTTAGAATAGTTTTCTCAAGAGCTTGTACAGAGAAGGAGGAGAGAAGTTACAATAATTACGTCTATGGTCTCTTCTGTTTAGTGGGATTAGATCATGAAAAATACACTATGAATGTGTCTGACTCAGAAAATGTCATTCCAAGATTCAGACAATCATTAAGAGCAACATAATGTGGTTTTAGATTTCTCAGTAGGTAGTTTTATATAGTTTGGGTAAAACAGAGTCTTTGATACCTGCTCACTAACTTACTTTCATACAACTGTGGAAACTGTATCTCCTGCTTGCTTTCAGTAGTCAGTGTCTCACAGAGAGCTAAGTATAATGCCCTAACTGTAGATGTATGAATTCTTATTTCAAATAAAAATTACACTGATGTTTTTCTTATTTTGAAGCAGACTGTAAAATGTGCAGTAAAAGATGCAGGTAGATGTACAGTATGTAATGTTGTACAGACACAAGCAGTAGATGTGAAATTTTCAAGCCAGTATTGAGGAAGGAATTTAATTGTGATGACATCTGACTTATATGGTACAATAACTTTAAGTTTTCTTTTGGCATAAGGTTTTGACTTCAACAGTGAGTTCTGATTTAGCTTGCTTATGTAATACTTATTAGGTTTAAGACTTTTGGAGAATTTTCTTCCACAATACAAATTCATTACCTCTAGAAAATGATAAAGACAATACTTAACAGATTCCGTTTTTCTAGCTTGATAGTAACCTAGATTAATAGGTAAGCATTGCATGTTACATTAAAGTTAGTGGCTTACCCCTGGATATGAAGGCTGTTTTTCTGTTAATTCTGTAGTATTGTATTGATTTATTCTATTAATATTATATTTTATTAATTCTATAATATTACTATGATGAAAGGGAAGCCACAAGACACATCACATCAAATAAAGAAACACCAGAAACTCAAACAAATCAAAAAGCCACATTTTCTTGTGACTGATGTCAATTTTTTGCTTTGCTCTTCACAAAAATAGAAAACATTGATGAACACAGCAATTAGAATTACTGCTTTCCTCAGATGACTTCAGATTTGTTATTATGTCTTTTAGGGCCCCAGTCCAACAAATCACTTTAGAACATTGTAGAAGTTAGGCTCATGCTTAAGAGCTTTTCTGGATTGGGGCCTAACATTGGTGCATTCCCATCTCATGACTGAGAAATAAAAATTAATTTTCTTAAAAGCTGTTAGGAAATTTTCTCCCTTAGTATGGAATAGAGTTATGGTGGGTTGTCTGGCACAAGACATATCCTTTGCCCTAAACAGCAGATAGTGACTACTGTGGGGGAAAGTACATTGTACTTGATTGGGCCCAAAATTTTGCCTTGTCTTGTGTATTATCCTACATTACATCCTACATTGTTTATGAAATAAAATTAAACATGTACAGTGTGACTACCAACGAACTGAGTATCTCAGCTACGAGCCATTTCAACCAAGTATCTTGACTGTGACTTTGGCAATATATAAGCATAATGATGATAAGGTAAACATCTATGTTAAAAGAAGAGAAATATTTCATGTTTGCCTATGGATTCTAGTTAGCCTAAGAAAATGTGATTTGTTTCACTAGTAGTTTAGGATTACAAGTCACTCTATAATATTTGTGTGTTCATACAATTATTAAAAGGAGCTTTAGATAGAAATAGTTACTATTGAAATGAAAACCGGTCTCTCTGCATTTAATTGGGCATGAATTCACCTTGAAAACTTCTCAGAAGCCTTCTTCTAATTTAAAAATAGAACAAAATGAGCAGCTTAAAGAAAGCTATAGTATTATGGTAACATCCAGTGTGGCACCAATATTCCGTCCAATTGAAAAAATTTCTTTTATTTCTTTTTCCCTTTCATGATTTTCTCACTTTTCAACCTTTCATTTTCAAAAGCCTAAATGGAAAAGAAGACTTTACCTGTATGAGTTGGAATTCATCAGAAAGGCAACCTGAAAAGGGAGGGATTTCAGAGCTACAGAGGCATTGCAGAAAACCTTTTGATCCTCTGCTGTGTACAGTTAAGTTTTAAACACTGTTTGGTCCTAAATAGCTCAAATCTACAGTCTTAAATACTTGTCAGTACTAAATCTATCAACTGTTATTTAATCCACTTATGACAATAATTGCATATATATAAAAAGTCTCGTATTATTTACCTTCCTTTTTATTACCTTATTCATACTCATAATATTTGAATATGTGACAATAGATAAGTCTTAATGTTAGGACATTTTATTGCTACCTTTGCTTATCATTTCACAAAATGTTAGATATGAAGAGATTTTAATAACTTCTTATAAATTAACTGCACTAGAGTTTAATAAGTATCAATGCTTGTTCCTGAATTCAAACCAGTTGGTTTCTGCTGTTGTGTTATGCAGAGCTGAACACAGTACTGTAGGGTACATTTTCGTTTTCATAAGGTAAGCTACTGAGTATATTGCCAGAAACTGGGCTTAGGTTCTTCCTGCCCAAAATATAATGAAGGATGTGTAGATTTAAGACAAAGAATAATCATTTTTTACATTATTAAACCTAAGTGACATTCTTCCAAGAATATTCTATTGTTGGCTAACACACAGGGAAATTTTTTGAATTAATAAACTAAGAAGTACTATTTTAGTACAATTTAAGTTGACATATATGTAGAATGAGTCATTTCTTGTTAGCTAACTGTGCCACAATTGTAAATCTTCTTTTTACAGGCAAATGGAAAGTAAATCACTTTATGTCACTTGTTTGAGAACATGAAACATTTAAAATAATGCTGTTGATATAGTATGATACTTTCCATCAGCTCTGATTCCATGTTGGGTACTATGTTATTGTATATATGTTCCCAAACTGAAACGTTTAACATATTAATAATTTTTACTTTGACCTAGGAAAAATTGGAAAATGATAGGCTTGTCTAAAGGGTTTGTCTTCAGAGCAGCAAAACAACATAAAAATATTCTTTAATGATGCTTCTTTATATACAGTACAACAGAAGAAAACTGTGACCTATTACTCTACTATGAATTAAGCTTAAGTGCAGTGTTTATAAGGCAGGCATATTTGCCATGAAATCTGCACTGTAATGTAAGTGCCCAGTGTCTATGTAACTGATCCTTAGAACCTCAAACATACTTGAGGCAACAGTTACAACTGCCAAATAAATATTTATTACCAGTTTTTGAATAAGGCTTTTTTCTGGTAGTTGTAACTAAGCCCCGGTTTTGTGTCAGGCCTTAGGAGGCAGACCCTCTGCAGGGTACTGAATGCTCTGTTTTCTTTAGGGTCCTCTTGTGACATCTGAGTGTTACTGCTGATGACTGGCAATCCTGCCTTTCCTAATACATTCCCATAATACAATAATTAGCCTGGAAATTGTAGGTTACTGCTTATTTGGGTTGTGCATTTTCAGTTGTTTTTCTTCTCAGGGGACTTGAATAGAACCAAGAGATTAATTGGTATTACATAAAAGGGAAATAAATGAAACTCAGAACAATGTCTGGCTGTTTCTGATTGACACCTCTTTCTCCCAGCTGCTTTAAACTATGAAACACTTTTTGCAGGTGTACTGAGAATGAGCATTTCCTGGATTCAATGTGATATGGTCTAATTACATAAAATACAAGGAATTAAAATAATCAGAGATTTGCTTTTTCAAGGTACCTTCTTAAGTCTACTTTACAATGGATTCATCTGCAGATGTGAAGCAGCAGAGTAAAACTAAGTTCCCCTGATTTCTAAATCATCATCATATGAAGAGCTGTAAGTAATTCTTTCGAGAAAGATTTGACAGAAAAGGCATGTGAAGCATTTAACTGAGACTACATATGCACTAAGATTTTATCTGTTGCCTTCAACTTAACCTTACATTGTATAAGCTGATGCAATATGTGTAGAGTAAGTTGAATAATTTTAGAAACATTTTTAATAAAAAAAGCTAGTATTAGAAATAGATTTAGGTGACTAAGAGAAGATGGAACAATTTTTGGCTCAAAGATTATTCTGCAGCACCCATCCAAGACATAACCTGCATGAGGTTTTGTGGTTAATGGTTACCATGAGCACAGTGGTAAGAGATACATATACTGCTGGAGACCAGGAGAAACCCCCTTTTTGGCTGTTGTTCTTTTCTGGCATTAGAGTAAGACGCCACTGGACCCCTGGTGGTGGCTAACCCTGCTTTATTAACTGTTAGCTAGGATTTTTGTCTTTACTATCATTATCTTCCCCATCTTTCCCTAATTCTCTATCTGCTTAGACTTTGTAATAAATCAAGTGGACAACTCTGGGACTCTTGCTCCCTTAGTTTTCCTCTGGGTATATATAATTCAAACCATCTCTTCCAATAACTGGAGCAAGATAGCAGTATGCATGGAGTTTCTCCTATAATGCATAAAGAACATTCAGTTTAAAGAAGTGATTTATTGCAAACAGAATGTGAAACAGTGCTAAATCTGTATGTTACTCACCTTGTTAATAGAGAATGGGTCTTAGCAGGCACCATGCAATTTTTATGTGAATCCTTTGGAGATGAAAAGAACACAGTGAAAGTGATTGAATTTCAGTAATGAATTGATAAAGTATAATGAAATCTGATTCTTACAACTGATTCAAGTCTGCTTTCAGTCTAATTCAAGACTGTGAGTGAAAATTAATGAGAAATGGCAAAGTATTTTGTATCTGATGGGGAATGCTTGAATCTGAATTAATTACAATTTTATTTTAAAATCCTCAAGAGTAATCTGGGGAAGTGTTGTCTGTTTAGATTATAGGAAGGAGCTGAAGACATCTGCAAAGGGTGGAAAATGAATTTATAATATATTTTTAAGAATAAAATCTTTAACATATGTGTCTTAATGTGTCTATATAACTGTTTACTGGAGAAAGAATGTCTATGTCCATCTGAATGCACCTGGTAATGCCATATTACCAGTGGAGACCTTTGGCAACTGAACAGTTGCACAAGTGACACTACTGGGTTAGGTAATTATTACTTTTTCTCCACTGTGCAGTGCAATTGTAGAATGAGGCATGCTGCATTGCATTCTGATGACTAGAGGGATGTGAACAGGAGGCACAGTTCACAAACTCAGAGTATGCTAACCTACAAAACAGGTAAAGAAAACCTCATCTTGAGGTGGCGCTCATGAAAACAAGATTAAGGCCCACCGCAGACTCTGTACCTGATCTGGAAACTGTGCTGCCAGTGAAGAAGCACACTTGAAAAGATATATCTAGAACTCTCAGGGATGTTACAGCCTTTATTTTGAGGAATGCCAATCTCTAATTGCATTTTCTCACAGTCTTTTACAGCTCTTCAACAGTGCTGTGCTTACTTCACCAGTGCTACATGGTTTAACAGCAGTTCAGCATTCATATCGACCTGTGTGAGGGCTGAAACTGCACTCCATATTTAATAATTTTTTCTCTCATCTTCTGTCTACCAGGGAACTGTTCTAAACACCAAGTAAGTTTTCTGGCTGGGAGGATCTTATACTGTTGTTTTTTTCCTGATGAGTCCATTCTAGTTTTACCTTTCCATTCTATTTTCTTTGAGACAGAGAAAAAACTATGAATAACCCATGGTATGACAGACACCTGTGATGAAACAAAATTGAAAGTGAGAATATATGCTAGTATTCAACAGTAAAGTAATCTTATAAGGGTGATGATCTTAAGTCTAACTCTAACCCTTGTTTATTTAATCTTTCCTTTGCAGCAAGGTATTTCTGTGTTGTTAATTATCTTTTTCACTTGGATAATTTTCTGTTGTGTGTTTTCAGATTTGAAAAGGCAGCTCCCACTCACAGAATTCAAGGGTTGTTGCAAAATTTTATTTTAATTATTCTTTTTTTCTCATTTTTAAATCATTCCTATTATTTTTTCTACTCCTTGACCAGTGGGGTGACATTTTTGGCATATTCTTTATAGTGACTAGAGCAACACTTTTTTGAAAGGTAAGAGCAAATTTAAACTTATTCCCTGCCTTCAGTGCCTGAAAGCTACTCTTCCTGTTGTTTTGATGAAATTGTTTAAAGTTCCAACTAGACATGAACAAACAAAATGTGTATTGAACTATAGTTCGTACTCTTTGTAAGTAGCCCTGGTTTTATCAGTATTCCATATCATAACATCATGCAGCAGGCTATTGGATGTGGAGACATTTTCTCACATTTATATTTTCTCACAATCATTTTAATAAATTGATTTCTCCTATCTCAATCCAGCTTTTCCTCTTCCTTTCTTTCCCCCTTCCTCTCAAGGAATGTAGCACAATCATCTCTTCAAACCATGGCATTCTTTTTTTATAAGAAATATTAGAGGCTGAAATCTTGGAGACTGAAATAAAATTACAACTTTGAGTATAATAGATAGTAAGGAGTATTTAAAACATTCTTGTGTCAGAAGAATGAAAATGCAATGGAAATAGTGTAGCTGTTGTTCATGTTTCTCATGTTATGCAGACAAAATCCCAACTGCCAAATCCATTGGTAGTCTAGAAATGTCAGTACAAGTCAGTAAAGGATCTGTGATTTGTAACAGTTTTCTACACAGTATGGAAGTAATTTGACATTAAAATGCCTTGAGATGATCTGAATACTAAGAAAAACAAGATTCTGAATTTTCCTTTCCCTGATACTGCTTATTTACTTGTGGAGCTCTAGCTTTTTTTCCAAGGAATTTACAGCAGTAAAATGAATACTGCGTAAATTTCCCATGGAAAAGAAATTAATTCCAATCGAGTAGAAAAAACATTTTATTCTGTGCGCTGAATACTGACAAACTGAAATCCCTCATTTGGGATGGCAGTGTGGGAGGGCTCATCAGTTACAATCATGAATAAAACAGATAATTTTACAGAACTTGGGCATAATTTCATAACACTAAGTGAGTAAGCGCTATCCCTCTGGCTAATTACTTCAAAGTTATGGATGATCATAGATTTATGTTAAATCTAACATAGTAAGCTATGTGTTTCTATGAGTTTTCTATTCTGATTTTAACTCATCCTTAGAATATGTCTCTTTGTTGACAATACTAAAGAGAATGAATTTACTAAAATATGTAGCCCCCAGATTTATGAAAAGAATATATATAACAGAGAAAGAAAAAGGAAAAGACAGAGAGAAAGGAAAATAAATGAAGGAAAAGAGAAAGAAAAAGATAACGAAAAAAGGAAAAGTTAGTGTTCAGACTTGTTAAGTCTAAAGTGCAACAGTTCTAGATATTTGCAGTCATAGCAGTGTATGTGTCTTCTATATTTTGAAGGATGTTTGTAGAGTGGCAGAACTTTACTTTAAATGTAAAGTCAGTGAAATAAAGTGCACAAAATTGTGTTTGGATATGAATTCTTACTTATCCCCATAAAACACAAATGAATGCGTTGAAGTATCATTACAAGTTTGCAGATGTTTATGAAAGCATCAATAAGAATGTTTGAACAGGTGTTCTGTCACATGCAGTTGCTTTAACAATGTCCGTTTAAAATCAGTTAATTATGTCAGAGTACAAGTTTGTCTAAGACATAATATTTCTATTGAAAATTTCTAAATACTATCTTAGGATGTTTCACATTTTTAAAACCATTGTTTTGTTAAGTGTAGAACTGAAGTTCATGAGGGGAAAAAGTACCCATCAGTGCAGAACTAAATTTGCAAAACTCAATTTTCCATAGCTATTACAAATACTGTTGTTCCATGTAAAGATTGTTCTTAAAACATCTAAGCAGTTATTAGCATAAAAAAATGTCATGGTTTTATGATGTTGGTATTGGTATTCGACATCATAACATCATGTATTGCACTAAGAATTATAGAGTTAATGCTCCAGATCTGTGGACCATTGATAGTTATGGTATGCCTGTCTCAGAAGAGAAGAGCTACGTTGCCCAGAGGACTTTGTGTTTATTTGCATTTTTACATTTTTCCACTCAGAGGGAAAGATGAAAACTGCGTGTCACCACACACAGTCTTTCCTTTGGGATTGACTCAGCAGTGGGTGCTCACTGCCATCTCGCCTTCAGCATTTAGCACTAGACCTTCGATTTATCAGACACTCTCTCTTGCTCATTTTATTTGATTAGCTTAAATTCCAATTATATTGTGTTATTTTGCATTCTGATATCTTATTTAGTAAATTAGCTTTCCTTCTCAGATTGTTGCCACTGTTTTGTTTCCAGGCCCATCTCCCTTTTCCCTTTTCCCCTTCCTCCTTCCCCTTTCCTGTGGCATGAGTCCGTGGGTCCCCCGCACCAATTGTCATGGAACCGGGCCGAACCTGCAAGTAAACTGTTGACAAAAAAATTACTCAATCTGGACATGTGATTTTTTCCAGAATAGTGATATTATATGCTCTTCTGTGAGTTTTCCCTTTGCATTTGTTGTCATTTCTATGATTACTTCTGCAAGCACTAATAAGAAATAAAACACAGTGAGCATCAAGCAGGATGGGATTTTTATGAATTTGCACACATTAAGTGACTTCTTTAGTAATTCTTGTAAATGACCTCCAGCAGATAAGAAGTTGATTACTCACTGTAGAAATTCTGATTCTATGTCTAGCAAAAAGAAAATTAGAGCTGTTGTGAATTCTTCCTTTTCTGTTTCTGGCAAGGACTGGTAATACAAATACGTTTCATATTAAAGGATGTTGTTTCCCTGCTGAAGGGAAGTTGGAAACTTATTTCTCTCTTGATTTTCTTGATAAAATGACTGTAAATATACTACACTGTATGTCAATGTCTGATGATGCTTATGTATTCACTGATTCAGGACTTCTACAGTACCGTCAAAAAAGTACAAATCTCTTTCCTATTTCTATTATTATTCTTACTATCAACCAGCTTTCATCAGAAGTCTATCTGGTTTTGTGAATATTTAATCCAGAATGTACTGCTCATTGTAATATTTTTTCTGTCAAACTCATAAATAATACTACATTCATTCTGTAAACTGTTTTTTAAATTATGTATACAGTAATCAAGGTAATGTATATTATTCCATTTATTTCATGTATTTCTGGTGCCTTTGATGGTGGCAGGTCTCTCATGGTAAATGATTGCAACAACGATAAATACACGTCTTTATGCTAGGAACAATGGAGAGCATATGAGTTGAACTTTAATATCCATGTGTTTGCTATTTTCCAATTTTTTTTTCCAATTTTGTTTTGAAACTGTACTTTTAAGAGTTTCCTGACCTTTTTTGTGTGTTTTTCATGTAGACTGTTGTGCAAATGGGCTTATGAACCTTCCTTACTGTTGCTCAGCCATAAAACTATTTTTTATGTTCAGTTGTATACAGTCAAAGATTTAAAGCTCTTCATGCCCTTGTATTTGTTTATCAAGCATTAAAAAGAGGATGAAAGCAAAGGCACCTTACAAAACACAAGGTTAGAACATCTTTGTCGTTGGGTACAAGCTCTAATAACTTCTGAAGAACAGTCAGATACTAATTTTAGAGTCTCACATGCTCTACCAAAGAAACGTGTTGAGTTCTAACAATGAATACTACCTCGTGTTCCAACAGCATCTTCTATCTGACTATCTCAAAGTAGAATATGTACAATTGATTATACAAGTGTTATAAGGTCTTTGGGAGGGAGATAAGCGTGAACTTTCCTTGTGATGGATAATTCTCTTTGGAAGAGAACTTCTAAGGTGCTGTTACAATTCCATAAATCTACATATGAAAACTATAGTACTACCTATTAATCAGGTCTTTACTTTTGTTCTGTGGAGTGGAGATTGCAGCCTTGACAGGGAAAACCAGAAGTGTTGAAGCAGGACTGCAGGAGCATGTAAAATCATGAGAATCTTATTCCACAGGAGAAATTCAAGAACCAGGTCTCCCATTTGCTCTAATAATTTCACTGGCATTCAGACTGAATTTTTTAGTTCTGTTCTTGAAGGTAACATATCATTCTGATATTACTAAGCAGTAATACATCTTAAATCCGCTGACAGGTACATACATGAAGTTCAGTTGGATTTCAGGCCAGTTTTTCAAATTGTCACTTGTGTCCATCTGAACTTAAATAATCATTTTAATCTTTGGCTAAAAACTTTCTCTTTTAAATGATGATTTTATGTAATAGAATCAAAGATTGGTTGAAGTTAGCAGGGAACTCTGAAAGCTGTCTTTGTTCAACACTCCTGCACCGGCAAGGCCACATAGAGCAGGTTGCCCAGGACCATGGCCAGATGGCTTTAGAACATTTCCAACGAGGGAGACTGTATATCTCTGGGCAACCTGCCTTATATGCCACTATATAATCTTTGACAAGTATTTCAAGGCATATACAACCTATTTACAAGCCATCTTTTCATCTTTGTCTGTGATGCCTCAATCTGTACTATTCCATGAGCACTTTGTGGAAAGTAATTTAATGAATTTAGGCCCTGGTTATTGGCAGGCTGATCTTATCTTAAATTTCTCTAGGATGTTTTCTGATCTCTGTTTATCTGAACCACTCAACTGCCTTCTCAGCTGTGCTTTTGGCTCCTGGACATACCCCATTGTTCTCCCAGATTTTTTTTCTTTGACCTTGGTGATCTCAATGAAACTGTAAGATGCAACTCAATTCTAAGTTCTAGCCTGGAGGCATATTTTCTTTCCTGGAATTACCAGCTTTTTTCCAGCTGGCAAAAAGAAACCTTACTTAAACATAAGAACATGTTTCCTAATGCTCTTATACTACAATACGAATAAATGCAAATCAAAATTGAATTATTCTTAAGTAATGCTTATAGAGGTTTTTTTTTTTTTTTTTTCAAAAACGTCTGTGAAGATATTACTTTAAGAAGATTTTTTTTTTTCCCCCTTCGGATAGGGGAAAAACTATGCAGCAAGCATGATATTTTAGCTATTATAAAATTCACACATTTTGTTTTTTAGATTTCTTAGATAATGTGGAGCGGTAACAAAAAGTTGGAAAATTAGTTTTGAGGACTTGTTTTCTTGCAAGGAATTAAATTAAATATTACATTTTGTTTTAATGGAAGATAGATTTACCATAGAATCATTGACTGGTTAGGTTTGGAAGAGAACTTCAAGATCATCTAGTTACAACCCCCTGCTACAGGCATGGAAACCACTCTCTAGATCAGGCCACTCACAGCCTGGCCTTGAATAGTTCCAGGTATGGGGCCTTCACAACCTCACTGGACAGCCTGTTACAGTATTTGGATTAATTGTCATGTCATCCTTTTAAGAATGCAACAAATATATAATACCCAGCTATGATCATTATCATCTGTTACCAAATATGTGATTTTTTAATATATTTTACACTGTTCTCATCTTGTCATTTTATGTCCATAAACCTATCTTTAGTTACAGTACATATCTCTCTTAAGTAGTAGGGTTCTTCTACCTTTTTTTCTTCCAATTTTCTTCCCACTTTGCAAATTAACTGCTGTATGAGACTTCTACTGTTCTTGTCCTTACATAGTCCTTACCTCTGATGGATTAAAATATCTGAATCTATAGGTTTGAAGTTAATACTGTTCAGTGAATGAGATTTCTACTTAGTCATTTCACTGAATTAGTGAGGATAAGTAATTGATGAACTAATTTATCTCCAACAAAGAATGGCTAAGCACGTACATAAAGTACAGTGTGAATCAGATATTAAGGCACAAATTTACTATGAATGTGCAGCACTTTGTGATATAATGAATCCAGTACAGCCCTGGACATTTAATTAGTAATACAGATACAAAGACAGCTAATACTGCAGTAAGATTGTAGAGAGATTTTGGTACAGTACAAACAATAAAATGAAACCTAAAAAGAAGGCAGTACCGTTGTTCATTGTATTCATAATGAATTCTGATGCAAAATATGTTTCACTTTTTGCTTTTATTTTTATAAAGTAACTTTTACTTCTGCTTTCCTCCAAAATTCCAGGAAATATTGAAAGATAAATATTGCAGAGCATAGTGTTTAGATATGGTAGACAGTATCACTACTAGAGATTGTAATGGTCTCACTACTGTGGTCAATTTTTTGGTTTTTACAACCTCTCCTTTTCGAATCTGATAGTTTTCAGAGTATGCCAGGAAGGCTTGCATTTTGTTGAACATTGTTTAGCTGGGCTTGACAGATAATTAAAACAACAAAACCACCTGGAACATACCATTCATCTTGCCTTCATTTCCAGCCTAGTGTTATCTGAATTTGCACACATCTTTTTGTTTCTACCTCTCCTGGTTGATAACACTGTGGTAGTGATGCATATACACCATATACTTGAAGGTATGCATGCTCTGTTACTTCGAGAAAGAGGATATTATGGTCAGGACTTCATGTCAAGGAAAAGATTCACTGTAAAAGAAACTATTTTAATTTCAGAAGATGCTCTATTCTGACGGAATGAAGACTTTTCTGTCTCTTTTTCCTTTTTCCTATTTCTTTTTTTTTTCCTTTTTTTCCTTTTTTTTCCTTTTTTTTTCCTTTTTTTTCCCTTTTTTTTTCTGTTTCCTTTTTTTTCCTTTTTTTTCCTTTTTGTTTCCTTTTTTTCTTTTGTTTTCCTTTTTTAACCCTTTCCCTTTCCCTTTTCCTTCTCTCTTTCATTTCCTAAGGGAAGGAAATTCAAATTATCTGAAGTTCTTTCATCTCTGAACAGTGGGGGTGTGGGCAGAGCTGATGATAAAGTGTGTTTCTTATAACACCTCCCTGCAGACTGGAAGGCTGAAGATCAGTTCCTTGATACTGCAACAGATTGTCCTGCACTAGATTTACTCCTTAGAGAGATTTAGCCCTCCTTATCAAAGAACCCAGTCACACAAAATGATTTCTAAACTTTATTTAAATGACTAGGAAATAGGGCTTCAATCTGACAACCCTGACCACCATCCGAAATTAGGACCTAAATAATTTTATTTGATTTGAGTGTGTTTTTACTGTCTTACTTCACATTACCTATGAACTAAATACAGAATTTAAATAAATATTATTGCTGACTGCTTACAACTTTCTTCCCATATGGCTTTAGGCATTTATTATTCTGACCCTTTTAAAATATGTTGGCAGCTTTTTATGACTATATTAAGGAAACCTTGGGGGCAGTAGACCAGACAGGATATTATTCAGAGATTAAGAGGGGAAAATGAGAAAAAAGGATGTGAACAAAAGGCAGACTAGAAAGGAAGAGGATCATACTCACTTTCCACTTCTGGAGAAAACTGCAGCCCTTATTGTGTGCATTCTGAAAGTGATTATCTCCAGTCACTGGTACTCTCAGCATCTAATCTGCTGATTCACTGACATTATCTCTTCAGAATAAGAAAGGACACATCTAAAAATAATAATAGCCATTATAACATGGATTCATACCAAGGAGACCATTAGCTTATCTATGTTAAAATTTTTTTTGGATAAATTGTTTTTCCCAAACACATTTTGAGGTGATTATTAATTCACTTACAATACTTCCACATTATAAAGGGCCTTCACAACTATTGTGGGAATGAAATGCAGCTGGCTTTGCATGCTATAACTTAGATTCCATACTTTCAAGGATTATGATCTTGAATCCACAGATGTCTGGATCTTGGCTAATAACAGACAGGATTGTCAGTTGGCTTGTATCAGAGATAATTGCTTCTATCTGGGAAGCAGTGGCAGAAGCACCAGAGTTATGTCCTCATGCTGTGAGATCTGCAATTAACTGCAGAGCCCAAAGTGAGCTAGGCAGAGATCAATATACAAAGATTTATCAATGAAAAAAACTCTCAGACTCACTTCTAATTTAAAACAATAACAATGGACATGTATTAGAAAACTACATTTTATCTTATAGACAGTTCTCAATTTTTTTCCAAGATTTTGATAGGAGTAAAGTTTGTTTCTATATGGCTTCCCATGCTCACTACCACTATATCACTATATCTATCTATCTATCTATCTATCTATCTATCTATCTATCTATCTATCTATCTATCTATCTATATCACTACCTTCTATATGGCTTCCCCACTCAGCTACCGTGCCTCTCCATTTATCATGCTATTATTACCTCGTTGGTCTGTATAATGTGTAGCAGTGCTTGATGTGCTGAACATTTAGAATTGCATAGAAGGCAATAAAATATTACAGCACAGTGTTACATTTTAGTTATTTTTTTATTAGACTTCATAGAATCACAGAATGGCTTGAGTTGGAACGGACTTTAAAGGCCGTCCAGTTTTGACACTCCTACTGTAGGCAGAGTTGCTGGGCTCTAGATCAGGCTGCCCAGGGCCCCTTCCCACCTGGCCTTGAATGTCTTCAGAGACAGGACATCCACAGCTTCTATGGGAAGTCTGTTTCAGAGCCTAATTACCATCTGAGTAAAAAAATTCGTCTTAGTATCAAATCTAAATCTCCTCCTCTTTAATTTAAAACCATTCCCCCTTATCTTGTCACAATCAGATCATGTATGAAGCTTGCCTCCCTCCTGCTTATAAACTGTCTTCAAGTACTGAAAGGCTGCAATGGTCTTCCATAGCTTTCTCTTCTCCAAGATGAACAAGCGTATCTCCCTTAACTTTTCTTCAAAGGAAGTTGCTCTAGTCCTCAGATCATCTTCACAGCCCTCCTCTAGACCCACTCCAACAGCACCATGTCTTGCCTCAGTCCTGAACACAGTATTCCATATAAGGGCAGAGCAGAGGAGGACAGCCACCTCCCTCTCCCTGTCCCTGCTGGTTGTCCCTCTGTTGATGTAGTCCAGATTGGCCTCTTGGGCTGCAAGTGAATACTGGTGGCTCACATCCATCTTTTCATCCTCAATCATCATCATGTCATCTGCAACTCTGCTCTCAATGTATTCTTCTCCCAGTCTGCATATGTATCTGTCTCGTACACTTACGGTCAAAGAATAAATGTATCTTTACATCAATCAGCCTACCCTGATGTCACAAAACACGGTGATATTGCTAAAATGCAACTTAAGACACTTATTATTAAATTAGGTGATACCCTGTATAATTAGAAGGCAACATTTTTATTTTACTTTTTATTTTATTTTTTATTTTTTAATGATTAGACCAAATGTATAATATTGTGAGACTCTTCGTACACTGGGTTAATTAAACACATAAAAATCTTAAAGTACTCAAAATTTTATATTAGGTGATATTTTATTGTGAATGTCATGTAGGTTATTATGGAAGTCCATTTCTAAACAAACTATTTCTTACTAATAAAGTGTATGAAACTCATAGGACACAGCTCTGATTGCTCTTTTGTCAGGAAAAAAAAAATAGGTCAGAGGAAAAAGCCAAAAAATTCAATTACATTTACAGCAGCAGCTGAAGGGAAGCAAAATCAATGAAAGGAGCATACTTATTAGAGACCTGCAGTTGCCATAAAACTGAAACTAAATCACAGTGACAGTGTCTGAACTTCAGATAAATTGCTTTGAATTCAGAATTGGAACCTGGAGAAATAATGGAAATGATATTGCAGTTGTTGAAGAAAGGAATAGAACTTTTTACATCTGCTGCTTCTCTAGATCTTGTTGGTATTTCAGGGATCAAACACTGATTTGTTACCTTTTTTATTACTTCTTGTATAGAGACTCCTACTGTTTCTCTAACAGATAGAACTGTTGTCAATTGCATTGGCACCAACTCGTTAGAGAAATATATGGTTTTTAGAAATATTTCTTTTTGGTAGCCATCCAATGTGACCCACAGCCTCCGATCTTGTCTAATAAACTCCAAACATAAAAACAACAAACAACAACAACAACAACAACAACAACAAAACCCAACAATAGAAGAAAAAACACAAAACCAGAGAGGGGAGGGCAACATGTGACGACTTCAAACATTCTTTTGGTAACACAGAATATTGTTCACTTTCTGTGGCACTCACATCAAATTAGATACTACTGTTTCTGTTGAGTTTCTTTTTTTTTTTTTTTTTTAACATAAGACAGCTTCTCTTCCTATATTCTACATAATTCTCTGATGATTTGATTCAAATTTTAAATGTCATGAATTCCTTTATCTCAATAATTTGGTTTCTGGAACACTTTTGAGGAAAGCTGCTGTAGACGAGATTTTTGTTTTAGTTCCCACTTGAATGCAAGCTTCTTGCATGGACATTAATTATTGGAGTTTTCTCAAGAAGCACTTGTAATAATGCAACCAGAATTCTCAAGACAGTTAGATATGTACAGAGGAAGTAAGAGAAGGTGAGAAATGTCCATGTTTCATTGGGAGTGTACCACAGCCATGTGAGACATTTTTTTTTGTCCCCGTGGCAGTACATCACAGAATCACAGGTTTTGGAAGGGATCTCAAGTAATCATTGAGTCTAATTCCCCTGCTAAAGCAGTTTCCCTATAATAGGTCACACAAGTAGGCTTCCAGACAGCTCTTGAATATCTCTGTGGATATTCTTCAGTGCTCCATCACCCATATCTTAAAGTTCTTCTGCATGTTAGTACAGAAATTCCTATGCTCAAGTTTCAGGACATTACTCCTTGTCCTAGTGCTATACAACACTGAAAACAGCCTGGCCTCATCCATTTGCTTCCCACCTCCCTTTAGATACTTACAAACACTTATCAGACTCCCTCTTAGTCTTATTTTCCCAAGGCTGAAGGTGTGAGATGGCTCAGCCTTTCCTCATGAGGGAGATGTTCCAGGCCCTTAATTATTATTCAGGGCCTGGACTTCTAGGAAATCCCTGTTTTTTGAACTGGGGAGCCCAGAACTGGGCACAGTAATCTAAATGTGGCCTCACCAGGGCAGAATAGAGGGGGAGGATCACCTCCCTCAATCTGCTGGCCACGCTTTTTTTATGCACCCCAGGATACCATTGGCCTTCTTGGCCACCAGGAAAAACTTCTGGCTCATGGCCAACCTGTTGTTCACCAGGACACCCATGTCCCTCTCCTCAGAGCTCTTCTCCAGCAGGTTATCCTGGTGCATGCAGTTATTCCTTCCCAGGTGCAAGATTCTACCCTTCCTCTTTTAAATCTCATCAGGCTCCTTCCTGCCCAACTCTTCAGCTGTTCCAGGTCTTGTTGAATAGTAGCACAGCCTTCTAAAGTGTTGGACACTATCACCAGCAAACTTGCTGAAGGTGGACTCTATCCCTTCATCCAGGTTGCTAATGAAGATGTTGAACAAGACTGGACCCAGCACTGACCCCTGTGAAACACCACTAATTACAGTCTCCCAGCCAGACTCATTCAGATGTTACTGATGACAGCCCTCTGAGCTCTGCCGGTCAGCCAGCTCTCAATCCACCTCACCATCCACACTTTCTAAGTTTCATAGCAAAGATGTGGGAGATGCTGTTGAACAATTTGCTGAAGCCAAGATACACAACATCTACTGCTCTCTCCCCCATCTCCCCAGCCAGTAATGACATCATAAAAGCCTACCAGGTTGATCTAGCATGATTTCCCCTTTGTGAATCGCATGTTGACTACTCCTGATAGCCGCCTTCTCTTCCAATTGCATGGAATGACATCCACAAGTCATTCTATCACCTTTCCATTGACACGAGTGAGGCTGACTGGGCTGTAGTTTCCTGGATCCATCTTCTTGCCCCTTTTGAAGACATTTTTGTGGCAGATTAAATACAACATGCAGTGTGACTTCTATGGGCAAAGTACTACTTTTATTACTTTTTTTACTATTGTACACCTTCTTATTTAACAAGTTATACTGGAAAAAGTATAACTTTTAACAAAGCAAAATGAGCGTAGATATTCCAGCAGTCTTGCTACACTCTGGATTGACTCGGTGAGTGACTGTGCGTGTGTGTGCATAGGAGAAAGGTGAAAAATAAGTTAATCCTTTCATAATTTCCTTCATGTGTATAGGAGAATCTGAATTCAGAATAACATTCTTCATCCATTCTTTCAAGAAAAAGAATTTTAAAATTGTATCTTTCTTTATTTAATACTGAAACTCAGTAGAACAGGCCACCTGCTATAATCTAATCTTTATTTCTACTCTTATTCTGTTACAATTCCGCAGTTTACAGGCCTTCCAAAGTAAAAGGCCTCCTCTGGTATTAATAATTCCCTGTTTAAAATGAAGGAGAGTGTACTAGTCTGCTGGATTTTTGAATTCTCACACATTTAACTATTTTAGAGTGAAAATATAATGGAAATTGTAATAGTAAATAGGGAGTTTTTGATCATTTACTTCTAGTAAAATTAATAGTCTGTACTTGTTAAAATGTAGACAAATAAAAGTGAAGAGGGATATATAAGTGAAACTTAACTGATTCATAGGATAAATTTCTTAATCTGCATTGTCAGTTATATTCATTATTTTTTCTCATTATTGATTATATATTTTCAATAAAAATTGCTCTGTGTCAATCACATCATGGTACATGAAACTAGATTGCTATACATTTTAGTTAAGGTATTTGTATGTAGTAAGAAATAATTATTTACAAAAACTCATAGTCATATTCATAGTGCAAATTCATAGTCAGTTTGAAAGAATGTTTTAACTCTGTGTGAAGGACTGTGTGCAAATTAGCAAGTGTGGGTATTTAGGTGCCCATATTCTGAAAATTTTCAAGTGTCAGAAATACATGATTTTATTACTCTGACAAATGTGCTATTCTTTTTATTTAAAGGAAAACAATGTTCAGACATTAAAGATTCTTTCATTTGGCATTACATGCAAAACTCTCTTTGTCTTTCATCACTCTGATTCTTTGAGTTGTGCCAGATCGTGATCCATGTTTTTATGTATATTTCAAATTCTTTATGTTCCAAAAGAGTTTACTCATAAATTCTGGAATTAAATCTCACTTGTTTGTTTGTTTGTTTTTAAATTATGATTTACCATCTTTATATTTATAAATGCATTTTATCAGTAACATATTTCATCACCAACCTTTGTTGATTTCTTTTATACCCATCCAAGGCAGATTGATGACATCTTTAAAGGGATCATTTTAAGATCTTCATTCCAAGTGCAGCTAAAAACATGGCTTGAACTTAGAAACTTTTACAGTAAGGAGATGTTTATTTGCCTGAAAATGTTTGGATCCATTTTCGTTTATTGTATCCATCAGAACTAAATGACACTATTCTACCCTTTTGTTTTTCTTATGTTCTTCTCCCATAACCAATTCTTCTCCTCATCTGAAAGTAGTGACACATGGTAATAAACTGTTGGCATTCGCAGTAACGTACTGGAGAACACAACCATAAAGTTATTTAAGGACAGATTTTACTGGGCTGAGTGAGACAGAAAGCTAGTCTTTCTTATTGACCTCTATAGCTTTGAGTAAACATACATGCTCTTTTTCCACATGGAAAACCTATCTGAAATGTTGCTGTGACTAAGCAGGCCTAAACATACATATACATTTTAAGATAAATAAAAAATAAATAAATGTAAAGATGAAGAAGATAGGAATCTCTATTCATATGAAAAATACATGGTATTCTAGGACATGGAGCTGGAATGTGTCACAGTTCTATTCTCCATTAATATGCTCAAATCTACGAAGATTTTGTTTGAAGGTCAACCCTGTGATCCAGAATAACATATAATGAGACTAAGTGAAATCTCTCTAGGTGGCCATCAATGAAAATAATTCAAGGTTATAATAAATACCGAAACATTTCTTGACTTGACATATGTAATGATTTGGGGTACTTAAAAAAAATCTAGGTATTCGCTGTGCTTCAGAGACTAGAAGATTCTCAGGTCGGTGCCTCATTCTTCCTGTGCATATCTTGCTCATCACATTGTACTGTTAAATAATATATCCACAGTATTAGTCACGAGAAACATTGCAATACTGCTGCTATGGGACCGGCTGGGCATTGGTGAAAAATTGTGTTGTATACTTATGTTGCTCTGAAAGTAATGCCTGCTATTTATTTCCATGGAATCAATGACAGATACAAAGAGCACAATAACAATATTTTATAAAGCAAATTCTCATCTACAGAACATTGGCTTTCAGCACGGTCATCACCATTCATTATGTATTTTTGCCGCTGATATATAAGATTCGGAATGCTATGCTCGCAATAATATGCAACCATGGAGGTTAACCACTGTTTCATAGTACTATGAGAATGGCATTGCTAATAAAATATTACCCATGCAGACTATTTTCAATTGGTCCAAACAGATGGACGTCAGAGGCTTCAAATGTATACACAGTTCCATGGCCATTATTGGCTGACTCGTACATATGCGCTGGTCGAGATCCTCTTCATTTCATGGTGTGACAGCTATGCATGGCTGTCCTGAATATGGCTTGATCTCCAAATCACTGTGGAATGCACCACTCACCACATCACTATGTTAATGCCCACTGTTTTTTCTCAATAAACACTCCACCAGCAGTGAAGTATGTCAGTGGGTTGTTAGTGCAGCATTAGTTGGCAGGCATTTTTACTGTTATCTGGGCACTGGTGAGTGGGTGGTGAACAATTGTCTTCCAGATATATGTATGTTTTTGTATTTATATTTACATTTAAATGTTTATTTAAATATTTATTTTTACATTTACGTTTGTACATTTACATAAATATATTTATATTTACAATCATATTTTTATTTCTATTTTTTATTAACTGTCTTAGAAAATAGTTTTTATTCTCAACCTCTCAAACAAAGTTTTATTTCTTATTCAATTCTGTCCCACATGCTTCTGGGAGAGGGGAGTGAGTGATCAACTGTGTGTTGCTAAGCTGCTTATCAGTTTAAATCACAACCATTATGCTGCTCAAAGTCAAGACATAAGTTACTTAATTACATGGACAACCCCAGTATGGAAAGCAGGTGTTCAGTTTAAAATATGGAAGAAGAGAAGAACTTGGCATAGGTGAAAATATTGAAAAAAGCATTTGCAAACTGTTCATAATAATAATTCCTTTACAATCTAGCTGAAGTCTCTTTTGAAGATGCTTGGCTGCCACAAAGCCAATTCAGAGTGGCATGCAAGAGAAGTATGTTTTTCTGATTGTGCAGAGACGGTCGCTCTTACATGAGAAATTGCTTAATTATAGCATAAACAATCTTATAAATGTATCACAGGATTTTAACTGCCTTTTCCTCTGGCTTGTTTATCCATTTTGTCCAAATTTGTTCAGCTGGTGGCAAGCTATAGCTAGGGTATGACCTGATGTGCTATTATCTGCCTGTTAATCTGCCAGTTAATTACATAACAGCATGAAAATGGGTTTAAGCTTCCTAAAAAAGTTGAATCTCACAGATTAATCACATGATATTTCTGAGCAAAAAGATGCTCTGAAAGAATATGTATGTGGCTTCTGGGGCCTGCCTTTCAAAATTGTATACTGACCTAATGACACAGACAGATGTGTGGTAAGATCTTTTTGTCTTTGAGCTGTTGAGATGAAAGGATTAAATTTCTGAATGCTGCTGCAAATTATGCAGTACTTACTGCCCTTACCAGTATTTTTAGGGGCAATTATTTTTAGTTCTAAAAGTGTTTACAGAACTATTGTGCTTCATACACAAACAGGAAATTAGTGCCAGTAAATAGAAGTGGAAGAAAACAAACAAATGGTGTTGTTTGGATATAAGTGGTATTTATGCAATTCAGCAATTAATGAAGTGACTTCTAGAGACATAAAATTAACTATTGCAGACACTGCCTGAGGGTAAAAAGGGCATGTCATTTGTACTGCATGATATTGCCTCCTCAAACTTACGAAGTGGAAATAAAAGTTGGAAATAACATGTATGTTTGTGGCCTGATCTTTAGTTAATGAAGACTAGTCTGTACAGCAGTAAAGCTTCAGCAAAGTGTGGATCTGCATATTTATTGATAGCACTCCATCTGTTTTTATATACTTGTAATATTCTTGCCTGCAGTATTAGCAAAATTAAAAACAAAACAAAACAAACAAACAAATAGCAAAAGAAAAGGAAAACACTCCTACACAGAAAAGAGAAAACTGGCAAATTCAATTAACAAAGAAACTCATTTATTTTATCTCACAGTTAAATTGTGGGAGTAAATACAACAAGGATTAAAATAATAATAAAAGAAACTACTGCAGGCTTATTTCTTGGAATTACACTCTTGACTTTATTGTCCCATTCTGCTGGGCTGCTGAAGCTCCCAAAGGTGTTCTTCTAAGGTGTAAGCACTCTGGCAGTGCTGAACAGTAATAAACTGACTGGGCTTTCTGTAGACAGGAGCAGGAAGCGCTACCAGTGAGCCATAGTGGTTGGGTTGCTTATGCTCTTCTTCTCCTGGACATGAGGTGGGCATTCTGTGAGCTAATGACACTTAGAATAACACTTGAAGTTCTGCTTCTTATCCAGGTGAAGAGAGAAGACAGGTGGCTTAAAGAAATCCTTTTTTTCCCACCTATATTTTCCTGAGTGCCTGACTCACGTGAGGCTTAAATATCTTTTGAACTGAAATCAAGGAATGTCTTCCAAAACTACAGGCAGTAGAGCGTATCCATAGCTCAGAAATGGTCAGTCTTTATATTCTTCCTGCTGTTCTGTTTAAATGCATGTGGAGTGAAATGAAGGCTGGCTCTGGGCCCTTTGTTACCCACGGTCAGAAACTCAAACCAAACCAAAGCACACACATCTCTTGCCATCTGTGGAGCTTCCAGACCTTTTGTAATTTTATGGCTACCCAAACTAGGGAAGCGAGAATCTCTATTAAAAAACTTGAATTTTCTTTCTAGTCTGTGCATAGATGAAAGGGCAGTTCTGAAAGTAATGCCTGCAGCTTTATTCTGTTTGCCCATGATGTCAAAGGTTGATATTGATGGCAGTAGAGGTTGAGCCTTCTCATGGTTGAAGAGGTTTTACCATTCTGATAAAATGGCACCTGACATAGAAGTGCATATGAAGCAAAGAATGGGGGATTCAGTTCCTCCATGCAGAAAAAAAAATGGCACTCATTGACATTCACCAATGCTTGCTGAACTCGCATTGTTATTATGGAGAACAAACAATGAATGTCAGCACAGTGAGGGAGTGGGTGTCTTGTTTCGGTAGTAGTGGCAGTGGTCACCTCCTCTAGTGCAGTTTTACAAGTGTGGTGACATGCAGGCTCTTGTTCATCACTGGTGAAAATGCATAGCTAATGGCGATTATGTTGAAAAATTATGTTTGGTAGATGAGAATTTGCTATACTGTTATTGTGCTCTTTGTATCTGTTATAGTTTCCATTTGAATAAGCAAGAGGAATTACTTTCAGGGTGACATAGTAAGAATGATTAGAAAGTGGTAAAGAAAAGAAAAGATTGGCTGAAAAAATTCAATAAATGGCAGCAGAAATATCGAACAGCTCTGTGGGAAAAAAATGAGATAGAGAAAGATAACAGGATCTTGTGGAAAATAGGCAAGAATGTCTGTAATACATATATGTCTTAGGTACAAGACTTTAAAAACAAAAAATTATGTGAGCCTGCTATTAAACTTTTAAACCTTCCTGCTATGAGCTGTTTCTTCCTCTTATCCAGTACTTTGTCAAGTCAGATGAGTCATGGTGCACTTACTCAAGCTAAGATAAACATTGAATTTTAGAGCTTCAGTTCTCACACTTTTTTTTTTCTTGTTCTGTTTTAAAGACAGCTTTATTCTTACTGTGATTAATGTGCAACCAATCCCAAGTACTCATAGATGAATATTTGCAATTTTGGAAAAAAATGTAAATAATAAGCAAGGTAAATATATCTTTGTAGCCTTTCAGGCTAATGTTTTTTGTTCCATATTTTATTTAAAATGAGTGGAGAATAGATTTAAAGGAGCAAAATTGCATGGGCATACAGCATTGAACTATTAATTTTCTCTTTTGTGGTGAAAAAATCTGTTGTTAGTGCATGAATAAATGAGAAAAAACCTATCAGAAAGAAAAGGAAGGAAAAATATATTCAGAAGAAAAGGAAGGACAATTTAAGCTTTGAACAAAACAAACAAAACACAAAAACAGTATTACTTTCTATTTTGGCTGAACAAGGTAAAAAAAAGAAGGGTGCCATGGAAGTGATCAGCAACACAGAAAATAACATATTTTGTTTGATTCACATACACTGCTTTTAAATGAAAAGATTCCTAAAAGCTAGTGTAAGAATAACGTTCATTCTGGCTCCTTAGAGAATCACTTACAATGCTTACTACAAGAGTAGTAGTCTAGGTAAAACAAGGAGTAATGAGAAAATAGTTTTGGATGCTGGGATAAGTATTCCAGCGGCTTGCATAATATCTCTTAGCACTGAGTTTCTCTTCTGATCACTTATGCATGCTTGCAGCTTCTGGCCTTATTTCCAGGAATACAAAATAATGAGGTTAACGGACTGCCAGCCTTGGAAGGTCTGAGTCCAGACAGTGCCTGTGAATCTCTGCATTAGCAGAGCGTGTGTTGGATTTCCCCTTGAGGAGGTAGAAGCCCACTCACATAGGGCTTTCTAATGGGTCCTTGACTGCTGTCATAATCAGTTCTGCAAGGAAACAGGCTCCAGTGATGAAACACAAATGTGAAAGACATCTCAGTGGTGCCTTCTTTGGTATTGTTGTGGATTAATGAGTATTTGCTCTGGTAATGGATTACTCTGAGTTAAGCCACAGGAAGACCTATCACTGTGCCTCTTTAGAGCAGTGCAGTGCCAAGTTGAGGCCCCGTATCCCTGCTCATCTCAGAATGAAGTCAACCATGAAACAAGGTGCTTGTTGCAGCATTACAGTTGGTCAGGTGTGCTAGTGAATGCAGAACAACCTGCTTTTCTTTCTGCGCAGAGAACATTTTTATTCATGTGATAAAGACACTTCTAAACTCAGAAAATTTTCAAAAATAAACAGACTAATATAGAGGACCTGCTTTTAGAATGCCACGGCTTTGCCACATCCTCTGACATGCAATTCACAAGGCAAGCTGCTTTAGCAGTCCTATACAGCAGAACTGTGAATGATCTAGAATCAATATTAGCATGAACAGTATTAGGGAAGATCTTTTTTCCTTGTGATATTTAATATCCTAGCGAAGTTGTTAATCATTCAGACTGTGTGAGCTATTTCTGAATTGAAAAGGAATACAAGGTAACTATGTTATTACCACAGACGTGTTTTTACCAGCTGTGTTATTTAAAGCTACGTTGTGTGTAATGAGCTGGGCGTGAAAGGGTATGAGGAAAAAAAAATAAATTGATTATATGTCAGACCTTTAAATACAATAAATTCTGCTCAGTTGAAATATGCACATGTGAATTAGTCATTTGGTATTTAAGTTTAACTAACATAGTAATCAATTTAAAGGCTCCAGACATTTGAGATTTTATTTATTCATTTATTTCCTACTGCCCATCTGGTGTGTTTGCCAAAAATGGTAACACATTCTGTAAGTAAAATGAGAAGAGGAAGAAAAAAAGACAGACTCACTCTGAAATGTTCATTCTGTAAGGTCTCCTCTCTGGAATTAATCCCACTGTGGAATTTTAATATGACATAAAGTAAAAAGAAAAAAAGCATTTTAGATTATTTAGAAAATAATATAATATTCTGAGGAAAATTCTAGGTAAGTGCCAATATTACACTTGTCTGCTTCTCACAGCATAGCAGATTGATCCAATAATGTTTGTACAAATGGCTTCTAGTAATTTTGAGATTAATCTTAATATTAAGTGTCCATGGTTCACATTGCAGGCAATAGAATAAACAATGGATAACAGTTCACATGATTCTGCCCTGTTATTCTAAAATTAATAATTGAAACCTCAGAACCATCAAGCAGGATCAGTATTCAGACTACATGGCTAGAGGAGTAAAAAGCAGTTCATGTCAGTAACAACTCAGTAGCTGTCTAATGCTTGTGACGGAGTCTGCCCACATTTTGCTCTAGGCAATAAGATAAAACCCTGAAGTAGTCTTGAAAGCAGTAAGCATGCTGGCACACTGCCAGCGAAATGCTGAGGGAACCAGATATCTCCAGTATTCCCTTTCTTGCCCAATAAGAAAATGTGTAACCAGTCTATGTCAAATGATAGATCCAGCTTCAGGAAAAATTCTGGAAAATGCTTTCCTTCAGATACATTAAATTTTGGATTATTTGTTGCACTTTAAGAATAACATGAAAGACTGACATATTTTAGATTAGGAAAAGGGCAGAATTTTTCATTTCATGTAGCTTCTGAACTCACCTGCAGAGGCCAGTCCTGTAGAACCCCATTACCTAAACCTTGACACATAATCGCAGTGCAACTCAATACAACCTAAAAACTCTACTAACCACTCAAGTAATGAGCTGCGAGATTAAGATTTGGGAAACAGCAATCAGATTTTTGTAGCAAGATTATTGCTGCTTTATTTTTGAAGCAAAAACTGTGCTTTGACTCCTTGGTGAGAGCTATTCTTTCTGGTTACAGTGAATGAGTTATCTGAGTTGCAGAAAAGAATGAACTTTTTACTCATCTCTCACATATTTCTTGTGGTCTAACACAAGAAGATCTAAGCTTATGAAGACAATTTGATCTGATTTGTATCAGCACATTGCTGTGTAATTACTACTTCATAACCTCCTGGTTGCAGTGTTACAGTTAACTGGAGGTAGTAGACTGCTACAGAGGTCAGATACTTCATTCTATTTGTGGTTTGGTCCTACATTTTCAAATGAATTTATTCAAAAGGTGTTTCAAACCAAAAGCAATTATGGAGTGGAGATTTTCTGACAGTTTGTGATTGTCCATAAAAAAATACAGAAATTTAATTACAAATTATTAAGTAGACTCTGTTAATCAGACTAGACTGTAGCTCCTGTAGTTTTAAAGTGCCCAAACATCACTGACAAAAAAACAGGTACCACTACTTTACACCAGAACTAGAAAGGTAGAATAAAGCTTTTATACAACTCTATGACTCCTTTACTCATCAATATCTTTGCTTATAAAACACTGTAACACATGAAAGATTTGAAATTATTTCGTAAATAATCAATTTAAACCAAATTATATACCACAACATACACATTTTTTGATTTCTAAGATGATGATACGAGACAGTTTATGGAATATTAGGAGTCTTGCAAAACCTGCATGCATCCATACAAGCGTTATGACTCTACATAATGAAAAACAGATAATTCTACTCCGTGGGGGACCTACCAGTCAGTAGAGCCGTTACTTACTGCATCATTTCAAATGCATCATTTAACATGGAAATGTATATGGGACACTCTTAATGCTACTCGTCAACACCAAAGAGCCCAGTCTAGAACAGCAGTACCAACCAAAATGCTTTGAAATAACTTCATTAGGTGCTCACTCAAGTACTGCTCTTTATACAGGTCTCAGTAGCAAAATATGTTCAGATGAAGCTAAACAGGAAAGTAAATAACTATGTCTTTCTTTGCTCATTGTTCAGGAATTTATACAGTCATGCTTAGAATAATCCACTGATAAAATTCAATATGACAAAGTCTCACTGTGAGGTTATCCATCCCATTACCCTGTTTTCATCCATAATAGCCGTAGGATTTTGTATCTTCAAATGTTTCACACTGGCTGGAATTTAACTTCCTATCATCTGTGCAGCAGTTATATATTTTTATGTAGGAAATACCCACTTCCTACTGTCAAATCACAAGGCCATCCAACTTTTATAATCAGTTTCTTTTAGAACCTTTTGTATAAAGTATGCTTTATGAAAGGCACTTATAAAATATTAATGACCTGTGCTTCCAATACCAAACAGCAGGAGTACATGCATTCAAGCATCTCAGTTTCCATCTCTGACAGAGATGCAGCAGCATGAGCACTTCCGTACATTATTATTGTATGTACGATTTTATTTACAGGAACATAAAATACAACAGTCTTCAGCAGGAATCCTGGCATATTAAAAATAGCTCTTCTCCCTGATAAAAGCTGAATAGCATTTACTTGCCTAGCAGCATCACAAAATAAACAGAGAATAAACTCTACCTCTTTAGAGGGGGGTAGGAAAAAACAGATAAATCTCTAGGTATGGTCGCATTTGATTGATTGATTTAAGTTATATTATCAACAAAACCTGAAACACGACTTGATAATTTTGACTGTTCTGACACCCAGACCAACCCTGACAAAGTCAATGAGATTTATTTTCTTTAACAAACTTTTAACAATATTGTGATTTATTTTATTTATTTTATTTTATTTTATTTTATTTTATTTTATTTTATTTTATTTTATTTTATTTTATTTTACTTTATTTTATTTATTTCATTTTATATTTCATTTCATTTTATTTTATATTTTATTTATTCTAATCAAATACACCAAGCATTTACTAGATTCACAGTTTTAAAATGGTGGTCAGTGATAGTTTTTATTAGTATCATGTTATTTGTTGGATTTAGAAGGCAAGCGTTTCTGGCCAAAACAAATAACAAAACAAGGTTGGTGCCTGAATCAGAGTGAGTTTCTAGAAATCCTGGTCTATATTTGAAATGTGCTTGAACTGTTACGTAGAAGCTAGCACTTATCTATGAAAATTAAAATGGTCAGAGGGTCTTGAAAGAGATTAATACTTTGTTTTAGCACGTAGTCATCCTTTCTGACCCTTTGTTATCTTCCGTCCATGCCACCTCCAATGTTATGTTAATAACTAGGAAGCTAAACATAGACACACCATAGCACTGGATAAGTTTCCCTAGAACTGCTGCATTGTTAACAGTATGCTGAGTCTTAGGCATGGAATGGACACCTTATTAAAGGGTCTGATTCGAAGGGTCTTTTAAGTTGAAATTATGGCATAGGAAGTATTAACTGAAATCAGAGTGATATTCTGATAATAATAACAGTTCTTCAAATTATCTGTGATGTATCCAGTTAAATCTAGAAGTTAAGAATATCCCTTATTTTCATTCTAGTTATTACAATCGGGGAGGATTTACAGGAGATTCAAGTCACAGGTAAGTCTGAACAGCACTGTAGCCCTGTGGATGGAAATTCCCTGTGGCACTGCCTTTCATGTCTCCTCCTATTACTTCCTTTTCATTCACTCCTGTTATCTCTAAGGAGGAAGGATCTTACAAAAACCATTCATCACCCACTTCTCTACTGCTCAGCACTAGTTTGCAGTAGGTATGCAGTGTCTGACTTATTTATTCATCTCTACATAGACTGAGGAATTTGCATCTTGTTAGTCACCTACCACATACATTTGCATGTCCTGTTTTATCGAGAATGTAGAAAGTGAATAGCTTACTGTGAAATCTTTAGTATCTTAAGGATTCTCTTTCCATCCTGTCACATCCCAACAAAATGAATTCCTAATAATCACGTCCTCTCTTGGAGTATGTTACATGTTAACTAAGAACGAATAATTAATTTCTTCTTTCTTTTTACTCTATTTGGAAGTGAGAAATTAATTTACAGTTAAATCACGTGTTTACTCTCTTTTCCTCGTATCTCTGTTAACTACAGCTGCCCATTAAGAACAGGAGAGGAGAAATTAATGACACTGGCTATTAGAACATTAATTACCTGGATATAAGTGCCTTAGTTATGCAGAAAATAAAATTGCTACATATTATGAAATTGTGAGCTATTTGAAAAGCAGCGTGGGTGGAACTGTTAAAATATTCCCTGCTGGAAGAGCAACCCCAAATGCTGTTGGTACCTATAGTATGAAATAATACAATACAAGATATAGTCTGCTTAGAAAATACTGTACTCTACCACTTATTGCATCTAGAAGCCAGATTAAGAATCATCATAAAATCATAGAATTCACTGGGTTGGAAAATTATATCTGGAGATTTTCCATTCTTCACCTCATCCTGTTTAGATAAGGACAAATATGGGAGTAAGCATTTTAACGAGTCTTTTTATATGGCCTGAATAAGTATAATTATTGCTTTTCAATTTATATGCATCCACAAAGTTCTTATATAACTATTGTGAATGAACTGAGAAATTCACTGACAGTCGTTGTATCTGTTGATTGCAATACAGATCCCATGTACCTCCTTTGCTATAATTTGTACCTGTAATGGGAAATAGTGAAAAATGGAATATTTGAAAAAGAGCTAGCAAAAATAATAATAATAATAATAATGATTTCTTGCAGCCAAAGGTTCCAGGTTTTTTTTAATTTGGATGCTGTACTCAGACCATTTACTTTGGAAAATTGTGGATGCTTCTATCCTTAATGAATTGGGCTTATGCCTTTCTGAAGCTTTTGTACTTTTATACTGTGCAGTTTATTTCAGCATTGTGGGAAGTACTCCTGTACTGACACACCAGAAGAAGTATATTTCCCCTTCTCTCACAGTGAGGAAATAATTGGACTGTGAACCCAATTAAAAGTCTTCTTCCCTTTGTGTATCTCAGCTACTGGTCTTTGTCTTGAACTTAACAGCAAAAAGATATTTAACCTTATACTTAGAATACTTTTATAATGTAAGAATCATCTGCACGAAAATGCCATTATTCCTGAAAGTATCAAAGGTAATAGGAACTGTAAATTGCTGGTACCAAATTAATCCACTGTGTCATTCTGCTCATATCAGTGAAGTAACAGCAGAGAGAAATTCAGCCCATGATTTTTGAAAGACTAGCTTGCACAAATTAATTGCACACCAAAGGCTTTTAAATCATGTTAGATAAGCTATACAGTCAAAGCTAATCTTATTATGTGACACAGTAACATTAGAACTACATTACAGAGAACTTAATTTTGATCCTACATGCCTGATTCAGGTGTCTGTAACCTTCATTTTCTGCCATGCCAGTGGAAGGTAAAATCACACACACTTGCATCTGGTACTTCAATTTATTTTTGATTCCACAGTGTAATTTTAATTATTCAGAAAATAGCATAATCAATAAGAAATAGACAGTTTGTGTCTTTGTTGCACCCCTGCCTTCTCTGTTTTTCACCTTCTCTACAACTCTTTACAGAAACAGATGTGAACTGAGTGATCAGTTAACAAAAACAAACTCCACTCTCAAAATGGAGGAAAACCAAACAAAGTAAAACAAAAAAAACCTGAAAAACAAAGAAATCAACTAATAAAAATTTACAGCCCAGTGTGTTTATAAATGTGGAACTGATAGAAAAACAAGAAAGACAAAAGAAAACTGATCTTCACTTTGAGATCTAATGACGAAGGAATCACTAATGAAGTAATGGGAAAGACAATAGCAACATTTCAACTCTTATCTCTTAGGGCAGCATTAAGGCAGAAAGGTATATATACAATCTGAAGAATTTGTTTTGTATTTGTTTTTGATACTAAATTCATCCTGTTTCTTTATTGTTTCTTTAAAGGTCATCCTCCACTCAGTGAAAATGAGAAAATAAAATTCAAAGAAATAGACAGAACAGAAGAACTGAGAGACTAAAAACTGAAAGAGAATGAAAAAATAAACTGAGGCACTGGAAAAAATGATTTTTTGATGACAAATCTGCAATGAGTATGCAAAAATTCATTTTCATCTTTTCTTTTTTTTTGAGGAACTTTTGGATGCTTATAATGTTACTGAAATATTACCAGCTTTGCAGAAAGCAGGACTTACAGGCAGTCCTGTTTACTTCATTCCTATGGATGCAGAAGTAGGTATCATGATCTCATCTCCACTTATTATTTATATGCAGTTTCTTTCATGCATGGCAAATGACAGATTTACTTTTAATTTAATTTAATTTAATTTAATTTAATTTAATTTTGTTTTGTTTTGTTTTGTTTTTGTTTTGTTTTATTGGGTTTACTTTTCCTGTATACATGTCTTTTGAATGTGAAGTTGTTGAAAATGAATAGATGGTAGAGAATCACAGACCTCTAGAGATCATCTAGTCCAAACCTCCTGCCAAAACAAGCTCCCTAGACCATGTTGCACATGTACGCATCCAAGCAGATCTTGAACCCTTACAGAGGAGACTCCACACCCTCTCTGGGTAACCTGTTCCAGTGCTCCTTTACCCATACTGTGAAGAAGTTTCCAAGCACATTTGTGTGGAATTTCCTATGAATCAGCTTGTGGCCATTTCCCCTCATTCTGTTGCCATACAGTACAGAGAAGAGCCCAGCCTCTTCCCTTTGCCTCCCAATCTTTAAGTATTTATAGACGTGGATCAGGTGCCCTCTGAGTCTTCTTTTCTCAAGGCTGAACAGACCCAGCCTCTCAGCCTTTCCTCATAAGGGAGGTGTTTCAGGCTTTTTATCATTCAGCACACTGCTGGATTCTTTCCAAGAGATCTGTCATGGTTTTATGATTTTTGGTATTGGTATTCCACATCATAACAACATGTAGTGCATTAAGAGTTAAAGAGTTAATACTCCAACTCCATAGATCATTGATATTTCCGGGTATACCTGTCTCAGAAGAGAAAAACTACATTCCCCAGAGGACTTTGCGATGCTTTGCATTTTTATGTATTTTCCGCTCAGAGGGAAAAGATAAAAACTGTCTGCGGTCACGGGACACTCTCTTTCCTTCAGGATCGACTCAGCAGTGGGTGCTCGCTGCCGTATCGCCTTCAGCGTTAGCGTAAGGCCTTCGGTTTATCGAACACTCTCTTGCTCATTTTGTTTGATTTATTAGCTTCAATTCCAATTATATTGTATTATATTGTGTTATTTTGCTTTCTGATATCTTATTTAGTAAATTAGCTTTCCTCCTCAGATCGTTGCCGCTGTTTTGTTTCTAGGCCCATCTCCCTTTTTTCCTTTTCCCTTTCCCCCTTCCCCTTTCCTGGGGCGTGGGTCTGCGGGTCCCCCACACCAATCGTCATGGAACTGGGCCGATCCAGCCCGGTAAACTGTTGACAAGATCTCTGACTTTTTTGTACTGGAGAGCCCAGAACTGGACAGAGTTCTACAGGTGAGGCCTCACCAGGGCAGAGTAGAGGGGAAGAATCAACTTCCTTGATCTTCTAGCCATACTGTTTTTAATGTACCTCAGGATACCATTGGCCTTCTTGACCACCAGAACACACTGCTGGCTCATAGTCAACCTGCTGTCCACCAGGACACCCACATCCCCCTCCTCAAAGCTCCTCTCCAGCAGGTCATCCCTCAACCTGTACTGGTGCATGCAGTTATTCCTCCCTAGGTGCAAGACTCTACACTTGCTCTTGTTAAACCTCATCTGTTTTCTTTCTGCCCAACTCTTCAACCTGTCCAGGTCTCACTGAATGGCAGCACAGCCTTCTGGCACGTTAGTCATTCTTCCCAGACTTGTATCATCAGTAAACTTGCTGAGAGTGGCCACTATCCCCTCATCAAGGTCATTGATGAAGATGTTGAACAGGACCGGACCCAGCTCCAACCCCTGAGGAGCACTTCTAAGTACAGGACTCCAACTGGGCCTGTAATAAATGAGCTAGGATTTTGAGTAGTAATATTTAGAAAAGGAAGAGACCAGTGATCTGGGAGTTAAGTTTCCAATTTTATTCCAAAAAAAGACCCAGAGAAAAGCAATTTTTTTCATTAGCCCAGCAACTCATCATCCCACAACTCATATTAATTTTATAATGTAAAGAGCAGATAACTTCAGAAAAAAAAAAAAAAAAAGAACAAGGAATGTGTACGGGTAAAACAAGTGCAGAGAGGATTAGCAGGATTTTGTAACTCAGAATTGATGCCCACAGTTCTCTGTCATGGGCAGAAAATATCTTGCAAGAGAGAAATTTCTCCCACACAGGTATGTATCTGTACTGGTTTTGGAGAGTCTAGCACACAGGTTATGGTATTACTCTGCATTATTCAGTAATTAATCTAGACTTCAAACGTAGGGTAAGAAAAATATTCTATCAGAAAGAGTACAACAATAATATCTGTACTGGTCAGTAGCTAGAACTCTGGAGACATAAATAAGTTCAGAAAATTAGAAAACAGACACAATTTAGCATCATTTCTTTCTTAGAGTCCGAATTGAAATTAAGACATGACATCTTGTGTTATAAAGAAAAGAATAGGTGAAGTGTCAATGCCCTAATTTTTTATTTTTTAAGTAGACACTAAGTTAGGAGAAAAGGCAAATGAAAGGAGAATGATGAAGGGGAAAAAGAAGTGTAATAAAAAAAGAACTGAATGGCAGCTGTAGAACATACCAAAACCAAACAAAAAACAATGGAACTCTAGAAGAAAACATATCTAAGAAAATATAAGCAGTAGGGTCTTGCTTACACATCAGGTTTGATGGCTCTAAACTTGTGTGATATTGACTATGAGCCTTATGTCTCTGAAAGAATATTTTGTGTTTGTTCAGAATCTGTGTTGAACACACTTATTGCATTGTAATTGATCTTCAATATAAAATCTTTAGGCACTTTAGACTGGTTCTCAGGGTTATCGTATATTTCAGAAGATACGAGGGAGTAATTTCACTCCTTATAACAGAGACTGGGAGAGGTTCCTGAAGACTGGAGGAAAAAAAATGTCACTCCAGACTTCAAAATGAGCAAGAAGGAGCCAGGAAAATACAGGCCAGTCAGCCTCACCTTTATCCATGGGAAGGTGGTGGAACTGCTTATTCTGGATGTCATCTCCAAGCAAGTGGAAGAAGAAAAGTTCTCCGGGAGTAGTCTACAGAAATTCACCAGCAGTAAATTGTGCATGACCAGTCTAGTAGCCTTTTGTGATTTTATGGCAGATAGCTGAGGGGAAAGGAGAACAGTGGGTGCTGTGTACCTTGACTTCAGGACTTCTTTTTATACTGACCTCCTTAACATCCTTGTAGATGAGCTTAGGAAGTGTGAGATACAGGAGTGGACAGTGAGGTGAATTGAGAATTTATTAACTAGCAGAGCTCAGAACATTGTGATTGGTGGCACAGAGTCTACTTGGAGGCTAATAGATACCAGTGCTCACCAGGAATAAATACTGAATTTGATCTTGCTTGACATCTTCATCAATGAATCAGATGAAGGGATAGAGTTCACCCTCAGCAAGTCTGCTGATGATACACATATGGGAGGAGTGGCTAACATCAGTAGGCTGTGCTGCCATTCAACAAGACCTGGAGAGGCTGGAAAGTATGGCAAGAGGGGAACCTTGTGAGATTCAACTGTACCGAGTATAGAGTCCTGCATCTGGGGATGAATAACTGCAGGTTAGGATCAGAAGTGTTGGAGGAGTAGTTCTGTGGAGAAGGATCTTGGTGGACAATATGTTGGCCATGAGCCAACAATGTGCCCTTGTGGCCAAGAAGGACAATGGTATCCAAGGGTGCATTAAAAAGAGCATGGCCAGCACCTCAAGAGGTGTGATCCTCTCTCTCTGCTCTGACATGGTAAGGACATATCTGGAGAGCTGTGTCTAGTTCTGGGTAACTCACTTCAAGAAAGACAGGAATCTTCTACAGAGAGAAGGGCCAAAAAGATGATAAAGGATTTAGAGCATCTCCCATTCAAGGAAAAGCATGGAGGCTGGGCACTGTTCATTCTGGAGAAGACAGAGAGAGGTCAAAGGGGTCAATGCTTATGAATATCTAAAGTATGGGAGTCAAGTGTATAGGGCCAGGTTCTTTCAGTGGTGAGCAGTGATAGGACAAGGGACAATGGTCAGAAACTGGAAAACAGGAAGTTCCATAAATATATAAGGAAAAAGTCCTATGGGGGTGCCAGAGTAGAGGAACAGGCTGCCCAGAGAAGTTGTGGGGTGTCCTTTTCTCAAGATATTCAGGACCTGAATACATGCCTACCTGCGTGACCTAAAGTAGGGAAACTGCTTTAGACAGGGGGCTAAACTAGTTGATCTCTAGAGGTCCCTTCCAACCACTATGAGTCTTCTTTCTGCTATTTTTTTCTTTAGTTTTGTTCTGTATAGTATCAATCTATTCATAGTGACAGATGTCTAGTGAGCACTGTGTATTTCTAAAGTTATTATCTAAATGAGATACAAGAGATCCTGAGTACTTGAGAAACGTTAAAACTTTGCCTAGGACAAAAACAGGGGCAATAATATTTAACTTTACTTTTGCAACTTTAATTTTGTCTTATCTCTTATGTGTTTTGAGACAAGTGTAGATCTATAGCCCCTGGCCTAACACATGCACTTATCTACTGGTGTTGGTGATAATTTGTTGGTCTGACCAGGAACAGGCTTTTTCTTTCTTTTTTCCAAATAAGACCTGTAGTTATAATTAAATAATAAAAACATACTTATATCTAACTTATATAGTCTCTTCTTCTAGTGAGAAAATATATCTTAATTGCTGTGAGAGTAAGGGAAGAATAACATCTTATGAGATAATGAATATTTAAATCAGGAATGTTCTGCAGTCGCTTTACATCAACAACAGTGGCAATTGGAGTTTTATTTGATGCATGGCCTATTACAGCATGCTAATCTTTAGGAATGTGCTTTGGGCACTGTAAGATCTTCGGTGATGTGGTGATATAGAGCCTGATGCTAGCATAGAATCAATTTTTATTACAAACAGACTTTGACCACTCAATTTGCCTATTCAAATATCTAAATTGAAATTCATTATGCAAAACATTTCAGTTAATAGCATGAATACAGTTAGCAAGCCAGTTTTAAGGAACTTGCAAAAAAATATACTCGTCGCCATGAAAACTGGGAAGCACAAATAAAAAAAAGTTGAAATACATTCCTCAGAAGATAACAACCAATAATTAAGCACTCTTCAGTAATACTTTTCAGACAGAATGCAAAATCAGATTATGGGATTCAGTGTTAGCAGTGTACATTTGGAATTTGTAGTGAAGAGTCTGCTTTTCTTAAGATCCTCTGGTTTATGTCCCAGAGTGCAGGATGGCAGTTTGAGTAATTTACAATCAGCAGAGAAGCCTCCAAGGGCAGTCTAAATAGATTTACTTCCAATGTTATCTATTAATATTCTCTGCCATACAGAGAACAAACTTAGTGTTATGTCTTGAGATAGATTTACAAAGGTAAAAAATCTATTTTAAAACCCCAGTTGAATCATAAACTTTATATTTATTCACATACATTTGGGATTTGCTTGAAATGTTATAGGATGCTAGAAATGTCTGCCGTGGGATGTACTTGTTCTACTAAATATTCCTCCTAGTTTGCAGTATTTTCCATTTTGACATGTAAAATACAGAGATTAAATTAGTATCTCCAGAACTTACACACATGACAAGTTCTGTCCTTAGGGAAAGTATAACACAAAGGAATTTTGGATTGCTGTACTGGATCAGGTCAGACTGATCTGATTTTGTCGCCAATAGCCAATACCACTAAACAGAAGGAAAGACTTAAGAAGAAAATGTGAAACTTCTTTCAAGCTTCAAATTCGTTCAGAAGTCTATTTAGTATGCTGTTACTAGATCTTACGGAAGTTCTCTTGTTAACAGAATTTCATCAGTCTGTCTATTTGCACTGGAGTAATCAGACCCCTAAACTGTCTTAAGATGCCTGATGGAAAGTACCACAGAAGTGTTTTATCTGTTTGTTGTTTGGTTTTTTTTTTATATAACATGGCTGAAATACACAATTACCAAATGTCTTTTGTGTGTGTGTGTGAATTTGCATAAAATTTATCTTTGTACTAAGAACCAGAGGTGTGTGGCATACATGAGAATAGATAGAGGATAAAACAAGGCAGTGTGGCAGGGTAATTAATTTTTTTCTAAGCATTTTTAAACATGGCTGGGATGGTACCAGACCTTTGATTTTAGCCAAGCTGAAGTGAATTGTTCTAAGATCTCTTGCATTTCAAAACTAAAATTTCATCAAGTTACTTTAAGTTGGAACTTAATATAGATTATCCACTGTATAAATAGGAGATTTGTCATTGATTTAGCATTAGAACCTATGGCCCAAGTCTGTTCTTATGATTTTTTTGATCACTCTCAATGATTTTTGAAAAGTCATAGAACTCAGATGAAGCGGTGACTGGAATAAAGGTGATGTTACACCCTTTTTTAAGGATAGATCTAGGGAAATTCTGACTTGTCAGCCTCACATCTGTGCTGGGAAATATCAGGAATATACCCTCCTGTGCTCATGGAAGACAAAGGGTGATACGTGACACCTAGCATGGCTTCACCAAGGGCAGGTTCTACTATGTACAAAGGAAGAGCCACTGTGTCATCTATCTGGACTTTAGTAAGGCCTTCAACATGGTCTCCCAAGAAATCCTTCTCTCCAAATTGGAAGGATATGGGTCTGATGTGTGGACAATTTGATGGATGAGGAAGTGGTTGCAAGATCATACACATGGAGTGGTGGTCAAAGGCTCAGTGTCTGGATGGAGAACAGTGATGGGTGATTAGGTGATTTGCATTGCCTG
Organism: Oreortyx pictus; assembly: GCA_036925125.1. Classification (NCBI taxonomy): domain Eukaryota; kingdom Metazoa; phylum Chordata; class Aves; order Galliformes; family Odontophoridae; genus Oreortyx; species Oreortyx pictus. Next base: position 55,886,636 of record JAUPFR010000004.1, read on the forward strand.
CATGTGAGGCATCCATATTTCCAAACTGATCTTAGAACCTTTGGATTAACACTAGCAAAATTCAATCAATCACACTTCAGTATCAACATCAACAGCTTCGAGAGTAAGACCACAGAATAAAAAGGGACAATTAAACTTTAGAGAAAGTTAGTCTCCTACACAGATTCCTTCTGGAGTCCTCCTACTAAGGAAATGACTGTTTTGCAGTCATTTGGCAAATCACTTATTTACCCATCTCAGAAGAGCAGGAATTAAGGAGAGTTAAGGTAGTTCTCAGTAAATGAATATCAAAATATGTGGACACCTAGAATGTAATTCTGAGTGAAACCTTCAGCTGATTTTCCTGAAGCCACTCTATACATACTGCTAGTCTGATGTAAAAAGTTGTAAAATCCAAAAATTGTTCACCAGTTTCCAAAGACTTGCTTTATTTCCAGAAATCTACTGAATCTGTAGGAAAATAGTGGCCATATTAGCTTCCTTTGAGGGATGTGATTTATATTTCTTTGAAGAAATACGTCATATCAGAATGTATTCAGATCAACTATTTCATGTCTTGACAATTTTGAAGAAGAAATATCCAGCTGTAATTTATTTGGATGTAAAAAAAAAAAAAAAAAAACAAAAAACAGGGACTGTTTCTGGAAAGAAATTTTAGATAGAGTTTGATTAGCAATTTTTTTTCTTTCATGACAAACATGAATATTTTCAAAGCTGATATGTTTGAAGCAGCAAAGGTCACTTACAGGTGAAGCAAAAAACTTTCTACCAGTGGTGAAAGAGATCATGAAAGTACAGAGGCTCAGCCATCAATAGCATTGGACTCCTGAGAATTTGAAGTCCTTCAGATGTCAAGCCAAAAGCAAAAGTGCAGATGGAGACCAAAGATACCAGAAAGAATAATTTCAGAGGAACACAAGAGAGTGTCAGCACATCAGCAGGAAAGATCAGGTAGACAGCATGAGAGAAGAACATCTGAGCAGTAGGAGTAAGAGAACAGAAACAGCATTTTTGTTCTTCTATAATAGAAATAAACTGATTTTCCTTTTTAATAGGTTAAAATGCATAAAATACACCTTCTGTATAACCTTATTATTCCAAATAAAAAGAAAAACAGAACAAAATTAAAAAAAGATCTGTTTTCTTTTTGTGAAAATTTTAAAAAAATTAGGCATTGATTTTATTCTGTAAGAGACCACCTCTAACTAAAAAAGAGTGGCTGTTGTTATATCAAGGGTATTGTTAGAATCCCTCATAATATAAAATTTTCACTGTAAATGAAATATAAAATTTTCACTGTAAATGAAATTACCTTCTGCAGCAGGAACAACCTAAAGGGATGAAATGAATGTTGGAGACAGGTGAAATGTTAAAAAAAGAGTAAAGTCTATTCCAAAAGTAACTAATAGTCTAGCTGAAACAGTCTGAAAATGACAAAAAGGCAAATAATTTTAACATAGTTCAGTTAATAAACACATATTTCCAAATGAAATATAAAAATATTCCCAAAATTTTCAACTCTACCTCCTGTACTTAAACATCAGCCAAACAGAATTAGTGAGAGACTGATGTCTTTTAATGTCAGTTAGTATCTTCCTACACCTCCTTCTAATCATTTAGAACAAAATACACATTTTTTTAGTGCCTTCGTTAAGACTTACAAATATAACAGGACTGGGCATTAACTGTATTTCCATAGTCTATACGAAGTATAAAGTGTGGATTTGGATAGTGATTTAGGGTTTGATGCTTAAGCTTTGGAACTCACTGGCAGCATTCTAGTTGATGTGGATAAATTTGGACCAGATACCTCATAAGTGCAAACTTGATAAGCAGTATGTTTGTGGGGTTTTTTTTTGTTGTTGATGTTGCTGGGTTTTTTTTTTTATTATTATTTTATTTTTTATTTTTATCTGCATATGTTATAAGCTTTAAGAATGTACTCTTCACTACAGCCAGTTCCTTTCTTTAATAAAAGAATACTCAAGGACTTGAAGATGCTTGTGTAATGGTTGAATTGAATATAGCAGCATTATATCACTACAGTATTTTTATTAAAACTTGTCTCCATGTCCCAGCATTTCTTAGCTGGAAAATGAGATACAGTGTTTTATTTCTTTGAGGAATCTCAGTTTATCTGTTGCCTGTAGATTTTCAAAGTCTTCTTTTCGTACCTCACATTTTGAGCAAAAACTATCAATCTCAATCAGATTCCAAGACACTCTGGAGAAAGCTTTTAATTTCTTCATACACTGCCAAGCAAAAAAGAAAGATGTCAAAAAGAAATGTGTTGCACTCAATCAGAAATGAAATTTTATTCCAGCATTAAAATTCTTCTGATTTTCTAGTATGCGTGTTGAGTGTGTATGAGCAACATATGAGAGTATGTGTGTATTTATGCGAACAAGCTGCTAAATAAAAATATGAATGCCATTTATAGTAGAAAGTATGACTGTGCTTCCAGTTTGACAGCGTTATTTTCATCACTTGCAAAAATAACTTAATCCTCCTATTTGAGAAAGATATACGTTCTTTTCGAAGTTCAAGCTTGACCTCTGACTTTTACTGAATATACATTACTTCAGGCAATGCTAAAATCCTTTTTGGAAACTCTATATTTAATTATATAGCATGAATTCTATGGTAACTATTTTTCTGGAATGTACTTTCGTGGTTTCACAGGGAAAAGTCGTGTGGGGGATTTTCATTTTATGTAACTGAAATATCCCTCCTACGGGATTTTAAATGGAAGAAGAACAGGTGTTTTGATTTGATGGTAAATTGACTATCTTATTATCTTGGAAATAAACACAAGATACTACTTGAAATTATTCCACCACAAAAATTCAAGAATAGAAGATCAAACTACAGAATGACAATGAAGATTTTTTAGTGTTAAATGTCCTTCTTTTAGGTAACAATAATGCAAAACTTAGTCAGTCTATGTTCATATATACATATATATGTATTGATTTTATTGTAGCTTAGAACAACACTAATGAATTCTATTTTCTTAGAGACTTCCTCTTACAGAATGAAATGGAAGTAAAAATAGTACTACTCGATCAGTGCTTTTTTACCCATTTTTCTGATGAGATACATTAAGTTCTCTGTGTGCTTACATGACCATGTTCATGACCAGAGAATTCTGGTTGATTCTAATGGAAGTTTGATATGAACAGGGTTTAAAAATTTAAAATTATGAGTTGATGAGTCTGCACTCCTTTATTTTCTTGTAATAGTAGACATACACCTATTAACGCATCATATAAAGTGAATTTTTCATCCAAGATACAAAACACTGCTCTAATCATGAGACAGAAAGTTATATAAAAAGATATATGCTGTGTACCAAAATTGCAGTTTTGAAGACATCAATTCAATTATTTTTTATTATGGTACAGTGAATCAATTTATTGTTGCTTTAAATGGTATTCCTATAAATATCCAGCTCTGTGTTGAAAAAAACTAATCCACATATGTACTTTCTTCCTATTCTATGAAAATTTCAAGGGTAACCAAAGGCATCATGATCAGTATGCTGTTTAGAGATGGCATTTTACATGAACAATATAGGCAGAGTAGAGAGAACATGGGTAAAAGTACACCAAGTAAGAAGTAGTCAAATGTAGTATTCTTAAGCAAATTATATTTAACATTAAAAAAAAAAAAAAAAAAAGAAAACAAAAAACACACACATACACACACACAAAAAAAGTTCCACTAAAAATACTGTGCCTTTCTTTCTAGTCACACTGTGAGTGAAATTCTTTAAGACCTTGGAATATAGGAACACAGCATCACTTATAACCTAATGCTGATAATGGGATTCTGTCATTTAACTAAGATGATACCAACTTTTCAGAATTGTATTCCATGGTTTTAAAATATGCCCTCACGTGCATCCTGGAGAGCAGTGAGACATAATTTTCCTCTAAACTGGTCATTTTAGATTCCTGTATGTTGGCTTATGAAATTAAATTGTTTGTGGACATGTTGTGATATGACCTAGCAGGTGGTTAAGCATCACACAGTTCTTTGCTCACACCCCTCTTCCCAGTGGGATGTGGGACAGAATGGAAAAAATGGCTCACAAAGTAGAACTCATGGGTTGAGGTAAAACTATATAGTGAGATAGGGAAAAGGACAAAAAATTATGACATATATAATCTCTGTCTATATGAAAGTATATAAGAAGTGATTAGTATATTAGAAGTGATAAGAAGCAATTGCTCACCATCTCCTGCTCAATGCCCAGCTCCCCCCACAAGCAGCAGAAGAGAGTTGAACTCTGATACCCTTGAAACCTCCTTCTACTTGATGTCACATGGTAAGGAAAATCCCTTTGGCTAGCTTAAGTCAGCTGTGTGAATTCTGTTTTCTCCTAGCTCCTTGGACTCTTTCCTGTGAATGGCCTTGGCTCAGTGCAACACTGATTAGCAGTAACTATGAACACTGTTGTGTTATCAACACTGTTTTTCTCCCAGTACAAAAAAACACCCTCATACCAGAAATCCAAAGAAAGCAATTCCATCCCAGTTGAAACTTATATAGGACCCTTGATTGGCACTCCAATATTTCAGATATGAATTTGTCCAAATTGACACCTATAGAAATTAGAAATATCTTATTTCTCTGCTTGTTCTGAATTGAGCTACCAATAAAATTAATGTTTCCAGTATTTGTTAACCAGAATTAGTGTATGGCTGAAAAAACTATCATCTCTAAAACCTGGAGTGTAAAAAGGTGCAAAGAACTAAAAAAACCACAAAAACATTGTTGACAGGGACAGAATATAAGTATATATTTGATGTCTGCTGTTTGTAGAAGAATGTGAATAAATTACCATCTTCTGCATTCACAAGAATGGTTGTATCTGGAGGGTGGTAGTTGTTATTTGGTTATTTTAATTTGAATCATTATGTATTATAATACTTAGTTTTTATATTTGAAAATCATTTCATCTTTTCCTAACACTTGGATTATTTTCCTCCATATTTCTCTTGATGATGCTTTTTTCTTTTTTAAACAATTTTTACTTCAGAATTAAATAAAATTGATGATGATTATCATCTGCTGTTACATGGTAGAAGTCCTTAGGAAAATATTTTCCTTTGCTGGGCTGGTGCTATTTTGTTGATTAAGTAAATTACACTTGGTAAAATTTGAATTATTGAGTCTGTTGTGGATAATCTATACTCATAATTTTAATCTACTTGCGTATATTAGAAAATAATGTATTTAAACACACCCGGATTCCAGAAAGGCATGTTTTCACCATGCATTTCAGAAAAAAAAATGTTTTACAAAATGGAAGTATAAGTTTAGTAAAAGTGACAATTTCACCACTGCCTTAAAGTAGTTGCCTTCTATAAAAGAAACAACGTACAAGCTTCCTTCCAAATCTCCTTGAATTTATCAGTTCTTTCTCATCTTTAGAGTTCCAAGACAAATTAATATTAATTTTGTGGTATGAATGTGTTTCACCTCTCCATACTTATGTTTCTTTCCTAAAAAAATATTTTAGGGTTCTATCAAAGATATGATGATTATTTCATAAAATGTGTATTTGTTTACTCTGCCAGATGAACACGTATCATAACAAAGGTAAGCATGAGTTTGGCGGGAAGGGATCTTGGGCAATTCCTCAGAAGTAACTTTTCCAGTTTATCTGGATGCTTCTTATTGTCAAAAGGGAGATATAATAAAGAAAGTTTTATGAGAGACTGCTCAGAACCAAAGACAGATTTACATACATATAAATACACTTATGTAAATTTCAATTCAGTGTAAAAATAAAGCATATCTTTAGAGATGATTAGTGGAGTAGAGTATACATCTACACCATACACAGGTTTTATCAAAACTTTTGAAGCCATTCAAAAACTAAAATTGCATGGAGGGATTATAATTCAAAATAACTCAGCAAATAATAGTAGATAGAAGTCATATCAATCTAAAATATTTAAAGGAATAGTAAGAAAGAAAGTGAAGTTCTAAAGTTATCAAGGATGAACTGCAACACAAATAGAAATGCAGGGCAGAAAATTCGTAATTTGTGTTACATCACAAGCAGAACATGACTCAGAACTGTTGCGTTATCAAAAAAACACTGAGTGCTAAAAATACCATGTTTCTCCCTTTTATTTGCAAGCCACACTTCAAGGAAGGTTAGGACCAATTAGCTCCAGAGAAGTTTCATGGATTATGTAACAATTTCTGACAAAAGAAAAAAATAAATTGAAGTTGTCTCCAAATAAAGATGGTAGCCTCAGGGAAGAAAAGTATGTAATTCTCTCTGTGATCACTGAGCAGAGGACAAGAAATTATGAGTTTATATAATAGAAAGAAAGTTTACAGAAGGTTACTGTATTTCACGTGATAAAGTTGTTAAGTACAGAAATACACGAACGTGGCAGATCACTGCATTCAGTAGTTCCATGGAGGATTTTGGAAACTTCTTAGCCAGAGATGTCATAGACATCAGTAATACTTCCTTGGGCTTCTCAAGATTTACTTCTGTTCTATTTTCTTTCACTCCATAGTACATGGACGTTTAAAAAATTTTGATTGTACAAGAAAAGCAGCATACTAATGGCTTATTTAGTGTATTATAAAGTACACAGAAAGAGTTAGAACTGACTATCAATAAATATTACTGTTTCTGTTTAACAGTTCCTAGAGTGTTAAAAACAATATCCTAATTGTCTTTTGAAATACAAGTCCTTGACTGAATCACACAGTCAGCATCACCACTAGTTTTCCTTTCAGGCTTTAATACAAAAGAATTCATACTGCAGGAACTGTCCTGTTCTATGGAAAACATCATAAAACACACTTTCACTCAATAAATTATAATTCATTGCTTGTACATGCCCTGCATTGCTCCCAAATTTTGTTGCATGTAAGAAAGAGAGACATTGAAAATTAATAAAATCTCTTCTATGGGATGAATTTCAATGGTAGTCAGTCTTGTTATTAGAATGAGCAGGAAAGCAGAGACCTATTTATTAGGAAATAACTTCTAAGAAAAAAGAGACAAAAAATTATTAGAAACACATCTGTTCTGATGTTCTTTAATTCCACATCTAAATTAAGTTTTGGGTGTAAAGCTCAAATTGGCAGTGTTTTAGACCACGAAGGCAGACTTTAAACATGAACCCTTTGAAAAGTTATTTTTTTTTCTGAAAATGAATAGAATTATGCACTAAAAATGCAGTGAGTGATAATAATAAGAAAGCAACAAAGCAGATGAGATTTTTCAACTATGGCAATAGAAGAAAAAGAGTGTTTGCAATTTATAAAATACAGCGTGTCATCCTCCAATTATTCTGACTTGTAAAATCTTCTTTTTTTCCTTTTGCTAAGCATCATTCCTAAAATTATTGAGAACATTTACATTCCTTCCACTTCCCAAAGCAGATAGATTAAAAAGAGAATCTTTCTGGTACTAAATTTCAGCTGTAGAATGAGATTCTATGAACAAGTTACGGATCTGTTAGAACAGGATTGTTGCTAGAAGTATGAACACTTTAGAGACGCATCTATTAACAAAAAATCTCTTTGCCAAAAATTCAAAAATATTTCCTAGAGACTTTCTGCAGCCATATGAGTACTAAAGCACAATTTAAATCTTTCTCTCTTCATTAATGAAGTTCTCCTCCACTTGGTCAATCCTGCCACAAGACCATGGTGGCTACAGCAGGCTGTACTGTTACAAATCATACCTTGTCTTGTCAGTTTCAAAATTTCTCTCTCCTTTACTACTCTCCTTAGTCTTAGTCGGTCATTATTCAGTAAAAGTATTTCACCCTTTTAGTTCATAGCCATCATATCTTCAAAATAAGATCAAAACTAATAAGATACACAATTACAAATACTTTCCCTGAAAGATAATGCGTAATTCATGTAATGATAATATACTAATTCATTTAATTCTTTTTCTTACAGCTAAACCATTTGGAAGAATAAAGTCACTAGAGACCGAGTGAAGATTTTCTCCCTGGGAGACCTGTACTCTCTCCAATTCTATTCTGATTGCACAAACAGAGTATAAAACAGAGTGTACAAAATTCGGACATAACCCTGCTTTACTGTTGCTAATATGTTTTCTGAACCTTACTTAAACCTGCTCACAGTATTACTGCTAATAATGAATTTATGTGGCTCATAAATTTTGAGAGAAAATCTTTCCTGCCTGCACAGAATAAATCTCATTATATTAAAAAAGTTTCTATTGTATGAAATACTACAATGTTTAAGATTAAATCTTTGAACCTATAAGCACTAGCTATAACAGAGGACCTATAATATATATAGATTTTGTTTAATTGGCATGAGAACAAAACAAACTTAAAGGCAGCTACACATAATTATCAGGTGACAGCATTAGCTCTTACAGACTGAGAGGATCAATGTAATGAATTTTACAGATTTTATAACATGGAGCTATATATATATGTGTGTGTGACCTTGAGTTGCTGAATATCCACAGAGGCAGAGGATTTTGAAAACTGACAGAGCTAAAGATGAGTCATCTACGAAAAAAGAAAGAATAGTGTGAGAAAGGTGTAACAGTTAATAGCCACCAGAGTTCACAGGTTTATTTGCTACTGAATTATTCTCCACTTCTTATCTGTACCTTTTAAATGAGTATATGAAGTCCAGTCAACTCAGGTGGGTTATTTTTTTGTGTTAAAACTTGATACAAAGCCCAGAAATATCATGAGGGGGTTCATCCTCCAACATAGGATCAGGGCAAGTAGATTAAGTTCAGCATTAACTTGGCTGGAGAAACTGCTGCACATGCTCAATATTTTAATACAGGTGATGCAGAGCTATGCCTTAACTTTGTCCATGAGGCCTGACAGTCTTCATCCCAGAATACTGAGAGAGTAAGCAGATTTAAAAGCTTCCCTCAGTAATTTGCAGAAGGTCTTGAGAGTGTAGGGAAATCCCTGCTGACTGGGAGCTAGACAGTGTTACACTGGCCTTATAAGAAAGGTACAAGAGAGAAACCAGGAAACTACAGACCTGTCAGTCTAACCTTAGTCCCTGGAAAAGTTATGGAGAACATTATCCTAAATGATATTGAAATTCATTTAATGAATAAAACTACTTTCAGGCATAGTCAACATGGATTTTTGAAGATAAATTTCTACCTCTGTAATTGGATTTTCTTCTATGATAAGTTAATTTGCTGAGTGGAAGCTGGTGGATGTAATTTTTCTGGATTTTAATAAGGTCTTTGATACCATTCCTGATGCTATCCTTCTGTGCATAGTGTCCAACACAGACAAACAGGTTTGTGTTAAACTTGAAAGCACTGTTGATTGTCTGAAGAAGCAAGGGGCCTGGCAGAGGTCTGGAGGATTGGGCAGTCAGCAATGGCATGAAATTCAACAAAATTAAATGCTCTTTTCTCTACCTGAGATGAAATTACGCTGGGCACAGGTATAAACAAGTGACTAAATAGGAGCTCAGCAGAAAGAGGCCTGGTGATGCTGATGACTGTAGGCTTAATATGAGCAAGCAGTGTGTCCTGGCAGCAAAGAGGCAAAGCTACATTTTAGGGTGCATCCTGCTGAGGGTACTGCCCCTTGAACAATTAAAATCAAACAAACAAACAAACAAACAAATAAAGAAAAACAACACAAAACACATTTTAAGCTTTCAATTCCTCTTCTTTTTTTTTTCCCTTTTCTTTTTAATCAGAAAGAAAACAAAATTGCAATTGTCTTGACTAATTCAGATGAGTGCAAAACCAGGAGATGGAGGGAAACTATCCTTCTATGATTCTCCTCTATTTGACGTTAGTGAGGTCTCACTGGGAATACTGCATCCAGTCCTGGGCCCCTGAGAACAAAAGAGACATGGTCATACTAGAGAGAATCCAGCACTTGCACAGGTTGCCCAGGCAACTTTTGAAGTCTCCCTTCTTGGAAATATTTAAAAGCCCTCTGACAAGATCTTGAGCAACTCTCCATACGTGGTCTAGCCTGAGGAGGCAGGTTCAACAACTTGATTTCCAGCGTCCCTTCCATAATCAGCAATTATGTGATTTTGTATTTCTCCGTGGGGATTATTAATTCTGATTATAGGTATATTCTGCATTTAGTTATATTCTATAAAGCTGTGCAGAATAAATCAGAGTATGAGCCATTTCTTGACAACTGGTTGGACACATGTCAACAGGGGCTGAGACATCGCATTGCAAATATACACATATTGTCATCAATTTGCTTTTGATTTTCTCTTTTTCTTTTCTGACTCAGTAAACAGTTTTTATATCAACCCATGAATTCTATTTTATTACCAATACTCTCCCTCATCCCACTGTATTAGGAAGAGAGAGAGTGGCTCTGTGGTGTTTTGCTTTCTGACAGATTAAACTGTGACAGGTGCATGCCTAAGAAATAAGGCAAAAGTGGCACAAGATGCACATGTATGAGCAAGGAACTCACGGAAAATCTCAAATGGAAGAGGAAGTCTATGGAGAATGGATCAGCAGTGTGATTCTGTAGTCAAGAAGGCCAATAATATCCTGGGATGCATTAAAAAGAGTGGGCCAGCTGGTTGAAGGAGACCCTTCTGCTCTGCTTGGATGTAGGTGTACCTAGAGTAATGTAACTGGTTCTGGGCTCCTCAGTTCAAAACAGACAGGAATCTCCTAGGAGGAATTCATCAGAAGTACAAAGAGATGAATATGGGCCTGGAGCATTTCCGTTGTGGGGAAAGGCTGAGAAGTGGTTCTGCTCACCATGGAGAAAAGAAGACTGAGAAAGGATCTTATCAATACTTGCAAATACCTAAGAAGCACACATCAATTGTTAATATGTGTCCAGCAACATTACAGCACATATGATACTGTGTTTCTGTCATACTGTGTAACTAAATTATGAACATGCTGGAAAATGCTTATAACTTACTCTGTTACATACAGTAACATGAATGAAGATTGCACTTTTTTTTTTTTTTTTGCCACTGTAATGCCTACAGTATTTGTTGTCTTCAGTTAAACATCTGCTGCCTACTTTTGTTATATCACTGATTGATACAGAGAGTATATTTAACACTACTTCATTCACAGTTCATGATTTCCAACATGTTGACTTCTGCACCTACTCCATTTTTTAACTAGGTGTTGATCTTGTTCTTGCAGGCTTCAAACTTTGTATTTTCTTCTTCTTTTCGATGTGATGGGGTATACTCCTTTAAGATGTGTTTGATGCTATTCCCAAAATATAAATTTACACTGAATCCTAGAAAAAAAAAAACTAAGAAAAAAACTAGATCTAAGAAGAAAACTAGATCTGGAAAAGCTGTCTCTTATCTGAACTAATCCGTCACCTGTCTGGAGAGAACAACATGTCTGTGTTTTGCAGTGAGTGCACTCTTCAGTGCTTTGACTGCTGTCTGCGCACATGCTACTTTTATTAGTCATTTATCAATATCTAACAGGGAGCCTCCTATTCCCCATCCATTATTCTTACATTGTTGCAGACAAATATTTACAAATTGCTCTCAGAAGTTTCCTCTAAAATGAAGTTTACTGTGCTTGCTTCACTTAGTCAGAAAGCAGCATTTCTGGAATTATGCAGGCAGAAAGAAATCTTGTTCATGAGTTAAAGTGTACTACAAAATGGTTCATACTAGTGATTGCTTATAATTCCCTGTCTCCTTTGGGTTTAGCACAACTTTTTTGCTTGTTGGTAACTGTAATTCTATCTTTAGTGCATTTCTTTATAACCAGGAGAAAAAAATAATTCTCCTAAATTTGATAGAGAACTTACACTTCTGTATATTCTTTTCTTTTCCTTAGCAAATTTCTGAAAAACAGTGCATTTCACTGAGTGAACAAAATACACATATACATGCTCTTGCCCACTATTTCACAGTGTATTTCTTGACTTTTTGATTATACAGTTTTGTAGCTAACCCTGGCAACCCCGAAAGCACCTTCTGCTCTTTGCTTGCTCCCTAGCACTGCCCCCACAGCTCTCAAAGCACCTTGGTAATGGTAGGTCTGCATACAGTAACCCCTGTCCTACACTCTATAGTCTAGTTGCTTCTGTGATGAACTTTAGAGAGACAAATTTTCATAGAATCTTAGAATCACAGAATGATTTGGGTTGGAAGGGACCTTTAAGGTCACCTAGTTCCAACACCCTGCTATAGGCAGGGACACCTCTTCCTAGACTAGGTTGCTCACAGTCCCATCCAGCCTGGCCTTGAATGCTTCCAGGAAGGGGGGTATCTACAAACTATCTGGGCAAGCTTTTGCAGCGCACATTAAACTTAGCCCTACACCTTTGCAAGAAAATGTTTGTAATGTAGATGAATCTGCAAACACTAACAAACCTTCTAACAACAAATCATTAAAGAAGTAGCACAAAGATACTAATTCATAATGAAAGTAAAAAGAACATAACAAGTAAATCATTAATGAATTTCCTTGAATAGATATTTCTGGGATAATGAATTATCTTTTTTCAATAAACAGCAACTTGTAAACACTTTATAATATATCTTATTTTCTTCTAGTAAGAATGTTGTATTAATATTGCATTATGTCATTCATTTTCTTATTCTGATCATACTATTCTCTTCTATTGCTAACACACTCTGTGCCACAAGGGAGAATTATTCTGGGACTCTCTGTTAAATATGACATGCAAATAATCTAGATCTGAGGAGATAATTATGTTATCTCAGATTTTATTAAATAATTATCGTTCTTGAAATGGGGTCACAAGTAATAGGACACACAAAAAAAAAAGGGGAAAAAAAGGAAAAAGAGGGAAACTAATTAGTTGCAGGCTTTAATTCACTTATTATTGCTACTTTTGGATACATTCATACAAAACTTGCCTTCGAATCTTAAGGATTGCCTGGATTGGTTACACTATGGTCTGGAAAACAGATAAAAATTTGTATTTATTTAGTAGTTAAAAAAACTTTTTTTTTTCCAACTGTCTATTTTATATATGTATTTGTTTATTTATTTATTCATCCATCCATTCATCATCTTACACTTGAAGAGAATATAATGTGAGACAAATTCTATGTAGATGGTAGGACATGATATCCAGGAAGACATAAGTATGAAGCTATGTTGCTATTTTTTGTATCTCTATAAAGGAGTCTAGCTACATCTCCTAGTATGATTTTTTTCAAGACTTACATGAAAGAGAAGCTGAGCTGTAACAAATCAAGGAGCTGTTTTGAATGTACTGGCATTCTAATGTTCTACACAGCACTTATTTAATGGACAGAGTTTCCCTATTATACAGTATAAAATTTCCTACCAACAGAATTATACATTCCTAATATTTTTAGTATAATTATATAATCCCAAGATGGTCATGTATTATATGCTATGCATACTTCACACGTATATCACATATCACCTGATATAAATTCCCTGTTTATATCAAATATTTTTTAATAATGTATAAAATAATGGCAGATAGGTTTATTACTAGAATAACATGCCACGAAAGTGAGTGGTTCTACCATATGATGTATAGAATTCTATGAAACCTTCAGAGTGGTATTAGAAAACACAAATTGGAATGAGGAAACATTCAGAAAAGCACTTAAATATTACAGTCTCAAAAAACATCTTTTCTCCCTTTTTTTTCTCTCTCTCATTCTTGGTTAGGAACAAAGGGCTCTATTCGCAAGAAAATATGTTATGAAGAACTAAGTTCCCAAAATACACTTTTCATTTTGCACAAAAGATATAGCATTATTGCCTCATGGAAAAAAAGTCAGCCAACATTATATGTCTCACAGCCTCCATGCTATGTTGAAATTGACTAAAAAATATAATCTTAAAAAATGGTGTGGGGAGAAGGCTGTCCTTCGTACATCACACTTGTTTCGTAGAACTTTTTTTTTTTCAGCTAGAAGAATTTTTAGCACTGAATCATATGCAGAAAAGGATTTATAAATTTGATTATACTTGATTATATGCATCTTTGGCAGCTATTTACCAGACAGATCCTCTTTAAGACAAAGATGTAATTAGGATAAGCAGGAGCTCAACAACACATAAGTTGGGTTCAGAATCTGTTCCTACATTCTTTTAGGTAATTTTAAAGTGAGCAAGGAAGTAAATGATAATGCACAAGGATATGAATGCTCTTGAGACATTTATGACTAATAAAAACCTGTTCTACTAAATTGTATGAAATTGAATACACAAGTCTGTATAGATAACCTACTTAATCACATGAGAGGAAACAAGCATTTCACCCTTCTCCTTATTCTGATTCTTTTACTGCTTAGTTTGGGGGTAATTAAACTGTTACAGTAGCTTGTATGATAAACTGTTCTAAAATATATTTTAAAAGCATTCTTCTAAGATGTTTCAAAATGCATGTTCTTTCATAGTGAAGTAATGTTGAGTTAGAACAGAAAAATTACAAGGTTTATAGTTTTCTCCGTTTTACACAGAATAATAATTCAGGCAAATTAAAACTAATGAACCAAAGAACTGAATTCACATTACATTTCAGAAAAGGAGCTTCACTGTAAATCCTAGAACTCCCAAGAGTCCAATTAAAAGCCTGTATTTTTTCTGAGAAGTGTGAAATTATAGACAGTGCACAACTGCAAGATCCTGATAGATGTATAAAGAGATGAACAAATCATCTTGAAGTTGCGGACCACAAAATATTTTCTCTTATCACACCATCTCTCTTTGTATGTGATCCTGAACAGAAAGCTAATCTAGCTAATATTTTCCCACCCAGCTACAATGAGGATTGTCATAATGTCACTAAAACTTAATCAGATGATTAGAATTATTTGAACCTTCTGTTTAATAACTTTTAAATTAAAAACCTTGTGACTTCCTCAAGCTTTATCTCTGATTTCTCCTCTTTCTCTTGCTAAGATTCATCCACATATTGCCATAAGTGGGAGGAAAAGGGATGTTCAAACTGCCAGTCCCCTATGGAAATACATTTATAGAAGGTGTTACTGAAAATGCCACAAAATAATGGAAAATAACTTGGACCACAAAACAGCACAGACCTAGTTCAATAGTATATCATCATAGCTTGTACCTTGCATTATAGCTATTTTCTCAGAGCATCTTTCACTGTCACTGCAAGTATGGTGAAGATGTTTCTCTGCAGGGGAACAACGAGAAGCCTAGCTTAGCCCATGGTACTCTTGAGATGTTTAGAAATGGACCTGAATCTCAATCTCCTATCAGTAAAGTTTACTCTAGTGATTGCACAGGGGAATTCCTATGAATAAATGATTGTAAATATACTGGTATTATTTCCCTCTCACTTGGATAAGAAATCATTCCAGCATGCCGTGCTAACATTCGCCAGCAAAAAATCTTATTTTTGAGGAAAAATTTGAGTAGAAGTGGTAGCGAGGCAGAGAAAGATTGAAAATAATCTGCAGATTGGCTTTATGAATTAGAAGGTCAGTAGAAACTAACTGCACTCAGTCAATCAAAATTCTATTACTCATATAAATGAAGTAAATACCTAAACAGTAGGAGTTCCCTTCCCCAGGATATAACAAGCCAAATGACTTTAATACTTTCCTGCTGTACAAGGGGCTTTAATTTCTGTTCCTGGTCAAAGTCAGCATGATCTGAAAATTGATTTCCCCAGTTTCAAATCAAATTCCTAATTTCTCAATTATCATTATGTACTGTTTTTCATAGCCCTTTCTTAGGGAGAGCAAGAATTCTATATGAGTAATTCTAGGTCAAACCTGCAGTTGGCCTGTTGAGCAAACTGAAATTTCACTCCAGCATATCATTAAGCATTTAACTACATATGGGGCAGTGAGGAAAGTCCTAGAGAATTCTCCATTAAGTCTTTAGAAGTATCTCAGGCCCCTAGAAACAAAGAAATCTCTTATACCCTACACAGCCTACTGCCTGCAGTGGATTGCGCATGCTGCTGATGAGTTTGGCACTGAGTTGCACAAGGGATAGCTCCAAGAAATCTTTTCATTGCCTGAGGTGTTTATTGTAATGTTTCACTTTGGGAAGTCAGCCACACACCAGAGTTAAGATTGGAGATTTGGTTCAAAGCTTTAGATTTCAAATGGGTAGGACAAAGATTTTGTGCCTGCTTATTCTCTGTTTCTGAGTTTCTGTACTGTTTTTGTGTTTGTTTGTTTTTTTTCCCAGAGGAATTACACTTTCAGCCTATCTCCAGTTTGTCACAACAAGAGAAGTGATGAAACATAACACAGTTTTATAAAACATCTACTAGCTTGTTCTTGGGGGTAATCAGTGTAGGTATGTGATCTTGAATAAAAATTTGGCACTGTGTTTTATCTGTTACTCATACCTGCAGATGAAAATGATGTCACTTATTCCCTGGATGTGGAAGTAGGGATTCTTAATTTGAGACCTGCACTTCACTGTAAAAATAAATCCATGTCATATCGAGGCTGATGATGACATGGAAAGAAACGAGATTTTAGACCTCTAAAAATTTGATATCAAGTAGATAAGTAAATCCAGATAAGTGAAGAATTATTTAATACTCAAAAGTGGTGTAATATTTTCAGATATTCAGATTGCTTGTCTGAATAATAAAACTCTCATTTCAGACATTAGTCTCTGTTTGTTTGTGAATTTCATCAAAATAATAATCATTATTTAGCAGTGTATTCATTATATAAGATCCACTAAGTTAAAACAAATCCTTGTTAACTTGGTGAATAGGGCAGAAAGATGTTTTAAAAATGTTGTTGCAAATCCTAGTATTTTCTATAAATATTAGTACATTCTTTTTTCTATTTTGTGCTTTTTTTTGTTTCTTATTGCTTTAACATTAAAAAACAAAAATGTTAACTGCTAATATTTGTTTACTGAGAAATAAAACACTAAGCATAGTAACAGTCTTAAATACATTTGTTGTGCTTCAAAGTTAAATATAAATATTCATTACTCATTACTCATTAAAGTAAAAACTTAAAAAATATATATTTGTTTGTTAATAATTATTTCAACTAACACTATTGGAATATCAGACCATTTTTGTAACATTGTGACATATTCTAACATGATCATATTATACTGCTACATAACACTGTGTAATATAACCAATATGAAGGTAACTTTATTTCATTTTTTCTTTTAATTCTATTTTTACTTAAGTAAAGTATATTTTATTTGTCTCTTAAAAGCTCTCACTACAGCAATTCCACCTACCTATAATGTTTTCAATAAAATTAGATACATTACTTTTGTGCAATATTTCCCTTTGATATGCAAGAACACTTAGAGCAAACCATTCAGTCATAAAGAAAAGTATTTGTAGTCACAGCAAACATTGGATGGGAAATTAAAATCTACACAGTAATAGACCTCTTGATGGATCATTGGAGTTTCAGCATTGACTGGATTAGATGTGATAATGAGTATAATTAGCTGCTTTGATTCTGGTGGGGCTACAGCTGCTGGAAATCAAATCTTAGACTTTAAAGCATAATTTTTTTGCCATAAGTAATCAATCCTGATGCCCTCACAATGCTAAAATTCTAACAAAATAATAAATAATAAAGCAGTTATGGTTGCAATGAAGTGAAACAATAGAGTGGGGAAGTAATTTATTAATACTTACTCCTTACAAAGATAAACCAAAACTAAATCAAAATGTGTGATTATTTGTATTTTTCTCTGGTAAAGTCTTTTTTTGTTTGTTTTTATGTTGTTTTTTGTTTGTTTTTGTTTTGTTTTCTTCATGTTTATGTTTAAGGTGGAAGCTTAGAGTTGCACTTTTAGGCCTATTATTTCTGATGATTGATCTTACAATCATTTATGTTGACTGTTTAACAATCCTTCTTCCTCACTGGAAGGACAGGAATAGGACACAAATCATATGTCAGAATATTGAAAAGGTCATAGTAGTAGCCTGCACTATTACTATTTATAAAATACATGCTGCACTTGAATTTTTCATGCATCATCTTTATAACCAGCACTACATTAAATTGATTTCATTGGTTAACCATTTCAATCAGATGGAAAATATAAAAATATAAACACAACAATTTTTAATGGTTTTTTTGTTGTTTATTTGTTTGTTTTATTATATTGTACTTCAATTAAATTCCCCAGAAAAGTTTGAAAGATCAGCAAATTCAGTAAAATAGTTAAGACTGGAGTCTACAAATACTTCTTAAGGTAGTAATATGTTTAAATAATTAAATATTTAAGAATGAAAAAAAATATGGTTAATCTGAATATGAATGACAGCAACATTGTGGAAGAGCATTCTGAAATGATTGCCTCTGCAAGGCTCTTAATACTTAGTTACAATTATTTATTTAAAAATTATGCTCTTTTTTGTTTACTTTCAGATTTGAATTCTCCCCTTTAGAAATAAAATGTAAACTCTGTTGATACTTATGTGTTTTTCGATCTTAAAGAGTCACGATCAAGAATCGTGGTCCTTTTTAATAATTTATGGTCCTTGAACTTTTTTTCAAGTAGTCTAAAGTGTCTGATATATCTCATCTAATTCTGTTGAAACTCAACTAAAGGTCAGTTTGTAAGGGAGTAATAAAGAATTAGTGTTACCTGGATTTACTTCTCTGTTAGACTGAAAACTTTTAGGGGTTTCCAAAATTTTATTTCTTACCATGCCAACATCAACCTTGATACTAGGTGGAGTTACTTTTGTGTTGAAGTGCAGGTTGGAAGTGTAGATATCAATAATCCCTACTTCCTTGCCTGGGCAAGGGCATCTAGGCAAGTGCAGCCTCTTTGGGGGTGTGGTCAGGCAGCTAGCTGATGTAGTCACCAAGACAATCTTGATGATAACTGAAAAGTCACAGAAATCAGGAGAAGTCCCTGGTGATTAGAAAAAATACATCATACCCTTTTGTAAGGATAAAAAGGATGACCCTGGAAAATAATCACTTGCCAGTCTCACCTGTGTGTTGGAAAAATCATGAACCAAATCCTCCTGGAAACTGGGCTAATTCACATGAAAGGCAGGGAGGTGATATGGGAGAACCAGCGTGTTTTCACCAAGGGCAAATCCTGCTTGATCAATTAGGTGGACTTTTGTGATGGTGACACTGCATCAATGGACATGGGAAGTACCACTGATGTTATCTATCTATATTTCAGTAAGGCCTCTGACATGCTATCCCACAACATCCTACTCTCCAAATTGGAAAGATATGGATTTGCTAGGTGAACTGTTTGAAGGATGAAGAACTGTCTGCAAGAATGAATACAGAGAGCGGTAGTCAATGGCTCAATGTTTGGATGGAGATCAGTGGTGATAAGTAGTGTTCCCCAGGGATCAGTGCTGGGACCAATACTCTTTAATATCTTCACAAATAGCACTGACAGTGGAGTTGAATGTATTCTCAGCAAGTTTGTGGATGACAATGACCAGTGGGGTGCAGTCACAACTGGATCTGGATGTCTGTCATGGTTTTATGATTTTTGTTGTATTGTTGATATTCCACATCATAACATCATGTGTGTTGGGAGTTAGAGCGTTAATGCTACATCTCTGTGGATCATCGATAGTCATGGATATGTCTGTTTCAGAAGAGAGGGAGGACTGCATTCCCCAGAGGACTTTGCGATGCTTTGTATTTTTATCTTTTTTCCCTTAGAGCGAAAAACACGTAGTATCATAGATACTATCCAAGACATGGAACAACTCTCCTATGAGGACAAGCTGAAAGAGCTAGGGTTGTTCACCCTGAAGAAAAGAAGGTTCTGTGGACACCTGAGTGAGGCTTTCCATTATCTAAAGGAGAAAGAAAGAAAGAAGGGGACAGACTCTTTAGCAGATAGAACAAGGGGAAATGTTTTCAAGATTAAAGTTGTTTTGTTTTTTTTTTAAAGTTTGCTCTCTATAACTTCCTTAAGGGGGGTTGTGGTGAGCTGGGGTTTGGCCTCTTATCTTTGTAATTAGTGATAGTACTAGAGGGAATGGCTTCAAACTGTCAAAAGAGAGATTCGGGCTGGATATTAGGAAACACTACTTTTCTGAAAGGGATGGTTAGGCACTGAAATGAACTGCCCAGAGAGGTGGTGGAGTCACTGACGATGGGGTTGTTCAAGGACTGTTTGGATGTTGTGTTGAGGAACATGGTTTAGCGGGAGTTATTGGTGATAGGTGAATGGTTGGACTGGATGATCTTTTAGGTCTTTTACAATCTTGTTGATTCTATGATTCTATGAAAGGTGGGAGATTCAGGTTGCATATAAAGTCTTTTACCGTGAGGGAGTGATAGGGATAGGACAAGGGGGGATGGTTTTAAGCTCAAGGAGAGAAGGTTTAGATTGGGTGTCAGGGGAAGTGCTGTGGTTTTATGATTTTTGTTATATTATTGATATTCCACATCATGTAGTGTATTGGGAGTTAAAGAGTCAATGCTCCAGCTCTGTGGATCATTGATAGTTATGGATATGCCTGTTTCAGAAGAGAAGAAGTAGTACATTCCCCAAAGGACTGTGCGATGCATGTTTCCACTCAGAGGGAAAGATAAAAACTGTCTGTGGTCACGGGACCATCTCTCTTCCCTGCAGGATAGAGCTCAGCAGTGGATGTTTGTTGCAGCTGTCCACCTTCAGTGTTAGCGTAAGGCCTTCGGTTTATCGGACACTCTCTCTTGCTCATTTTATTTGATTCATTAGCCTCAATTCCAATTATATTGTGTTATTTTGCTTTCTGATATCTTATTTCATAAATTATCTTTCCTCCTCAGATCGTTGCCGTTGTTTTGTTTGTAGGCCAATCTCCCTTCTCCCTTTTCCCTTTCCCCATTCCCCTTTTCCGGGGCGTGGGCCTGGGAGTCTCCTGCCTCATTCATCACAGTACTGGGTCAAACTGGCCCACAAACCACTGACAGGAAGTTCTTCACAGGGGGAGTAGTGAGGTGCTGGAACAGGGTGACCAGAGGCTGTGGAAGCTCTGTCCCTGGAGCTTTGTCAAGACCAGGTTGGATGGAACCCTGGGCAACCTGGTGTAGTACCAGAGGTTGGTGGCCCTGCCCATTGCAGTCGGGGTTAGAATTTGATGATCTTTGAGGTCCTTTCCAACCCTAGCCGTTCTATAATTCTAAGATTCTATGGTGAGACACTGGACCAGGCTCCCCAGAGATGTGATGGTTGCTCTGTCCCTGGAGACTTCCAAGGCAAGGTTGGACCAGCATCTGAGCAACCTGATGTAGCTGTCTGGATGCTCCTGTTCATTGCAGGGGAGTTGGACTAGTTGATTTTAAGGATTCCTTCCAACTCTAAGGATTCTGTGATCCTATGATTCTATAACATGTCAGTAATTGCTTATCACCAGCTAACATGAAAAACAGACAGGCTGACAGAGGGCTGGCATATGAGCTTTCAGCTTAAGCAGCTTTCAACTAAAAAGAAAAAGCCTTGAGATAAGCCTTTGCTGTCAGCGTGAGAATAAAATAAGAAAATGCAATTTCTTATTGTGATTTTGCATGCTGTTCTATCCCAAATTCATATTTATTTTGATAAATTCTGGTCCTCAGTGATACTTCTAGTAAAAAGAAGTTTGACAAATATAATTTTCTGTAACTGAATGTTTGAAGTTTATTGTCTGTCTGTTACCCACACAATTAAAAAGAAATTCTTGATCTTCTTCAGCTCTCAATACCAGTTAACTTGTTATAATGGGAGCAAAATTGTGAGTGAATTTGTGTACTCAGAAGATATTCTTATCTTTCTGTGAAAAAATTTGCTTTGTTGTATGAGAATAAGTTTTCTCCACTGCAGCTTCAGTACACTGTTTCTACAAGGACAAAAGAGATGTTCAGTCAGATACTCTTCTGTCAAGTATACAGTGAGGTTGCTGATCTAACATATGCCACTCAATGGATTTTAGACCTAAACATCAACATAATCACCCTTTTCTGTGAATATTACTGTAGGTGAAACATAAAGACAGTAAAAATATAGATACTGCAGTGTAAGGCAAGATAAATCCATGCATGAAAACACTGTTAGAGTGATAAATCCACAAAAATGAGCTGCACATTTCTTATGCCTTTGATATTGGAAAAGCTAAAACATGGTAGCTGATATTATTTTATTCATTACAAATAAGACGAAATATTTAATATTCATAGAATCATAGAATGGCTTAGGTTGGAAGGGACCCCAAAATCATCTAAGGCCAACTAGATGTGGGCAGGATTGCCAGCCACTACATCAGGCACTAGATCAGGTTGTCCAGGGCTCCACTCAACCTAGCCTTGAACACCTCCAGGGATGGGCCACAAGAAGTCTATCTGGGCAGCCCATTCTAGTGCCTAACCAAACTCTAATAATTTTTTTTCCCTCCTCTGGACCCATTCCAAGAGCTCCATATCTTTCTTGAGTTGGGTTATCCAGGTCTGGATGCAGTACTTCAGATGAAGCCTCAAGACAGCAGCATAAAAAGAGACACTCTTGTCCTGCTGACCCCCCCCACAATTGGTATAGGCCAGGATACTGTTCTGCTTCCTGGCTGAAAGTGCATAATACTGGTTCCCCTTAAATTTTTCATCAACCAGGACTTCTAATTCCTTCTCGGTAGGGCTGATCTCAATGTGTTCTTCTCCCAGTCTGTACACATATTGTCTTGGATCACCTCCTCATCCCTTATGTGCCTTAACATGTGCCTTTTCTTCTTTTTCTTCCATGATCTTCCTAGGCACAGGTTTGAGGCTTGCTGATCCCTAGTTCCCCAAGTTTCCTTTCTTCCTTTCCCTTAAAAATGGGATTAATCTTTCCTTTTTCTCCAGGAAGGGGGCTTTTCCTGACAACCTTGAGTTTTCAGATATGATAGAGTTGATTGACAACCACTCTAACCAATTTCTTCAGGACTCTGGGATGTATGTCATTAAACATCCAAGACTCATAGGTGATCAGCCTCAATAGGCAGTCTCAAGACACACTCTGGTCTAAGACTGGGAGGAATTTTGCTCACCCAGAGCCCTCTTAGAGGTTCAGAGATGTGAGACACAAGACAAGGCTGCCAGCGATGACTGAGGCAAATAGCTCACTCAATACTTCAGCTTTCTTCATGTCAGTTGTAACCAGTTCACTATTCTCATTTATCAGAGTGGGTACACTCTCTTTAGCCTGTCTCTTGTGACCAATACACCTATAGAATCCCTTCTCATTACTTTTCACATTCCTTGCCAAGTCTGGTCCATCTGTGCCTTGGCTTTCCTGATCCCATATCTGCATGTCTGGACGGCATTCCTATATTCTTCTCAAGTGACTTGTCCATGCTTCTACCACCTGATATGTGTACTTCTTAACTCTCAGTTTGACCAGCTGGTTTTGTCAAGCCATACTGGTTTCCTGCCACCACAGCTTATTTTCCTATAGTGGAGGACAGATTGCTCTTGTACTCTCAGGTAGACACCTTTAGAGAGCTGCCAGTTCTGCTCTGCTCCCTTGTTTCTAAGTAAGGTTTCCCAGGGCATCCCATCAAGTAATTCCTTAAACATCTGAAAGTTCGCACTACTGAAATTCAGGGTCCTGGCTTTGCTTTTTATTAGGCTTATCCTCCCTAGGATCGCAAAACCTACCAGGTCACTATAGCCTAGATTGCCTCCAATCTTTATCTCTTTAATGAGCTCTTCTGTGTTGGTGAACACCAGTTCT
Source organism: Oreortyx pictus (assembly GCA_036925125.1). Taxonomy (NCBI): domain Eukaryota; kingdom Metazoa; phylum Chordata; class Aves; order Galliformes; family Odontophoridae; genus Oreortyx; species Oreortyx pictus. The sequence continues at coordinate 55,910,277 of JAUPFR010000004.1, forward strand.
AATTACGTTTCTCATCTCATTGATATGCCTTATACCTGGACAGGGATGTTGTCCTCAATACATTCCAGAAGTCTGCAAGATTGCTTGTAGACCACTGTGTTTCTTTCCCAGTAGACATCTGGGTGGTTGAAATCCCCAATTAAGATGAGAGCCTATCTATTTAAGAAGACCTTATGTACAGGCTCCCCCTCTGGTGACCCGTAATAGAATCCAACCACTAGATGTACTTTATTAGCCTTACCCTTGATTTTCACCCACAAGCTCTCAATATGATCATGGCTGCTTCTCAGAGGGAAGTTCTTTGTATTCTGTACAACACTGAATATATAGGACAACTCCCCAATCACTTTTTCCCTGTCTATCTTTTCTGAAAATCATATTGACCTCAACCATTGTGTTCCAGTCATGTGGATAAACCTGTCATGTCTTTGTGGTGGCTATAAGTCATAGATTTTCAATTGTGCTGTGGCTTCCAGCTCCTTCTGCTTATTTCTCACACTGTGTATATTGATGTAGGAGCATTTAATCCAGGCTTTCAGCAATATTACCTACTCAGAGAAGCCCACTTGAAATCCTTAGGGACGATTCTGGTATTTTTGCCTGCTGTTTCCTAAAGTAACACCATTTTCTGTCCCTTCTCTGTCACACAGAACACCATCCCCTCCCCCTATTAAATCTAGTTTAAAACTCTACAACAATTCCTGACAGGTGCTTCCCAAAACACTCTTGCCCCAGTTTCTCAGTTGCAATCCATCTGATGCCCACATGCCTGGTATCTCAAATGCCTTTCCAATATCATAAAATCCAAAGCCCAGCTCATGGCACCACCCACACAGCCAACCATTCACCTAATTCATTCTCCACCTGCATCCTAGTCACCAAAGAGGAAGAGTGATCCCCATTCTTCTGATCACTTCAGTGTCCTGTGAAGGGATGTAAAGGCTCTTTTAATGCTCTGTGTTTTCCTTGTTGCATCCTCCTGAGAGTCAGCTTGAATGAGAGTGAATGGATAGTAGTCATCCTTCTGTATCAGACCAAGTAGCCTCTTCCTGATATCTCTAATATGAACTTTCAGTAGTTTGTTAACTTCTCTGGGGAGACTGTCTGGATGGCAAGTGGGCATCTCTGTGCCTCTAAGACCCCATTTACTAGGATATTTCACTTTTTTTTTTTTTTTTTTTGTCAGCACATTTGGCCTTGTTTGCTGCCGTAGCCTCACTCTGGGTATGTGTACACTGAACCATCTTCTCCAATAACTGGAGAAAGACAACCTCTCACACAGTTATTGCAAATTTATATTCCTGAATAAAAAAGGTGCTGAGCATCATATGAGAAAAGATCACAGAATCACAGAATTGAAGGAATTGGAAGGGACTTCAAGAGATCATTGAGTCCAATCCACCTGCTAAAGCAGGTTTCTTACAGTAGGTCATAAAGGTAGACATCCTGATGAGTCTTGAATATCTCCAAAGAAGGAGACTCCACAACCCCTCTGGGCAGCCTTTTCCAGTGCTCCATCACCTTTACAGTAAAGAAATTTTTCTGCATGTTTCTATAGAACTTCCTATGTTCAAGTTTAATGGTAATTTGATACAAGGGAAAATGGAATCTTGTCATGGTTTTATGATTTTTGATATTGGTATTCTAGATCCTGTAGTGAACTGGGAGTTAAAGAGTCAATGCTCCAGTTCTGTGGATCATGGATAGTTCCAGGTATACCTGTCTCAGAAGAGAAGAACTATGTACCTCAGAGGACTTCACATTGCTTTGCATTTTTCTGTGTTCTGCTCAGAGGGAAAGATAAAAAATGTTCACATGTCACAAGACACATGCTTTTTCCCTTTCAGATTGACCCAGAAGTAGGTGCTCCCTAACTGTTTCGCCTTCAGCATTAGTGGAATGCCTTCTGTTTTTGGAAACACACGCTCTCTCCCTCATTTTATATATTATTTTACTTTGTGTTATTTTGCTTTCTGATATCATTTTTAGTAAACTAGCTTTCCTCCTCAGGTCATTGCTGATGTTTTGTTTTTAGGCCCATCTCCCTTTTCCTTTTTTCCTTTCCCCATTCCACTTTCCAAGGGCATGGGTCCATGGGTTCCCCCACCCCGGTCATCATGGAACCAGGCCGAACCAGCCATAAATATTGGTAGGTCTTAACATTATAACTGTGAAAAAATGTGAAAAAGAGATCGCAGAAGTAGGTTAAGGAAAGTTTTGAAGGAAGACAAACAAAAAACACTTCAAGAAGCAAAGAAAGTGAGTGAAAATTTCAGTAGTGGGAATAGAGATATGAACTTGATGAATGTAAATGGACAGAGGTACTCAAAGATACTTGCACAAATTCTTGAAGAACAATATAGAAAGAGCTGTCTGAGAATAAACATTTGCATTCTGTCATCTCAACTTAGATAAAAAGAAGCAGATCGAATTTGAATGAAATATCAGGTATTTCTAGGTAGTTAACAACCGCTCATTAGTCTTCAGTATCAAATCAGAACATATGATTTGGCCTGTGACATGGTTTTCAGGGTCATTATTAGCTTAGAAAAATCCAAATATACCTGTTCAACCTAGCAAATTAATGAGATAACATCCAGAAAGATAAAATCAATGAACAAAATACTTGTGCATCAGTCTTAGAGATCTGGTTCCATTCCATTTTTATACACACACAGAGTGACTCAAATTTTTTTTAAGTGTTAAGAAACACTTTCATGTTTCTATGCTGAAGCTGAACTAAATAATTTCAGGTCAGAATTAAAAGACAAATATAAGAAAATATCTGGAACTGAAAAATGTAGAAGACTGATGGGTCACAAGAACATGATCAAGTGCTTAAAATTTAAACTGTGACTGTACTGGCTTAAGGATATTTGTCATTAAGGTGTCTCCATGACATAGGGACTGAGTATTTCATAACCACACAGAACAAGTCATTATTCAAGAGACATCCACCATCTTGGTTACAAGATGTGCTTTCTGAGAATTAAAAGAAAAATAAATGAATGCAAGCAAAAATGTATCAGTATGTGTGAGGTGTTGTGGACATATAGCACAAACTGTCAAGAAGTTGAGTAAGAAAGGTGGGAGATGTACAAGAACAGTAACAAGTTGAATTTTTTTCTGACATGATATTTTCTGACAAATGTGATCTTTTTCAGTTTTGTTAATTGTTCATGGATTGTGTTTTTATGAGTACATTCATTATGCATACTTTTCAGAACAATATTCTCAGTGGATTGAGGATGTACTCTCCTCTTTGACATTTCTGCCATGTTTTCATAGTGTTTACTTGGCTGCATAAGACATGCAATGTTTTGGTTTTTTGTTTGTTTGTTTGTTTATTTTCATATTGTCATCAGAATGAAAAAACATTTAAATAAGGTAGTCACATCTACTGAATGGCAGGTGCTTTCCCTGTGTCTCCTCTCCCTCTGCCCTCCCCACCCCCAATGACTCAATTATATTTCAAATAAAAACATCAAGAATAGTCAATCATCAGACTTCAATGTGTATGGAAAGGAAGACTGACTGTAATGAGATACAAAGATCAAGTTCCATCCTTTAGGACATATAAAAAATCCCCCAATAGGGAATGAGAGATAGAAAGTGTAACTATCTAAACATTAAAGGAAAGTTTATTACCAATACCGACATACCATATTAGGAAGGAACAGATTCCTCCCCCCCTCCTTGAAGAAATAGGAACTTGTCAACGGTTTACCGGGCTGGATCGGCCCGGTTCCGTGACGATTGGTGTGGGGGACCCACAGACCCACGCCCCAGGAAAGGGGAAGGGGGAAAAGGAAAAAGGAAAAAGGGAGATGGGCCTAGAAACAAAACAGCGGCAACGATCTGAGGAGGAAAGCTAATTTACTAAATAAGATATCAGAAAGCAAAATAACACAATATAATACAATATAATTGGAATTGAAGCTAGTAAATCAAATAAAAGGAGCAAGAGAGAGTGTCCGATAAACCAAAGGCCTTACGCTAACGCCGAAGGCGATACGGCAGCGAGCACCCACTGCTGAGTCGATCCCGAAGGAAAGAGCGTGTCCCGTGACTGCAGAGGGTTTTTATCTTTTCCCTCTGAGCGGAAAATACGTAAAAATGCAAAGCATCGCAAAGTCCTCTGGGGAATGTAGTTTTTCTCTTCTGAGACAGGTATACCCGGAAAATATCAATGATCTGTGGAGTTGGAGTATTAACTCTTTAACTCTTAATGCACTACATGTTGTTATGATGTGGAATACCAATACCAAAAATCATAAAACCATGACATTCCACCCCTTATTCCACATCATTACATCATGCTTGATACATATAGAAGAACAATGATTAACATGCATTATACACACACACACACAACATATATATAAATCTATATACATGGAATTACTGACTGCACTCCCCCAACATCAAATTCCCTTGTGGTACACACTGAACATCCCCATTCTTCTGCATCACCCACCAAGTGGACCCAGGTCCCTGAGCAAAGACAGTTCCACGGAGAGGTTTGCCCTTTCCAGAAGCTGGAAGGACCCAAACCGCTTTCCCCAACATGTTCTTTACATGCACTACAGGGACTTTATCTCCCTCTACAGTAGGTAGAGAGCTGGATTGGGCAGGACCATCGCGATTGATGGATCCTCGGGTGTTGACCAACCAGGTGGCTTCTGCCAAATGCTTCTCCCAGTGCTTAAATGTTCCGCCACCCATTGCTTTCAACATGGTCAACCCATTGTATCTTTCAATCTTACCAGAAGCTGGTGCGTGATAGGGGATATGATAAATCCATTCAATACCATGATCTTTGGCCCAATTATTTACAAGAGAATTTTTGAAATGAGTCCCATTATCTGACTCAATTCTTTCTGGAGTGCCATGTCGCCATAGGACTTGTTTCTCGAGACCTAGAATGGTGTTTCGGGCGGTAGTATGGGGTGCTGCATATGTTTCAAGCCACCCAGTGGTTGCTTCCACCATGGTAAGCACGTAACGCTTGCCATTGCGAGATCGTGGCAAGGTGATATAATCAACCTGCCACGCCTCCCCATATTTATATTTTTGCCATCGCCCTTCCCCCCAAAGAGGTTTCATCCTCTTGGCTTGTTTAATTGTGGCGCATGTATCACAGTCATGGATAACCTGTGCAATAGCGTCCATAGTTAAGTCCACCCCTCGGTCTCTAGCCCATTTATATGTTGCGTCTCTTCCCTGATGGCCCGAGGTCTCATGGGCCCATCGAGCTAAAAATAATTCACTCTTATGTTGCCAGTCCAAGTCTACTTGAGCCATCTTAACTTTGGCAGCTCGATCTACCTGATGGTTATTCTGTTGTTCTTCAGTTGCCCGGCTTTTAGGAACATGAGCATCTACATGGCGCACCTTCACAACTATATTCTTTACTCGGTCAGCAATATCTTTCCACAGTTCAGCAGCCCAAATAGGTTTACCCCTCCGTTGCCAGCCATTTTGTTCCCATTGCTGTAACCACCCCCATAAAGCATTTGCCACCATCCATGAGTCAGTGTAAAGATAAAGCACTGGCCACCTCTCTCGTTCAGCAATATCTAAGGCCAGTTGGACAGCCTTTACCTCTGCAAATTGGCTTGATTCTCCTTTTCCTTCAGTGGCCTCTGCAACTCGTCTTGTGGGGCTCCACACAGCAGATTTCCATCTGCGGTGCTTTCCCACAATGCGACACGATCCATCTGTGAACAGGGCATATCTCTTTTCATCTTCTGGTAGTTCATTATATGGTGGGGCCTCTTTAGCACGTGATACCTCCTCTGCTGGTGTTGTTCCAAACTTTTTACCTTCAGGCCAGTCCATGATCACCTCCAGGATTCCTGGATGACTGAGGTTCCCCATCCGAGCTCGCTGTGTAATCAGCGCAATCCACTTACTCCAAGTGGCATCAGTAGCATGATGGGTGGAAGGAACCTTTCCTTTGAACATCCAGTTCAGCACTGGCAGTCGAGGTGCCAGAAGGAGCTGCGCTTCAGTACCAATTACTTCGGAAGCAGCTCGAACCCCCTCGTACGCGGCTAAGATCTCCTTCTCAGTTGGAGTGTAGCGCTCCTCAGACCCCCTATATGCTCGACTCCAGAAACCAAGGGGTCGGCCTCGGGTCTCTCCAGAAGCTCTTTGCCACAAACTCCAAGTGGGACCTTCCTTTCCAGCAGCAGTGTAGAGGATGTTCTTTACATCCTGTCCCGTCCGCACTGGCCCCAGGGCCACGGCACGGGCTATCTCCTGCTTGATTTGCTCAAAAGCCTGCTGCTGCTCAGGGCCCCATACAAAATCATTCTTCTTCCGCGTCACCCGAAAGAGAGGGCTCACAATGAGACTATAGTTTGGAACATGCATTCTCCAAAAACCCACTACACCCAGAAAAGCTTGGGTCTCTGTCTTATTGGTGGGTGGAGACATGGCAGTGATTTTGTCAATCACATCTGTAGGGATGTGACGACGTCCATCTTGCCACTTTATACCTAGGAACTGGATTTCCTGTGCAGGCCCTTTCACTTTGCTTCGCTTAATAGCAAAGCCAGCTCGCAGGAGGATCTGGATTATTCTCTCTCCTTTCTCGAAAACTTCCCCTGCTGTATTGCCCCACACAATGATGTCATCAATGTATTGTAAGTGCTCAGGAGCACCACCCTGTTCCAATGCAGTTTGGATCAGCCCATGACAAATGGTTGGGCTGTGCTTCCACCCCTGGGGCAAACGGTTCCAGGTGTACTGAACGCCCCTCCAGGTGAAGGCAAACTGTGGCCTGCATTCTGTGGCCAGAGGAATTGAAAAGAAGGCATTAGCAATGTCAATAGTGGCATACCACTTGGCTGCTTTTGACTCCAGTTCGTACTGGAGTTGAAGCATGTCTGGCACAGCAGCACTCAGTGGGGGTGTGACTTCATTCAGGCCACGGTAATCTACCGTCAGCCTCCATTCTCCACTGGCTTTACGCACTGGCCATATGGGGCTGTTAAAAGGAGAGTGAGTTTTACTAATCACTCCCTGGCTCTCTAGCTGACGGATCAAGTTATGAATGGGGAGCAAGGAATCCCTGTTAGTGCGGTACTGTCGTCTGTGCACCGTTTTTGTAGCAATCGGTACCTGTTGCTCTTCCACTTGTAGCAACCCCACAACAGACGGATCTTCTGACAGGCCAGGCAAAGCAGACAGCTGCTTAATGTCATCTGCATCCACAGCAGCTATTCCAAAAGCCCATCGATACCCTTTGGGATCCTTAAAATATCCCCTTTTGAGATAATCAATACCAAGTATACATGGAGCCCCTGGGCCAGTCACAATAGGATGTTTTTGCCAGTCTTTACCAGTGAGGCTTATTTCAGCCTCCAACTTGGTCAGCTCTTGGGAACTCCCAGTCACCCCAGAAATATAGATTAATTCTGTCCCTTTATAACTTGAAGGCATTAGAGTACATTGTGCACCAGTGTCCACCAATACCTTATATTTTTGTGGTTCTGATGTGCCAGGCCATCGAATCCACACAGTCCAATGCACTCTACTATCCCTCTCCCCCACCTGGCTGGGGGGCAGAGGCTATTGTGGCTGGTAGGTACCTCGCCCAGTTCTGAAGAAGTACTGTTCAGACAGGAGGACGTCTTGCTCAGACTGGAGGGTGTCTCTTTCAGGTTGGAGGGCACCTCGTTCAGACTGGAGGCCATCTTGTTGAGACTGAGGGTTATTGAGTTCAGACTGGAGGGCATCTCTTTCAGGCTGGAGGGCGTCTTTCTCGAACTGAAAAGCAACTTGCTTGGTCTGGATGGTGTCTTGGTCAGACTGGAGGCTGTCTAAATTGTTCAGGAGAGTCTGATTGTCAGCTAAAAGACTCTCTGTCTGGATCTGGACACTATCCCTTTCGGCTCGGAGACTCTCTCGCTCTATTTCAGAAACACTGTGCCTCTCTGGGATAGTACTGAATAAGGTCTGATTGGCATAAGCCAGACTCCAAATAATTTGGGCCTCCTCAGATCTGTCTGAGCCGCAACATCCCTGTCTCAAATATCTGCTCAAGTTCTCAGGATCTTGCAGGTGCTCAGGGAAAAGGTCCCAGTACGTTTTGAGCATTAAAAGGGAAAAAACAATGAAATGCAGCCCCTTTAAGAGCAGTTTAAAAAGCGAGAGCATTTTTTTCTTTTTACTAAAACAAGCTGGCAGCACCCAAAAAAGTTTACAAATATCCCAGAACAAATGGCAGTATGCCCAGACTTCAAGGTCGTGTTATGCCGTACAGTACCAGCAGTACAGATAAGCTTGCTAGCAAGAGACAGAGATTCACTCTAAGAGTATGTCTCTGCCCGGCTAAGGCAGCTGCTTTGCCCCACGTTGGGCGCCAAAAATGTCAACGGTTTACCGGGCTGGATCGGCCCGGTTCCGTGACGATTGGTGTGGGGGACCCACAGACCCACGCCCCAGGAAAGGGGAAGGGGGAAAAGGAAAAAGGAAAAAGGGAGATGGGCCTAGAAACAAAACAGCGGCAACGATCTGAGGAGGAAAGCTAATTTACTAAATAAGATATCAGAAAGCAAAATAACACAATATAATACAATATAATTGGAATTGAAGCTAGTAAATCAAATAAAAGGAGCAAGAGAGAGTGTCCGATAAACCAAAGGCCTTACGCTAACGCTGAAGGCGATACGGCAGCGAGCACCCACTGCTGAGTCGATCCCGAAGGAAAGAGCGTGTCCCGTGACTGCAGAGGGTTTTTATCTTTTCCCTCTGAGCGGAAAATACGTAAAAATGCAAAGCATCGCAAAGTCTTCTGGGGAATATAGTTCTTCTCTTCTGAGACAGGTATACCCGGAAAATATCAATGATCTGTGGAGTTGGAGTATTAACTCTTTAACTCTTAATGCACTACATGTTGTTATGATGTGGAATACCAATACCAAAAATCATAAAACCATGACAGAACTGCAAGAAATACAGAGGGTACAAGAATGAGAGAGAGATATGAGACACTTAGGAAGACAATGGAGAGGGGTATAATGATAAGTCCAAGGATAAGCTCTTATGCTCAGATGAAGGAAGGAACAAATTTAAAGAGAAGTAGATAACATATATATAAATAAATCTGGAATTTATATTCAGTATTTTCCACATATCTGTATCATTACTACAAGCAACAGTGCAGGTTAGGATATGACTTACTAGAAAGGAGCTATGCCCAAAGAGACTTACAGCGCAAAGGTCAAAGGTAACCTGGGGTGCATTAAAAGAGCTTGGCCAGCAGGTCAGAGGAGGCAGTCTTCCCATTGTACTCTGCCCTGGTGTGTGTGGCCACGTCTGGAGTGCTGTGTTGAATTCTGGACTTCCCAGTTCAAGAAAGACAAGGAACTACCGTATTAAGTCCAATGGAGGGCCAAGAAGACACTTAAGAACCTAGAACATCACCTTGTGAGGATATGCTGAGAGATCTGGGACTGTTCACCCTGGAGAAGGAAAGACTGAGATGGAATCTTATTAATGCTGTTTGTAAACATCTGAAGTGTGTGAGTAAGGCCAGGCTCTCTTCAGTGGTGTCCAGCAATGGGACAAGGGGCAATGGGCACAAACTGGAGCACAGAAAGTTCCATAAAAATGTGAGGAAGAGCTTATTTACTGTTACTGAGAAAGGAATGAAATTAGCTACCCAGAGAGGCTGCAGAGTCTCCTTCTCTGGAAGTACTCAAGACTCTCCTGCATGCTTTACTGTGCTACCTTCTACAGGAAACCTGCTTTTAGCAGAGGGGTTGGGGTGGTTGATCTCCAGAGGTCCCTTCAAAACCCTAAAGTTCTTTGATTTTGCAATTCTGAGTTTGATCATCTCAGAAAGGATCCTTACTCCAAAATCTTTTGATCTAAATATTTTCTATTCAACTGCATATCATAACTGTGTTAGTGTTGAATTTGCACAGGTGAAAAACTAATCTGAAACTGGCAAAGACAGATTATTATAGGATATTATTAAAAGTTAATTTTGCTGCGTCATCTCTTCCCCACATTTAGGGCTACTTGAGTAATAATAGTCTACTATTTAGATTTGTAGAATCATAGAATCATATATTGGCCTGAATTGGATGTGTTATCTTGTTCCAACTCCCTGAAGTAAGAAGAGTTGCCACTCATTAGGTCAGCCTTCCCAGGCCTCCATTCAATTTGACTTTCAACGTCTCCAGAGATAGGACATCCACAACTTCTCAGGGCAACCTGTTTCAGTGCCCCACTACACTCTGAGTAAAGAATTCCCTCCTGATATCTAATCAAAACTTCCCTTCCCTTAGGTTAAAACAATTCCCTTTTTTTCTATTGCTATCAAACAATGTAAAAACTTGCTCTTAAATATTTATAAGCTTCCTTTATCATTTCTTCATAGAATAGGTGCTCCAGCCCTCTGATCTTTTTGGCCCTCCTCTGGATATGATCCAACATCTTCACATCTTTCTTGGAGGCCCGAAGGCCTAGATTCAGTACTCTAGATGGGCCTCCCAAGGACAGAATATCGTGGGACAATCACATCTCTCTTCCTTCCAGGCTCTCTTCTTCTGATGAAGTCAAGAGCACAAAATGGCCTTCCATGCTGCAAGCATACACTGTTGGCTTTCTCAAATTGCAGAGATTCACTTTGCCAACAAATCCTTGGTAAGTGATTTATTGTTTTTAAGCTATACTAGCTTCACTAAGATTTGATATTAGATTCATAATGCACCCCCTATTCTTTTTTTTTTTTTGTGGCAAATAATCAAGGATATCTAGCAATTTCAAATCTTGTTCAGTCACTGTTACCACTGCACAAATTACCATCTATTAATTTCAATAAATATATTTCCGCCTTCCTCTTACAAATTATGTGTGCTGTACACTTCAGGCTCTTTCTACAGCAGCAGTATCTCTCTAAAACCGAGTCCTTACTACATTACAAGATTTACCTGGAGAGTAATGGTTGAATAATTACTTCTTCTTGTAAAATAAATATGAATGAAGAGTTTCTCTGTCAGTGACTGTTGTTGTGTAAAGCCCAACCAGATCTTTTCAATAACCTTTCCAGTGTTTCTTGATATCAAAGTTGTGAACCATGCACTGAAACAGTCTTTACAGGCAGAGCTTCTGAATGCTGTTCAAAGATTGATAGGATTACCATAAAAATAAAAAGCAGCCTTTATTTCTATACTTACTCCCACCATGGCAGAATCTGTTTTGGCAGACAGCAGCCACACTCCTGTAAGAGCAGCTGGAAACTGCATGATCAGGGGACTCTCCATCAGTATGAGGAGAGATGCTGTGAGCTCTGTATCCCTTCTTTTCATTTTCTTCACCTTTTTCCTACTTCTTTGCTAGTCCTTCACTCTCCTTACATTCTCCCATTTCTGTTTTTTTTTTATTTGTAATACTTATTCATGCCGTGCCATTTCAGAAATGTCAGTTTTAGACCTTGCTAGAGGTGACCTTAACTCTGCTTTTCCCACTGAACAGTACAGTGAAGCTTCAGTTATACTCTCAGAGTATTGGTTATATGTTGTGACACGTTGTCAAAGTGCCAAATTGGTACAGGTAGGTGCCTGCCTTCATCAATAAATATGTTGAATATTATTGTAAGCACAAAAGAAATTTTTTGTGGATTGTTTTGCATAAACAGTTAACTATTTTACCTTTATGGTTATCAGATTATGTGTTTATTAATTAGACTTCAGTTAGATACTATAGGTAATCCTTCAGAAAAAAGAAAAGTTGGGGTGGTATTGCGGATAATAGGAGTCAAGTTACCGTCTAAATTATTGTGGAGATGGACAGGCTGCACTAACTTCTGAGAGCAATGACAAAGTCAACAAAAACTGACTTTTAGTGGAGAGAAATGTATTGCATGTGAAGGAGAAAACTCTCCTTTTGCCATTGGAGAATGTAGTTACCAGTTCCTAGATGTAGCATCACCCTGTGGATAGTCTTTTTACTATGAAGATGACAGATAAAATCAGAAATGATCTTGTCTCCGTTCATAAATAAAAAAAACATTTTAAATACACAGGACAGCTTCAAGAAAACAGAAAAACCAGGAGGAGATTGAAACTTTTATTAAAAGGAATAAATCTCTTTATTTTGAGCCGGAATTCATAACATACATCCTATTTTCAAAAGTTCAGAGCAGAAAAAGACATCATGCTATACTTGACATAAGTCTGTGCTACTGGATTATGGAGTGGGATCAGAAATGTTTAATGAATACAGAAGGTTGTTATCAACAGAACTCAGATATGAATATGGTATTTTTGAGGTTTAGTATACCATTATATATTGATTTAGGTATCAAAATACTTATTAAAAAACACACAAAGTATAATTCTCAGATTGACACAATAACTAAAGAAGTAGTATGTAGTAACACAAAAGGCAATGCCAAAGAACTGAAGAGAAATGAAATAGGATCCATATTTCTCTGAAGAGGTTACGTCCTTGTTATTAAAACTTTTGTATACATTATTTCCTTTTTCAAACTTGTGGCACATTAATGTGATGAATGCACTGCTGAAGTCTCCCAGTATCCTGTATCATACAGTCTCTTGTTAGATAAAACTTTGATTTCCTCATGGGAGAAGAAAGTGGTTGTTTAATAAGACAGACTGAACTTTTCTTTTAGTGAGGTCATGCATCCCTTTTCAGATTATTGTTGAAATCAACATTTTTCCTCAAGTACTCAAGATATAATATTTTTCTTTCTTTCACGATGTCTTTAGAACAGTAGAATCCTTACAGTTTGAAACGATCTCTAAGATCAACTAATCCAACCATACACCTAACATCAATATTGCCCACTAAAACATGTGTCTAAATACTATGCTTAGTCTTTTCTCAAACACCTCCAGTGACAGTGATTCCACCACATCCCATGAAAATACATTCCAATGCCTTACCACTCTTTCAGAGAAGAAACAGTCCCAACCAGAATCTCTGCTGATGCAACAAAAGGCCATTATCTATTACTCCATCACTAGTTACCTGGGCCAACCCCCACCTCACAACAACCTCCTTTCAGGCATCTGTAGAGATCAAGAACATCTCCAAGACTCCTCCAGACTAAACAGTCCCAGTTCCCTCCACTGCTCCTTCTAAGACTTGTGTTCTAGACCCTTCACCAGCTTTGTTGCCCTTCTCTGGATGCATTCTAGGGTCTTGATGTCTTTCTTGAAGCAAGGGGCTCAAATCTGAACACAGTACTGAAGGTATGGCCTCACCAGAACTGACCACCTTCCTACTCCTAGTGGCTGCACAATTTCTAATGTAAACCAGGATGCCATTGGCCTTCTTGGTTATTTGGGCAGACTGATGGCTCATGTTCAGTCAATCATCAATCAACACCTCCAGATCATTTTCAAATCATGCAGCTATTCAGTCACCCTGCTCCAAGCCTGTTGCATGAGATTGCTGTGACCAAAATGCAGGACCTGGCACATGGTCTTGCTGAACATCAATGGATTGGCCTCAGACCAGTGATAGAGCCTATCCAAGTCCCTCTGTAAAGTCTTCTTACCATCAGGTAGATCAGTTCTTCTGCCCAACTTGATGTCATCTGCAGGACTAACTGACGGTGCACTCAATCCCCCTGTCCAAATCATCACATTAAACAGGATGAGCCCTCCTATGAAACCCTGAGTAACACCACTCATGACTCCATTCACCACTGCTCTCTGTGGCTGGCCATCCAGTCACTTCTTAACCCAGCGAAGAGTGTACCTGTCCAAGCCATGTGCTGCCAGCTTCTGTGGGAGATAGCATTCAGTCTTTGCAAATTGTAGGTAGACTATGTCAGCAGTCTTTTCCTCATCCACAAGCTGGGTGACTTGGTCATAGAAGGAAATGGGATTGATAAGGCAGGACATGCCTATCATGAACCTGTGCCACCTGGGCCTGATCCCCACTTGACCCAGAAAAGCTGTGTGATTGCCTTCAAGAAGATCTCAATAATCATCTTCCATGGCACTATGGTCAGACTAACAGATCAGTAGTTCCTCATATCCTCCTTACAACCCTTCTTATAATTGGGTGTCACGTCAGCAAGTTTCTAGTCATTTGGGACCTCCCAGTCTCAGACTTCCAACTCAGGAGACTAAGTACCCCAAGGGTAATTGATCTGATCTTTGAAAGACAGATATATATTTGTCACTGTAAACTTCATCCTTTTCTTTGCCCTCATTGGTCATGCTCCCTGCTGCATCCTGTAAAGAATGGAGATTAATATTTTAAGAGAAATATTAAAAATTAATGGTTTCGTTACTGATGTGTTAACAATAGTGTATATTTTGCAAGGACTGCTCTGAAAGTAATGTCTCCTGTTTTACTATACTGTCCCATAACATCAGAGGCAGATGGTGGTGGTATGGCTGTAGAGGCTGAATCTTCCCACCAACCAATATTCTATAACATTTTGTTGCTGTGTGTCAGGTGGCAGCAGAGGGGCAGTAAGATAAAATGACCTCTGTCGTGGAACTGCATGTGAAACAAAGGTGTGTCATTCAGTTCCTCCATGTGGAAAAAGACGGCATTCACAGGCATTCACCAACACTTCTGAATGTTTATGGAGATCAAACTGTGGATGTGAGCACAGCAAGGTGGAGGGTGGTGTGTTTCATCTGTGGTGACAGTGGGTCAGATTTGCTGGTGCAGGATTTTTAGTGCAGCATGCAGGCTCTTGTTCATTGGCTATGAAAGTGTATAGTTAATTGTAATGACTGTGTTGAAAAATAGTATTTTGTGGTTGATAATTTCTTTGTTGTCATTTCCATGGAAATAAATAGAAGGCATTACTTTTGGAACTATCTATGTTTATTTGGCCCAAGACAATTTCCATTCAATAAATGGGGTGCAAGCGAGCCAAAAGGTTGAACACCCAAGAGATAAGGAAAGATTCCTCATATAGGAATCTGAAATTATATCAAACTACATTGTTTTTTAATGGGAAACAAACAAACAAACAAACAAACAAACAAACAAACTTGTGCCTGAGTGTCTGGTTTGTGTTTGTTTGTTTGTTTGTTTGTTTGTTTGCTTATAATTTCCAATCTAGACCCCTCAATTTTTGAATCAAAAATATTTTGCAAGTGAATTTCCTTTGTAAACTGAGGCTCCCTCTTTCAAGTTAAAATCAATTTCCTGGACCACAGCAGTTACAATTTTGGCCCAAATTTGTTATAGTAAATTCAGTTACCTTCAGACACACCACCCTCTTCCAATGCTTCTCTGATTTTATGACTCTGTGATTTAAGTCTCTTGCTGTGATGTGACATTCATAGGTTATTTTTGCTCAGCCTTGGATCATTACTCTCGGGCAAACATCAAATCAGAACCAATCCCTTTCTAATGCTGCTAATAAACTGCCTAATATAATACTTCGCTTGTACTTAGAATAACAAGTGTAACATAGAATTTCAAAAGATAGTATGAACAGTGAAGTTACTGTCTTATTTATGGCTAGTGTTTATTTTCATTTGTAAATAGATACAAATGCCTGTAAATACTCTCCTGAAACTTCTTTCTCATGTGAAACAAAAAGGAGTAGAACAGAGCATAGCTACTGTTTGTCTTCACCTATGTGGAAATTCTTTTGCTTATGTTTGCATTAAAATATTACATTGCAGTTCCTAGTTGAACATTTTGTACTCATTGCTGAAATTTATTTTTCATGTTGACGTATTTTCTTAGTTTCTGCTTTTTCTTTCTCCTCCCACCCCCTTTCTCCCCCTTTCCCCTCAAAAAAGCAAGCCCCAAAAATCAAAACACACACTTCTCATTGAGAATTTAGTTTTTACTTACATATTAGAGGGACATGAAGTATTTTTCAAACAGACAGTTTAATAAACTTCACGAAGTCTGGCAAAGCAAGTTTGTATGATTTCAATACAACTTCTAAAGAAATATGGGATAGTTCTAAAACTTCCTTAACTTACACTACACAAGAAAATGAAATGATGATGATTCCTTTCATTTAGATTTCTAGGATCAAAACTTGAGAGGATATGGAAATGACATGGTAGAATCTCCAGACAATTTAGTGTTATTTTATTTGTACAGAGACTGAAAAATAGCTGCAAACTACAAAACTCTGGCAGAAGAGATATGCCTCAATCCTAGAGAAACAGATCAAAATGGATATTTGGATCTGTAAGTTCAAACTGCATGCACCACATAGGAAATATTTTTATTTTAATAAATATGGGTTCAATTTTACTCACACTGGAGAAAAAGGATGCTTTTGTTTCTGCCCAGCATTTTTAGCACATGTAAATGTAAAATGGCAGGTTCACACTGCAAGCACTATGAAATCAACTCACAGTGAAGAATTAGAAAAGAAATGGAGAAAAGATAGCTTGAAATGTTAGAGAACAAGACAAACAAGGACTTTTAGAATTTGTGTCATACGCATATGATACAAATGTTAGACTGTTCCATTTCCCTAGAAATGCTATGTTTTGAAGAGATTTGTGAATGGAATTGTCTTCCCCTTGTAAATGTTCTGAAAAAAAAAATGTGGATATAGAAGACAGATTTAATAAGAAATTGCGACTGTGTTAGGACAATGGGAAAGCTGTTTCTGGTGTGAGTGAAATTCAGGAAATACGTTCGTGGGAGGACATCACAAAGAAATCAGGAGGGCAAGCAGAGGTGACTCTTTCTTCTTTTTTCTGTTAGTTTCCCTGGGAGCAGCATCTGGACATAACCCCCTCTGACTAACTCTGGTTTTGTGTGGGCGAAAATGGGTTTTATGCTTCCTGCAGCCACAAACTGTGTGGGGTACACAACACCCTGCTGCTCTAGGACAGCAGCTGTGAAACACAAGAGTCATATTCTGGATATGCGGAATAAAATGACTCTGGCCAGGAAGCCTCTCTAGAGAAGCTGTACTTTCTCAGAAGAAAATCTGGTGCTCTGTGGGGTGAACCTCCAGTGCATCTGCCCATGCTTGGGATGCAAATGGGGCACTGCATTCTTCCCCCATGCTACTTGAAAGCCCACCCACCTTTGTTCCTGTGAGGAAAAGTGCTCTCATTGTTAATTACACTCTTGTTTTCATTCATTATATGTTACAGCTTACTAATGATGTAGAATAAGCATCAATATGATTTATACTGTGGTATTTACAAAAGCATATGAAGTTCTATAAGGTGAAGTAGAACACTGTCAACAGTTTACGGGCTGGTTCAGCCCAGTTCTGTGACTAATGGGGTGGGGGACCCGTGAACCCACACCCTGGTAAAGGGGAAGGAGGAAAAGGGAAAGGGTAGAGAGATGTGCCTGAAAGAAAAACAGTGACAACAATATAAGGAGGAAAACTAATATACTAAATCACATATTGGAATTGGAATGCAAAATAACACAATATAATAAAACATAATTGGAATTGAAGCAAATAAATCAAAGTGGGAGAGGGTGTGTCCAAAACTGAAGGCTTTACTCTAAAGCTGAAGGAAAGACAGCTAGGGGACTCCCACTGCAGATGAACAGCAAAAAAAGAGGCAGTCTCAGGACTTAGATGCAGTTTTATCCTTCCCTCTGGGTGGAAAATGGGAACTTGAAGTCCTCTGGGTTATGTAGTTATTCTTCTCTCCTGAGAACCAGTTACCCAGAAACTCGGCAGTCCATGGGATTGGAGCAGTAACTCTTTAACAGCTCCTTACACAATGTCATGATTTGGAATACTGATAGCAAAAATCATAAAACAATGACAGAGGTTTATCTGAAGTGATTAAGATGCTCTACACACTTTTGATTAAAATAAGTTAGCAGGTAAGGATAAACTAATTTCTGTATCATCGCCCATATTTTTTACTATGCCCAGGCTCCTCAAGTAGGTAATTTGGTGTTTACCTTAGTAATATTCTAAAGAAATTATATGCCTATTAAATTCAGTGTAGAGGACAAACTTAGTTCACTGTTCCTTGCTTTGTACAGACACGTAAGTGCGGTGCAAATAGACCTGATCATATGTGGAGTTAGCATATGATTAAAAATGCGGTTTGTTGTAATAGGAAGTACAAGGGCTGCTCCAAAAACAATGCAAAAAACAATGACATCAGAGAGAGGTGTTGATTGTATTACAGTAGAGGTTAAACATTTCCACCAATATTCCACTGCATTTTGATGCCCTGCAACAGATGGCAGCAGAAGGGCAGTCTGACAAAACAACATCTGAAGTGGAAGTACATAAAAAGCAAAGGTGAGGGACTGAATTCTTTCATGCAGAAAAAAAGGCACCCATTGATATTCATCAGTATTTTCTGAATGTTTATGGAGACCAAAATGCAGATGTGAACATAGTGGTGGGTGGTGAATTTCAGCAGTGGTTAAAACGACATGAAAGATAAGCCATGTTCCAGGTGGCCATGCTCAGCTGTCAAAGCATGAAATGAAGAGACACAATCAGCTCTATACAGAGCTATATATCAGCTTTCAGCACATTGGAAATGATGGTGAAAATGCTTTAATATAAAGAAGTTTGAGCTAGGTGAGTCCAGTGAATGCTCACAAAGTAATGTGAGGAACACGGTATGCAAGTTTGTCAGGATTCACTGAACCAATACAAGGCTGTAGGTGGAAGTTTTCTGCATGCATAATTACTGGTTACAAGTTGTGGTGTTGCTACTACAAGCCAGGGTCAAAATAGTAGTCCATGCAGTGGCAACAAGTGAATTACTCATCAAAGAAAATGCTGAAGATGTATCCCACTGTGGTTAAAGTGATGTGCAGTGTCTTTTGGGATAGGAAAGGAGAGATCCTTCTGATTTTCTTGAAATCTAGTAAAACCATTAATTTAGGCTTCTACATCGCTACATTATCTAAGATGAAGACTCAAAGTTCTGGGAGTCAAACAGAGAAGAAGACAACCTTTCTCACGGCACATGATAATGTCAGGCCCCATACAAGTTTGGAGATATTAGATTGTGCTGCAAGTCTTGGCTGAACTGTCACACTACATGCACTGTATAGTCTGTTTAGGCCAATAAATACTGGACTACATGAGTAAAATTTTCCTAGGGATGCTGTCACAGCAGGTGTGAAACAGTGGATCACCTCTGCTTGTACAATTTTTTATGAGAGCAGCATTCAGGCTCTTGTTTATCGCTGGTGAAAATTCATAACTGATAGAGGTGACTACGTTAAAAAAAAAAAAGTGTTTTGTAGTTGAGAATTTGCTTTATCAAATAGTGTTGTTATGCTCTTTGTATCTGATTTAGTTTCCATGGAAATAAATAGGAGGCATTACTTTCACAACAACATATATGCAACCACAAATTTCCAAATAATAAATTTTCTTATTCTGGTGATCAGGAGGTATACCTAGAGCAATCTGGTACATACAGAAATGTTGGTACTTCTGAAAGTTCTTGCCCCTACTAATATTAGTGTTGTGGTATCTCCTAGCATTTCCAGAGAACACAGTCTTGCCTGTTCATTGCCATGAGGCAGAATCTGGGTGGTGACGCAAGCACAATGTAAATTGTAAGCTTTAAAGTAAAGGTAGATGGGAGATAGTAGAAACAGGCTAAAAACATAAGGATTAGAATATGATACAGATGAGTTACCCAGTGGGATACAATTCCCCACAGTTTATCACAAAACTTTAAGATTTCAGACTGTAAAGTATTGTGATATCAGAGTATGTGGTAGGAAGTGGTAATTCCATTCTTAGTGTCCCCCAGCAGATGAATACATGAACACAAAGAGATGGATTCTTCCCTTTCCTCCATACAAACTTCTGCTTTTCCTATGTCTCAGACTTCGGCATGTCTGGTTCTCCTCTCTTTAATTCTAAGGCATTTACGAGGTCCAGCTTTGGATCAGCTTTGTGGGAATTAAAAGTTCCTCTTAAGGCTGGGTTGAGAAAAGCAATTAAAGAGAAGAAAAATGACAGAAAGATTTATGACATTTGCACACAATGGGAACAGCCACAGGTGAAGAATAGATCTATTGCTAGCCAGTGCTGGACTGTAATTTAAATTGACTCCTATCTAATCTGTAAATGTCTGTGCCTGACTAGGATTGAAAAGGTTAAGACCTCTTTTTCACTGTGATCCCAGATGATATGCTTTTATATAGTATGTCTTAATGTGTTTCTCCATTAACTGAAAGAAAATACATTGCTGTTTTCTGTGTTATAACTCAGGCATGCCCAGCTTGTGGCCACATGCAGCCCAGCACAGCTCAAAATTCGGTCCAAACCCCACCCTGGTGAGTGGCCTGTCCTGGTCCTGAGTGCATGTGTGTATCCATTGTTCAGCGTCAACCAGACATTGGTGCATTATTAATCCTATCAGGGCTGAAGCATGGGGTAAAATGCAGCACCAACTCAAGTTAGAGCAAATATGTCTACATCGATACGTTGACAAAATGCAGTCCTGTGAATAACAAAAAAAAAAAAAATCACCCATATTTTCTGTTTTGATAAAGGAATTTGAGAACAGGTTTCAAGATTGCAAAAAAAATTAGTATTATTTTGTATATTTGTGACCACAACTTCCATCAGCATGAATACAGGACCTGCAAATTTTCTAATGGAATGTATAGAGCTTCAATCAGTTTTTAAAGTAAAAAAATTTCTGATCTTGTCTCTCTACTGTACTTTCATACTGATCTAACGAAGAAAACATCCCTTGCTCCACAGTTATGCCTTATTCGTGTCATCAGTTTTTTGCAGTACATACATGCATACAACTGTTTTCAGAGATGAAACACAGAAAAAGAAATCATCAAAAATTTCTTATGAACACCTGGAAAACTAAGAATTCCAGCCAATTCGATTGAAGTGTTGAACTGTTTTAGTTTCACAAAAACAAGGTCAAATGTCCCACTATTCTTACTGGTTTTGTTGCTCTTTTATATATAAGCATATATATATATATATATATATAAATGTATTATATTTTTATTAAAATATATTAAAAATTAAAACTTTTTGCTGCTTATATACAGTAACTGCATTATATTTTCATGAGGGTTGCTCCGAAAGTAATGCATCATATTATTTTTTTTCCCATTGGTCTATAATGCCAGTCAGATGTCAGTGGTATGGCAATAGAGGCTGAACCTTCTCACCTGCATTCCATTACAATTTATTGCCGTGTCATAGATGTTAACTGAGGGGCAGCCTGACAAAACTGTTTCTGACTTGAAAGTGCCTGTGAAAAAAAAGTTGTGCCACTGAATTCCTCCATGCAGAAAAGAAGGCATGCATTTACATTCACTGGTGCTTGCTAAGGTTTATGGAAGCCAAACAGTGAGTTTCAGCATATACAGTGAGGCACTAGGTGCTGTGTTTTAGCACTGGTAATGGCAATGGCAACAAATACATCACCTCCTGTGGTGCATGTTTTATGTGTGGTATGCAAACTCCTGTTAATTGCTGATGAAAATGCATAGCTAATGCTGGTGACTATGTTGAAAAGGACTATTTTGTAGCTGGGAATGTTCTTATTAAACTGTGTTACTGTGCTCTTCGCAGATGATGTAGTTAGCATGGAAATAAACAGGAAGAATTACTGTTGGAATGACCTAGATATATGCAGTCCAAGACAATTCCTCTTCATTCAGTGCAGCTTATGCAAGCCAAAATGTTGGACGCTCATGTTATAACTAATCTGTCACTGTGTCAGTTTTTGGCATGGATACTTGTGAACAGACAATACACTGTAGAAGAGTAACTATCAAGAGCAACTATCTACAAAAGTAGATTTCTTTTGTCGTTGATGATCTTGTTCTGTTTTGTTTGTTGGCTGGTTTGTTTTTAAAGTCAATAATAAAATAAAAATCTATGAACAAAGACATTATATAGAAAACTCGAAAAATACTTTTGTTGTATGATTGTAATCATGGAAATGCAATGAAAGACATTTATGAAAGTGGTTGTAATGATAACCAAGAATGTGAGGGTGAGTGTGCATTATGAGTTTGTACTGACAACAGTCTTTGATCTACAGAATATTTCTTGGTTACTGAGAATTAAGTTGTTATGTTCACCTGAATGCATTATATGTCACCTATTAACAAATCTTATTCATGACTCTAAGGAGTGTCTGATACACTCTCAGTCGCACAGAAGGTAATGTATAACTCATGTACTGTGAATTTAAAAGAAAAATATACATGCACAGTTTCTATCTTACAAACTGTTTTTTAGTCCCTTGTTCTGAAACGCACCTTTAAATATTAGAATCATGGAATGGTTTGGCTTGGAAGGGACTTTAAGATCCTCTAATTCAAACCCCCCTGTAGGCAGGGACACCTCCCTCTAGACCAGGTTGCTTACAGCCCCATGCAGCCTAGCCTTGAACTCCTCCAGGGAGGGGGCATTCAGAACATCTCTGCTGAACCTGTTCCAGTGTCTCACCACCCTCACAGTAAATAATTTATTCTTAATATCTGATCTAAATCTACATTATTCCATTTTAAAGCCATTTTCCCTCATTCTGTTGTTACAAGCCCTTTTAAAAAACCCTGTCCAAGCTTTTCTGTAGGCCTACTTCATGTACTGCAAGACCTGAGGTTCTTCCTATAGGGTCCTCTGGAACCTTCAGTTCTCCAGGCTGAAGAGCCCCAACTCTCTTAGTCTGTCCCCACAGAGAAGGCACTCCAGTCCTCTCTGTGGCCCTCTGGACCTGCTCCAACAGCTACATGTCCTTCATGTGTTAGTGGCCCCAGAACTGGATGAAGTACTCCAGATAGGGTCTTATAAGAACAAAGCACAGGGGCAGAATCACCTCCCTCTATCTGCTGGTCACAATTCTCTTGATGCAATCCAGGATATGGTTGGTCTTCTGGGCTCATGGCTGGCTAATGTTGAGTGTTTCATCTACTTACATTCCCAAATCCTTATCCTCAGGACAGCTTTCAAGATATTTTCTATCCAGTCTGCATCTGTGTTTGGGATTGTAACAACCAAAGTGCAGGACCTTGCTCTTGGCTCTGTTAAACTTCAGGAGCCTGGCAAGGGCCCATCTCTCAAGCCTGTCCAGTTCCTTGTGAATGGCATCCCTTCCCTTTAGCATGTCGACTGCACCACTCAGCTTGATGTCTTCTGCAAATAAGCTGAGGGTGTACTTGATCCTACTGTCTGTGTCACTTACGAAGATGTTAAATCAAATTATTTGTTAATTTGAACTTTCAACAAGCCTCATGCCACTAAAAAAGTTCTTGCTGCAAATACGCAATCAGAAAACTTTTTATTTTGTGGATATCATTCTTTACGTTTGCAGCCATGATCTGACAGAGTATGTAAAAATAAAATTTAAAAAATACATGTAATATTAAGTTCCATGGGAATTTAAAAGGTTTCTGGGCTACTTATATGCAAATAAAAGCATTTAATTGTAAGGTGTCCTCAGTGATAAATGGTAACGAAAAAATACTTGAATAAATTTCCCATTATAAAATGAGAAATTATTTCATGACTTTGCCCTTTCCATTGCTCCTTTAGAAAGGTGAACCTCTCTAAATAATTTATACCAGGACAGCTTCAGGTCTTTTGCACTGCTAATGAACTGAGTAACTGAGAAAATAGCACTTCTGCAATTAATACAACAGCAGAAGATTGCCCTTCTGACAAAAAGAGAGAACAAAGGAAGAAAGTTCCTAAATTATTAATGCAATACCTAACTGAACTTCCTAAAAAAATCTGTTTTTTAAGTCTTTCAGTACTACAAAAAAGCAATCAGTGCAAAACAATATTAAAAAAAAAATGAGTGCAACTCTTTTTTCAGGAGATGGAAGACATAGAATATGTACTAGAAATACATCTTAGAATTTACATATTCATGGAACATACTGTGTTTGAATGCTATCAATCAGGGCATGTATGAAACAACAAGGGGACCAGGCCTAGCCAGTATGCATTCATGAAATGCAAGCTGTGCTTTACTAGTCTGCTCTCATTTTATGACCAAGTCACTCACATAATGAATGAGGAAAGGTCTGTGGATGTAGTCTGTCTAGACTTTAGCAAGGCCTTTGACTTTAGCCTCACACAGTTTTGGAGAAGTTGTCAGTCCATGGCTTGGAAATGCATACTCTGCTAAATAAAAATCTGGCTGGATAGTCAGGCTCAGAGAATGGTGGTGAACAGAGTTAAATCCAGCTGGCAACCAGTCACAAGTTCACTTGTGATATTCCACAGGGGTCAGTACTGTGGCTATCCCTGTTTAAAGTCTTTGTTGATGATTTAGATGAGGGGATTGAGTGCACCTTCCTTAAGTTTGCAGATGACACCAAGCTGGGAGGAAATGTTGATCTGCTTAAGGATAGAAAATTATGCAGAGGGAACTGGACAGTGAGGATTAAATCATGAGGCAAATTATAGGAGATTTATTAAGACCAATTGTCAGATCGGGTTCTGTGATCACAAAAAAAAAAAAAAAAAAAAAGCATTCATCACCCCAGGCAAGGGGAAGAGCTGATGGAAGACTGCACAAAGGAAACGGATCTAGGAGTGTTTGTTGACAGCTGACTGTAAATCCAAATGGCAAGAAGGCCATTTAGAATCAGAAATTTTGTAATCAGCAAGATTAGGGAGGCCATTTTCTCTCTATTCTAGATGCTGATGAGGTAGCACCTAAGCACTGTGTTCAGCTTTGGTATCCTCACTATAAGAAAGGTATCAAGGCACTGGAAAGTGTTTAGAGAAGGGCAGTGAAGCTTGTGAAGGTTCTAAAGCACAAGTCTTATGAGGAGCTAGTGCAGCTGGGAGTGCTTAGATTGAAGGAGAGGAAACTCAGGGAAGACCTTATTACTCTCTACAGCTTCCTGAATGAAGGTTGTGAAGTAGTAATTGGCCTCTTCTCCCACATAGCTGGCTAGAGGTAATGGTCTTTAGTTGAACCAAGGAAGGTTCAGATTGAGTATCTGGAAGAATTGCTTCTCAGAAAGAGTGAAGAAGTATTGGAACGGTGTGCAGGAAGGTGGTGGAGTCCCCATCCCTGGAAATGTAGAAACATGTAGATGTGTCTTTTAGGGACAAGGTTTAGTGGGCAATATTAGTGTTAGGTGGATGATTGAAATAGGTGATATTAATGGTCTTTTCCAACCTCGGTGATTCTAAGGTTCTATGATTCTAAGAATACATTCAGTACATATTGTTGTTCAGAGCAGAAAACAAGCAAACAAACAAAGTGTCCAAGCTCAGAAACGCAACCTATAGGAAACAAGATTTATTGGCTCAAAATTACAAAAGGCTCTGCATGCTTTGATGTGCTACTGAGAGAAAGGCTGTTAGATTTTATCAGCGTCTTAGCCCTTTACAACACTAGGAATGTTGCCAGATGACAATGCCCATGTTAAAGGTTTGCTTGCAACAGTGACAGTCTCTGGAAAAAGAACAGCTACATTTGTAGGGCAAAGGAGTGTGATTTTTTTTTTTTTTTTTTTGGACTAGGTGATACAGTAAATACAGCTAGGTTCACAGACTTTTTCACACATTTATAAAGAAATATGATACCAGAAACATAACAGTGTGCTAAACAGAAGGAAATAAAGGGGCAGAAAAGCATAGCAGTCTCCTACAGTCTCTCTGAAGTCAAATACTCTCTGTTCCCATGCCAAGGAAACCACCTGGGCATGAATGGCATCTTCACAGCCAAGAGGCCTCATTTCACATATCCAGCTCTAGCTTTTGGGAAGATAAAATTAATGTAGTACAAGACAGTATGCTGAAAAGTAGTTACTCTACAGGGAGCAATTTCTTTGTGTTTGACCAAATCCTTTCAACTTTTGTGCCTTTTCAATCAACGGTATAAGTTGTTCATGTAGTAACTAGCAGTCAGCCCAGATCAAAGGACATTTATCTGTAAATGTTGTTGTTTTACTGACTGCTTGAATGAAAGTGTAACATCAACTTAATTCAATCTTCTATTGCTCGGAAAATTTGCTGTGACATATTATCTATCTATTACAATGCTGGGAATTAGAAATCTAATGCTGTGAATACTGCTGCTTGTTCTCATTCACACGTGTTCTATTTTGCAGTGATGCATGAAGAAAAAAAAACAAACAGTCAGAAGAAGCATTGCTTTTCTCTTAAGAACTCAATTCAAACAGAAATTAATGTTGAAAGTAGGCTGGGAGAAAGATTCCAGAAAAAAATCTTTATTTGATAAAACATAGAATTATGAAGTGCTATATATAAACTCTGAAATCTCAGTGTAAAATTTATCAGTGATTTGCCTATTGAAAATTTTCTGCATCCCTGAGTACTTAAAATACTGTGATGGACTCTTTAATTTGAGGATATTAAGCTGTAAGATGCATTCAAAGGAACCATCTATGACTATAGCAGGTTCATTACAAGAATACACACTGTGGATTATATTTAAATTTACTGAAAGTGCTTCTCTATAAAATTTAATAAAAATCAGATAGAAAAATAAGTCAACTGGATCATTGCTTTAAAAGTCTTTTGCTTTGGAAAGACTAGATTTCATTGTCTTGCTGTAGGCAAGGGACAAAGGCAATGGTAATTTCTGTGCTGCAGTTGCATATACAGCTTGTGTAGATAGATAATGATGCCTCTGAGTAGATGATACTAGTTTTGGTAAAATCACACACACACAAATACACACACACACACACACACACACACAAAACAAAAACAAAAAAAAAAACAACCATTAAAAACATTTGAATAAGCCATGCAAAACTAATATTAAATTTCCTGTTGTCTACCTCATTACCTTGTTAGATGACTTGTATTAAAAGCAGTGAAGCGAGGAATCCATAACCCAGGCCTTCACCACTTACATCTTTCACACAATTTATACAGAAATTATGTATGTTGAGTATGGTTTCTTGGAATATAAGCACATCAGACTAGAAATTATGACTTTATTACAATACGTCAAGGTTCTTCTTCTTGAAATCATCCCTGAAAAGTACTGTTATTCAGATGCAGGATGAGTGAGTACTACAAGAAATATACTTGTTTGTACATTATTCTGGGATAAGGCTGTATTTTTATGTTTATAGCATGGATCTACCTAAGCCTGTGGACTGCTAGTATTTCAGAAGCTATACAGTGACTATAGGTCACTATATATATGTGACATAAAAATAATTACTATCTTCGTTTGTTTGTGTTTTTTCCACATAATTATTCAAAATCAAAACAAAACAAACAAAAATCCAACACAGTCCCTCAGTTATCACTGAGTTCATAAAATGAAGTACAGTGAGAAGTAATTTGACTGATACTCCACTTAAAGATGATATTGCTGGAATATATGAGCTCTTGCTAGCAGTATAATTTCAAGTGATTTTTGTCAATCCATGTTTTTGTTAAGCAACCATGTTAGAATTAATAGAGCTGTATGGAAAAAAGTCTTCCAGTCCCAGGGCTATGTGCAGCAGGGAACTCTTCTTTCTGTGGAATGTCTGCTTTAACAATTCCTGGACTTCTGAAATCATTCCCATAAAGCCAATACCACCCACCTCATAGCCCAGCTGTTTGTGGGGCTGCATCACAAAACAGATCATCCAAGAAAGTGTTATTTGGCTTGGTTTGGTTTAGCTGCCTTCATTGTAATTTCAGCCTCTCTGAAAATGGATTGTCAAGTAAAGCATAAAGTGCTAGGGAGCTAGGAAATTCAGTTTCTCTCTTTGATAAAAACTTCAGGCTCTCACAGATCAATACCTGGGGAACACTTAAGAGAAACTAGCCCCTAATGAATTTGATTCTGAGTCTGACATCACATTGTTACTCACACTCTACCATTTTCCTGAAGAGGAGAGAGTTTATTTGCTTGATGAAGTAAAAAATTTAAAACGTAATTGTTATGACATTACAGGTTTTAGGAGAACAAAGAAACAAAGAAACAAGCAAACAAAAAAAAAAAAAAAACCAACAAGAAAAGCCATGAATTACCTACAGATTAATAAAATCTCATTCTAGAAGAAGAAAGACCTAATCTGATCTCCTAATCTGAGGTTTTGTTTTTTTTTTCCCCTTGTTTATGCGGTATGGAATAAATGGGGAGACATTTCTCATTTCTGCTGGATAATTTTGGTGACAGAACATTTTCTTACCATGGCTGCCAAGTACCTCTTAAGAAAAATGTGCGCATTCAGTTTTTTTCTGATTTTTTTTCTGCTCTATTGATATATGTATTATGGAGTATCTGTTTTTATAGAACTACCTAAATGCACTGGTTGATGGGTTGAAATTACAGGCTATTACTTAGTTGTTCCAGCTACCCTTCTTCCTATTTCTTACCACCAGAAATTACTTCAGCCCTCCTAAAAAATGACACATAATATCTGCAGGAAAAGATACACATGTATAAAAATATTTCTTTGTACAGGGTTCATGGTTCATATCAAAACACACTTCTTCATAAATATACCCTTATTGTACTCCTCATCTTTTTAATAACTATGCATATGAAATTTGTGAAAACAGATCTCAGTTGCCAGTTTAATTGTACTTCTAAGTTTGTTAAATATTCAAATGTAATATTTTGATATTTTGATATATTTAATTCCTTTTCATCTCTGTATCTTCACCTTCTTCTTCTCTTCATTGCCTTATTCATCATCTTTTTTTTTTCTTTTTTTCTTTTGTTCTTAAATTAAATAGGATTGGTTTTGTGCAAATAAAAAATTTACATTTTATATGCTGTGAAATCTGTGTTTTATCTTTTATTCTCTGACTGGAAGCCGGCAACTTAACAAAGTTTGTAAATATTCAAGACATAGGTTAATTGGAAAAGAAAATTAATATTACCTGACTCATGTTGAAGATAGGCTATCAATGCACCTTCACATTAAAGATATGCAACAAGCTTCCTGAATTGCTCTACACAGAGCACAGCTAGTGGATCAAGTTCTCCACTCAGAGGTAGATCAAGTTCTCCACTTAGAGGTCCTTTTCAATAATATTATCTTTGTCTCTTAATTAAATAGTAAAAACATCACACGGGTTTCTATTGATTTAATATGAGAAAAAGAAAATCACGTGCCCATTTATGACAGACTCTCACCAGCAACCAGAGTTCATTGAAACGTTTGATTCCTCCTCTAGATATTTATCTAAAATAATGTATTTTAGTGAAATACATTTTATTATAATATTATTATTGTTATTGGATTTTTTCTTTATTTTTTAAATTTTTTATTTAGACTTTCTACATTTTCTCCATAGGTTATGAGAAGAAGTTCTCAGACTATATCTGCAAACTTCTGGATGTGCAGATATTATTCTGAAAAGTTTATAGAAGGCAAGGTAGTAGGAAAAGCAACACTTCACTTAAATACATAAAAATAGTAGAAGGTTTCCCACTTCTTAGGGAGCACAAAAACTGCAAATAGTGAAAAACAGCATGTAACCTTAGAAGCAGACCACGTGATGGAACACACATATCTGTGAAAGGCAGAGAAAGTTCAGAGAATGTTGTGAAGGGAAGCCTACTGCAGAAATCATCTGCTGACTTCATGAAGCTTATCTGAGAGAGCATTTTACCTCCTGTGACCTACTCTGGGTTATTTGCTAATACAGGTTTAAATGTTTACAAAAAAAGGCAAAAAACTGCTTTTTTCAGATACATTCTTAGCCATTCTTATCTATGTGACTTTGTAGCTGCTGAATCAGAAAACAAACAGAAATGCTGAAATCAACAATAATTAATTTGGCAACTAAAGATAGTCAACATGAGATTATATATTTTACCAGCAAATTCATCATAAAACATCTCAGAGAAGTATTGTAAATATAGTAACCATTAAATGAAAACTCTCATCAGAAATAAAGAAGGCAAATATCTACTACTGATTAAAGGAGTGAAGGAAATGACCAAGAATATCCCTTTCAGCCTTGCATTAAGAAGGTATGTCTTTATTTAATACTTGCTCAGTATTTGTTTAACGTAGATACTCAGAATGGGGGGAAATTATTAGGGGAGTTAGTCTTTCCAGATATACACACACACACACGAAAAGCAATATAATGTGGAAAGTGCAAGGAGAAATTATTTTTTCTTACTGTAGTAAGTGGTACTGTACACTAAAATTACAAATCTTACTTTACCCAAGGAAATAGAAGGAAGTTGCAGCAGGGGAAATTCAGGTTGCGTATCAGGAAAGGCTTTTTACTGAAAGGGTGGTCAGACACTGATACAGGCTTGTCAGGGCAGAAGTCACAGCTACAAGCTGAAACAGTTCAAGGAACATTTGGACAATGCTCTCAGACACAGGATTTGAATTTTGGGTAGTCCTGTATGGAGTGCCAGGACTGGATGAACCTTATGTGCCCCTTCCAGCTCTGGATTTTCAACAGTTCTATGATTGCATTACCAAGTGAAAGAAAATTTTCTTCCAAAAAGTTCAAAATGACGTTATTATTACAAAAAAAGTTTTCATATTTATCATAAATAAATAAATAAATAAATAAATAACAAATATTTAGAGGTACTTTGATAATTTGTAGTAAATTTGTTGTTTCTTTTGATTATTTTTGTCAAATATTATTATTATATATATTCTGAACATTTGTGGACAGGATAATTTTCCATAAAGAGAAGGAACTCTTTGTTTCTAAATGGAATCCAAGTAATATCTGACTATTCGCACTCCAGCATTCTTTTGACACAGCCCAGGATATAGTTGGCTTTCTAGTCTGCAAGGGCATAGTTAATAGTGGTGAGTACATTGAACAATAGTGTTTTGTGGCTGACAATTTGCTCTATCAAACTGTGATATTGAGCTATCTGTAGCTGTTGTAGTTTCCATGGAAATAAGTAGTAGGCACTACTTTTGAAGTAACCTATGTATGTGCAGCCCAAGAGAGTTTCTATTCACTAAATGCAGTCCAGGCAAGTAAAAAGATTGGACACTCGTGCTATAGGATATAGTGTCTGGGAAGAAAATGCATGAAGGATTAAACTATTACTAAATGTGATCTGAGACAAGAAGCCATGTACTTCCAACATGGCTGAGACCTGGAGAAGTACACACTGGTGAACTTCATGTTTGTGCCTTGGAAGATCATGGAACAGATCCTCCTGGAAAACACATGAGAGATAAGGAAGTGATCTGAGACAGGCAGCATAGCTTCTCCAAGGGCAGACTGTGGCCATTTGGATGCCCTTTTATGATTGAGTGTTGACAGCAGTAGATGAAGGAAGAACAGTTGATATCATCTTCCCATACATGTGCAAGAATTTTAACGTGGTCTTGCTGCATACTTTTCTCAAGGTTGTGAGTTATGAATTTGAAGGCTGGACTTTTAGGTGGATGAAGCTTTTTGGATGACAGCAGCCAGAGGTTTGTGGTCAATGGCTCAATACTCAGTTGGAGGCAAGTGGTGACCCCTTGGGTCTCAAAAAGGGGCAATTTATGTTAGCTATTAGGAAGAAGGTTTTTACTCTGAAAATGCTGAGGCACTGAAACATATTTCACAGTGAAGCTGTGGATGACTTATCTATGGAGAGTACCCTGCACAAGGCAAGGATTGAGTGGGGCTCTTGGCAGCCTGATCAAGCAGGCGGCAAACCCATACATTGCAGAGGGATTGAAATTAGGTGATCATTGAGGTCTCTTCCAAAACAAACCACTCTATGATACTATGGTTATTAATTTTTTTGTACCAATTGAACAGGGAAAATTTTAAATACATATTTCATTTATATCTTTGAGAGGGCTCATTGTCTATACTTTCAGTAATATGTAAAGCATATTTTTAATACAAGCATTAAAAATATGCATCAATTGCATCACAGAATGTCCCAGTATAAAATATTTCATATGGCAATAACTGTAAGTCTGAAAAACTATCAAGGTGCAAGATTTTAATATAATCAATATATAGACTGTATTTTCCTATCAGTGTTAATTATTTCTGTAGCAGAGAGCCAATCAGATTAGAAGTTCATTTCACAGCAGTATCCTTGACATTTTTAGTCTAAATTCATGCTTTAAAGATTCAAAGTGGAATTCAGAAGTCGATTTATGCTCTATTGTTGTACCTCTTGATTTTTTCTGCAGTAAATTATAAGAAAATAATCTGAAGAACTGTAGTAGGCTTATCAGTAGGAGGAAACCAAAAAGAGAAAATAAGAGACAGCTTATGTTCAGCTTTACAGTTATAATACTTTCTTTCATTAAGTTCTGCATTTAAATTTTTAATGTGACTTAGAATGCCAGAGGGAATAAAAATTTGGGAACTCTAAATGAATGGCATAGGCAAATACACTAAATGGACAGCAGACAGGATAGCTGCAAAAAAAAAAAAAAAAAAAAAAAAAAAAAAAAAAAAAAGAAGCCTGTGACTATCTGTAGGCTTTCTATTTATCAGGATAAGAAGTTCAGGTTTAGGTTCGATAAACCTAATCCTGCCTTTGATGTGGGTATGCTGCAGAGCTTAGAGATATCAGCTAAGCTAACAGACAGAAGGAGTATGTGGGCCAGTGTTGCACTTCTGTCTCTTTATAGAAATAATATATATTTTGAAAATGTAACCTTCTGGTTTAGAAGAAAACATAATATGTCCATAGCAGCCAATAAACACATTGAAAGCAAAAACCAAGAGTGATTTCAACTTGACTGCAAAAGCTATAAACATTTTAATGCAACTCCCTGACATGTGCTGCTATGATTTTCATTTGCTTTAGCTATTGAGGAATGGCTTTGGAGCAAAGAGAAATCTCTTTCTTATAGGATATGTGGCAAATTAAAATCACAAAAGTAAATAGGTACATGATTCTTATGTGTGTATTTAATAGAATGACCATCAAAAAGATTGGAGTTGTTTTGCACAGATTCCTGAGGACAAAAAAAAAAGGAAAAGACATTACGTATATTCTTTATTGTTGCGCTGTTTTGTCCAGCTTGTTGAATTCCCACAGATTATGGGAGTTTGATGGAGATTTTACACTTGGAGTTGCTTGTGTATGATCAAATATTTTTCATCTAAGTTACAGTGTTTTTTTTTATTTAAATATACTCATTTTTTTTTGCCTAAGCACTGCCATCATATTGAACAGTAAGTGACTAGGCAACTTTACATTGAGGTATGTCTAATGCAATTAATTTGATGTCACAACAAAGAAAGCAGAAAAGGTTTACAGGGCTAATTTCTGGTTGAGAAGTTAATTCTCTTTTAGCTCCTGCTTAATCATGAAGCCAATATTCAGTGCTAAGCATCTGAATATAGAGCTTTTGTAATACTGATACCACATATTTCAGAGGCTGCTATTCTCCCAATTTGATGGTATTTCATATCGTATCATAAACTATAATCTAGTAGTTTATTGGTTTCACATTTTCCTTTAGGCACATTCAGTCCACTGCTGAATATATGAAATTTAATCCCTTTGGATGTTCAATAACAAACACTGCTACAGATCATTTAATTTGTCTGGCTTCATATAAAAACTGATGCTAATAAAGAAAAGTAGAAAAAACATTAGGAAATCTTCCCCCTGCCTTTTGAAAATGAAAAGTTCAGGGCTCACATTTGAATATGGAATGGAAGCTCATTTTGAAAGTATGTTATCAGTGTAGTGTTTGTTCTTTATAAGAGCTTGCTAACTGTGGTATTCCCATAAGGTTTAAATTTTGTGGGGTTTTTTTTGTTGTTTTGTTTTGTTTTGTTTTGTTTTTTTCATATGGTGGTAAATCTCAATTTGGGTAATATAAGTGGCTCTTATTTACAACTTTGTATGCTACCAGTTATTATTATTAATTACCTAGTCAGTATTATACCAGAGGAGATGAGCTACTAACTAAGCCAATCCACCAATAATATACTTAATTCCTGATGTAATTTTATTGAAGAAAACCCAATTTTAGAGGGATAAATTTCTCTTAGTACTTTTCAGACTGACACAAAAATACAATACTCAGTGAGAATTTGCCATTCTGAAGATTCGAACCTAGCAATTTGCCATTAAATTACATATGTGTATATGTGAGTAGATCTATAGATGTAGAAAGAAATATGTTATATGAAGAAATGCATAAACAAATGTGTACTTTAGGCACAATATTGCCATAGCTTTTCCAGTTCTTGTATACTCATTTTTTCAATTCATAATCATGCATATTATTTCAGTATCATAAAACAGACATCTGATTTTTTTTTTTCTAGATATACACTGCATCATTCTCTATGTCTGAACTCTTCCTTCATATTCATTTGCCTATTATTTCAGCATGGAGGTTGTTTTTAGCTACAGTACCCTCTCTTCTTCTTGCTGGGTGAATTCAAGGATTACTCCTCAAACTGAGCCATTTGCAGACAGAATCAAAATTTCAGATGAGGAGTCCTCCACACAGGAGAGACATAGACCTGTTGAAGTATGTCCAGAGAAGGGCTACAAAACTGATGGAATGGAACATCTCTCCTAAGAAGATAGGCTGCGCAAGCTTGGGTTCCTCAGCCTGAAGAAGAGAAGGCTGCGAGGTGACCTGAGAGTGGCCTGTCAGTAATCCAAAGAGGGGCTACAGGAAAAAATGAGACAGGTTCTTAACCAGAGACTGTGGTGATAGAACAGGCAAAATGGTTTCAAGGTCGAAGAGGGTAGATTTAAGTTGGATATAAGAAAAAATATTTTGTAGTGAAGGTGGTGAGACACTGAAACAGATTTCCCAGTGGTGTGATTAATGCCCCATCCTTTTCAAGAGACTTTCAAGGTGAGGCTGGATAAGGCCCAGGGAAGTCTATCTAACTGTGGATATTTCTATTAATTGTAGGGGAGTTGGTCTAGATGGCCTTTAAAATCTCTTCCAACTTTAAGGATTCTATGATTGTATGATTCTACTACTTTATTTTTTTTAACTACTATTTTGCAAGTTTGTGGTCAATAACGTGCTGGAAATAAGGGATGTAATCCACTGGAACCTTGAGGGTTGGGCTTCCATAAACCTTTCAACAGGATCAAGTGTAAGATAATGCACACAGGCTGAGGCCATATAGAGAATGGATTGAGAGCAGCACTGAGGAGGACTTGAGAGTGTTGGTTGATGAGAAGTTGATACGGGCAGACTAGAAAACCAACTGTATCCTGGGCTGCATTGAAAGAAGGAAGGTATGTTATTCTTCCTCTCTGTTCCATTCTTGTGAGATGCCATACAAAGCACTGAGTTCCTCTCTGGGACCCCCAGCAACAGAAATATGTGGACTTATTGCTGCAAGTGAAAAGGATGTCCATAAAGGAGATGAGAGAGCTGAAGTACCTCTCATAAAAAGAGATGAGAGTTGGAATTGTTCAGCCTGGAGAAGAAAACACTTACAGCAGCCTTCAAGTACCAATGGAGACCTACAAGAAAGTTGAACAGAGACATTTTAAAAGGGTATGTAGTGATAGGGCAAACGGTAACCTAAAGTTTAGACTAAAACAGAGTCAAAATCTTCTTGTTATGATGCATTGAAGCAGAGAAATTATGGATACCTTTGTCTGAAAGTGTTCAAGGACAAGTTGCTTGAGGCACAGAGCAGTCTGATCTAGTGGAAGGTGAACCTGCTCATGACTGGAGTATTTGAACAAGTTGTCCTTTCCACACCCTTCTGTAGTTATGTAATACTACACATTATGTGCATAAGAACACCTTTGCAGAAAAGGTGACAGAGCAGTGGCACAGTCTGCCCAGAGAGGTGGTGCAGTATCTTTCTCTGATGGAGTTCAAGATCCACCTGGATGCCTACCTGTGCAACCTGGTCTAGGGATCTGCTTTGGCAGGGTGGTTGGACTCAGTGATCTCCAGAGCTCCCTTCCAACCTTTACAATTCTGCAATTCTCTGAAGAGTATTCAACTGAGTAATAATGGATAACTAGTATTCAGCATCATGCCAGGGTGTAGCACTTATCTCTTATCCTTTTTGTACTAACTGCAAACAAATTCCAAAACAGCCTTGAAATTTCTCTCCAGGTATATTGGTCACCAGGCACAGTCAGAGGTAAGACTCTATTTTTAACCACATCATCACCATGAGCATCATGGCGCATCACCAGCGATAAGTAAGAGCCTGCATGACGTAACTGGAATCCTCTGCACCATCAGAGGTAACAGGCTGTCACTGTTGTCACTGCTGAGACAGCACCCAGTGCCTCACTGCACTCATGTCTACTCACAGCACATACTGTTGAAGAAGTCTGACCTTTAGTATGGACGCATACTTTGTGAATTTATGAAACATTCTCCATCCACTCTATATTTCCACACTGGCTTTTTTATTTTTTCTAATTATTATTTCTAAATGTATCATGTCTTAACTGGGTTGCATGACACATATGGCATGAACTATTTCTTTCTGTTTACTTTGTAATGTTGATAACACATTTGTCAGTGCTGAGAAAAAATAACATGAAATTGCTTTCCCTATTTGTTAAGCTTTGTAATATTTATTATTAAATGCCTAGAAACAAGTGTAGGAAAGTAAAAACTCACTAATTTCTTCGTTGACTAGGTCAGCAGGAGTTTTCCAAATCTTTTGCATGTTTGTTTTTGCTGGCATAGCCCTGATGGTAGCAAAGGGGCAGCCTGACAAAATGGCATCTGACATGAAAGTGTGTCTGAAGCAAAGGTGTGTAATTGAATCCCTCAGTGCAGAAAATATTGCTCCCATTGTTACGCTTCAACACCTGTTTTATGGAGACCAAACACTGGATGTCAGCACAATGAGATGGTGGTTGATGGGTTACAGCAATGGTTTCCACTCATGCATATTTTATGAAAGTGACATGCAGGTTCTTGCTTATCAGTGGAGAAAATACATAGCTGTTGATGATGATTATGCTGAAAAATAGTTTTCTGAAGCTGAGAATTTGCTCTATCAAGCAGTGCTATTATATTCTTTTTTATCTGTTATATTCATGGAAATAAATAGGAATCATTACTTTTGGAATGACTATGTTCCTTTACCAGTGTGGTAAAACTCTATCTCATTAAAAATAAGTGCTTAATGTTCTAGATTCTCAATTCAGGCAAGAAATTGTGATGAAATTTAGGAAAGTGGAAGAGTATATATACTGTGCTGTATAAGTATCTGGAGGGTATTTGACACTTTGTGCTATTGACTGCAGGGTACTCTGACAGTCTCTGTAGAGAAACAGGAGATCTCACGTATCACGTGTGAGTTTCACTGAAACAGTCATCTGTTATCTTGTTATCATCTGAGTCAGATGATAATTTGGATTGGAAGGAGTGTCAGGAAATCTTTAACTCAACATACCTTATGCAACCTCCACCATTGCTTAATTATTCTTGTGGGGGAAAAGATCCTTCTGATACAAAACTTGAAGTTCTTTTGCAAGATCAAATAATGTTAATCTGGCAAACCTTTTTTGACTACCTAGAGAAAACTGCTTAAAAACTGAGAGTTTAATATTGCAGTAGAGGCAAGATTTGCTTTCTCTTTACATTTCTGCATATTTGTGTCTTGGTGTCAAGTTACTGTGTAAGCGTAATAAAGGAATGCTGAAGTTAAATGTTCCCTTTTTTCCCTCTTTCAGTTTTGTCCAAAACAATTTGTTTAAATTCTAGGTACTTCCTATGTGTACCAGTAAACTTTGAAGCAATGAATCTCCCATAATTGTTCATGGACTGATAACTGTATCTCACACATAACAGAGATTTGTTTTAATCTTTGAATTTCTTCAGGAATGAAAAAAACAAGATTTTTTCTTATTTGTGAGATGGTGGATATTGGTACCTCAGCAATACATGATTTAGTGCCTCTGGGATTTTATGTATCTAAACACTGCCTTTGTATTTACTGCCTGCTTCCAGAAGTCTAATAGTAAAATATTGAAAGTATGGTGTGTGAAGGACAAAAACTGTTTTCCATTCTTTGTCTCAAAGCTTGCACTGTAAGGCCTTTTCTGGTGACAAGACTCTGACTGATAACTGCCGGTTATCTAGATGGGTGTCATGGTGACTCAGTGTCTCTGCTTATGGTTGTAAAGATAAGCAGAAATAGAGGCAAATAGTCTTTTTCTGGGGGGGTACGGCTTGGAGAAGCTGACCACCACAAAAAGAATGGCAATGAAGGTGACATCCTCTGCTGGCTTATCTGTTAGGCCAGACATGTCACACAAACAAAGAGAAAAGAAAATTACCTGAGAAATGGGGGATTAAAGGCCTTCACTGAATCAAGGATTTGAGAGTAGAATTCCTGGAGAAGAATTCCTTGAGAAGAATAACTCTCAGAGAAGAACTCCCAAAGAAAAAATCTTTGATGGAGAACTCCCAAAGAGAAAAAAAACCTTTGGTGGAGAATTCCCTGAGGGGGAAATCTCTTTGGAAGAACCCCTTGACCTGCTTGCTGCTATCTCCCATCCCCTGCAGTGACCAGACAAGTTCCTGAGATCTACAGACGAACCTCTACTACGATCTTCGCTGGACCCACAGTGGTGATTATATCTCTCTTGCTTTCTACCAAGACTCTTTGCTTTTTATCCTTTTTCTAATGCTCACCTTCCCTTCCCCATATCCCCAAGCAACTAGTATTTGTAATGAACTGGTTGGGCTAACATTTGACCCATTGTGTCTTAATATCCCATTGGGTATACACATAATCAAAGAACCTCCTCTCCCTCCTTTATACTGGAACGTGCCATGGTGCTATTGAGTTATTAGCTTATATAACAAGCCTTCTACTTAGTATTTCTCCAAAATCCATACCTGAAGGCTGATGGCAGCAGTTTGTCTTCTAGGTCTTTAAATATATAATTATAAGACTTAATATTATCAGCAGCCTTAAATGACAATACTTCTTTGCTACCGTTGAGATTATTCTTTCATGAACAGGTTGCTAACTAGGGCTTTAACAATCAACAGATAGAAATGTAACTTCTTTTTTACCATAAAAGGCTATATTTCTAAACTTTCTCTGTAATAAGATACTTGTGCAAGGTACAAATACAGTTTCTGTTTTCTGAAGAATTCACTTGACCCCATTCTCTACATGACAGGCTATTTACTTTTTCTGAACTTTTTACTTTACTGATGATATTTTATACTCCACCTTTTTTTGCCCCCTTTCATGTTTGAAATTTATTCTGGACGTACAATATAAAGTATACAGCAGAAATCTAATTTAAGAAATCAGAGAGAACTTTTAATTGACATGTTTCCTGTGATACAGATACTAGGGGTTCAGAACTCTGAGTTAGATGGAAAGTTTAAAGATAGATCCATAACATTCTAAGATTAGATCCTGAAGGGCTTCTGCTATGAGACATATACTCCAGTAGGAGTATAAAGAACTACTCATTTTCTATTGTCCTTGATTTTTTTCCTAAAGTTTGCTTATTTTTTATTTTTTAAAGATTAAGAGTAGGGAAGAGAAAAACCTGCACACAGAAATGGATAAAGAACAGGTGGTCAGGATGCCTATCAGCCATGGTTTTCCTGATGTACTTTCTGAGATTATGTTCTCAGGCACCATAATGCCTTTAAATATATTTGGTTTATACAAGGCAGACTTTAATATTCCAAGGCCACGATATGTATATCAATGTGATCCCTATCACAGATTTAAATAGTTCAGCATTTTTCTTTCCCTATATGCCTTCCTTTCTAGTATGAAAGTTGCATGTGACTTGTATTTCTTTTTATTAAGAGGTATTTAATAATCCACAGTGTGCAAGATGTTTATCTTTTTTTTTTTTTGTTAATTTTAATGTGGATATGCAACATTTTATTAAAGAAAATAAGAGAATACTCTTTAAACATTGCCTCAAAAGCATGAACTTTTTTGCCCAGATATTTCCTACTGCAGTGTACTGTACTTTTAGAACATTACAGAAGATGTTCTGGCTCTATTGCCATTCTTTTCCCAGGCTTCATGTCAGATTAGCACTTGAGGTAGTGAGGCCAATGCAGCTGTTATTGCAGTGTAATGCTTCAGTCAAAATAAGTGCTCAGCTGCTGCAGGCATCTTGTAACTTTGTCATCTGTGGCAAAGGGATTAACTTCCATCCAAAGTTCTTAAGGCATACTAAGACATACTGTATTGATACAATGTAGAGAGATGTTGTCTGTGGTGGTGGAAAAATTAAGATGAAAGGCAGATGGAAATTTCAAAAACAATAGCAAAAACAAAACAACCCCCTTCTGCCCAACAAAACAAAACAAAAACAAAGACAAACAAACAAAAACAAGCAAACAAGAAAAACAAACAAAAAACTAAACTGGAGTTGGGGAGATACAGGGTGGCTAGACTGATAGTCTAGAAGGAACAACTGTTGACACAGTGTGGAACAAGGGCACAACAGATTTTGTTTGCCTTTTACAATACTACCTTTGAAAACAGTGAATCCACCTGTTCAGCTAACTGACATGACAGAAACAGTCTAAGCTCATCAGTAGTATTCTTTTCACAGTAAAAACACAAACTGCATTTGTATAACCTGAGGCAGTATTGTATCAAATAGAGTTACTTGAACATTCATATTCTTCACTGTTTTCCTGCAATCCTGAATACTCATTTTAACCTCAGACGTTACTATGATCTTGCAATGATTTTGAAGGACATTTCTTACACAGCAGAAGAAAATATGGTAAATTTTTTTATATGATAAAAATGACAAATTCATGAAAAATTGTATTCTAAATAATAAAATATGAAGTATGACAGAATAAACACTGCTTTTTGAAATGCAAGTGTACACGCTGAATGCCGAGTGAAATTCATATATAAAATAATTCCTTTATTATTTATTATTGAAATACCAGGTCAGCAGAAAGCTCACTATAGTGTATAGCTCGACAGTCTGGAGAAGGTAAAGCTATGTCAGGCCACCAGAGAGGTCCATCCTGATAGTGAGAAACTGTCAGTTTTGAACTTGAAGCTGGCTGCTGGCTGGAGACCTGAAATTACACAACTGTGCAGGCAGGGGAAAAACAGATTGAACCTAAGCTTTCAAAGAGTTTACTCTGAAAACCTTGGACAAGCATTTTACCTTCAGTGATCACTGATAGAACCCCAAAACAGGGCATTAACCTGCACCAGGGGAGGGATGGGATTGGGAAATGATTCTTCACCTAGAGGCTGAAACAGGCTTCCCAGGGAAGCTGTCATGGCACCAAGCTTGCTGGAGTTAAGGAACATTTTGGCAACACTCTCAAATTTATGGTTTGAATTTTAGGTGGTTGTTTGTGGAGCCTGGAGCTGGACTTGATGATTCTTGTGGGTCCCATCCAACTCACTATGTTCTGTGATTTTTTTTTTTTTAATATAATTCTGTGAAATTTTGAAGTCTTTCTTAGCTATTTCAACATGAAGTTCAAAATGGAGATAGCTATGGCATCAGCCTAGCAGAGGTCTGAGTGGAATGGATGCATTGGGTCTTTCTTTAAAATTGTTCCCTATTTTGAATCAACAATAGAATTTCTGTGATAGGAGAGATTCAGTTCCTAGCCTTAAAGAGAAATACAGGATACACAAAGGTTTAAGTCTTCCTCCTCTCCATCTATCTTATATTTCCTTCTTAGATATTTTTTTTCATCAATGGTTCTGTATTTTCCCCAAGATTCATCTAACACTACTGAGTTCTAAAATGTTGGCTGAGTGTTCTCTGGGATGTCAAAGAGAGGCTTACCTATGAGCTTTCACCTTTCTCCATTTAATTTCCAGCAAACTCAAAAGACTAATGAATTCATAATTGCTCTAAGTACTTTTCTTGAAGAGGCATACGAACTCCATCTACTGTAAATTGATAGCATACTTGGGGATGTTAGAGATGCACAGACTAGAACATATAACTAAACACTTTTCTGCAAGTTAATGCATGAACTCTGTATGTCATCTCCCAGTATTTAATTTGTCAAATATTTGCTATAATATTTGTGCAACATCTGCACAAATATTATCACATCACATCATTATCACATCTGCAGTTCTGGATTCATACAGTTGTCCAGAAACTTCATTAGAACAAAGGATCTCTGTTTATTTTACTGGAATATGTAACATCAGAATATAAACAGAGCTAATTCTACCAAAGTCATTTCTTCAGTGCCACCTGAAATGCACTCTGTGCACTACTCAGATAGATGACTTACACAACAACAGTTAGTCCTTTCACTTACCTTTCTTTATCTTATACAGAATGTTCTGTACTGCAAAGTATACTTAGAACATATATGTGTGTTGTTTTGATTTCCTAAACACACATGACCATGCTGTCAGCAAATTACTTCTGGCTTTATTTTGTAAGTTTACTTCTTTGTCCTGATTTCAATGTCATCCACTATGGAAAATCCTGCTTTAAACTTTTCTACCCTAGCCAAGGATTTTTAG
Source organism: Oreortyx pictus (assembly GCA_036925125.1). Lineage (NCBI taxonomy): Eukaryota > Metazoa > Chordata > Aves > Galliformes > Odontophoridae > Oreortyx > Oreortyx pictus. Next base: position 55,952,557 of record JAUPFR010000004.1, read on the forward strand.
CTTGGTAAGACATTAGTCGGTCAAGTACTTAACTGTTATTCCTGATTTTTTTTTCCCTGACTCCTCCTTGACCTTCTCATAACTTTTTTCTCCACTGGTGGCCTCAGGCAACTAGACATCTGGAATTTCCTTTTCCCAGCTTGAGCAACACAGCTTGACTTAATGCACAAAAATTGTTGTGCGACAGTGCTTTAATCTAAAGGTTTATTCAGCTGCATTTTGTATACATTCTATCACCTGCAGACTTGTGACTTCTGCTGCTAGAAATACTCAGATACCTACTTCAGTTGATAACTAAACAAAGGGAAAAAAAATTAAGAAAACAAAGTAGGTTAGGTTCATGGAATTTTCCAAGTATATGAATCTTAGTCTTACAAAAAGACTTTTTTGAAAACGGTTGATTCCTTGATTTTAGCTCACATTTCTCATATTACTGCTTAGCTGAAACCATTTCACTTTTGACTGGGAGCCAACGTTGTTCTTTATGGACTGAAGTTTGTAAAGATTATTAAGCAAAAAATGGATTGAAATCTTGTTTTTTCCACTACTATCACCTCCATTTCTTTCAGTATTTGATTTTCCTGTATAAATCTCTCTTTTAATGGTTAAATAATTGTTGGATGACAAAACAGCCCTCTGACCCACTAAGCCCCTTTCCTTCTGTTGTTCTTTCCATTTTGCAGTGTCTCACTTTTGCAAAAAAATTGCTGGGGCACATAAGCCCAAATGAACAAGTTGATTGTTAGCACATTTGTCTGGCTTTTCTGGCTGGCACTCAACATTCTCATGCACCATTTTTGGTCAAAAGCTGTTTGGATTTCCTGGCAGTTCATTAAATATCCTCCCAGCATTTAAAAAATATGAAGTCAGTATTACACTTCTAGACCTACTTTTAACTACATGTATTGATTTGTTAGACCTGTTTGTTGTTCAACACTCCTACATACCATGTGGATCAAAAGTAGGTTCTTGAGATCTGTTAAAAGACAGTAACATCTTGAAGCACAGTACGACTGGAAAGTGGAAACTAGTACATTATTTTTTCTTGTTCAGTCCTGTCCTGCCTTGATTTGTGTGTCTTTGTGTTAGAAGTTGTTAATGACCAGGAATTGTATATAACAAAAATTAGAACTGGTTAGTGTACTTTATTTGATACAAATGCACCTTCTGCTCCTTTGAAAATTTTCTGTTTGTATAGCAAATCATTTAATTTATTAATAAAGACCTACAACACTACGATCAAATCATAACACAATATCAATGCTTAGGGGTCGTACAGAAATCTCTAATACACAAACTGGTACCTAACATTAAAAGCTATGTAATTGATTTAGCACATTCTATTCTGATTCAAAATCCATATTAAGAAAAGACTTAATCCAAACACTGAGTTGTACTGAAATAGGAAAATACATAAGGCAGGACTGTCAAATTATTTATTTTTCAAAGAGAAATCACACGTCATTACTTGTGCTATGTGAGAATATTTGCTACAACTGGGCATGGAGCTGAGGGAGTAATAAACATAAAAAGTGCAAACCATTACTGAACTGAATCTAACTAGTTTCTCTAGCTAGTTCCTATTAACTAAATGTTAGGAAAGGGAATGCTGAGTAAGAAGAATATTCACTAAATAGTATTATATTCTCCAGGGCCAGAAAGGGCTAATCATTTTGTAGTATAGAAACAGAATTATATGACTGGAATATAAAGAGTGAATGGCTATAACATAGTTCCCCATAAACAAACAAGAATGGTGTTGCTATTTAAATTAAAGGAATTTGATGATTTAAAACATGAGGCTGAGATGTTGTGGTTTTATTCATAAATATTTGAAAGATTAAAAGTACATACAGAAGAAAACTGTGAGATCTCACTTTGCATTTCAAAAAAGTCTTTATTTTTTGTTCCTGGTTAAAATCTGTTCAGCAGCTGACCATGTATTTGAGCAGTGTGAGGCAACCTTTAATATCATTCCTGAGCTTACAAACCTGTAATCAGTAACATAGCCACCTTAAGAATTATCCATTACCTGTGACTAGTACACAAGGATTACATTTTCTACACCGTTAGCAATCCATAGGAAGCAATAAATTCATACAGAATTAGATGTATTTTGAATAGTTTCACTATTAGAGAAATTGTTATGGTTTGCACCTTTGCATAGGTGGTATATGTCTTGGCATATATAATAAAATAGGATTTTTTTAAACTTACTTTTTAACGACTACTTAGACAATTGTTTAGAATATTTATAATATTTGCAGCCCACAATACTTTTTCTATTGAATTAATATTTTAAAATGTATCTATGTTTCAAAGTGAGATTGAAGAAGTCATTTAAAATGGTTTATATACCAAGTAACAGCATAAAAAGCATATATTATTATTATTCTCCTGAGAGAAAATTCTAAATCTTTAGAAGACCCAAAATCAGAATGCCAGAAATTTAGAATCATTTAGTAAAAGGGTTCACTTGACAAAAGTCAAAGGAACTTTAGGATCCTGAAAACCTGATTGCTACAAAATGTTAATGAAGCGATATTTTTGGATGCTCCAAAAAAAATGCCTTCTATTGTATAATGTTGATCCATGTTGTCGTAAGTGAATGTTGGCAGTAAGGCAGTAGAGGCTGAAACTTTCCACAAATAACCATACTTTTTCTTTTTTTTCTTTTTTTTCTTTTTCTGTGCAAGAGGGGGCAGCAAAGAGAAGGTCCGACTGACCAATATCTGACATGGGAGAACATCTGAAGCAAAGGTGCAAACTGATTTCCTTCTTGAGGAAAAAAATGCACCCAATGACATTTATTAATGCTTGATGAATGCTTGTGGAGATCAAACAGTGCATGTAAGTACAGTGAAGTGGTGGGTGGTAGATTTCAGTGGTGGTGACAGCAACAGTGAGTCACCTCCTCTGGTGCAGATTATTACGAGAGCAGTATGCATTCTCTTGTTCATTGCTGGTGAAAATGTAGAGCTAATGGTGTTGACTGTACTAAAAAATAGCATATTGTACACGAGAATTTGCTCTATAAAATAGTGTTATGCTCTTTCAATCTGTTTTAGATTCCATGGAAATTAACAGAAGCATTAATCTCAGAATGACCTATGTAGTTCTCTGAGGACTGAACTTTCTCCAGCTGATATTCCTCTCTTATTAAAGACAGATTCTGAAGCAATGTGTCCCAATTCTATGTTCTTCAGTGCTGACTGAATGTTAAAGTCTGAACAAATGAAAATTCTGAATTTTTATTTTTGTTTTATCTTGTTTTGTAATTTATTGAATAAATTTAAATATGTAAAGGTTGTTAGTACTGTTGGGTCCAAAAATTAGTTTGTTAGAACCTCATCCTTTCTCCATGGAAAATCTGTCAAAAATGTTTTTAATATATTACACTACTATTTCGAATATTTTATTTATGGAACAAATTTAAATCTGACATAAAATCAGTGCCATAATTTTGGAATTTCTATATACTGGTGGAATAAAAATATTTTACAGGAACTTCACCCAGCACTCTCCATTCAATTAACAAGTTCTCACAAACTGACCTATTTCACAATCAAGTCCAGAATAATAAGGACTTTACTACCTCAAATTAATAATCTTGTTTCTCTCACAGAATCACAGAATTGTAGGGTTTGGAAAGGACCTCTAGAGATCATCTAGACCAACCAACCTGCCAAAGCAGGATCCTGAGACCAGGTCACACAGGTAGGCCTCCAGGTGGGTCTTGAACCCCTCCAGAGAAGGAAACTCCACCACCTCCCTGGGCAGCCTGTGCCAGTGTCCCATCATCCTCACCATAAAGAAGGTCTTGTGCACAACGGTGTGGAACTTCCTATGCTGCAGTTTCTGGCTGTTTCCCCTTGTCCTGTCTCCACATACTGCTGAAAAGGGTCTGGCCTCGCCATACCTCTGATATCTGTAATCCAGCCTCTTCCCTCAGCCTCCTGCTCCTTAGATATTAATAGACCCTCTGAGTTTTCTTTCTTCAAGGCTGAACAGACCTAGGTCTCTCTGCCTTTCCTCGTAAGAAAGGTGTTCCAGGCCCTTTATCATCTTTGTAGCCCTCTACTGGACTCTTTCCAGGAAATTCCTGTCTTTTTTGTACTGGAGAGCCCAGAACTGGACGCAATACTCCAGATGAGAACTCACCAGGGCAGAGCAGAGGTGGAGGATCACCTCCCTTGACCTGCTGACCATGATGTTTTTAATGCACCCCAGGATCCCATTGGCCTTCTTGGCCACCAGGGCATACTGCTGGCTCATGGTCAACCTGTCATCTACCAGGACACCCACATCCCTCTCCTCAGAGCTCTTCTCCAGCAGATCATCCCACAACCTGTACTGGTGCATGTTATTCCTCCCTAGGTGTAAGACTGTGCACTTGCTTTTGTTAAACCTCATCTGATTCCTTTCTGCCCAGCTCTCCAGCCTGTGCCAGTCTCGCTGAAAGGCTTCTGGCATGTCAGCCATTCCTTCCAGCTTTGTATCATCAGCAAACTTGATGAGGGTGGACTCTATCCCCTCATCAGGGTCATTGGTGAAGATGTTGAACAGGACCAGACCCAGCACAGACCCCTGAGGAACACTGCTAAGTGCAGGCCTCCAGCTGGACTCTGCACCACCGATCAAAACCCTCTGAGCTCTGCCAGTCAGATAGTTCTCAACCCAACTCACAGTCCATTCATCTATTCCACACTTCCTCAGCTTTATTGTAGGGATGCTGTGGGGTCTCAACTTTGTTATAGGGGTTCTGTGGGAGACAGTTTATCACATTTCTCTAAAATCACAAGAAGACCTCTTGCATATGTATATGTAATCCATAAAAAAAGTTACTTTTTTTTTTTTTTAAAGATACAGATCAAAATGTAATAAAACTAGAAACAATGGAAACTTTTTTAAATCATCAAAGTATGTGAGTCATATTGCAAAATTTAGAAACTTTCAAAATCATGAGCCATTCCTACCAATTCGTACAGAGCTGTTAGCATTCATGTCTGCACTCCTGCAGGCAGCAGGGATTCAGGAATGAAGTTTGCTGAGAGGAGACATCCCTTGGGGAAGACAGAAAAGGTGATTTTACATTCCTTTACTGTTGTGCTGTGGCATAGGTTATATTGTGATTCACCATTGTATTCTCTTGACAATTACAGCACATACAATAAGGATTATGAAAAGCATGCATCACTGCAGCTGTGCTCTGTGATGACACTTCAGAGGGCTATATGTAAGGTTGCTGCCTCTGCCTTATTTGGTACAATTTTTGTTTAGTGTTGCCAAAATTGTCATGCTTTGGATCTCTGTTGTCCAGTGGGTCAGCTCCTGGAACTCAAGCTCAGACACCATTGGTTATGCTAGTGTATGCTGCAAGAAAGTGAAATTTATAACTCCATAGATTCATTCTCAACCTGAGCACATATAGCTTTCCAGTGGTTTCTCTGAAGCCAGTGCGCCAGAGTATAATTAATTGCACAATTTTATTTCTCTGTAATAAGGGTATTTCTATGGTGCTGCCAGCTTCTGGATATTTGACTCTGTCTACCTTCAAATCATGTGCTCTTCAGATTTTTAATTTTATTTTTTTTACTCTCGATCTCTGACCAAAACCATTAACATTAAAAGGGAATTTTTTACTGACAACCTACAGAAAGAGCTACATACATTTTTCTCCATTTGTCTTCTTCTAGCAGACTTTTATTACTTACTTCTGTTTAGATGTAGCTTCTACTAGTTCTGCTGTTTTCTCAAACAACTTTAAGTAGATGTTAGAGGAATTACCTGTGTCATGATCAAAAAAGAGTATCTCTTTAATTACATTGTTCTGGGAGTGTCATGGTTTTATGATTTTTTGTTGTATTGTTGATATTCTACATCATAACATCACGTGGTGTATTGGGAGTTAGAGAGTTAATGCTACATCTGTGTGGATCATCAATAGTTATGGATATGCCTGTTTCAGAAGAGAGGGAGAACTACATTCCCCAGAGGACTTTGCGATGCTTTGCATTTTTACGTGTTTTCCGCTCTAAGGGAAAAAAGATAAAAACGGTCTGCGGTCATGGGACACTCTCTTTTTCCTCTGGGATCGACTCAGCAGTGGGTGCTCGCTGCTGTATCGCCTTCAACGCTAGCGCAAGGCCTTCGGTTTATCGGACACTCTCTCTCTCTTGCCCATTTTGTTTGATTCATTGGGCTCAGTTCCAATTGTATTATATTATATTGTGTTATTTTACTTCCTAATATCTTATTTAGTAAATTAGCTTTTCCTCCTCAGATCGTTGCTGCCGTTTTGTTTCTTTTTCGGGGCTCATCTCCCTTTTCTCTTTCCCCCTTCCCCTTATCCAGGGTGTGGGCCTGTGGGTCTCCCTCCTTAGTTGTCGCGGAACCGGGCCGAACCAGCCCACAAACCATCTACAGGGAGGAAAGATAGAATATGTGTAGTGTATATGAAATGTTTTTCACTACAGACTCTTTGGAGGAGGTGTGCAAACTGATTTTAAAATCTTTTACATCTGTTGGTGCTGTTTCAGTGCAGGAATTAGAGACAGGATGTGAGGAAAAATAGGAAAAAATGCTGGAACAAAATACCACTTCAGCAACGTAGATCTAGGTACCTCTGTCAGCCTGCATATCTTCTAGTCTTTAAAGTTGCTATTATTGTAACTTTACTATTTCTCCTATACATATACGGAGATGGTTTACTTCTCAGACTACAGGAGAATACCATTAATAGCAAGCACAGAAACAGATGTCATAACCTGTCTCCCTGAGTATAAATCCACCGATATAGCCATCTTCTAGCCACTACTTAAAGTGAATATATTTACTTGGTCTTGTAAAAATAAACAGAGAAGGTTCAGAGCAGCTCTGTTGGCTAATATGAACTATCTGGACTAGTTCTTATCAAAACAAAGCTGAAAAGTATTTTCACAGAAAATGCTGACTAAGGTAGAATGATATCTCTTAAAATTTCTTATATGCTGGTCAAAAACTAAGGCTTAGGATACGTTGTTAGGATAGTTTGTTAACTGATAGACCTTAGTCTGAAGCTCCATTTTTCAGCTCATAATTTTACAGAGGCTATTATACCACAGTCAGTCTCATGATGGTCTGGAATGTTTGATTTATATAAAAATGTATACTTCTATTGTCTTAATTAAGCTAAGCTACGTTAGAAAAAAAAAAAGGTTAACATGGTTTCAAAATCCTTCCTGAGAATTAGCCCTAGAAAACTGTTTTCTACCCCAGTTTTAAAACAGTAATATAGATTCCATTCCTGATTAGGCATATGATTATTAACTACGTGGGACCAATTGATCCAAATAGAAGTCTTCTGTTTGCAAACTTTTGAAGAAAGATCTACTGATATATGTGGAAATAATTGAATTGTTATTGCAAGACGCAATTATAAGAGAGTGGATGATCTTGAGGTTGGAGTGTATTTACTTCATGTGTTTTATGTTGGACAGAAAGACAGATTCATTTGGCTTTACTAAGTTAAGTAGTCAATTAATTTTGAATAGTTCATTGAAATTAATTTAACATTTCTTACCTCTTCCCTCTGCAACACGAATTTACTCAAAAGCAGGCTCTGAAAAGACTAATTGATACTCTTGAACCTTCCTGGCTGGATGCTTATGAATTTGAGGACATACATAGTAAAGAAAATAACTCGTAGAAGCTAAATCTTCCAGCATCAGGATTATATATGCATTAGGACATAGGTCTTTTCTATAGTGCAAAATGTATTAGGCACACAACTGAATCAAACTGAAAATTATTTCCATTGAAACACTCTTTCAGCCTCTAACATGCTTCCCTGCCAGAAATCTTGAAAAATACATGAATCAACTTTCTGAGCCCCAAAATATTGTGGTCATGGTAAGAAAGTTCTCTACACAGTACCACAATGGATTCAACACAGAGAAGTTATTGTTATTCTATACTTTCTGAATTTGCTTTTTTTTTTTTAGCTCTAATCAGCTTCCTTCAGCTTGCACTAAAGATTTGGCTTTGATTTTAATGTGTTTGAGAGCATCAAAAGCCTACAAAAAGGCCAGCTCAGAAGATCTTTTCCGGAAGTCTGACATCACAGGGTACTCTAGGCTTAGGGAAATAGAGACACGAAAATTATTATAATAACCCCCATGCTTATGCCGAAGCCACTGCAAAATTATTTCCCTTGAGGGGAACTTACACAATTTTGCAGTAATATTTGGCCTTCTATGCTTTTACAAGATCCTAACTGAATGAATTATGAAGGCGCCTATCCTGTTGACACTAATATAGCCTGTCACCTCTGTGGCTTTATGAGGACATAGTTTAAGTTTGTTGTGATGTTCTTTCCTTCCACAAAAAGGAACAGGAAATTAGAGAGCCATGAGGTTAAATATGAATAACTAAGAAGATTCGTACTAGAAAGGAACTGAATAAACAATCACACACACAAAAAAAGGAGTAATTTGTTCAAAAATATCCTTAACTTTCACTAAACAGGAAATGCTAAAATAAAGGAAATCCTGAGTTATTAAAATCATCATTTAGATGTTTTATTTTGTGAGAAAGGGCACTTGCAGACAATTAGGCTTTCTTCCATGACTAGTTCTCTCTGAAGTTGGACTTGATTCTTAGAATCCCTTCTAAATCAGGATATTCTATGATTCTATTATACTTTGCCTTGCTTAGGTATTTTGCTTTATTGGATAACATAATTTCTTTTCAGTGCTTGGGAAAATGTTCATTCTAATTTGAGAGTGAGTAAATTTCTAACCTTGAATATCTTTTTTTTTTTCTATTATCATTTTATTTGCAAGAAATCTAAAATTGCATTCATTTGTGTACTTTACTATCTTAAATGAAAAAGTAAACCTTCTCAAAACAACCACTAATCATTTCAGTTCTAAATAGTGGTAGTGCTTCACACATCTGGACTGACATACCAGATTCCAATTCAATGTCATTCAAATGGGGATAAGCACTGAAGACAGAAGTGTTTAGAGCAAGAGTGCAAATTCAGCTTTACTATATATACATCCCACTTCTGTCTATAAAACCTGGAATGCATAATTTACAGTAGCACTCTATTATTCAGAATTAAGTGCCACCTTTATTTGAAAAAGATTTAGCCTCACTGAGAATAAACATTCTGTAAATTAGAGACTAATTTAGATCTTGCCCTGCCAGCCTGTTCACTCATTTATTTAAACTGACCTTGCAACCTAAGCACTCTAATTATTAAGCAGGTGCTTTCTCTGACGTCTTTTTTTGGCATCTACTAATACTTCAGTGCAGAGATGAAGACACTGAATTAAAAAATCATACAGCACGTCTTTTTCAGAAATTATATATAAAATATGTAACAACTCCCGTTATGATAATTTGGAAAGCAATTAAAATATTCTCAATAAACTTGAAACTTTCAGAGTTAGCTTGGAATTTTATGTATCGTGCTGGGTAGACCATCTACCTTGACTAAATTTTATTTTAGATTTCTCTAGTGTTGAATGGAAACAGTGATCTGAAGTGTCTTTCAATTTGCATTAGTGAAAAATGTATATGAAGAAGTTTTGTTCGGTCTGACCAAAGCTCTGTTCTTCAGTAATGGCTAATCATCAAGCTTCTATGCTTATTGGAAGGGATCATGTTTTGAAATGTGATAGATGATATTATAAATTACATCCTGTTTACCTTGCTTTCTGGTATTGGTTTTGCTTATGATTCATGTCAAATGAGAAATACAAAATCCCAAGAAGTATGTGCGCTGAAGACTTCAGTCGGCTCTTCTTCCTGAAATGTATTGCAGGATAACGTAGTTCTGTGTTGCATGCTGTGCAAATGCAGCTCTGATTTTCCTGGCTGTCAGCCTGAGTAGGGCAGAGTTAAACCAAGGTGACACCATGCTTATTTGGAATTGAACAGTTTGTAAACAGCTCTGCCTGAATTTTAAGTGCTATCTTATGATTTGTGAAGTAAGAAGTTCCAGGCACAGATTATTCAATTAATGCAAATAGGCATTTTAAAGGAGGGATTGACACCATTTTTTGTTCCATTTTGTTCTTAATTCTTTGCTCAGATATGTTTCTTTACAGAGGATAGGAAGGACAGAATATGAGCCAGATTGCTCATGGAAGTTTAGTGTTTACTGAGGATTATCTATGACAACTTATTTCTGTCTCAGAAAAAAAATAAGGCATAATCTGAAGATCTCTGAAGCCAATTAGAGTTGTTTATTCTTTGGAAAATGGACTTTTCTGCTTTGTAACAAACCAATTTCAGGTAACATTGGTACAAAATATATCAACAATTCAAATGAATGGAAACATCAGTGTGATTCAAAGACTAGCATCTGACCTAAGACTTAGTAAGCTCTCAAAGCATTCCCATTTAGGGACTGTTTTTCTATTTAATGTCAGAAATGATTGAGTTTAAACCAGAATTTTAGAGAAAACCTATGCGAAAGATGAAGTACACAGAGTAGTTTGGAAACACCACTGCTTGAAATTTCAAGTGATTCATGTTTTTTTAATATACCATACCAGTCTTTCATACTTAAATCAGCAATGCTTCATGCTAGTTATTTTGGAGAAAAGTTGTTTTTATTTGATTTAAAATTAAAAAAAAATAACATTGTTATTTTTAATTTACATTTTTATTTTTTGAAAAGATTAACTTGTGCTGCCAAGAACTTAACCACAAATGTTTCAAGAAGCTGAGCTGAGAGCCGTTATCTCAATGCATTTTTATAATAGTTGACATAAGAAAAATCTTGGAAGTAATTTGAGATTTCAGGCTATGAAACAAGCCCATTTTGGATCTGAATCTGGCTGTCAAATCAGTTCATTGGATTAATCTGACATGAACTGTAAGAACACAAATGACAGAAATTTTTGGCAAGCGTGAAAAGGTGGACACACATCTGCAAGGCGAGCGATTAGCTTAGTTCCGTCCTTTCAAAAATTACCCAGGAACTCCTTCCCCAAACCATACAGAAGCTAGTCCTTTTTGTTCTTCAAATGTTTATTTATAGGATTATAATGGGGAGATGGAGGAGAGCGGTCTTGGGACTTTGATGATAGTGAAAGTCTGCGCACTCCCAAAGGTGCTAAAAGAGATAAGCATTATAGGATTAAAAGGATATGACAAATTTGTGTTTCAGTTGGGCCTGAGGTTTCTCTTTGGCTGCCAAAGTAGAAGAATTAAGTAATATATTTGTCAAAGGACAAAATCAGGAAAAGAAAGTTTTCCTTATTGCCTTTGGAAAACAAAGAAGAAATCATTTGCTAAAGTGTAGTACTACTCCTCTGCAAATGCCTTGGGGTCTAATGCCTTGCACAGTCATTTCATTTTACACAGTGTTTCTCACAAAGTGGTACAGAAAATTTTATGTCAAGAAGAAGGAAATATATCTGGGTACTTAGTTTCAGAATCTATGCAAAATTAGTTTTTAGAGTTACAATGTACTTCTTGCTCAGTATCCTACCAAATGTGCAGAAAGAGCAAAGAATTCAGAAGAAAAGTGGAGAAGAAATGGTAGCTGAAAATGTATAGGGTCCATAAAACTCAGGAAGATGAAAAAAATGAGCACTGAAAAGGTCAGTTTGCTTATACACAAGGAGCAGCCTGTGAATGGACTCTGGAGCTGTCAATGCACAGTTTCTTTCAGGGGAAACAATGCCCTCCTTCTGAGTCTTGGAGAACAAATCTCAGTCTCATGTGGACATTGTGTTCAAACCACAGCTACTGTGGCAAGCTGTTGAGCTAGAGAAGAGTTTACAAACAAACTCTCATGAATTTGACTGAGTGAATTATTACATATATAATAGGAACACATTAAAAAAAAAAAAAAAAGAAAAGAAAAAGAAAAAAAAGAAAAAGAAAAAGAAAAATAAGCCAGAAATCCCTAATCATATGCTCTCTATTCCCAGAAACAAAAAGTGTGTATTACGGACATGTGAATTGGACTGGAATACCCAGTGGACTGTGTACACTGAGTTGGGGCTTATCATACCCTTGTTAATTCTGCCTTTAACTTTGCTAACATGTAATGACTAGGAAGAAGCAAGAATGCTGAGTTGATTCACTCTGCCCCTGAGAATGCTTGTCTAGTTTGTGTGGAATGCAAGAAGTTTCTGAAAGCTACTCTCATAGAATCATAGAATCATAGAGTGGCCTGAGTCAAAAAGATCACATAGCTTCAACCCTCCTGCCATGGGCAGAGTCACCAACCACTAGACCAGGCTGCCCAGAGCCACATCCAGCCTTGCCTTGAATGCTTCCAGGGATGGGGCATCCACAACTTCTCTGGGCAACCTGTTACAGTGCCTCAACACCCTCTGAGTGAAAAACTTCCTCCTAACATTCAGTGCAAATCTCCCGTCTTAATTTAAAACCATTCCCTCTTTTTCTATCATTATTAACCTGTGTAAACAGTTGTTCAACCTCCTGTTCATATGCGCAATGTGGTCTCCCCAGAGCCTTCTCTTCTCCAAGCTAAACAAACCCAGTTCCCTCAACCTTTCCTCAACCTCATGGAGAGGTGCTCCATCCGTCTGATCATTTTATTAGCCCCCCTCTGGACCCATTCCAAGAGTTCTGCATCTTTCTTGTGCTGGGGGCCCCAGGCCTGGATGCAGTACTCCAGATGGGGCCTCAAAAGAATTGAGTAGAGGAGGAAAATCACCTCCCTCTCCTTGCTGGCATTACCTTTTTTAATGTAGCCCAGGATACAGTTGGCCTTCCTGTCTGCAAACACGCACTGCTGGCTCACGTGCAGCTTCTTGTCTACCAGGACCCCCAAGTCCTTCTCTGCAGAACTGCTCTCCAGGAGTTCATTCCCCAGTCTGTATAAATACCTGGAATTGCCCAGGACTGAGTGCAACACCTTGCACTTGGCCTTGTTAAACCTCAGTAGGCTCACATGGGTCCACTTCTCCAGATTGTTCAGGTCCCTCTGTATGGCTTCCCTTCCCTCCAATGAATCAACTGCATTGCTCAGTTTGGTGTCAGCTACAAACTTGCTGAGGGTACACTTGATTCCATCATCCATGTGTCATTGATAAAGTGTTGAAGAGCACTGGTCCCAAGACCAACCCTTGGAGGCACCACTTGTGACTAGCCTCCACCCAGACACAGAAACATTGATCATATCCCCTTGGCTGTGATATCCCAACCAGTTCTTAATCCATCAAACAGTCCATCTTTCAAATCCATACATCTTCAATTTAGAGTAAAGGATAGGGTGAGGGGCCATGTCAAAGACTTTGCAGCAGAAGTTCAAGTAGATGACATTTATTGCCTTTCTCCTGTCCACTGATGCCTTCACTCCCTCATAGGAGGTCATCAGATCCATCAGAAAAGATCTGACCTGGCTGCCTTGTATCACCTTTTAATATCATATGCGCCTTAACATGGTAACTGACCCTTCCTAAAAAGTAACTTATATTTGAAAAGATTTAGTTATCATAGCTACTATCTCAATGCACAGTTTATTGAAGATCTTCCTAGCTCTTGTAGCTTCACTGAGACACTGTTTTCCCTACATAGACATATTACAGTTCCAAATTCACTTAACAATATATGCTTAGATATGATCAGTAAAATAAAAGGTGTGTCCATTAATATAGTGACTGCAGCACACAACCATACAAAAACCATTAAATACAAATGAATATGCCTTCCTGAATGCACCAGATAGAAATAAATTGGCTGAGCTATTTCAAGAGAAGCATTATCTTTTTTTTTCTTTTTCCTCTTATTCTTTTTTTCTTTTTTTTTTTTTAATTTTTAACAACTCTTCATTCATAGATATTTCTCTTCTTGCTTTTCTTTGCTCTCTGCAATGGATGTCCTGTTCTCTTAGACTCCTGCTTCATTTAATCCTTTCTTGTTGAGTCAAATGGGATGGAGAAGGATAGGAGGATAAAATAAGTGGTTTTACATTACATGGGCATTGCTTTATGTCTTGGCAGGCGGTCGCAATTTCTTTTAAGCTTCTTTTAATATTGTCCTCTAAAGAAGAAATGCATGCATGAACAACTACAGACGATAACAAATAAAAAATCATTTCAAAATATTATTTCCTAACTCTTTTTCATTTTGCTTTAGAAAACCCTGTATCATGAATCTCTTTTTGAAGAAGATTTAATAGTAATATCAGATTTCTGCCTTTTGTTTTATTCTACCTTGGTTTTGCTGTGTGGGTGCTCTTGATGTTTTGTTTCTTTATTTGTTTTGGTAGGGAGGGGTTTTGGTGATGCAGGGGATGCAAGGGAGAAGAGAAATTTCTTAAATGAGATACATAATAGTTTTCTAAAATTTTCTGGATTTGTATGCGTCAGTCAGAATTAGTAATAATTCAAAGAGTTTTATTATAATCACCAAGCCTGTTAGAAAAAGGACTGTGTACATATAAGTTACATAGAAAGGGAGACAAGTACCAGAAATCTAAATCTACGACAACTGTTTCTATCTAAGACACTAAGAAAATAATTCTACTTCTACCCTGTGGCTTTAAAGGCAGAGAAATACATGCTTTACTTCCCACCCCACTCCCTCCTACCCCTCCACCCCTCAATGGGAAGACTGATATTCTGTTCATAGAATCATAGAATCATAGAATCACAAGGTTGAGAAAGGACCTACCAGATCTTTTTGTCCAACTATCCACCCATTACCATTGTTACCACAAGCTACTAAACCATTTCTCATAGCTCCTCATCCAGAAGCTTCTTGAACACTGCTAGGGACAACGACTCCACCACCTCCTTAGGCAGGCCATTCCAGTGCCTGACCACTCTCTGAGAGAAAATGTTTTTCCTTCTGTCCAATCTAAGCCTCCTCTGGTACAACTTGCAACAATTTTCTCGGGTCCTGCTTGTTGCCTGTGAGAAAAGGCCAATCCCCTCCTCATCACAACCTCCCTTCAGGAAGTTGTAGAGTGCAATGAGGTCTCCCCTTCACCTGCTCTTCTCCAGATTAAACAATCTCAGCTCCTTCAGCCATTCCTCATAAGACTTGTACTCCAGACACCTCACCACTTCTGTTGCCATTCTCTGGACACGTTTTAGGGCCTTTCTTGTAGTGAATTTAGTGTCTTTCTTGTAGTGAGGGGCCAAAAAATGAACAAAATACTTGAGGTGCACCCTCACCAGAGCTGAGTACAGGGGAATGATCAACTTCCTGCTCCTGCTGGCCACACTATTTCTGACGCAGGCCAGGATGCCATTGGCCCTCTTGGCCACCTGAGCACCCTGCTGGCTCATGCTCAGCTGAGCATCAACCAACACCTCCAGGTCCCTTTCCTCTTCACAGTCATCCAGCCACTCATCTCCAAGCCTGTAGCGCTGCATGGGGTTTTGTGGCCAAAGTGCAGGATTTGGCACTTGGCCTTGTTGAACCTCATCCCATTTACCTCAGCTCAGCAACCCAGCTTGCATAGTTCCCTCTGGAGGGCCTCCCTACTCTCAGGCAGAGTGACGTCGCCTCCCAACTTGGTATCATCTGCAAACTTACTGAGGGTACACTCAATCCCCTCATTCAGGTCATCAGTAAAGATATCAAAAAGATGGGCCCCAATACCGACCCCTGGGGGACACCACTTGCAACCACTACTCGATGGGTATGGTCTTATATCTAATTCCTTACCCAGAGTAGGGTATACCTGTCCAGGCCATGGGCAGCCAGTTTCCCCAGGAGAATACTATGAGAGACCATGTCAAAGGCTTAGCTGCAGTCTAGGTAGACTACATCAACAGTCTTTCCCTCATCTACCAGACTGGTAACCCAGTCATAGAAGGAGATAAAGTTGATCAAGCATGACCTGCCTTTTCATGAAGCCCTGCTGACTGGGCCTGGTCCCCTGGGTGCCATGCACGTGTCGTGTGACTTCATCCAAGTTGATCTGCTCCATAACTTTCCCTGGTACCAAGGTCAGGCTGACAGGCCTATAGTTCCCCAGATCCTCCAGTCCTGCTTGTAAATGGGAGTCACACTGGCAAGGCTCCAGACTTTCAGGACCTCTGTTTCTTGTTTAGTGATGAAACAAAGAACCACATATTATAAATCCCACTTTCTATCACATTTCTTAGAAAATAAGTTATTCTGCCCATTTTTTGAAATCTTGCATCAAGTACAATGATCAGGTCACCTGAGACAACATTTTGCAAGAAACAAGGTTTAGTAGATAACAGGCTGGTTGATGTTTTTGAAACAGGAGCATTAATGCAGCCCCTGTTCTACACTTAACAAGAAAGTTACTTTAAGACTCTGATCTGAAATCAGCACTGATATGGCAAAATTCTGGATTTAGCGTGCCATAAGTTCTCAACCTGACACAGAACCAAGGAGCTATATACAGCTTTGCAAGTCAATGGGATTAAAAATATTAGTTCTCTAAGGCATACCTGTCAGCTCTTGAAAGCTATACTGTTAGCAGAATCATTTGTTGTGGAAGAATGTGTTTTTAAATGCTCTTTGAAGATGCTGGAATGCAGAAGTTTAACAGAGAAGGAGAATGACCCTTGAACTGGTATAATGAAAACAGGTGTCACTTTCATACATCCCATTCACAGTTCAGTAACCTTGCTTTTCTGATAAGTAGTGATCCAAATGCAAATAAAAAGCGAGACTCAGACTTAATTTTTTAGCTGTCTTAGTTACGGTAGTTAATTTCACCTCCTACTATGATAAAACAAATCAGTATATTTTCAACAAATGCATTTTCAACCTAACAACTTATACTTTTGACTGTTTCTGAATATAAATCTACCAAAGTAACAACTTGCTGCCATCATCATGGCAGGGGGGGAAAAGTGTGTGGAAAAAAAGAAAAAAATTAAGGAAAACACAGTCAGAGAACAAAAGTGCAACAACACATAATTACGTATCCATCAAAAAATAAAAAATAAAATAATAAAGCAAGCAAACAAACAAAAAAGCACGTCTAGAATAAAGTGATTTAAAGTGATTTAAGTGATTTCACTACTTGCAGCTCTACACAGTCAAGGAATTTCAGCAAGTCAGCTTTGACTGTACAAAAATGTCAACTGCTTTGTCAAAAACCCTCTCAGATTCTATCTGTATTGATTTTGCTTTCATGTCAAAGTTACAAGGCTTTGACCTGCAGAAAGGAATCATACATATTTATTCGGGGTCTTCCTCTGGACTGATGCAATGACTTTGCAGGCAGCATCAGCCCTGGGGCAAAGACCTCCAATGAGAACTCTGCCCCCTGCAATTTCTCCACTGTTCACCTCCAGAAGAAACATTTTACTTTATCCTGAATGCAAAAACAAAATTCAGCAGTGAGAAGAAAGAGATTAGAAAAATAAGTGTTGCAACACAGTTTAAAAGGACGGAGCACCAGTCTTTCATAATCAATTTGCACAGAACCTTGCACTTGTTACTACAGCTTGGAGTTTTATAGCAACTACAGCAGGAACAAAGGGGAGAAGGAAGTATTAGACCTTTGGTAGCATTAAGAGTTTGCTGGAGAATGAAGATTAATTCCTCGGTCACTTCTCACATTACCAGCACACAGTGAAAGTGCCTTGTACCACAGACACTCACTGGACATGCCTTCCTCCACTACCCCCAAAATAGAGGTAAAATGAGGGGAAAAATGTGGCTTCAGATTCAATATTTTATAGTCCCTTCATTAGGTATCTCTCATTATAAGAATTATGTAAACGAAGCTGTGATCAAGACATTCTTACCAAGAAAAAAACAATCAAAGAAACAACAACAATGCAACTACCAAACAAGTCAGTTTTGGTTTCAATATTCCTGCATAAATAAAATATTTAAAAAATATTTATTATTGTTTCTGTGCCCCTGTTTCTTTCCCAGGCCTTCTCCAAGTCAATTAAGTATATTAGAGCCCTTAATTTGAAATTTCTGTTTCTCTCACCCTTGGGATTGAATCTCTCTTCTTTCACCATGAGAATTTGCCAATTTGAACTGTCAATATTGTGGCACAAGTGCACAAGACAGAATAAATGACAGAACATTTTAAACTGAAACATCATATTCAATTCTGCAAGTCAGAAATTCCATGTCAAACTATTATGATAACAGCAAATATATTTATTTTTTGATTCTCTGAAGTGGAGGAAAAATTCCACTAAAATGTGTGTATGGAATGTGCATGCACATATTTTGCTGCTGATGGTAACTTTCTGTTTGTGTGGGATGACAAAATGTCCTTGGAAAGGAAGCAGGAATAAGGTGATGTTAGAGACCTAGTTTAAAGGGAACAAAACATACCAGTTCAGATTTGTCTATTTCGATAGGCTTGATTTATACTGAATTTAATATAAGACAGTGTTTGCTGATAACAGATGAGTAAACATTGTTGTATGAAAATCTAATACCATATAATGTCAATTAATATGAGGGAAACATTCCTTTTCTTCAGCTTTCTCCCAGAGAAAGTCACATCAGATCTCATGTGCTGCGCAACTGTGCAGATGCAGGCTGCCTTTAAACCTCTCACAGCACATTCCTGCAGAGCAGCCCACTTGCACTACATGTGTACTTAATGCCAATTGAAACCTTGCAACAAGAATTAGGAATGCATGTAATTCACTGAGTGCAGACTTCAAATTTGGTCAGTCAAATTACACAAGAAATAGAGTACCACAGAACTACTTCAGAGGACATCTTCTGTCCCAGACACCAGGGAAACTTTAGGTACCATCATTTTTTTTTTGTTCTGTTAATTATTAAAATTTACTTATTATACTCATTGTCAAGTAAATACATTCCTTTGCCATCAGGGCTACCTCATAGAAGACACTGTGATCTGGACAGTGTTCTCTCATAGTGCAAATGAAGTATTTAGCATTGATTAACTATGTATATTGCAGACAAATCTTATTAAAAGTGCAAAAAATAGTGTCTGCAAAACTAACATCTGTATCCTAATTTATGGTTAAAGCTAAAGAGACATCTATTCACTCAGGAAATCTCAAAAAACACACACAAAATAGAAGCTTCCAAATTTTCTGCAAAAAAAAACCTTTATATTTCAGTAATCACATACTCCTTGTGGCTTTGACTTGGTACGACAAGAGCGTGTGCCCTATGCCCTCTCTCTGGGTGTTGAGTCATCTGTACTAGGTGAAAAAATACTAACTTCAATCTTGTGGGCCTCATTCTGGAAACTCTAAGGAGAAGTAAGGGAAGGAATGTATCTCTTGTAAAGATCAGGAAGTTTAAATGAAGAACAGCACATGGATAATTGATTTTATGTTAGCAAATGCATTTTTATCATGTCCCTGTCCAGTGCATTTTTCTCCCTCTATCCTAACTATTCTGGTTTTGAAACATACTACATTCAATGTTTTCTCTTTTGATACATGTAAGTGATTAACTAAAAATAGGGTTTCAACCTCAATGTGTTGTCTATAGCATATTGAGCATCAGGACTCTCAGCATTGAGAAGTTGTGTGCGTGTATATATACACTCATACATACAGGAGATTCCTATTTCTAGATTAAAACAGAAATCATAGAGCGAATGTCCCTGGAATCAATAGACTTTACAAAGAAAGAGATGTTTTACTTCTACATCAGAAAGAAGGTCTTTCTGGGAATCATTTTCAGTTAGCTTTGTCTGTGCTTGTCTAGAGAGTATCCATGTGATGACTGAGCCCCTCACTCAAATTTCCCCTTGGAGAAATCTTACGATTTCTTAGCATAAAAAATCTTGGCATAAGGCACGCTGGAAGAGAATATGTTGAGAGTACAGGACACAGTTCTGATGGGGACTGAATCTGCTCACAGTGTTTGATACCAACTGCCACATACAGAACACAAACTTAATATATTAATGCTTAATATATTGAATCTTCAGTTTAGGAGTCTAATACTTCTAACATTTAAAAACATAAAGCAAAATTCCCCTACGACTGACCCCTTTTCTTGACAGAAGACTCCCCTTTCCAGAGGGAAATAAATCTTAAATGCAAACTTCGGTGGAAATTTTTATTGTCAAGTTGTAAGAATTTCAAAATAATGCCTTGCAATAGTCTGAAAAGACTTTAAGTATAGCACAGCAGTGCAGCCAAAGACAACTAACACGTTGCTGCATCCTGTGGCAGTGTAATTGATGCTTTAGATTAGTTCTACAACAGGATTTTTCTGTTAATTGCAGAAATAGCATGTGCTTTGAGCAGCCATTATTCCAATATTCCTTTGATAGTAATCTTTCTTCAATTAAAAGGAAACGGGTCTGGCTCAACAAGGACCTAAAGGCAGAAAAAAAAAAAATGGAAAACTATAGGCAGTGGAAATAGAGACGCGTGGCATAGTAAGAATGCAGGCCAGACATGCAGAGGTAGGAACAAGACAGAGAACAGATGAAAATGCAGTTGGCAAGGAACTGAAAAGTGAAGAAGTGATTCTAGTTGTATATTGGTAAGAAGAGTCAGGCCAATGAGGGTGTACCCCACCAGTAAGTGAGAAGGGAGAACTGGCTTCAAGAGGGTCTTGAGCAGGCTGATCTGGTAGATGGCAGCTCTGATTATGACTGGGGAGCTGGGAAAAGATAATCTTTAAAGGTCTTTTCTAACCTAAGGCATTCTATGATACTATTCACTGCAATAGAATCACAGGATTTCAGTAGCAACATCCTCTGAAATAAAGATTAAATTATGATTACTTACAAAAACAACAGGTAATTAAAAATAGATTCATAGGTTGATTTTTTATTTTTTTTGTTACATCACATTAAAAAAATTGTTGTATTGGAATGGCTCTAGCAGTATCTGTTAAGTCTTTAAAATTAAAACATTGAATAACAAGTGTAGTATGAAATCTCTTAATTAGATCTTAACTGAAAACAATACTTCAGTGAAATATGTATTTTGAAATTGTTAATGAACAGAAGAAATTATGGAAAAATATGTTTTAAAGACATTTTACAGATGGGTGTCTAGATGCGTTCTGCATCTGCTTGATATCACTTTTACAGTGACACTTGGGAGTGGAAGTAATAATCCCTGCCACAAAATGCCATACAGCTCTGACAGGAGAGTGTTCCTTTTCCCAGAAATCAACAGGTTTTGAGTTTAGCAGTTCAAGTATATTAAGTAGCCTTGCAATATCAGAGTTAAATTAGTATGAAGTACTAATGGTCTCTACTTGGCAGAAAGGTCTTGATGGTAGATGTGTGTCTACCTAGATCAAGAGCCAGCCCAGAAGTGCAGCTGTTCAGGTCTCTGACTGCAGGAAGTACCTAATCCTGCTGCTGCCCCCACAAGATGGTAAAGATGTCACCTGCAAGAGGTGTGAGCAGGAGGATGATCTCAGCATGGTGACTGTGCTCAAGAAGGAGGCAGAGGGATTCAGTAGTGTCAGCTGCGTTAACAGACTGGTGTTGTAACTCCCTGTCAGACCTATGGGAAAGGTACCAGGGTGGTACACCTCAAATAGAGTTGTACCCCCTGCCCTGTCACTGTCAAGAAGAGGGAGGGGATTTCAGACTTGGGGTGGAATGGAAACAGATCCCTGCTTGATGTCCCAGGCAAATGCCCTCTGCATCTACCTCACCTTCTGAAGTGCCATGATGCAACACATTTGAGGCTCTCGAACTTGGGGGACCAGTAAGAGGGGATGCAGTAGAAGGTCTATTCAGGAGGTTGTCTAGTCCAATGAGGTAGAGTCTACACCTCAGGACTGCCTCTGTCAAGAAGGATAGAAGGCTAACTGCTGTGGGTGATGCAATTCTGAAAAGAACAGAAGGTTACATATGTCACCAAGCCCCAACCCGTAGGAATGTGTGATGTCTTCCTGGGGAGTAGGTCATAGAATCCTAGAATTATAGGATTGCTCAGGCTGGAAAAGACCTTGCCTGTCATCAGTGAGAAAAGACCAATCCCATTCTCACTGCAACCATCTTTCAAGTATTCGAAAAGAGCATTGAGGTCTCCCCTCAGCCACCACTGAGGAAGAGGTGTCATATAATTTGCCCTTTGTCACTCTAAGACATTTGAACAGGTGCAGCTGCAGGGAAGAAAATGGACAATATGCAACTTCCTTCTCACCTAGTGCGGCTATTCTGTTACAGTAATACAGTCCTGCTAAAATTACTTCAGACAAGTAGATTTCAGATAACATTGACTGAAAAAAAAAAAAAAGAAAGAAAAAGAAAAAAAAAAAACACTTTTTTATTTCTGAAATAGACTTTGGAAAACTGAATGATTTCCTTCATTACTATAGATCTTTTCTCATTCCTATATATTCCTAATTTGGGATAACAAATACTAGCATGAACCATCAAACACATCTTGAGAACCCCAGGATGAAGAGCAGAAGTAAGAAAATTCAAACGTGACAACAGAGTGGAGGACAAATTACTGTTTTAGATAACTGGAGTTTTCTATCATTTGATATGCAAGCAGGTTATTAAAATTTGTATTTATTATTATAAAAGGACATCAAATAGAAAGGTCAACTAGTTGTTCATGTAGGTTTTGAGTTTTAATTTTAATTGATGGAAGGAACACTACTAACAACATACTCTGCCTTCATGAAACCAAAGACTACACATAAATTACCTCAGCAGCACAATGCCATTTGCTATAATTAAAAAAGATCTATTTTTTTAAATTCTAGTGTAGGATTGGTTGTGAGCTCATATTTTAAAATAAATATTGAAAAGAGAATAGACAAACTTTATACCATCATTAACTGCTGGAGTATTGAGAAATGCATTGCATTGCAGGCATTTTATATTTTAGTATTCTCATAGGCTCCCTTTTTGGAAACTGTAGCATGAGGCTGCCCTGTTCACAGTAGGTATGCCTTCAGTAAAACTCAGTCAAAATAAGTTCTGCATGTTTTTATCATGTATTGTTTGTATAAAAGCATGTGATGATTTAATTAGAATCAATATTAATTAATGCTAATTATTAAATTTTAGTTTAATTTTAATTAAAAGTTTCAAATGAAAATAAATAAAAAATAATTATTAATTTTGATTAAATATGACTTCCAAGCCACCTTTTTCCTGTTATACTTTTCAAGGAAATTCTCACCTGCACTTCTTTTTTTCTAAAGGGAATCAGCAAGCAGGCGTTGAAGATTTACATTGCTTTAGTTCCCCACCATGCAGGAAACAACTTCATAAGAAGAGGTTAGGAATCTGTTATGTCTGAGCTGATTTTATCCCTCTGACTTAACTCCGAGGCCCTGGAGTGAGAGAATGTTCATTTCTAATGTAAGGAACTGGGGAATTTAGTACCGTATGATTTTCTTTTGTGAAGTATCGAGTGAAAATTAGAAAAGCAATAAACCTATGTTATTCTGCCATCAGATCTGTATGTCTTCCATTTTGATCCTCTCAAATTTAACAGAGATTGTATTTACTATTTATTCTGACTTAGCTCTAAAATACTCTCTAAAATAAATATTTCTCTAGTATTTTAGTTTACACATTTGTCAAGGTTTTATGACTTTTTGTTATTGGTATTCCACATCATAACATCATGCAGTGCACTGGGAGTTAAAGAGTTAATGCTCTAGTTCGATGGATTGTCAATAGTTCGAGGTATACCTGTCTCAGAAGAAAACTACATAACCCAGAGGACTTTGCATTATTTTGCATTTTTCCGTTTTTCATTCAGAGGGAAAGATAAAACTGTTAGCAAACCATGAGTTAGCTCTCTTTCCCTTTCAGATCATCCTAGCAGTGTGTGTGCTCACCAGCCATCTTGTCTTCAGCATTAGAATAAGGCCTTCCATTTTCGGACACCCTCTTTCTCTCTCTCTCATTTTATTTGGTCTATTAGCTTCAATTCCAATTATATTGTTATATATCGTGTTATTTTATGGTCCCATTATCTTACTTAATAAATTAATTTTCCTCCTAAGATCATTGCCACTGTTTTGTTTTAGGCCCATCTCTCTTCCCTTTCCAGTTTTCCCTTTCCCAGGGTGTGAGACTGTGGGTCCCCTTTTCCCATTCGCCATGGAACCAGGACAAACCAGCCCATAAAGTGTTGACAATATTTTAACACTATAATGTGATGAAGAGTACAGCCATAACAGCACAGTGGCAAAGTCTTTGGCTGCAACAAATGAGGACAAGCCCATTTGAAGCAGCCATAGATGCAGAAATGAAGGAAAAAAAGGCTGCTTATCTTCAAAAGGTAAGGCAGGGATCTCCAGTGGGACACCCTTACCTCCACTGCCAGCTCTTAAATGAAGCCTGGGAAGGGGTGGATCCTGGCTGAACCCCTTCCTGACACTCAGGTACACTGCATGCACCTGAACTGCCCGGGGTTGTCCCTGCCTTCCCATTCAATTTCCTTTCCACTACATATGTTTTGAGCTATTCCTCTGTAACAGTATCAAACTTTCTTACACACCAAGATTCTGGTTATTTTTTCCCTTATAATGTAGCTAGTACACTACATCCAGACATAAGCAATCATTTTTGCACTGAGATATATTGTACCCCTCCTCATATAACTGTCTGCTATGTGTCATAGAAATGAGCATAATGCACTAGAAAAGGCTTGAAAATCTGCAAAGAGAAAATTCAGAAATATTTATTTCCAGAAGGCCAGTCTACTTTTTCAGGTGCATGTGAACAAAGTGCAACTGGAATAAGGAGGACCACTTCAGAAGGCATAATACTGCTTGATTTCTTGTATACTGAGAAAAATCACCTGGAATTCACAGCCATTAATTCATTTTCATTTTCTTCTTCTCTTGAAGCACTACAAGTTCGAAGACCAAACTAAATTTTTTGGCTCATCAGAAGCTATTCCAGAAAGGACATGAAAATGTATGAATATCAAGGATGTAACTCTGCATGAAAGTCCTATATATCTGCTCCTTCCAAAATGTATATCTTGACAAAAATTAACCACAACAAACTTAGCAATACTGAGATCTTGTCCTTCATGTTTTATGTGAGGCTGAAGCTGATTTCACAGAATTACAGAATGTAGGGGTAGAAAGGGACCTCTAGAAATCACCAAGTTCAATCTCTCTGATTAAAGAAGGTTCTCTTCAACATGTCACATAGATAGGTCTTGCATATCTGGAGGAGATATGGAGAAGGAGACTCAACAAACTCTGTGCAGACTGTTCCAGTACTCTATCACTCTTTCAGGAAATATTTTTTTTCTCCTGTTAGAATGAAACTTCCTGTGCTCTAGTTTCTGCTTGTTGCCTCTTTGCTATTGCTAAACTGCATCGAGTCCACCCCCATTGATTTGACTTCTCACCTTAGATTTTACAAACAGATAGAGATTCCCTCTCAGCCTTTTCCAGATTGAAGAGATCTCTCATACTTTCCTTATCTGGCAGGTGCTCCAGGCCCCTAATGATTTTTGTCACTCTCAGCTGGACTCTTTCTAGGGTATCCCAGTCCTACGCGAACTGAGGAGTCTAGAAATAGACAGTACTTCATTTGTTGCTTCATCAGTGAAGAGTAGAGCAGTGAGGATCACATCCCGGGACCTGCTGTCTACTCTCTTTTTAGTGCACCCCAGGATACCACTGGCCTTCATGTCCACAAGGGCGCCTCTCTAGCTCATGGCTAACCTGCTGCCCACCAGAGAAGAGCCTTCTCTGCAGAGCTCCTCTGCAGCAGACCGTCGCCTAACTGCAATGATCTGAAATTTCCATCCAACTCCAATACTTTTTGTAAACATTTATACTCACACACATTAAACATAGCATGTAAGAATTCAGCATGTAAGTCATTTAGAAGACTGGTACTACAATAATTTAAGATAAATAAAATATGTCTCTCATTGGACACTGAGAAATGTTCAGTGCCTGCTCTCCAGAGATCAAGTCCAAAAATTGTTGCTGGTCACATCCTTTTCTTAGATATGAATATGTAGGGAGGAATTATAATTCAATCATGCTACAATACATTAGTCAAACTAATCGTAATGTGATTTTTGAGATCTCTGTTTATGAGATTTGATCATATATTTTGTTCAGTCGTACATACAGCAATTTGTCAGTAGGATCACTGAACACTAAGTATCTTATCCTATTTTCTTGCATTAACATTTAATTTAAGATGAATTATAAAAGATTAGTTGTCACAGTAAATCAAACATTACTAGCATGATATAAATATCCATAAAAATATAGTATCTCATAAAAGCTGTTTTGTTGTAATTACATTGTCTTTCCCTGGAATATTTTTTTTTCTCATGTAACAGAGGAGAGATGACCCATTGCCTTTCACACAGCTGCTATTTATACTAACGGAAGTAGAATTTTATTTAACTTTAAAACTGAATTTTTACAACAATGAAGCAATTTCAGAAGAAATCATCAAACTTGAAACATTCTAAGAAATTCTAAGAAATTATGTGATTATCCATATCGTGTCAAAACCAGTTCAGTTTGTTCTTCAGTGCATAATGTAATGGTCTGTGTGTTTTTATTTTCTTTGTTGGTTTTTTTGCTTCTTTGATTGATTTCTTGGTTGTTTATTTTTTTAATGACATAGCAAGTCTCCAAATTCTGTTATACAGTTCTATTCTTAGTAGCTACACTTTCAATGCTCTTGAGAAGTTCAATTTGTTTAAATTGTTTTGGAATAATTTTTCTATGAAAAAACAATATAAAAATAATAAACGTATAAGTCAGTTATGAAGGAATTGGTGGTATTTTACAGTCTCATTTTTCACTGATTATTTTCATTATTTTAAATAGAATTTCTTTACCTGGCTAGCTTAAGATGTGAAAAATCAGGTTGACATTTGTAGCAAAGACAGAACTATAGGCTGGAATTAGATATATCCACATATCTCATAGATCCTACTGATAACAGATGCAGTAGGTAGATATTTCTCAGTAGCACCACTTCACTTTTTGTTGCATTGTCAGAAAAATGTCCTGCTACTATATAGACTGTGACAAGGATGTACCATACTGGTGTGACATGCACAAATGAGAGTAACCAAAGGATGTGACGAGGAGCATGGGATGCATCAGCTCTGAACTCATGCAAAGAAAGGAAGTTCAGTGTGATGAAATGTGCAGCACTGACTACAGATGCCTTTTTAAGCACAGAAGGCAAGGTGCTCATAGAGATGGAAGTGGAAATAGTATCAGTTTTCTACAACTGGAATGTTTTTTCTTCTTTCTAATCATTAAAACAAATTGACATATTATAAATTTTATGATTGCTTGAATACAAGGTGAAGAAAATGGCACTAATATTCATGTATTTTTACTAGTGCTGAAACATCATGATTGAAGAGGAAAAAGAGTGACCAATACCTTTTCAGTGTATTTCCTTCTCTTATAGGATTACAGTGAATCATTTCAAAAATCCCCTTTTTTTTTTACCTTAGATCAAAGCTCTTTGTAATCAAGTACAAAGAAATTCCTGCCTTCTCAATCCAATATCACATCTGATTTGAGGATGTCTCTTCTGTTTCAAGACTAAAAGTAAATAAAACTGAAATATGGCCATGCATTTTCAAGACTTCCTGAGTTCATGTGGAACATGAGGACAAAACACAGCAAAAGTACCTTGCTGAATAAGAGTGTTTCATTTGTTAACGTTAAGTTTAAGGATTACATTTCTGGGCACACCTTTCTTTCAAGGGTCTATTTAAAATCTTTGTAACATCTGGAAAATGGTGTCCATAAATCCTATTTTCCAGATGAATAAAATGGATGGTGAGAAGGGCTTACCTCAGTAAACATCTGTTTCTGAGACAGCTCAGTAGAACAGTAGCCCAGTAGATGAGATTTAGAAGACTTTGGGCAGCCAAGTTGCTTGCTATGGACCAACCAAGAATCCACATAACAGATATAATAATCAAGATTATTTACATTATTAAATATGTTACCTATAAATGTGACTGTGAATATATATTATCTATTGACTATAATGCAATATCCTAAAAAAAAAGAAAGAAAGAAAGAAAGAAAGAACGAATGTGAGAAACTGGAATATTTTCTTCAGTTGCTTGTAAGGCAATATCATTTCAAGAAAATCACAAGTTGTTGGTGACTTTTTCATTGTACGTATGTATTGCATAAAAATGAATAGAACTATTTTGTCTCAGACAATGCCTCTGAAGTATTCACCCAAATTTGACTTGCAAATACAAATATAAATTCATATTCACTCCTCAGATATTTAAAATAGGCTAGTAGCTGAAATTTCATGTGTCTGAGACTAGGAGAGAAAGCTGGGTGTAATGGCTGCTTCTCTGCGCTGAAAGCCCTGCTGTTTCTCTGTGGTGCTCTCATTCAGCTTTGTCTCTACTCTAGCTTGGGTATATCGCCTGGATTGAAGTTCAGCACCTTAATCTAAATCTACCTTTCACCTTCATCATCATGAAAAAAGGGTTACTTTTGAAAATATATACCACTGAGTGGTGCTATCAAGTTTTATCACTCAAACAAGTGGATTATGTAATGAAAAATGTTAAATGACTAGCTTTCCTCTACACTTTATTATATGCTCCTTAGTTCAGTATTTTGGATAATGAGATGTACTTATATATTTTGCAGAAGGAAAATAAAAAATCAGTGTCATTATTCTTGTAAAAACTGAAGAGTAATAATCATTTTTTTGATATCACATAGAAAATAGGCAAGTAAGAGGCCAGAAAGCCTGTTTTAAGCATTTTTTTATGTACTCACTGAGAATGATTCAAAGACAAGACATTTGATCAAAGTCACAATGTCAGGTAAAGTGAATCATTTGTTCTTTTCCCTAACTTTATCAATTGAGACTGATTAATTAGCTGCATGTTCTGTGCTCTCTCTCACCTTGATGACTCATTCTGGGTCACAAAAATCTTGGGTTGAAATAGCACTAGCCCAAGAGGTGGCGAGCACAGGAAATTGCCAAGACAAATGTGTGTGTGTGTATATTCAAACATGTATATAAATTGAGTGATTTTGTGATTTCAGGAAACTATACTTGTGAGCTCTGTGAGGCAAAGACTCTCTGTCCTTTATTTTGAGGGCAAGCCTACTATCATAAAAGAACCATCACATCACTTCAACTGAAATTATTCAGTAAACCAAAACCAGACAAGGCAACAAAACAACCAATTAACCAAACAAACATAAAACCAGCACAATTTTATCACAAACAGGATCTGTAGATATGCAGTAAAGTATCTGGCTCTGTAAAATCTTGCTCTGTACATATTACACAAAACAGCTGAAAGCATCTGTTCACGGGATGCAGAATACAAGTCAGCAAAATAACACAAGGAACCTGAATCCTGCATGTAAAACAGTGAAGAGGGCTTTCTTGAAGCCATTAATGCACTCTTTACTATGCAAATAGTGAAAGCAAATTGAAATTCACAGGTTCTGGGGAAGATCTTTCAAGATTTGCCCTGATTTAATTTCTTCGAAAGTTCTTAAGTGAAAAAAAACAAAACAAAACACAGAAACCACCGAGATATATTTATGTGGATGACATTCAGGGAAAATATTCCAAATAGATGGAACCTTCCCACCAATATCCCAGTATTACATTCTATGTTGTTGCCGTGTGGCAGATGGCAGCCGAGGGTCAGTCTGACAAAATGATGTCTGACCTGGAAGTGTGTAGGAAGCAAAGGGATGAAATTGAATGTGTAAAAAATTGCCCCCATTGACATTCATTGATGCTTGCTGAATGTTTATGGAGTCCAAACAGGATGTGTAATGTCAAAACACAAACTCAGTGAGGGATGGTCACATCATGGAAGAAGGTAGCTTTCAAGATGCATGTGTTTGGATATTACAATGAGAGGTTATAATGAGAGTATAATGAGCAAAGATCACCCAAAGGAAGGTATTTTGTCAAAAAAATGAGAGACAGCTGGCTCATGTTAGCAAAAACAGAGCTTATGAGTTTTGAAGTAACATCAAGTTTCCGTTCATAACCGAATTGTGTCTCCACTCTGCTCCACCCTCTATGTCTGTTTCTCTTAGAGTCAGCACATGAAGCTCCCCTGATATTGCCTGCACCTCTAGTTGCCCAGGGAACTTGTGTGGAATCAGTTTCTGATTTACCAACTACACTGTTTTTGTACCACTGTGAACAGTACTGTACCTTAATTTCCAATGAACAATGTACCAAAATTTTGCCACAGTATTCTCACAGAATAACGATTTACACTGATAACTATAAATATTCTTCAGGGTAGCGGTTTCAGTGGCTTCATAAAGTCATGAAATTGTTAAAAGATTTTTCTTGATATACATGGTGAACTTGAATTTTCTGTTCTAACATTTCTTCTGGCATTTGGAAGTGTAACAGGCATGCCAATGCCTGAGGGACAATGAACATATTTTTATGTCTGAAAGAACATATTTGAATTAGGCTGCCTGATGCAAATCTCACCAAAGTCATAGTCCGTGTTTCCCCGGGGTTTCTAGCAGGATTTAGATAACTATCCAAAAGAATGGTGAGCTCTGATACACACAGGTAGAGTAGGTCTTTGTATTTATGCTTAAATGCTCAGCTTTCTGCTGTTGAACTAATTGAAAGTTTGCTTTCTGTCCTTAGATTGGTATCCAATGCTTCAGCTTTGATGTATGTCTTTTAGCACGTCTCCCAGACCTCGCTTTATTTTCAGCTCAAGAGAGAAAAGATATTAGGGTCAAGTAGCACCTTTAACCCTAATGCTAATATTGACAATCAGATCTGCAGACTCTTAAGCCTTGGAAGTATTGCAAGAGAAAAAGGTGGGGTATGAGGAAAGGAAGTAAATAAATGGCAAGAAAGAGAGAGACATCTTCAGGATATATAATTTCAAAGCTAGAAACAGGATCAGTATTCCTGCTTTGATAAATTTCCCATAGAAGCAGTTCTGAGGTAACCTGTAAAAACATTGACCTGACTTAGTCTTTTTTAAATTATGAGTTGAGGTATTCATTGTTCTGTGTGAAGCCCAGTAGCTCCAAAGCCAACAATTTCGTAGAAGAATGGTAGGATTTTATCTCTGCCAGAAAACAATGATAATATGGCCTGAAAACTCCAGACCACAGCTGGCTAATTCATAGCTGAATGTAGAAAGAAGGAAAATGCATCTCCTCCTGCAACCTTCACTGTAAATGTAACCTTATTAGCATTATTCTCCTTCCCATACTTCCCTCTTAAAATAGAAAGCTTTGAGTTGCTACACATAAATTTTATTTAGAAGGTTATTCTATTAACGTTTATTTTAGATTCTAACTACTTCAGGGAGGGAAATGTCATTCGCAATCAATTTAAATTGTGCTTAGTAGAATGGTGTTTTGACCTGCTGTACAAATTACAACTGTGGTACATAGATAAATAAGCATTTCCCAGTTTAGTAAATGTCTGTAAATCAGCATTTTCAAGACCTAGTGAAAAAAAAAAAAAGCATACATCTATTTCATTTAAATTACTTTTACAGTAACCTTCTTCCCCTTTAAATGGCCTGTTAGATTTCAGGGAAAGATCAGTGTTTCTGTGCTTGCTCCCACCAAAAGGATTCACTCATCTAACTTCATTACTTTTCTTTTTCATTTCTAGATATAAATCACGATGGAATGTAAATAACTCAGAGATGTATTTGAAAGAAGGAAAAAATTTTCTTCCCTCAGAAGTATGCTTGTATATCACAAGGCAGTATATTAACTCCATGCTTTCCTTAGGATAATGTAGTTTGTTTGTCAGTAGAGCTAACCAAAGAGAAAGCAAAGGGTGAAAAGCAGTATATGCAGCAGCCTCCATACAGGATAGTATTCTAGCATATCGAAAAATTTTTCAGAATGTTTTTATACAGGACCAGCTTTCTGCCACACTACCAGAAAGAAAGTCTTTATTTGCAAGAATTCTCAACCACCACTGATGGTAATCAAATACAAAACACTCTTTTCAACTCGTGCTCATGAAGTTTTTGTTAGACTGCACTAGAGCTGCTCATCACTCAACATCTGACCATAATGTATGCTACTCAACTTTTGATCTCATCGTCCATTTGGGTGGGTAAAATGAATCCGTGCTTACAGTGGGCATTCCATGAATTACTGGGACTATTTGGTTTTTTTTCTAAAAGAGGAAAGTTTTTTTAAAAATTTCCTTTTGATATCCATGTAAGGCACATCACTTATGATTTTATTTCATAAAGTTGTACTTTCTGTAACTTATCAGGGATTTTGTGGCAGGAGTTTCTGTCAGTGGTTTACTGTCTGTTTTGGCCCTGTTATGTGACGAATGGGGTGGGGGGACCCAAGGACCCATGCCCTGGGAAAGGGGAAGTAGGATAAAGGGAGATGGGTCTAAAAATAAAACAAAATAAATATATATATATATTTATATATTTATATATATATATATATAAAATAAAACAAAGGCAATGATCTGAGGAGGAAAGATAATCTACTAAATAAGATATCAGAATGCTAAATAACTCAGCATAATACAATATAATAGGGATAAAAACTAATAATCAAATAAAATGAGAAAGAGAGAATGTCTGAAAACTGAAGGCCTTATGCTAATACTGAAGGTGAGACAGCTAGGCAGCACCCATTGATGAAAGGGAAAAGAATGTGATCTGGTCCTCTGGGGTATGTAGCTCTTCTTCTCTTCTGAGGCAGGTATACCTGAAACTATCAGTGATCCATGGAACTAGAGCATTAACTCTTTAACTTCCAGTACACTACATTATGTTATGGTGTGGAATACCAATAACAAGAAATCATAAAACCATGATAGTTTCATATATAGAAGGTAATATAAAGGGTGAGAAAACATTAAAAACTGCAAAGAAAACAATAATTAATTATATCCTGTGGGAGTCAAGAGCTTGATTTAAATTCATTTTCCATGTAAATGGGATTAAACTTAAAGATTAAACTAGATGCTGTAATTGTTATTCACATAAACTTCAAACAATTTTCACTCTTTTATTACCCTTTAATGATAATGTCCAGAAAAAATAGGTTTTCTTCATTCTTGCATTTGAAATAAAATTAATCCTAGTGCAGTTGAAGGATTTTGATTACTAGCATGCCTGACAAAGAATATTTTCTACACAGGGAATTAATGTGTCTTCCATTTAACTAGAGGTTTAGCACATCATAGTCTGTTAATGCATCTGGATGCGTCAGGTGACTTGGCTTACACAGACATCAAAGAAGATTTTTGGCACTTTTTCTAATCCTATTCTTCCATCTGTAGTCTAGAAAGTTTTTAGGCTAGTTCTTCATCAGGTTGAGTTCTTTGTCTCTGCTCCATGGTCACATTAGCTGCCATATTGTCCTGTGAGAATGCAAGCTTCTGTGTAAAAGAGATATAGAACTCAATGGGAAGAAGTAAGGATGGCTGAGGGTCTGACCTGCGTATGATATTCACCTTTCCTCTTTCTTTTGTGCAGAAGAATATCTTGATGATAATTGTGGATGTAATACAAATCTGTAAGTACTGAATTGACTCAGGAAATTTTAACTTCCAACACTTGCCTAGTGGTCAGTACAGAAAGTAAACATCTCTGCTATATGCCTTTGGGAATATAGGGAATATTCCCTTCCTTAGGGAAGGGAAGGGAAGGGAAGGGAAGGGAAGGGAAGGGAAGGGAAGGGAAGGGAAGGGAAGGGAAGGGAAGGGAAGGGAAGGGAAGGGAAGGGAAGGGAAGGGAAGGGAAGGGAAGGGAAGGGAAGGGAAGGGAAGGGAAGGGAAGGGAAGGGAAGGGAAGGGAAGGGAAGGGAAGGGAAGGGAAGGGAAGGGAAGGGAAGGGAAGGGAAGGGAAGGGAAGGGAAGGGAAGGGAAGGGAAAAACAGCACAACAAAGTATTGTTCTTGATGAAAACTTCCTTGTGTAAAATATGAATCCATCCGTATAAACTGCAATCTTGCATCACTTAAAAAATAGCATTGCCTCTCTTCTGCTTAGTCTTCCCTTGCATCATATCCAGCTCTATTTTTTTACTAACAGCGAGAAAGAGAAGAAGGTAAGTGTTTTAAGATGCAGTAAACCAATGCCAATACCAGAAAAGAAATATAAACATGATATTTATTTCAGTGTAACACTTTTAAGTTGTATTAACCTTTAGTTGGTCATAGAACTATAGAATTGCTTGGGTTGGAAGAGACTTTAAAAATCATCTACTTCCAACCTGTCTGTCATGGGCAGAGTTGCCAACCGATAGATCAGGCTGCTCTGTGCTGCATCCAGCTGGGCCTTGAATGTCTACATGGATAAAGCAACTTACCTAGACAACTGTTTCCAGTGACTCACGTCTCTCTTATAGCTCAATTTGACCAGCAGGTCCTTGTTGAGCCACAGTGGTTTTCTGCTTCCTCTGTTTCATTTCTTACATGTGAGAATGGAGAGCACTTGTATTCTAAGAAAAGGTTTCTTAAAGAGCAGTCAGCTCATCTCAGTTCCTTTGTCCCCAGGAAGACCTTCCTAGCTTTTCTCTCCCCCTCATTCATTACACAGCTGGAATTTCACTCATCTGAAGTTCAGGGCCCTGACTTTGCTCTTTGCCAGGCCCATCTTCATTAAGATCACGAAATCATGGTAGCCATAGTCCAGGCTGTGTCCGATTTTACATCTCACTGGTGAGCATTAGGTTGAGTAATGCTTCACTTCTGCTTGGTCTGTTTAATATGTGTACCAGAAAGTTATCTTCAAGAAACTCCAGCAGTCTCTTGCTTGATTACAATCCGTTGTGTTGCTTTTCAAGCAGCCATCCACATGGTTGAACCCCCCCTCAGAATGAGAGCTTGCAAGTGCAATGTTTCTTGTAGTTGAAGCCAGAAGGCCTTGTTCACAGGCTTACCTTGATCAGGTAGTAGACTATAACCACCTGATGTCCCTTATTTTTACAGTCCTGAATTTTGACCTACAAGCTTCCAATTTATTTGTGGTTACTTCATAATCTATACACTTCTTAACATACAAGACAACCCTCTGCCTCTCATTCTCAGACTAGTTTTTCTAAAAATCTAAAAGTTCCAGTTGTGTGATTCATTTTACCACATTTCTGTTCTTTGGTCATATTTTTCTGATTGCACTGTAGATTCCAAATCTTTCTGTTTGTTTCCTGTGTAGCATGCATTAGGGTAGAGGTACTTCTGATGGACTATAGTCTGCGTTACCTTCCTAGAGTAGAAGCCCTCCCTAATTTCTTTGGGGCAATTCACCATTTTTTCCCATCTGCTTTCTAAAGTGGTAGTGGTCCCTGGCTCTTCTCTGTCACTAGGAACTACATCCTCTTAACTTGTTAAAATCTGGTTTAAAGCTCTGCTAGTCAGTCCAGACATCTTGCTGCTCAAAATATTCTTGCCTCAAATGGCCTGTTTCATCCTGTCCAACATCAGCATGTCTGATCTCTTGAAGATGCGTCTGTGATTACAAAACCTGAAGCTCTGGCATTAAACCATCCGTGCAGGCAGTCATTCACCATATCCACTCTCCTCTTTCTACCCAGTTCCCAGTCTTCAGCAGGGAGGACAGAGGAGAACAGTACCTGCTTTCCCAATTCCTTCAGTGCCTTTCCAATGGAAATAAATCCTCTTTTGTGGTCACACATTGCAGCCACAAGAAACCCAATTTGAAAGAACAAGGATTTGTAATAATCCTCTGGCTTTGACACACAGTAGCTTCTTTATACTGTGAATACTGATGTCTTCCCCTGGCAGAGAGCAGACTCCCCTGGAAAGTGTTTCTAAGAGGCAAATGGCTACTTCAGTGCCTCTCAGTGTGGAGACTCCTACTGCTAATACCCTTCATACATTTTTGGGGGACATTGGTTCTGATATGGGTGGTTGGTTGAACCAAATTTATGCACTTGACCCTTCTGGAGTTTTGACCATTGCCCATGTTCTTTCCTTTTTCCAACCCCAGAGCTTATAACATTTTGCTTAGAGGTAATTTAGGGGCAAAGGGGTGATTCCTCCTTCTTCTCTGAGCAGAGATGAGGGTTCAGCCTCTCTTTGTCTTGTACCTTTACACAAACTCAGGTGGAAAGAAAATCTTGAAAATGTGAGAAAAAAGTTTTCCACAGAATCTGACCAGCCTTATTATCCCCATTACTTGTTTGATCCTTCAGCAATTCCCACTTATCTGTTGAGGAGTCACAAGTCATTTGACAGATCTATAAGAATTAGAGAATTCTGCAATAAGCTTGCTTTTGGTTTTACTCTTAGATTTCTATCATACCTGTTAAGTTTTCTCCCATAATATTCTCTAAGCAACTGACAGCAATATCTTTTCCATAATAGAATTTTTAATACAAAGATCTAAAGATCTTTTGTAACATCTTTAAGACATCTGCTGATTCAAGCTTTATATATAAATAATTTAGGTTTACACACCTGAATTTGTAAACTGCATTCAATGAAACTTCAGTCTGATTTTTAGCATGAAAAATCCTTGATGTTTTTCTTGTCTGCATTTAGTCTGTGCCTGGCACATCATAGATTTAATTAACTTCAATTCTGGTTAAATTATATTATAAGCAAAATTTGGGTAAAATTATTTTACAGGAATTCAGCACCTATGTCTATTTCATGTGTATATGCATTAGATCTATTCTTTTTAAAGCACCTGCCAAAATGTGTAGTTTTGGCTTATATTTTTGTCTGTGAGTCTATAAAATTTTATCAGATCTTCTAGCAAAGACACTATATGGATAAGATAATCTTTAGGGTCCCTCCAACTCTAAGGATTCCATGATTCAATGATTCCATAGTAGAGATGATGACTGCTATCTTTTCAGAGCAAGATGATGATGACCTCATTTCACTTTCAGTTAAACACAAAATTAGACATATATTAACTACTTGAATCTGACTTTGAAAGATAAATGTTTCTTATTTAAATTAGTTCTGTTTTTGTTCATTTGTTTGTTTGTTATGTAAAATCTTACTCTCGCTTCTCTAGAAGGGAATTCTACCTTCTTTAAACTTGTAATTCAGCGTGCATCCTTGGAATCATTTCTGCCCTGCAAATAAAATAGGTATTGATAATTGAACAGATTTTTCAAAATATGATTCAGAAGATGGATTTGTGAAAGTACATTATTCTGTCCTTCTCTGGTACTACCTGCTTACTCTTATCAGTGTATGTGAGTGCATGTGTACTTATTTTATTGGCTCTAAACCAACTGCCAGAAGCTTAGGAGATATTTTTTTCTCCCTCCTTCAATAAAATTTGTATTATTTGGCCATTCATTCAGTAATGGAAGTAGAAGAGTCATCACCCTAAAAAAACAAAGTCAGATATTTGTTGTGGGTGATTATGTTTGGAAAGTCAGATTAGTAACTTTTTCTTGATATATGTACACAAAAAAAAACCAGTAATTTTTCTACACAATAATCTTTGAAGGTCACTCATGTTTCAGAACATTTAATGACTGAATTTTATTTAATGAATTTTAATTTAATAACTGAAGTTTTAAGTACTTCAATATGACTTTCATTTGTATTTTATTCCCAAAAAATATGCATTAGAGCAAAATAAAAGTATATCCTTGTGTTGTCTCTAATTTTTATATCTAATAGACATGATTGGTAATTACAAAATTAAAACAAAATGTAAGAGAAAATCCATTCATACTTCACCTTAGTGAAGCAGTCTTACAGTTAAGGGGCAGAAAGCTGCTGACATGGTTGCAGCAATCTTGTTTTGCCTGGGGAATGCAACAGTCACAAAAGTTCAGTTATGCTAGTTTATGAAGACTTACAAGTCAGCTTAAAAAATGAGGATTTAAATTTGAAGCTTGTCTTTTGCTGTGCCCTAGTGAAATCACTTCAAAACACCCCTGAGGATATTTGGTCCATTGCATTATCATACTGCTATCTATATACAATCATCTATGCATTATCATATAGGAGACCACTTATGTTGTGACACAGATGTTTATATAATGGGGAAAGAGTCATAATCTTTGCAAGTATCCCTGCAGATAAACTGCAAAGTCTGTGAGACTTTGTACAATAGGAAATCTGATAAAAGGACATAGAAACCATAAACTAGAGAACTCTCATGCAGTAAGTATTCACAGAGAGGAAAGAAAAGCTCTGTTTGAGCTGTATTGTGATGATGGTGAACACAGGATCAATCACTGGCTGCCACTAAGCTATTGAAATAAAATAAATGTAATGTAGAAAAGAAGAGTAGTAATAACTTCCTTAGCAGAGTCTGCATTTCCCAAATACGTGCTTATATAGATACTGACATTGTTACATACATATCTATGTACACAGACAGCTAGAATTTAATAATTACTGGTCTTAGTCAGACTATGTATACTCTAAGATGTTCTCATTGTCATTTCAATAGGATGTTTAATGCCTGAGAATGGTGCCAGTATGCAGTAAGCCTCTCATGTTATGGAGTAATATACCATTGCTTATAATATACATGTTTATGCAGCCAACTCACTTGTTATGATCTTCTGGGTAAAACAGGGAGAAAATTTCCCATTCATGTTTAAGTAGAAGGAAAGGAGATTTCATTTTCACAGACAGATCAAAAATCTGTTTATTTTACACAAACTTTAATCACATTTTAGCAGAGCCTCAAAAGAATAAATACTGCTTTACACATGCAAATATTCATGAAAAACAAAGCAAAGCAAAACAAAACAAAACAACAACAACAATAACAAAACATTTAAATGGTTCAGTTTGCATATTCTGAGTTATTATTTTAAATTATTGGAGGGAAAGTAATATCAGTTTTGCATAACAGTAAGATGTTATGACTCAAAAGATGACCAAAGAAGTGCTGTAGAACATTGATACAAATAAATTTCTACTTGTGGGAAAGACAGCCTGCATTTCTGAGTAACATCAGGAGATGTACTGTGGCTTGAATGATAGCCAGAGTGGAAGGTTAACTACAAGAGGTTATTTGAATATATCAAAACAGATAAGAACTAAAAAAGAACATGAGGAGAATAGGGAAGGATTATCCAAGCAGCAAACAGACTGAGGGTATTAGAAGTGCAGAATAGGCTGTTAACTCTGGAGTACTCCACCAATGAGTAAACAGGGAAGGAAATTCACAGTGGGAAGTAGGAAATATAGACTGTTTTGTCTCTCAGCTCTGTGTGCCTGTTGTCAAGGTTGCCCGCTATTGCAGAAGTGTGAAATAAATTATGATTCATAGTGACTTCCTCCTGAGGCCAGGCTATTGAAAATGAGAATTTCTCACATTTATCATAAGAGAAATACTGTTAATCCAGATAATATCTTTAAGTTTTTTGAGGATAGTGATTTCATTTTTTTTCCAAAGGTATTCCCTTGATTTAGCATTATCTCAGGTCCAAAACTATCTGAGTTCATGCTAAATCTCAAAAAGCTGAAAGAAGCAAATCAAAGTAGAATTATAGAAACATAAAATGTTTTGAATTGTAAGTGATCTAAAAGATCACTTACTTCCAAATGCCCAGCCATGGCCAGGGTTGCTAATGACTAGGTAGGCGGCTCCATCAATGGCAGCTTGAATGCCTCCAGTTTTTGGAGCATCCAAAGCTTCTCTGGGCAACTGATTTCATTGCCTCACCCCATTCACAGTGAAGAATTTCCTTCTAATATTTAATCTATATCTTCCCTTTTTAGTTTAAAATCATTCATCCTTGTCCTATAACTACTGTATGAAGTCAGTCCCCATCCTGCTTGAAAGCTCCCTTCAAGTGCTAGAAAGCTGCAATGAATTGCCCCTAGAGCATTCTTCTTCCAGTAGCTGAGGTCTGCTGCTTTGGAACTGGCACAGCTGGAGCTATAGAGACAATTCTCAAGGTACAAGGGGGTTTAGGCAGTTTTCCTTTCCCTGGGGAAGCCTGAGAGAGCAACCCAGTTGCAATCACAAGCTCTCATGAGAGGCTGAAGTGGTGTGGGAATCGCCGAGACAATGGAAACTGCACCCAGGTCTTTTTCAAAAGTCTCAGGGAGCAGCAGCAGGCACAGAGAGATGGAGTCAGTGTGTGTATCACATGGGCTGTTCAAACGTGGACAAATCATAAACCACCCATTCATGGGTCTGCATAGCAAGGAGGCATTGGCCCAGTAAGTCAGAGTCAGCAGGACAGGCTTTGTCTGTCCGATACAAGCAGGATAGTGCGTTCCAGAACTACTGCAATCTGTTTAAACATAAAGTAAGCATTTGCCACCCATTCATGGAAGGAGGCTAGTCATCTCAATGTTCAATGAGTAATAAGGGCAAGGGAGAAGATGGTATTTGACTTGAGGGTAAGGTAACTGAACTTATTTTTCTCAGACAGAAATACTCCAGGGCAAGATAATCATAGTCTTTTTGTAGCTAAAGATGGAGCAACGGGGCATTGTTTCCTTAATCTTCCTTTGAGTGTTAGGAGCAAATTGTTGTGATTTTTTATTTCATTTTTTATTTTTTAATGTTTCCAACCCCCTTCCCCAGAAGAGATTGCTCCACATTTTGAGGCATGATCATTAATGAAAAAAAACAATGAGGGAGGGAATCCACTCCTTGACCTCTTAGAAAAGGTGCCAAACCCTCCTCCATGGGAATGGAGTGAGCACAGAGTAATTGGTCCATCTTAGAGGAAATCATGGATCATATAAATTCCCTCCACAA
Source organism: Oreortyx pictus (assembly GCA_036925125.1). Lineage (NCBI taxonomy): Eukaryota > Metazoa > Chordata > Aves > Galliformes > Odontophoridae > Oreortyx > Oreortyx pictus. The sequence goes on from JAUPFR010000004.1 coordinate 55,993,106, forward strand.
GAAAACATGTATGGGGTAGGGAAAGGGAAAAGCAATCACTTGTGCATTCTAGGAGCTGCTTTTACTCTTCCGTAGAGATCCTCAACCAACAGCACATGGCAGAAACTCAAATTATTCAGTCCTTGCAGGTATTGGTCATATACCTGCAGGACCAAGTGGAAGATCTTAGACGACAATTAAAGATAAAAAAACATTTAAAAGTGCTTCAACAAGTCCTTACAGAACAGTTGATTAATGAGAGGGAGATTAGTGGTAGTTCCCCAGAGAGTGACTTTAATCCAGGAGAAAGTCTAGATGATGTGAGAGCCAAAAAAGACAAGATAGAAAACTATGCCATTCTCTGCCGTCCAGTAGAGTATGCATAAGAAGAAAGTAAAGGTGGATACTTCGATGTTAGTACCAAGGTGTTCCCCTATTCTTCTACTGAGCTGTGGAAGACAAAAACTTTCTTTTTGTCTCAAAGCTTGCTTCATGAGGCCTTTCTGATGATAAGACTCTAACTGCCAACTGCAAATTATTTAGGGGGTGTCACTGTGCTACAGTGTCTCTGCTTACGGTTGTAAAGATCAGCAGAAATAGGGGCAAGTAGTCTTTTTTGGGGTATGATTTGGAGAAGCTGATCAATGCAAAAGACAATAATGATTGTGTGTGGCAATGAAGGCACTACTCCCTGCTGGCTTATCTGTTGGGCCAGGTATGTCACACTAACAGAGAAAAAAGAAAAAAAACTGAGAAATGGGGGATAAAAGGCCTTCACTAAACTAAGGACTTTGGAGAAGAACTCCCAAAGAAAACAACCTTTGACGGAGAATTCCCTGATGGGAAAACCTCTTTGGAAGAACCCCCCAAGGCCTTCTTGCTGCAAAGCTTCCTGGCTTTCTCCCATCCCCTGCAGTGACCAGACAAATTCCTGAGATCAATGGACCTACTATGAACATTTCTGGATCCACGATGGTGGTTATATCTCTTTTTCTTTCTACCAAGACTCCTTGCTTTTTTATCTCTTTTCTATTGTTCATCTTCCCTTCCCCATATCCCTAAGCAACTGGGACTTGTAATAAACTGGTTGGGCTAACATTTGACCCTTTGTGTCTTAATCTCACCATCGGGTGTACATAATTAAAAAGAACCTCTGCTCCCTCCAATAAATGTGAGTGGGACATGAGCTGGCCAAATTAAAGAATGATTTTGGTCACACCCCTAGGAAATCAGATACAGAGAATGTGTGGAAAGTCTTTCTCATAGGGGGAGATCTGATCCTGTTGACAGAAAGAGAATCAGAGGGTTATTGGGGACCTGAAATAATTTTCACCACTGGCAACCACTATGCCCTGTGGCCCCTAACTCAAAGAGCTGCTTATTGGGACTATTATCTCCCAGGACAACCGGTGTTGGTTGATTTGCCCCACATTGTTCCTGTCCCTTTAATCCACAAAGAGGATACAAATACATCGGAAAGGCTCAAGACCATCGAGGGAAAATGCACACAATTAACAATCTGGATTTCACCTACCTTCTAATCTTGGTTCATCTGGGACCAGGAAATTTTTTTCTTTTGTTTTCCAGCTATGTTTCTTCTAACCTTGGTTCCTCTGGAATTGGGAAGTTCTCTTTTTTTTTTGTTTTCCAGATGCTAACAAATTCTGATCCTCTTGCTGTACCTCACCAGTTCTTTTCTCACCCTGCTCCTTTCCCTGAGATAACTGTGGCATCATTAGAGTAACTGTCTTGGGTTGGCATCTTCTCCAGATTAATATTTGTAATTAGTTATGCTGACGCTATTCCACTCACTGGCCATGATCCCATGCTCATATTGGGCATAGTGGGTCTATGAGACTGAATTCTAATTCTAACAGAGACTTAATCCTTTCACCCACAGTTAAGCATAGTAATGAAATATATTCAGGAAATGAATGGGAATGGGATAGTACTGGCTTATTCCCCCAGCTCCTGGGAGATGCAGGACAAAGAATAAACATGGAGTGTCAGAAGCAATGAGTAATTTATATGCAGCACAACACTCCTGCAGTCTTCCCTATCAGCAATGAGAACCAAAAAGTGGCTCTTATCTAATGCATTATATCAATAGGGAAGAGCTAATATAAAAGACCACCAGTTAATTGTAGATGCACTTGCCATAACTCAAAATACTATCTCCCTACCTCTTAGTTGTAGGAGGTAAAGGAAATTCAAAAGGTAATTTAGGACAGTGCAAACAAGTTTGAAAGAGAATTTCAATCTTGGTGGCATCTATCTAATTTTACCTATGAACGTGTTAATAATTATGCTACAGCTTTTGTTCTAAAAATATGCAATGCTTCAGATTATATTATATACTCAATCATTGTTCTGGAACTGAACCACAACAGAACTATATCTGACCTATTAGAACACAGAGCATGGGCTCAATAAAATGGAAACAAATAGCAAACTATTGATGTTAGTTAATGCACTGTACAGAAACAACAAGGATTTATCTGTGAGAGTAATACCATCACAGGTCAAGATATTGTCATGACACTGAGAAAAATGTGTCATTTTGAGATTCATCCAAGACTATGGACAAAAAAAAATCTAATTACTTTACACCAAGATAAGAAAGAGATACACTGGGTACTAGAGAGTGTGAAGAACGAAGAAGAACGTCACTGGTGGGAAACACTTCTTGTACGGTCACCAACAGCATGAGGAGTTTTTAATTCTGTGCTTCACCCAGTTGTGATCCTATCTATCCTAACATTGATCTTTTTATTGCTTTAATCGTATTATGTGTAAAAGTCTGGCATATGCTAAAGTGCCTAACCCAACTTGAATTTCCCAAGGAATCCAGAAGTTGGCCTAGGTGTTAGCCTGGCCTCTTGACAATCCATGGATAGGGTGAGTTCTGTTATACACATTTTCAACACTCACATTTTGACTTTGTTTGATCCTTTGCTTTATTTGATTTATCTGAATGTTACATGGACCTTTCCCTTTTCTCCTCATTCCCCTCAATGGTTGTGTTTTGGTTTGTTTTTGTTTTTGTTTTATTTTTCTTAATAGCTCCATGGGACAGTGTTAACAAGCTTTAAGCCACAGGATGGTGTTAGAAGCTGGAATGACTTCTGGCTAAATGCTTCTTCAGCACCACCCATTCAAGACACAACCTACCCATCAATCTTCTAAAAACCAGCATGATGACAGTGGTAAGAGGACAGATGTGCTATTCCTCCTGATGAACAAAATGCGGCACCCCGATAGCTACTGTCACCATAAGGAAGAGGACATGATGCCCCTTATAACTGCAGTAGGCAGAAGTGCCCCTGACTACCAGCTGCTGATGGAGAGGATAAAACCTTTCATCACCAGGTTTCCCCTCACCTCTAATAAAGGATGAAAATTCTCCTACTCCTTCTTTTACTGTTACTGTATTAATAAAAGCTTTTTGTTTTTTACTGAACTACCCAAAATAAATTCTAGCTGGGCTTTTGGCCTTCTGATTCACTCTCTGCCTGATTATTTGCTTACCCCTTCTTTGAGAGTTCATAAACTCTTTTCCAAGTTCCTTAAGAAACTGTTCATAGAGTCTGTCCTGCTGGTTTGACTTTTGGCTCACTGGGACATCCTGGCCTTGCACTTTCAAATTTTCATTCCTAAAGAGCATAAAGATTTCCTTCACTTCTTTAACTTTCACAATTGCCTCTGAAAAAGGAATAGATCAGAAGTGAATGAAAAACATGAACTACACACTGAATTGGTTATCTCTGAAAGTCACTGAGGTACTGGAAGCAACCCCTATGAGAGATAGAACACTGCTGAATACAACCTTTTCCAAAATGTCTGGGAAGAGGCAAAAGGACTTTTGCTTATTACATCAGTATGTATTTACTTTTAACTTCCAATATTTTTCTGAGGTGCACTTCACTGATATCTATGCTGGTGTAAGGTGAGAGTTTGTGAGCTGTCTACATTAATTGCTGACAAAATGCAGTCTTTTCACAGAGTCCCTCACCAAGTAGTATCTGGAAGCCCTTTTATTTCATTCTTTCAAGTACTTGAAAAAAGTAGATTTTCTATTGTTTTTGTTATTACTATTGGTTTTTTGTTTTGTTTTGTTTTGTTTTTCCTAATCCACATTCTTGGCCATTAGATTATAGACTAAGGTGATGTGCTTTTCTACCACAAAGGAATATGAGCTAAATGAGTATAGTTTTGATTGTGAAATATAGTTCTAAGCTACAAACTGGATATCATAGTAATTGTACTTCTAATGCTATGAGCTTTAACAAACCATTTAAATCGCTTACGTTTTATTTTCATAATGAAAAATGCTGTATTTATGACTTTGAAAATGAGAAAGAGAATAATTTAAGTTTGAGTATTCAGGAAATAAACAAGTACTAAAGTTCAGGTCATAATTAGGAATGTCACCAAATCAAGACACTGTAAGTAGGATGTCATGACTTCCAGAGTCATTAAAACTCATTTCTTCCTATTTGAGATGAAAATGAGAAATGTAAGCTGAAATAAACTAACAAGCTTTGAAAGTTTCTCTGGAGACTTAATGAACTCCAGGAGAAGAAAAGAAATTTCACAATTTTTATAGCTCAAATAAAGTTTATATTTCGTACAGTTACTCTCTTAACCAGAAAGTCCAATAAAGAGTCCCAGTGCACAGCAGAACCATAATTCTATTACACAGATAACTTCAATCAGCATATTTCAATGATGAATGGGCTAACTATTCTAGAGAATCACTTCATGAAGAAAATGAATCACTTACTTATTCTGGGATGTGTTTACACCCCATGCCCTTAGCTGGGCAGTGTCAAAAGGACTCATTCAGTCCCTATTAGCCACTTCAGCAGTGAAACTCAGACTACTCCCTGTATCTGGGATTCAAATGCAGGATTTTTTTAAAAAGAGTTTGTTACCATTACTATTTAATTCTCTACAACTTTAAACTTGTGTCTTCCCACCTCACACAAACACATAATTAGTCATCAGAATAGGTATCTTTCTCATATTCTCTATCTGCCCTGAGTTCCCAAGCTCACAGGAAAGTATCAGAACTTGTCATCTCTTCAGCTCCTATATCATAAGTCTGACTAGAACAGATCCGGAGGAGAATAAAAATTACTTTTCTTTCCCCTGAACTTAGCAGTGATGTTTTCCAGTGAGTTAGGGATGTGTCATCCAAGGTTACTATAGGAAAGATCTGTTGCAGCACTGGAGCATTACAGTTGGATATTTCCATCTTTACAAGCTATTAAATCACTATACAAAAAGATCTTGTCTGACTGCGGTGGATTCTTGATTAAGCTGACAAAGATGAAAGAACTGGGATGGCTTTTTTCATTCATTGTTACTGGATTTTAAGCAATAACACCCTGTCAGAGCATTTAGGTGATATGATTCCCTTGAGTTGTTCAGTGCTGTTAATGGAAAGATTAACAGATGTCATATGGAAGATAGTGTTTTCACTGCTGATATTTTCAGTAGGAATGCTGTTTTTCCAAATCCTCTGTTCCTTTCACTCTTGCTGTAATGACAATGCCTAACCTTACTTCTACTTAATAGAACAGTGATGTTTGTTTCAGATTATGTCTTTCTGGATGGCAACATTTGCTCCTGCCCCATTTCTCTTAATGCTAAGAGCTTTAACATTGTGTTCAGCTGCATCCATTCCAATAGCAGCACTTCATCTGACTTTTTTTGTTTTGTGTAACAGTAACCATCCTGCATTTTCTGCTGTAGATTTTATTCTGGCTACATTATAACAATCTGATCTAGCTTTCGCTCAAAAAGAAGCTATCTGCGGAAAGTTGAGTGGCAAAGAATTGACAGGTTTTCCTATCCTTCAATTTTCTTCTATTTTGCATGTATTGTATCTAGAGAAATAACTATATATAATGAATATTTTAAGTAAAAAATAGAAAATGAGATAGTAACAAATCCAGCCCTTTTTGATTTTGTTTGTATATGAGTTTTCAGTTTTCAGTTCAGAATTTTGAAGAAATTACTGCAATGTTGTTATGAAAAATTAGATTTTTAAGTTTTGGGAAAAGGTAATTTCTAGTAATATCTAGTAATTTTGCAGAATCTTTCCAATAAATATTAAATTAATTTATTTGTCTTAAATTTCAGCTGACATAATCATGTCTTATTTTTAATTTCATGTCTTAATCTGAATTACAAAGTTGAATAGCCGTTTGCAACAGCAAAATTAAGCCCAACACGTTTAAGTGGAATACAGAAAAAGAAGCTATTTATGCCTGCAAAAATCTTTACAGGATTGTTGGTTTGATCAGTGCTAAATATTAAGAAGGATTTGTTCAACACATTTAATTATAATTTGTCTTCTTTTCCTGAACTCTTGTCATACTGAAGGGAAACACATATTAACCAAGAAGAACAATCTGTAGGGTTACTGTCTGATGCTGACTGCAGTAATGTTAAACCATAAGAAGGAAAAAAAAACAATAAATATGACATGGTAACAATGATTTTATCTTTAAATAAATAAATTAAAATATTGAGGCCCTCTGAGGTTACCTAAATGGTGATCTCCTTCAGAAATACTCTTTCTTTGATTATTTTTTATCACTGTCATCTGCAGTTTGGATACTACTGAAATGGAGTATGGAACATGTTGTTTAAAAATCATTTTTCTTTCAGATGTTCATTAAGTAAAAATTAGAAAGCAATTAAAAATTTCATGGTTAATACAAGTTGATTTGAAATTCCTGGGGAAGGTCAAAGGATACCAGCTTTCGTTGGTCCATGTTGAAGACTGGATTAGATAACAAGCAAATAGTGGTTTTACATGGATGAACTGCTTAATGAGGAGTAACAAACTGTTACTTCTTTGCAACAGAAATTTTCTACCTAACTAATCTAATGTTTCAGTGAACCATAGACTAACTTGAAAACAGACGCTATTTTCTTTCTCTTTTTTTCCTATTTCTGTCGTTAACTCTGTTGGTAATCAGAGATTTGATAGATGAGCTGGTATATTTTAATGGATTGGGGCAGTAATTACTAGAAATGTACCATTTTTTTTCTATGGTGTATTGTAGCCAAAACTCCCAGAATCACAGAATCACAGAATTGTAGGGATTGGAAGGGAACTCTAGAGATCATCGAGTCCAACCCCCTGCCAAAGCAGGTTCCCTAGACCAGGTCGCACAGGTAGGCGTCCAGGCAGGTCTTGAATATCTCCAGAGAAGGAGATTCCACAACCCCCCTGTGCAGCCTGTGCCAGTGCTCCGTCACCCTCACCGTAAAGAAGTTCTTGTGCACATTCGTGCGGAACCTCCTGTGCTACAGTTTCTGTGTGTTTCCCCTTGTCCTGTCTCCACACACTGCTGAAATGCTCAAGGCATTGAAAAAAGGCTGGGAATATCTGAAACATGACCGAGCAAAAGTCGATCAGGAAACATCTCAGATGTGCTTTAAAATTAGTAACTACTATGTACAGCAGCTAGAAAATGTAGCACACTGTCTTTAACTAAGACATTTTCCAGTTGTGGTTGATGGTACCAGTTCCCTATAGCTCTGTCATGAATCAGTTAGAGGCTCTGATCAGATTACTGGATTTTGGAAAACGCCTCCTTTATGGAGCCTTCCTAGATAATTTCTGAACAGTGCTGGATACCCATTGACAAACTGGGCTGTGGACAGCTTTTAAGAAGACTGCTGGTCAGCCTCACAACTTCCAAAGCTGTATCTGGTGGTAACTAACAAAAATTTCCTAAGCTGCAGCACACACTGCGAGTTTTCAGTTCTTTATCTCTCCACTGTATTTTTTGTTTGTTTGATTGGTTTGTTGGTTGGTTTTGTTTTGTTTTTTGTTTTTTGTTTTTTTTGCCTGTCCTTCACTTAAATACTGAAATCACAGCTTCCCTTTTACTCTGACACTGGGGCAGTTGAGAGCAATGAACATGTGAAAGATAGAGCATCAACAGCTGGAGCTGAGGTAGAGCACATAGAAAAATAAAGACCTTACAATTTGCTTTGGTGTTCTTCCTTTATCAGGATTTGGACTAGCCTAAATGCAGCCCTTGCGGACTGCATTTCATTGGCTATTCTGTTTAAAATTACCATGGACTTTTGAAACAAAACTCCAAATGTTTCCTCTTAGCATGTATTAGCTTATCACACATCAAATTATTTTAAAGGAAATAGCACAAGAAATTCTGATCAAAATACACATCAAACATTAATGGTCACATAAGGCTAACATCAGGAAAGCTAGCCAGTGAAATGCATGAATTTCCAGGACCATTGTGGACACTGAATATTTCAGATTCACCAAAACTGTGGCTGATGGCTCTTGAGAGATTGTGAGTGTTGTAGTTCTAGGGCTGATTTCCTCCAAAAATGCCTACACATACTCTTAGTCAGGGGATTCAGATGCAAGGGGTGGTGAAGAAAAGTGGCAGGCTAATGCTAAGGAGATCACAGAACTCTCAATCACTGGCTATGAATCTGTAAGCCCTTGTAAGCAGATGTGGTATGTATTGTCTTTGGTACTGAAATGTATTTGTGTTAATGCTTAACACTGGGTATTAAATTCATACTACTACTTTTTTTTTTTTTAACTTTCTTTTTATTCATGAAATCTAAGTTTAGACGGACAGTCAACACTGAGGCTAAGACTTGTCAATAAAAAGAAGTTATTGTTGTCTGTCTAACTCATATAAAGACTGTCAAATGGAAGGTGGAAATGAAAATGTGCATTCACAGCTCAAGATGGTTAACATATTAGACAAAATCAGATATTAAAGATAGCTGATCTGCAGCCACTGCCGGAGTTTGTTAGATAGATCTGAGATGGTTATGCTTTACTTCAGACTGAATGTTTCTGTATGCTACCTATTGAATTTTGTCCAGTTTAAAGAATAATCCTGGACATGCTGGTTAAAGAAGTCTTGTGATGTAAAATTATACTTTATATAGAGGTTTAAAGTGTAGGTCAGTGTGATGTCTATGTATCAGATAAGCTCTTACATAATTCCTCTTGACATAATAATGTTACTTTGCCTTGACTGAGATATCTGAATCTAGTCCATCATGCTTAGAAGTGTTTTTACATATATTATGACAAAGAGCATATGAGTTTTATAATTGCTTCAGGGCTTTTCAGAACTGCAAGGGAAAACAACAATTTTCTGCATGAATGTTTCATTAAAAAATCTTCATACCTGTGAACTATGTAAATTAGCAAAAACAAACAAACAAACAAACAAACAAACAAACAAAAAACCCAGACCCATGTAGATTATGCAGTAACATTAGCAAAAGTGGACTAGTAGTTGCTATCTGCATCTTGTCACCTTCACTGACTATTGGAGACACTCTGCAGAACGTACTTTATTTTCCATTTTCAGCATATAAAATCATTCTGTCCTTTGTTAAAACAAGGACATAAGCAATAGGAGGGAATATAACATAAATTAGATGAAAAAAAAAAAAAGAAGAAGATAAGACTAGTTACTGTACAAAGAAAAATATAGCAAATTTGCCTGATGGAGTTAATTCAATTTTTTTTTCCAACAAGATTTATTATATTTTTAATGAGAGATGACATCCTAGATCCTGAGTCAAACACAGATTGAATACAGGCTGAAATACATTTACTTTTTACTCATCTATAACTGACTATAAAAATCCCCCACAATGCTCCTTTCAGTGTGCTACAAAGACACGAAAAGTATAAAGAGACTAGAAGGTAGCTTTTGCAATGTTTTCCTTTTCTTTATTTTTTTTTTCTTTTTAAAGGAGAATATCTCTTCTAATTCATATAAAACTACTTACTCAGATTTGTCACCTTATGTTTTCTTTTGATGTCTTTGATATTCATAGAAATAGAACTCACCTAAGCTAACATCACTATTCTATATAGAAAAATCAAATATTAACTACACAACCATCCTTCCCTACGGTCTTACAGGATCTGAGGGACACTTGGAGGATCCAGATGAGTCACCATTCAAAAAGTTTCTCTACTGTAAAATCATTTAAGCAATAATATAAAAAAATAATTTACAAAAATCCCACCTCAAGTAATGCAAAGTATTCAAGTCCGTGGAGTAAAAAGTTCTGCTCTGACCCATAGTAAAAAATCTAAAAATAAGTTTGTTGTAATTAGAACATATTAAAACTAATTCCCCTCTAGTTCTCCCCCAGAAATCCTCCTAGGACTAATTCATGTCTTGCCAAAGCAAATTCCTAAATTATAACAGTCTCAGTTGGGCAAGCCCCTACAGATGTTATTTGAATAATGTTGAAGAATCTTACAAATGAAATGAAAATGTTTTAGTACTTCAAACTTGTCAAGTTCAAAAATCACTCCAGTTTCTCACTTGTTTTTTTCTCAGGCAAGCCGTTTAGACTCTGACATATTTTCTCAGTATTACTTATCTGCCCTGACACAGTTTTTCAGTCTTCTTTTCTTTAACTGATATATTTTTCTTATTTAATTATTCTTTTTGTGCATAGACCTTTCACATTGGCTTATTCCACCTTAGTATAATGGATATTTTCCTGCCACTCCATTTAACTTTCCTGATAGCACTGCACAGTACTCAATTAGTATTTTCTATGACTGTGTAACATTGCGGAGTCATCCATTATGGGAGTCTCACGGTCTGTCAATCACTGCCCACCTCCCAGCTCTCTCTCACTTTCTCTGTGGTTTGTGGATACTCAGATCTCCCCATGGCCTTATCCCAGTTGGCCTGGCTAACCTAGTCCTTGTTCAGATGCCATTTGGAGAGCTCATCAAGGTGCTTTCCAAGGCAAAATGTGTCAATACAAGTCACGTATAAGACTGATGTGAATATAACTCACACTCACAGGTCCTGTCCTACTCAGATAAGGGAACTCTCCATAGTGCTCAGCTAAGGACTGGTTCACACCCACAAGGTTGTCTTATAATACATGCTTTGTGGCGCTGGTTCCCTGCTCTTCCTAACAGCATGGTCTTACATGGGGAAGGAGGGAAGACTGTTTATATGTTCTAAATGAAATTTTTCCTTCCATTTGTCCCACCTTCTTTTCAGGATGACTACCTTTGATTGTAATCTTGCTCACTGCTCCCATAAAGAACCTGTTGCAGCTGACTGCTGCCTGTTTCTTCTCTGCCAATGCACTGCCAGCCACAGCAAATGCTTATAAATTTTTCTAGTCTCTTTTTCTTCCAAGAAGCTGGTAATTACTTTAGATTGCAATGCTTGATTTTTTTCCCCCTAAAACTCAACCTCAAATTCTGCCTGTCTGCTGTCCACAGCAAATATCATTTCTTGCATCATTTTGGACTGTTATCTTACTTAATGTCCCAAAACAATCACCTTCCAGGAACTTCCATTTGTACTGAGTAACTACTTTTCTGTAGAAAACTAATTGCTTTGTTGAAACTTTCTTGCAGAAATCATTATATGAAAATGAACTGGTTTATTTTTAAAACTATTATGAAATTGGCTGAATTGGTTTGGTTTCACTCTTTCCACTCACTCTGACTCTCACCACTTGATAGTCTAAAGAATAAGCCCCCAGTTTAAACTAGCAATCAGTGTCACAACCATGACCATGGGTATTTTCTCTTTTCCATGAGTTCAGTGACTACTTCAGTTGGATACTTTGGAGAAGATCTAGTAAACGTCCCCTACAACTGTAGTTTGGTTCACACAGAGAGAACAAGAATAAGCAATGCAGCAAAACCAGTAGCTGTGATCAGATTCACCGTCAAAACAATCCAAGCTAATTTGTTCACTGAGGTCTCCAGGGCACAAACCAAGAAGACTCTTTGTAACACAAGCTGTAATGGACTATTTAAAAGTGTAGAATGAAAAGCATACTTTTTGAGGTCACAGAAGATTGATGAGTAATGAAACAGAAAATAAAATTTGCACCCTTGTTTGGTGTGAATATTACTTGACCAGATATTTTGAATTTCATATTTGTTCTGAAGTTTATCCACTGTTTGTAGTACTTTGAGGCAGAAGAAGAAAGTTATACTCATGGGATAAAGTACAGTTTTGGTAAGATACTGTGAACTGTGAAGAATGCATTTTACCCTAAATGATTTTTGTTGTTATAAGAGACTGTAACTCAGTAAAGATTGATGAAAAGCACCAGGCTCACTGTGTAGTCAGCTCTTGTAGTACAGCAACTATGTATCAAAAGAAACAGACTTCACTTTGAAACCCAGAAAATTGGGCTGTGAAATATCTTGAGTAATTTTTCTCGTTAAGTATGTTGTTTTTATTTTTTCTTTTTCTTTTTTTCTGTCAATTGAAGTGGAACACAAATAAAATAATCTCTCTTAACCTTATAGACCTAACATTTTAAGTTTGGGGCTTACAAAAGCAAAAAGGAATGTGAAAAAAATATACTGAAAGTATTTTTTTTTTAAATATACTGAAAGCTAGAATGAAGTCCAGGGAAGAATATTCTTGTTTGCTCAGAACTGGCTTCCTATTACTATCCATATCATAATGACACAACTGTCTATAAATTCTCTCCATTCATTTATTTTCCTCATTTTGACTGCAGGCATGTTATCTAATAGCTCCCTAGATTTTACACAGTCAGAAAAGATAAAGTCACAGTGGGCAAATGTAAAACTGGCACCACCTGAATACCTTTTAACACTTGCTTTTGTCAGTGATATGACTGAAATCATTGACTACTTTCCAGCAGTACAGAAGCATACAGTTCCTAGTAAAGTCCCTTAATGGGTCAGACCATTAGAGTGCACAACTCAGTGCATTCAAGCATGCCTCTTTCATACTAATTGTGTCCAATCAAATAACTAGATCGGTACAGACTCTAAATCATTCAGTCTTGTTAAAATGCCACTGCCAAAGCTCATTGTGCAATTTTCAGGGTGTAACTGCTTCATTCTTTAATATGCTCTAGAAATAAAGCAAGAAGGTGGCTAAAAATTCCTTTGTGTGTTTCTAGCTGAATCTCATCTTTAGCTTAATTACTAACTTGTTAGATTTTCTGTCTATCATATGCCCTAATATTGTTTTGATACATTGTTGTTCAAGGTGTTTAAATAATGCTATGATTAAATTCAAACGTATGATTCTATCCATGTGACTTACAATGGCAGCTCTGAATCTTTTGTAGCAACTTAAGTATTTTTCCAGGAATAACTACTTCTGTAGTCAATAAATCAATCTCACTTCTATCTTGTCTTCTGCTGCCACATACCTACACTTCTGAAACACTAGGCTGTGCCAGGTAACAAAAGGGCTGAGCAGTGAACTTGAGCAGAGAGAGACTCCATTTCTTTCTCAGCAGGCATCCTGTGATCACTGCAGGTTAGGGTTCAAGTGCATTAGCAGAAAGTGGGAAGCTGACATATGAATGGTAAACTGCTTCTAGCACTTTTACCCCTTTTTCCTGCTTATTCAAGTAACTGAAGGGCAGACAGAGTTGTACTTCCATTAGTCAGATTGAACTTGAATAAAACATTGCCTTTGATGGATATTATCCACTAGGTTACTTTAGAAAGTGCTATCTGCATAACTTTTGTGAATTACTTCTAAGATGCCATGAAACATAATCACTGTCAGATGATAACCAGGCATTTAAGTACCTAAAAGGTCAAAATGTGAATTTAAAATTCTTAACATTGTGAAGTTGCCTAGTCTCCTTGATTCCTTCTAGTTTTATGCAGTGTTAAATTAACTCTTCTCTTACTAAAACATTCAAATATATTTTCATTACAATTGAAATAATGAGCTGAGAATGTAAGACAAAGACAATATTCCTATTCTTTAAAAAGCAAAGATTGGACTGTTATTTTTAAGCCTGTGCCTGAGCCTAAATGTTGAATCAATTGCTCTTTAAAGTGGCAGTATAAAGGAAAAAACATTGTACAATTTTAACCAAGGGCTGCTCCGAAAATACTGCCTCCCATTTATTATGTTGGCCCATAATATCACAGGCAGATGTTGGTGGTGTGGCAATAGATACTGAACTTCACTGCCAATATTCCATTACATTTTGCTCATATGTGACAGGTGGCTGCAGAGGAACACTTCGACAAAATGGTGTCAAACATGAAAGTACTTATGAAGAAAAGGAGTGAAATTGACCTCTTCCATGTGAAAAAGATTGCATTCACTGACATTCCATACCATTTTAAGACCACAGAGGACATTTCTTAATCTCAGCTGGACTGTCCAAGCACATTCACTGTATAGTCTGGATTTGGTGTCTTCCAACTTTCATCTATTTGGGCTGATGGAAGATGGACTGCACGCAGAACATTTCCTAGAAATTATGCCATTACTGCAACTATGAATCAGTGGGTAACCTCTGCTGCTGCACATTTTTATGAGTGCAGCATTCAGGCTCTAGTTCTTTGCAGGTGAAAACGAGCAGCTAATGGTGATGGCTATGTTGAAAAACAGCGCTATGTTGCTGAGAATTGGCTTTGTCAAGTAGCGTTACAGTGTTCTTTGTTGTAGATTCATGGACATAAATAAAAGGCATGACTTTCAATGCAACCTCTGTTTGAGAAGCCTGATACTCCAGAAGATATCTAATTCATGAACATAAGTCAATGCTATTGTAATCATTTTTAAATTTTCATATTTCTGAGAGTATGTTTTAGCACAAAAACTTATTTTCAATCCCTAAATGCAGCAGCTGTCGTACAACATGAACTCACTTAACTATCAAGTTATCAAGATGAAAAATCAGAGTTTAGAAACAGATTTTAGTTTCAAGACTCTCGGGCACTGTTAACAGGGAAGAGACTCACTCAGCCAGAAAGACAACTTGTTTCAGTCCCTTGCACAAGCTGAAAACTGAGCTGTGGCCCTTACCATGACTGTGTTTGGCTCTCTGCAGAGGTGTAAAAGGCATTGTGAGCCCAGCTGCCAGTTCTGTGCTGTACAAGAGCCAGTTGCAGTAAAGAATTTTGGACTCTGTGAAACACAGATGTGGTGTGGGAATGAAAAAAATAGCTTTCCACAAGAAATAAAAAAATGTTTACTGCTAGAAAAGACACTGTAGAAAGGAAGTTAGTATATTCAAGAGAAGGTACAAGTAGAGTTTTAGCAGCCCAGGGGCCAACATGAGAGCTCTTCAAGAGCATTAGATGCTGCCTTTAGCAAGAATCCAAACATGATTTTTTACCCCTGCACTTCTGTTGCTTCTTTCTCCCAGGCTTAATCCTTTTTATCACAGCCTCTTTGTTAAATAGTGCCAAGGTCACAGATCTCTTACTTGGTTTTTGTAAAAAAGAAAACCAGAATTGTTCAATCTCTACAAACTATGTTTAATTGTAGTTATAATACTACAATTCCCTATTGCTTGTGATTCAGTGATTGCTTTTGGTACTCCAATTGCTGTCAAGAAACCTTCATGAGATAGACTGATGAGCTGTAATTGGTTGCTATGTACTATTTAAAATAGTTGAAGAAGCAGAAGTAGTTTTCCTCTATGTAGAATGTGGGATTGATTGCACAAAACATCTTTGAATGCAGATTGAGAGCTTATTGTTGAAAATTAGAGACCAAGACAACATAGTAAACTTCATGGTTGCTTTCTACTACAGAGCACCCAGTCAAGAGGATGTTGATGAATACTTTCTTCAGATCTAGAAATAACACAGTTCCAGGCTCTGATTCTGCTAGGTGGCTTCAACCACTCCAACATCTACTGGAAAATTATTAAAGAAAACTACAAGCAGCTCAGGAAACTACTGTCATGTTTTGAAGACACCTACCTAGTATGGTTGATAAAGAGCCCAAACAAAGCAGATGTGTTGCTGACCTGCTTCTCATCGGTGTATAAGAATCAGCGAGGTCAAGACTAGAGTAGCCTGGTCTATGGTGATCATGAATTGGGAGGGATACAAGATGGGCAGAAGGTAAATTCTAGACCATAAGTCTTCAAAAAGCCAGCTTTTTGGCTGTTTAGGCACTAGTGTGTAGGATCTCATGCGAAACTGCCCTAAGAGATAAAGGAACTAATAATAACAGGGAGATATTTAAAGGCATTTTTATTAAGGCTTTTAAATTCTCAGTCCTGACATGCAAGAGGTCAGGCAGTGAAGTCAGGAGCTTGGATGAAACAAGACCTTTCAATAGCAGCTTTCTAGTACCTGAAGGGGGCCTACAGGAAAACTGGAACGGAAATTTTTGTGAGGGCAGGTAGCAACAGGATGAGAGAAAATGGTTTAATACTGGAAGAGGATAGACTTATACTAGATTTTAGGAAGAAATTCTTTACTGTGAAGGTGGTGAGACACTAGAACAGGTTACTCAGAGAGGTTGTGAATGCCCCTTTTCCCTGGAAGCAATTCAAGGTCAGGCTGGTTGGGTCTGTGAGCAACCTGGTCTAGTGGGAGGTATCCCTGTCTATAGTAGGGGATTGGAAATAGATTATCTTAAATGTCCCTTCCAACCCAAACCATTATATGGTTCTATGATAAGACTTATCCAAATGAGAAATACAAATACATAGTTAGAGTATGTAGGGATTGTAGTCCCCAAGCCCAGGAGTGAAGGGAAAAACTGAGAAAAGCCACAGCACAGTTGGAGCTGTATTTAGCTAGAGATGTAAGAAAAATTAATTAAAAAAAAAAAAAGGGTTTATTCAAGTGCATACAACAATAAAGTAAGATAAATTAAACTCCACTGGTCTCTGCAGGAGACCTAACTACAACTGACATGAAGAAGGCAGAGGTACTTCAAGTAACCATTGCCTTAGTCTTCACCAGTGAGTGCTCTAGCTACACCATCTAATTCACATAATCCAAATGAAAAGGCTGTGAGGATGAAGTATAATCCACTGGAGAAGAAGATCAGATTTGAGATTGTCTAAGGAACAAGAATGTGTATAAATACATGAGCTCTGATGAGATTCATCAGAGGGTTTAGAGGGAACTGGGGGTTTGCACTAATAGGACCCAAGTGGTCCCTTTCAACTTAAACTCTTCTGTGATTCTGTGATTTTGTGATTCTGTAAAGTTGTATGTAACTAAACGTATGCTCGTGCTGTTAGAAATGCTTCAGTTAGGTAATTTGGAAAAGTTATCATCTCCCAGCTAAAACTCACCTGTTATCCCAGGTTCCTGCAGAACCTTACATTAGCCATTTTCACAACATTCACAATAAATTGGCCTGAATGCCAAATAGTTTCTGTTTCAACACATCTTCTAGCCAAATACTAGTCATTTCTCCAAATGTCCTGTCTCACACCTGTGATTAGGTGCATAAGCACAACAATGCATTTTCCAGAAAAGAATCACTCCTCATTCAGATTCTATCACTTTATTGGTGTATTCTTTAACTGGATAATTAGCATCATTTAAAAATTAGCTACATTTGTCATTTGAATGAGATTTGCTTTAACTTCCAACCATTCACTCTTGTTATGTCCTTCATAGGTAGTTTTAAGAGATCTTCAATTTCAGATGCTTTATCCCCCTGAAACACACAACATAATCAAGCTGTCTCTTCATTGGTATGACAAAGTAAACTGACTAACCACTCCATGACCCTTTCCTAGCTCTGGAAAGTAATTATTTCCATTCTGTTTGTTAACATATTATAGGTAAGAGGAAGGGCCTGTATGTAATGTTCCTGGACAGTAATGTTACATGCCACTCAGAGAGATTAATATGCCTTTATTATTCCTTCCCATTTTTATTTCTTTTTTTAATATATCTAAGTATCACCTAATACTTTAAGTCTTCTCTCCTCACCTCTCGAGAGAAGTGCTACATCCCTTTGATCATCATAGTGGCCTCTGGACCTTCTCTGACAGAGAATTGCAGAATTATAGAATCACATAATTATTTAGGTTGGAAAAGACCTCTGAGATCATCCTGTTCAACCATCAGCTCCTTACCAGCATGCCCACTGAACCATGTCACTCAATGCCACATCTATCCTTGAAACCCTCAGGGATGGTGACTTCACAACTGCCTTGATACACTGTTCCAATTTCTCCAATACTCTTTCAGATAACAATTTTTTCTTAGAATCTAACCTGATTTTCCCCTGCTGCAACATGAGGCCATTACCTCTCATCCAGTCACTAGTTGCCTGGGAAAAGGGGCCAACATCCACCTCTCTACATCTTTCTTCCAAGTAGCTGCATACATCAATAAAGTTTCTCCTGAGTACTCTTTTCTCCAGACTAAACAGCTGTTTCTCATAAGACTTGTGTTTCAGACCCTTCAATAACTTTGTTGCCCTTTTCTGGGCATGATCCTGGCCATCAATGTCTTTCTGATAGTGAGGGTCCCAAAACTGAGCACAGTGTTTGAGGAGCAGTCTTGCTGGTGTTGATTACAGAGGGAAGATCATCTATTTGCACCTGCTGACTACTCTATTTCTGAGACAAGTCAGAATACTGTTGAGCTTCTCGGACACCCAGGCACACTGTTGACTCATGTTCAGCTGACTGTCAGCTAATAGCCCTAGATCCCTTTCCTCTGTACAGCTTGGCAGCCACTCTTCCAAGTCTGTAGAGATGCACGGGATTGCTGTGACTTAAGAGAAGGATCCAACACTTGGCTTTGGGTCTTGACAATGGGTCTCAGCTATGTGATTTTAAGCCTGATCACGCCCCTCTGTAGGGCCTTTCTTCCCTCAAGCAGACAAACACACCCTCCACCTTGGCGTATTCTGCAGACTTACTGGGAATCTACTCAATCCTCTCATCGCTGTTGTCAATGAAGATGTTAAACAGAGACAGCCCCAATACTAACCTCTGTAGAACAC
This sequence comes from Oreortyx pictus, assembly GCA_036925125.1. Taxonomy (NCBI): domain Eukaryota; kingdom Metazoa; phylum Chordata; class Aves; order Galliformes; family Odontophoridae; genus Oreortyx; species Oreortyx pictus. The sequence continues at coordinate 56,011,846 of JAUPFR010000004.1, forward strand.
CACCATTAGGTGTTCACCACCTGGATTTAAAACCATTCACTGCCACTTTCTGGGCCTGGCTGTATAGGTGGTGTTTTAACCAATGAGGAATAAACTTGTCCAAGCCACGAGATGACATCTTCTCCAGAATGCTGTGGGAAACTAAAGCTAAAAGCATTGCAAAACATTATGTACTCACAGCTCTTCCCTAACTGTGACAAATCAATTGGTTATAGAAGGAGATGAAGCTGTTCAAGCAGGACCTGCTCTCCATGAACTTGTGCTGTCTAGGCCTGATCCCTACTGCTGAAAAATAGTAGAAAGTGTCAGAACAAACAGTTTTGCAAGCCTCCTCTGTACCTTTGAGTGGATCCCGTCTGGCACCATGGATTTGTGACAGGTAGATTAGTTTGTTGTTAACTGTTTTCCTCTGAACTGGAGGGAGTTTACACTGCTCCTCATCCTTGTCTTCACATTTAACTCTTGTTAATGGATCCAGGCCTCAATACTGCTCTCCAGATGGGGCCTCACAAGGGCAGACTACAGGGCAACAGCAGCCTCCCTCTTTCCGCAGGTCACTTTTTTTTAATGCAGACCAGGATGCAGTTTGATAGTAGGAGGCTGAATCTTCCCACCAGTATTACATTAGATTTTGTTTGTCTATGAAAGATGACATCAGAGGGGCAGTCTGACAAAATGGTGTCATAGATGGAAATGTATAAGAAGCAAAGGTGTGGAATTACATTCCTCCATGCAGAAAAGATTGCACCTACTGCCATTCATCAGCTCTTGCTGATTGTTTATGGAGACAATACAGTGAATGTCAGCATAGTAAGGTGGTAGGTGCTGAGTTTCAGCAGTGGTGACTGTGACAGACATTTACCTCTACTGGTGTAGCTTCTGATGAGCATGGTATGCAGGCTCTTTGTTCATCACTGATTTTTTTCTGTTTTCAACAATATAGAATACTAGAAGAGAACTGGAAATCACATAAAATAGAAATGTGTCTTGCATATCACCACATAAAAAACAGTCTTTGAAAAGGTAGGTATATTTCTGTGGAGTGACAGAGGAAATAAATTAATTGTTTTAAAAACAAACACTCTTTCAAAAATGTGTAAGTGGAAATATACCCACTGCACCCTTTTATTTTAATACAAACTTTAAAATCCCTATCATACCAAAATTAAAAGGGGAGAGCTGTGTTCTGTGTGAGCTGTAGCTGGTCAAACAGATGGAAGACAACTGAGTCCTTTACCAGACATCTGTCAGTCTATAAATGACAGCAGAAAATCTGGTCTGTACCTTAATGGGACATCTGTGTCTCAAAATTTATAGCTGCCATACAGCAAGATTGCACATACTAGAATGACCAAAGCCTCTACTTGTACATATACCTGGTCATAACTACAGTACTATCCACTGTGCCTGAGCTTTAGAGGAAATGAAATAAATGACACCATAAGCCCACCACTAAGTGCTCATGGCAGGATGGAAAATTTTTGGTTAGTTCATGGAACACAACTACTTTAAGTGAAACAGATTTAGTAGAATAGTTTCAGTTATATACCTAAAGAAAGGTACTGGATCGAATACATACAGCCATATCAAATGCAGTTTGCTGAGTCTGAAAGCAGCTGTAAAATCAGTGGAACTAAGAATTGCAAACCATGTAATTCGAAAATGTTCATTACCTAGTACACCCTTCAGATTTTAGACAAGGCAATTTTATTTAAACTAGTAACTCAAATGTCTCAAAGTGGTGGTTAATCATGAAGGGTGAAACAATCATTGTTACCTATTGCTCTAAAAACCCCATGTTTTTGCAGTGAAGCAAGGCAGAAAGTTGAATAGTTCTCATTGTATTTACTCCCATGCCTCGTAAATTTTTACTATTGTAAATTGTGCAAAGACAGAAGTAGATATGATGAGAGAAAAAAATGTGCAAAGCCTGCCAAGCTCTCTCCCATGTTCAGAGTCTTTCTTGAATTCTTCTGAAACACATGCCTTGTAAAACAGTAAGGAGCCCCTTAGGATCTCCAAATCCAGTAAAAAAACAGCCTGAACCTCTCCTTTAATATGAAAAGATGTAAGAAAGTCCTGCAAGATGTACTCTAATGCAGTGATCAGTGGGAATGTGGGAGGTAAATGAAAGAGCAAAAGGAGAAAAATGATTCTCTTGAGGTTTCCAAATGAGAAGTTTTCTAGTAGAATCACTGTACTCATCTGGAGGAAAAAGGGTACTAGAGATCTGCAGATGTCTTTCAAATGCTGCCTTTCTTTTGATTACAGCATGGAAGCTAAATTGAAGGTGATTAGGGACAAGTGAATTAAAGCTTTCTGGCTCCATGGGTGGAGGGAAGTCCCAAGAAATTGCATAACTCAACAGCACTTTTTTTTTAAGGCTTAAATGAAAGCTACCAGTTCAGCTGAAATGCTGGAGAACACAAATGTGCTGCATTTAGAAACATAGTCAACTGATTGAGTTCTTCACCTTTAGTTATTCTTGGAAGTCTGTAAGCAGTTTCACAGTGACAGAGAAGTGGTTTCTTCGTAGAACCACTTTTGAGTCTGTCAAGAATTCTAAAATGTTGTGATCTCAAAAGAACGATCTACATTAAAAATTTACTTGCTGCACATCAAATTATAAAGCATAACAAATCTTCTTTGCCCCTCTAGGTGTTACAATTTGGAAAATACACAGAACTTTCTACTAGGTAGGTGGATCTCTGCTATGGTTTTATACTATTGCTCTTTGCTGCTTCAGAAGCCTTTGCTTCTAGATGTGGAAAAGGCAGTTTCTTTGGGAAGGGAAATGAAGAGAAGGAAGAAAAGGCTCCTTAGCTCTGCACTGAATTTACCCACAGTTGCTGCTTATGAAAAACAAAAATACAGTTCTAGAGTTCCATAGTGTTTAGTCTAATCATAGGTAATTATTCAACTCATTGTATTAAAATAAAATAAAAATCTCTTCCTTCTTCCTGTAAATGCTGTGAACCATCTAAACAATTAATATACTAGATATATTTTATTGGCTACATCTCATTTTTTTCCTTTGTTATTTCATGCTAATGCAAATCAGAATTGTAAAGTGTTTCTTTAGGGAAAAAATAGATGATGTTTGCTCACAAATTTCTTATGATAGCACTCCCCTTAGGTTGTGAGTTAGAACAGCAAAGACGTAGCATGGTGCAGTAACTGAAGAACTGGGAAGATGAACATCAACAGACTCAGAAGAGAACCATAGGATGGCTAGGGCTGGAAGGGAACTTCCAAACCCAGTCCATGGGCAGACAAAGTTGGATTTCACTAGATCAGGTCAAGCAGAGCTCTATCTAATCTAGCCTTGATCAACTTTAGGGATGGGGTATCCACAGCTTCTCTGGACAGTAAGTTTCTGTGCCACAACATATTCTGAGTAAAAAATTTCCTCATAATACGTAGCGTAAATCATAGAATCATAGAATCAACAAGGTTGAAAAAGACCTAAAAAATCATCCAGTCCAACCGTTCACCTAAATCTTTCCTCTTTAAGTTAAAAAGAGTTCACTGTTGTCCTACTATTGTCAGACAGTATAAAAGGTCAATCCCACTTCTGCCTGTAAACTCACTTTAAGTACTGTAAGATTGTAATGAGTTACCTTTGCAGCCTTCTCTTCTCCAAATTAAACAGGCCCAGTTCCCTCAGATTTTATTCATATGAGGTGCTGCAGTACTCTTTTATCTTTGTGGTCCTCCTCTGCACCTGATGCTACACCTCCACATCTTTCTTGTGTTTAACACCCTGGGTACTGTACTGCTCATGGGGCCTCACAAGGGCAGACTACAGGGCAACAGTCATCTCCCTCACCCTGCTGGTCATTCCTCTTTTGATGCAGCCCAGGATACAGTTGACTTTCCAGGCTCCAAGACCACAATGCCAAGTTATGATCAGCTTTTTTTTTCATCCACCATGACACCCAAGTCCATCTCTGCAGGGCTACTCTCAAGGAGTCGTTCTCCCAGCCTGAACACATACCTGGTATTGCATTCACTCAAGTGCAACACTATACACTTGACCTTGCTGAATTCCATCAGATACCCATAGGCCCACTTTTTGAGCCTGTCTAGGTCCAGCTGGGTGACATCGCTTCCTTCTGTTGCATCAGCTGCACCACTCATCTTGATGTCCGTAAATTTGCTAATCCCAATCTCTAGGTCATTGACAAAGATGTTGAAGAACACTGGTCCCAAGACAGATCCTTGGAGGACACCACTCATCACTGGTCTCCACCTGATCATAGAGCCACTGACCACAATCCAACCATTTATCAACCAAATAGTCCTCAGTTCTAACTCATACTTCTCCAATTTAGATACAAGGATGTGGTGCCTTTGACAGTGTCAAAGGCCTTACACAATTCCAGGTAGATGACATCAGTTGCTCTTCCTCAGTCCACTGATGTTTTCACTCCAACACTGAAGGTCACCAAACCAATGCTGTCACTTTGTCATTGAAGATTACCAGATTGGTACAGTCTGTCCATTATATAGATAAAAGATTGTATTTAGAAGTGAAGATAATTGAGCTATGTGACATTTTAAATGAGTCTGTATAGGTCAGGTCAACACAAAAAGAGCAACCCCAGGAATACATAAGCTTGTAAGCAATGACTACGGGTGAGCACTGATTTGATAACACAGATGTAGCTTCAGAGTCAGAAACCAGAAATCTTCTCATGAATGTTCTCAGTTGGTGTGAAATAAGACAGTAAACTTACTATAAAACTTCATAGAGATAAAACTTGTTTGTCCTGTTACAGGGATGACTCTAGGGACTATGCAGCTCAGGTTTAGGTTTCTGTGCATTCTCTTTTCCTCCAAGTGGCAGATATCATAATTGTTCACTGAGTTGAGCACTACGTGAGGCCCTGGGTGATCTGCTTTCAATTTCTCACTTCTCTCAAAGGAATATTCTCACACTATGCTCCTGGCTACCTCCTAAGTAGGGATGAGCAACAGTGAAGTGGTAATGCTGTTTAAAAAAACCAAAAACAAACAAAAAAAAGTAAATGTCAGGTTTACTGTAGAGCAGAAGTATTTGATGCATTCTGTGCATTTAAAGTTAAAAAGGTTGAGTAGAATAAGGTCTTTTGAAGAAAGTCAGTAGTTTCTGCTTGCTACTGAAGTAGCTCTCCTGTAATAATCAGGAAATATCTGGCCTTGATGGTTTTTGATGGATTTTCCATAGCTTGAAATCTTGAAACAATTTTGGAGGGTAGCAATTTAATGTCCTCAAGAATAAAGAAGATATAAGGAATGATAGAATTGCAGATAATAAAATAAAGGTAATGGGAAAAAAAAAAGAAATAGGAAAGATAATTTCAATGGCCAGTTTAAATGCATAGATGAGCTCAGAAAAAGACATTTAAATTAATACTGTGGGAATAGAATGTTGTTTCTACAGAAGAACAAGATTTTAGTTCATGATCTCTGTGGACAACTTGCAAAATATAAATAAAGACTGTAAATTGATTAGCAATATACAGGTATAGCTAGTAACAATTTATGTTTAGCCAGCATGAATATATATAATCACATCACATCACAAGCCCTTGGAAGTGAGGGCAAGTTGGAACTTGCTTGTCTGAAGAGGCATCAGGAATACCTGACACATCCTGGTGCTCTTTGTTTAACAAAAGTAATGTCCCTCGGACAGAAGGGAAGAGGCCTTGAGGAGGCTCACTGAGTAAATACAATAAGAAGAGTTTTGAAACATCTCGGAAACAACAGGATGGCATCTGGCTGGCAGCAAGATAGATTACAAATCAGAATGAAATTTACAAATGTAAACCTTTGCTGACACAAGGTAGAATACTAATTAACAAGTGTCAGAATGTAATTAACAAATATAAACCTGATAAGATTCTGAACTTGGAATACCTAGTCAGTGGGAAAACAGGACAGGGGGTAAGTTTGTGGGAAAAAGTATAAAAGCTGTAATGGTGTTCCCACAGATGTACTCCTGCTGGCAGGATGCCTGCCAGTGCTATCGTGAATTAAAAATCTCTTCACCAGAGATCCTGTCTCCTAAAAATTATCTAATTACTGACAATACTAAGATACAAAGAAGAAATTAGATCAATAAAAGATACCTACAATACATAATGTTCATGATGCAGAAAACACAGCTGCATGATCAGAGTTCAGGTGTGTATACTCATGCCAGGACTGCTACGTCATGCTCCCTTCAATCCACTGAAAGTTTTGAGAAGTCATCATGATTCAGAGATCACTTACATAGGTCATAATAAACTAAATAAATACATGCAGTGATTAAGATGTATTACTGCAGAACAATAATCACATTAAATGGAATTAAATGAACATAATAATGGTCAAGTCTAGCTAGCAGTATACTTTTTCATGACAAGATGTACTGTACAAGGACTGAATGCATCATACCACTTGTAAGATTGTATGCTAGATCAGTGTTTGTGATGTCATTGTGGTAAATCTACTTCCTGTTGTCAACATGAGACAGTTCAGAGCATCTTTCAGAGCTGAAATAAGATAGTATTTATACTTACTACTCCGAGCCAGTTTCTCTAATCAATTCATCATGACTGATAAACACAGGTTAACATTTCAAATCACAGTCCAATGCAGCACTTATGAACAGAAGGACTCAAAAAAACCTCTTACACAGTAAAATTTGTGTGAGAATGATGGCTCACCAGCAAGCCACTAAATGTTTTGTTTACTAGAATGGAAATTTGTACACAAGCCAAATTCAAGACAAGATTTTGGAAGAATGGCAATTCTCCTTGGAGGCTGAGATGTTAGAAAATGATGTAACTGGTTTTGCTTCAGGTCTGGAACTATTTTGCAAATTTAACTGAAGATAGAGTTCAGTGTAACACAGACAGAATAATTTTGTAAGGTTCTACTGGGCTAGGTTAATTTCATAATATTTGCCTCTGGATAGGTGATATCTAGAGCAACTTCCCTTCATAATCAGGGAACATTCAAGCATACCTGCTTTGGGTTAGACTCAATCTCTAGAGGTCCCTTCCAACCCCTATGATTCTGTGACTCTGTGATTCTGCGATACAATAAAACTTTTTATATTTTATTTTATTTTATTTTTTTGGTAGTGGAGTTTCACTATCAACTGGCTTTGACCCTGCAGCATAAAGTAATTCTTTCTTTGAATAAACAGTCTCAGTCTCAGGAAAGAGGAACAGCAGTGTTACAAGCTTTATTGTCACCCCTAGAAAAATAAACATAAATAACTAAACTATATCAGACTTTCAAGAAATGTAAAAAATCAACACTATTGAAAGAATCATATCTTTTGGATAAGGATACTCTGTAATAAAGCTGACAGAACACATACTTGAATTTCTACAGCTTAGAAATCAGGAATGTTTTGGGCTTCTGTAGTGTAATGAATTCAGAATACAAAGTAATTTTTCTATTCAAGGCTTAGCTGAGGCTGGGAAGATCTAAAGGCAACACAAGATATGTGTTGTCAGTTCTCAGAGATACAAGAGGGACTTTAAAAGTCATTTGGGAAGAGGGTCAGTTAAGCTCCTTCACAACACAATATTATGAAGTGCTCTAGAGGGTTTGATAATAGACAGCGAGAGCCCATTGACTGCACGGTGATTACATCTGTCACTATACATGCAGAATTGCTACAGCCTGAGGTGTAGGGTGCTATAGGTTAAACTATTTAGTCCTGCGAAACAGTGAGGAAATGATTGTACTCAATTTGTCCTTCAGTAAGAGTAATAAATACATTCAGTTACCCTTGAGCAAGTTTAGAAAGTGGGAAAAACACATCCTGGCAGTTTCAGTTTCTTTATATTGAGACACTCTGAATGTTCTAAAATTTAAATACTGCCTGCACTTGCATAATTTTGTGTGTAACTGCTAGTTGTGCATTTCCAAGAAAAGGAATGTATGACAAAATGTTTCAGAGATCTGAAGTTAAAAGATAATATGATATTAAGAGCTTGCAAAACCTAATACTTTTTCCAACTATTGCCTCTCCAAGAGCTTTCATAGAAATAATTTTGCCTGGACAAGATGATCAGATCATCACCCTTATCTTATTCTACATGTATGTTTGAATTGCTTTCCAAATCACTGCCTAATATTCCCTTATCCTTGCAAAGACCATGGCTAGATTGTCTCCAGTACGCATTTTATGCAGCACTAAAAATCGTTTGTGGTAAAACGTAGAGGTTCACAATGAGCTCCTGCCTAGTTAATTAGTCTCAAAACTCTCTACACCCAAAACATAATGTCATGATGTCTGCACAGATGAAAAAAATGAAATATGTTACTAGGTTGTCCATAAGACATCAACTGAGTTCTAACAATATAATGCATATGAAAAAGCAGTTTATTTACTCAATGAAAAGTTTAATATCTAGCTTCTGAAAGGAGACAGAAACACCTCTGAAAAGCACAAGATAGTTGCAGGTTTTGGGCAGGATTCTCTTCATGTGAATTTAAACAACATGGGCAACTTACATTTAATTACACACTCAAATGGGATCAGTGTCGGCGTTAACTTAGACTGCTGTAATAGATTTTTCTGTTTCTATTCCTAAACACTTCTCAATTGAGAAAGGGTGAATCAACTCTTTGATGAGGTTTATTGAAGACCCATGTTTTCACTCTTTCAGTCTTTAAATTTGCAGTGTATCTTAGTTGTGAGTCCTTTCGCAGAAGCAGAAAATTGGATTATCATCATTTGAGCAGTAAGGACAGCCTGAAAATGTGTTATATCTCTGCTGCTGCAACTAATGCTTTCTTATATTTGTGTAATACAGGTCAGACTTATGCAATTATTTGAAAACTTGTTGGTAAGCTCTATCCGCTCTCTGAACAGAGATGATTTGTGCCCAGGAAGCACTCAAATAGGCAGTGCACCTGATGTGTGTTAATATGGCAACTTTAGCTCCTGAACTGTGAGTCAACAAGCTGCTGAGGAGAGTGGTTTTGCCCAGTTTGGATGCTAAAATTGTATTTCAGTATATAACCAACTAAATGAGAACTCTGGAGGCAGTGCTGTAACGAAGAATGTGAAAGTAGTTCTTGAGAATTAAATCTGATTATGAATCAAGACTGTATAACATCAAAAAGAACACTGATAAAACTTATGTCCTGCTTATGTTCTTATGTTCTACTAAGAAAAGAAATGTCTCAAAAAAGACTCAGCCACAGGAATAGATCAATGACTGTGTGAAAGTCAATGGTAATTTTCTTTCGTTGTGGCTCAAAGTTGTGCCTTTCTGAGACATTCCTTGCAATAAGACTCTGGCTTATTTAGGACACAAGTGGTGGGCTTCACAGAGCCAGCACCACTTTGTGGACAGATTTACATCTGAAAGCATTTCTTTGGAGGTCTTCTCTTTCAAAAGACAGTGCTCAAGAGTGTTTTCTGGCAGAAGACCTGTACAAATAATTGGTATGGGAGAGTGGAGTGTGATGCCATTGTATTCTGAGAAGGCAAGATACAATTTGGTGCCTCCCTAATTCCTCTTATATGCTGGCAAGGCCTGGAAGATGGGAACAAAGGAGTTTCTCCTGAGATCCAAAAGCCAGGAGCTGTCACTCCAAAAAAAGCTGACTCAGCCACTTTGGACTTGTAAGTATATTTGTACCATTGTTAAGAATATTGAAGAAGTTGTCAACCAAAATCTCCAATGTCCCAATGATTCATCACTATTCTAATCTATGACTATCACAATCCTGGTGGTGACTATCTCTATCTTGATTTCTACAAAGACTTCTTGCTTTTTTTTTCTCTCTCTTCTCCATCACCCATCTTCCCTTCCCCATCTCCCTAAGCAACCAGGATTTGTGATAAACTGGTTGGACTAACATTTGACCCCTTGTGTCTTGATCTTGATGTTGGGTACACATATATCAGAAGAACCTTCTCACTCTCCTAGTAATTGGAGCAGGACATTTTTAATTGGCATAGTCAAGCAGGATACCTGACAGTGAGAATGTTGCCCTTCCAGATATAGTTGATGTGTATGCCTTCTCAAGCTGCAAGCAGCGATACTTTTTGCAAGCTTAGATGTTCACGCCTATCCAGAAAGATCACTCCACATAGTGAAACTTCAGCATGAAATTTGAACCTTTCTCTGTGTGCACATCTTGGAGTTTAATCAAGGAGACTTGTACAGACTTGTTTAAATGAGACCTCATAGCTTGCACATCTTAGAGTTTAATCAAGGAGACTTGTACAGTCTTGTTTAAACAAGACCTCATAGCTTGCACATGCAGGTAACTTTAGGGAGGAATACATGGACCATATAAATGTGTGATCCTTTGAAGATAAGTGAAGGCAAGTAGAGCTGCTGTTTGCATCTCTATGATTCCCTGTAGATAAGGACAACACAATGGTGGGTAGGGTTTCTGTTTAAAACACAGTGAAGAGTCCAGTGAAGATAAATGAAGTTTCTGTTTGCACCTCAATGGGGGAGTTCCTTGAAGATAAGGAGGAAGAGTTGCTGTTGCAACACAATGCAACCCCTAAAGATTTCACGGTGATATCACCAGATGGTCCCAAAGACCCTCCCCATATTCTAGGATGCTTGCTCAGAAGATCCAGGAAGATCATTCCTCATATTTAAACGTAAAGGTGTTGACTGAGCTTCTTTCTCATGCTTCTCTCAGTAATAGAAGTGATATAAGCATTTACTTTTTTTTTTTTTTTTTTTTTTTATAGATGTGTGCCTCTCTGTAGGAGGTGAGGAGTTACTTGAACTTTGAATTCAAGTGCTCCCCTCTGTGAAGATCTTTAGAGATGAGTGACAGTATATTCACTATGAAAAGTGAAGATGTGTTATTTGGCTTCTAGAAGAGCATGGTTCTTGGACTGTATTAGTGTCCTACAAAATGAGGCTTATAACTGAGCCAGAAAAGGAAACCATTCATTTGTGCCTTGGGGTCCCAAATCACTTGTGGGTTGCAAATGGCATTTAAAACTAGCAGCTTTACAGATACCCTGTCAAAACTTATGCATCCTTAGTTATTTCAATGCATGTACCATTACACCTTGAGGAATGCAATGTCACCTGTATATTCCAATGTATACAAACGTCCTGAACATCCTTACAAAGTGAGAGTTTACTTAGTTACCTGGATATTTTCAGCTGAATTATAACAGCTTTTTTGTATGATGTTACCTGAAAATGTTGAGGTTCCTTAACTATATCATTATGCTTAACATTTCATAATATTTTCAGAAATATTCATGTTTCAGAATATTTTCATAATGTTTTTTTAGAGAAAAATGTTTATATATTTAGTTTAAATAATTATGGTGCATCTAGCAAGTGTGCAGACACAAACTTACAGGTACACTACAGCAATATGTAGCAAATATGTCTAAGTGACTGTATGTAAAAGTAGTGCCCTGAAGTATTTCCATGCAAGTTTAGAACTCCCTGAAGACCTTAATAAGGTAAAGAGAGTGCTTTATGATGTTATGTTATGTCTTGGATGTGAAAACACACACTTGAAAAATTAATTTTGTTTTGCTTCGTAACTGAACTACATCTATTCAATCAGCTAAGGAACTAAATCATTCTGAGACAAGAAATAAACATAGATAACTTGTCTGAAAACGTGTCAAGCAACAGATCTTCTGTTGTTCAACAGGTACAGTCTGACTTTCCTGATGTGGACATGTAAAAAGCAGCTTTACAGTAAGAATGTTAATTGGAGTCGCCTACAGCAGCAAGATACAATAGAAAGGACATACAGGCCAAAGAACAACAGCAGAGACCATTCCCTGTGAACTGAGGTGATTGCCTCTCTCTACTTTGTCCTCGAGAGGCCCCATGTGGAGTACTGAGTCCAGGTCTGGGACCCTCAATACAGGAAAGATGTGGTGCTGTTGGAGAGGGTCCAGAGGAAAGCTGCAAAACTGAGGTCTGGAGCACCTACCTATGAAGACAGGCTGAGGGAGCTGTGTTTATTCAGCCTAAAGAAAAGGCTGTGAGGAGACGACCTCATAGCAGCCTCCCAGTATTTAAAAGGGTATTCTAAAAAGGGGAGGAATCAACTTTTTGCAAGTGTAGACAGTGATAAGACAAGGGGGAATGGTTTAAAGCTCAAGAAGGGAAGGTCTGTACAGGATGTCAGGGAACATTTTTTGCAGAGAGAGTGGTGATGCTGGAACAGGCTGTTGAGAGAGGTTGTGGAAGCTCCATCCTATTAGGCGCTCAAGGCCAGATTGGATGGGGCCTTTGTCAAAGTGATCTAGTGGTTTAGCAACCTTGTCTACCACAAGTTGTAGGAACTGGGTGATCTTTAAGATCCCTTCCAACACAAGCCTTTCTGTGATTCTATCATATCCAATTTGAAAGTCCATGTATACTGTAGAAAATATTTATAACAGCTTGTCAGTTTACCAAAAATAGGTACAAAGTAGCTGTCACATCAATTACATGTTCAATAATATAATTATACATATCTCAAAATCAAGTATACTCTTCTGTTATTGAATGTTTTCAAATTTCTTCTACTGAAGATACTTGGGAAAGGAAGAATAATTCAAATACAAATTGCTGCTAAAGTTGTATTCCTTATAATCCTAAGATATAACATTACTTAAGCTGACTACATGTACATATAAGAAAAGTGAATGCATCCTGGTATGAAAGAGTTGAATGGAATGTACCAGCTGAAAATAGCCTTCTAATGGAATTAAAGAATAATTAACCATTCACATTTGTAAATGCTATTAGTAAACTCAAATGTAAGGTGACACTACATTCCTTGTCCACAGAAAAAAAAACTTATACTACATAAAAAGGTAAGCTCGCCCTGTGAATGAACTACTCAGCGCTCATATTTATGTGGAAATGAAATAGATATCTTGCACTTCAGCATGTACATCAGCTCCTTGCCCAGTAAGCTTGAGAACACAGAGAACGGTAGAAACATTGTAAGAGACTGGAATAGAAGCAAGAACACATTGTTTCCATGCATCATTCTGTGGGGTGCTGAAAAAGAAAATAATGACTTGATTCAGAGGGGAATTCCAAATAAGTTACCCCATTAAAAAGAAGGATCAATGCATTGTGCCTTAATTAAACATTATTAATTATAATTAAATATTATTTTATTAAATATCAAACATTAAATTATTTATTAAATATTAAATTTAAATTATTATTAAATTAAATATAATTATTATTTATTTTATTAAATATTAAATATTTATTACCACAACTACTCGGATAAGGGAGTTACAAATTTTAGTTAGAAGTCATAAGGACTTTCAAATTCTTTTTTCCTTTCAGGAAATCATTCAAAGCACTGGGTCAGGCTACATGCTCCACTTTTTTTGTTTTGTTTTGTTTTGTTTTTCCTCTTCCATATTTTTGTTTTGTTGTTGTATTAAAAATTAATCATACTTACTCTGATCATCATGAGTTCAGACTTAGCCTGCAAAGATAATGCCATTTGTAAGTACAGGTATCTTTGAAGGAGTTTGAATAAGCACTTGTAGGCACTCAGTGATTTAGAGAAGTGATCCTTCTAACTGCAATGCCAGGGTCAATATTTAGCTTTGTGTCTTATTCTAGACAAAATAATCTTTCTTTGACACTAGCCAACTATTGGAAGAAAGATAAAATACATCTGAAAAACAATCATATTACAAAACCAGTAAGAAAACTTAAAGCTTCTTATTAACACCTTATTTTAAAGCCAAACCATCAAAACTATAAAATGTTTTTAAAATATGTAAAAAAAAATTCTTCTTGACATTGGATAATCATTTTCTATTTCACTAGTCTTCTAAATGGCTTGAGGAATGTATTAGCTTGTGGACTGGGGATTGATGTACTGGTCTAGACGGATGAAGATTACTGAAGAGTCCTTTGGGTTTTTCATTTCATGTTCTTGACATATGCGACATCTAAAAATAAATTAGGAATGTTCTCATTGGCTCTCAGATTATTCTACATCCCTCCTTCCTGACTTATCTCCTTTTGATCCATCTTCACACTAGTGATCAATTTGAGAGGATATGGTATAGAATCTAACAATCCATTTGTAGGAGAAGTTGTGCTGGGACTTTGGAGATTTGGCGTCTAATGAAGGTGGTGGGAGGCTGCCCTGTGCCAGTTGGCTCCAATGACCTGCAGAGACCAGCAGCCAAGCTGGCCAAGCCTCAGTGAAAATACATACAAGAGAGGTCAGAAAATATCAGACAGGCAGAGTAGGGGAGAATTAGGAGGAGGAGAGAGATATTATAGAAGACTTAAACTGGAGAGGGAGCAAAACCAGAGAAGGAAGTATTCCACGGTTGAGCATATATCTGCATTGCAGCCTGTGTCAAGTCCTTGCTAGAGCATGGGAAAAGCACATAGAGGAAGGGGTTATACAGGTCTTGTAATACTGCATTATTCGGGGTTGGTAGAGAGGCTGAGAGTGAAGGAGTGAAGCTGAGACTGGGGAAAGAAGCAAGGTATTCTTTTAGAATCATAGAATCATAGAATCATGGAACAGTTAGAGTTGGAAGGCACCTCTGAAGGCCATCTAGTCCAAGTCCCCTGCAATGAGCAGAGACACCACAGCTAGATCTGGTTGTCCACGACACTATCCAGCCTTACTGCCCAAATCCATTTATATTTTTATTTTAATCTTCTTTCTTTTTTAATAAAACAAATATAGTTTTCACTATGTTGATTATTTTCTGGTACCAATTACGAAGATGTAATTGGTAAGTGATCTCCCTATCTACACCTTGAAGAAACTTCTGGAGCTTTATTGGTCTGTTTTCTCCCTCTCAGCTGCTTAGGAGAAGAATGACAAGATCTGGGTAGGCATTTGACTGTTAGCTCAATACAGCATCAAAAGCACACATACACCTTACAAGAGTGGCTCTTATTCACTAGGCAATAAACATTTGTTTTGTCTCAATGATGAGCTTTTACCCTCTTAAATTTTTCTATGATCATGTCTTGGCATGTCAAGTTTTCTCATCAGCTAATCATATCAGTTGCTGTCAATTCTATTACATTGTCAGATTATTCAATTTAAAGTGTAACTTTGGTTCCACCCTTTGTTATTGGATGAGTATGATAGTGAAATCTAACACTTTTAGTACTTAATAGCTGATTAAGGTTTTAAAGGCTAAAAATAGAAAGATGCATTATGGTAATGCATGAAAAAGGAGTACCTTAAGGATAGATTCATATTTAATACTTGCTTTATGTTAGTATTTAGATGAAAACCAAAGTTTGAATTATTGAAAATATGGCTTCAACAAAATATCAGTAGCTGTTAAATATTTCTAAATACTTTGATGAAGATGTGATTGAAAAATCTTTCTTTCTTTCCCTTTTTCTTTCTCTCTAGCACTTGCACTGGAATAAGACAGTACTGCATAAGAGTGGTAATACATTTAGCAATTACAGTTCTATGCTAATTAGAAAGTGGGAACTGGTTAGCTATGGCAGGGAAGTAGTCAAAAGTGTTCACATTGGAAGTCAACATAAATAATTCCGATGAACATGCAGGGTGCAGAAATAGTAGCTTCTGTAATCTCTTCAGTGATCATAATTTCCTGTTTTATTTGTCAGAGTTTTGAGCTACAAATGTGGCAGCAATGCCCCCTTTCTGACACAAAGGTGAGTCAGTCACTTCATTTTAAAATCTGCCCTCTGTGATTTGCCAGATTAAAATGCAGTAGTTCTATTGATGTCCTACTGAGAGATGAAGTTATTAACACCAGATGAAGTAGCAGCACCAAAACAGATTTATTCCACTCTACAACACCTGATAGCCTAATAACTTGTTACACTTACACAGCATCAAGCTGATGAGGGTTTTTGTGTTCTAAATTAAATTAATCCTTTGTCCAGCTGAGGTACTGCAAGTTGCTATATGTGGACTGAAGTTTAGAAAACAAACTCAGCAGGCTTCTGGTTGATTTTGGTGCATAACAGAATGTACTTATTGAGACATTATTTTTAGCCATGGCAAATTGATCCACTGTATTTCTCGTGTATTCTATTTTTTGACTATATTTTACAGATATGTATCATTTAAGATTAATTCATAATTAGTGTAAGATATTTTATTTATGGAACATAGATGCTTGATTACTGTTAAGAAAAGACTGATCAAAATTCAGTCTTGTTGCAGAGAACAGTTGGCTTTCATACTCTTCTTTAACCAAAATAAACAAATATAAAAACCTAAATTCCATTACTGCTTGGTAGTATTTGATGTGTTATAAATGATCCTCAACTTTTTATTAATGAATCCAGACAATTTTCAGCCTTATACGCCAACTATTGCAGCATGCCCAACTGATCAGTCTGTCATCAAAATACCTCAAACCTGAAGTTCTGTCAAAAAAGACTGCTAAACTTGGAAGGTTATTGGAAAGTAAAATCTACAATGAATGACTTACAAGCTCAGTGAATAAAATAATAGCCATGTGAAAAATCTTCAGTTGATCTTCACCTTGTAAAACCATAGAACTTAAAATTATACTATTACATTCCAACTCCCCTCCTATAGGCAGGGACATCTTGATGTAGACCAGGCTACTCAAGGACCCATCCAGCCTGGCCTTGAATGCTTTTAGGGAGGGGGCATTCACAACCTCGCTGGACAATGTGTTCCAATGTCTCACCACCCTTATAGTAGAGAGTTCCTCCCTAATATCAAGTCTAAATCTACCCTCTTTCTGTTTAAAACTATAAACTTAAATGGAATGTGTAAGTACAGGGCCATTTTCATTATTGGAAGATCAGGAGATACTGGTGTATGCAAGTGATGATAGTAGTGCTTTCAAATAAGCACTAAAATTAGTGGGGAAAAAAGAAAAGATTGAAATTATTTCTTAAAAATAACCCAATACAACATCTTCTGAATGAAGTATCTCTGATAACTGGGTTAACGAGATCTCTGCTGATGGTAAAGATGAGTCCAATCAACTGAAGAATCAATGGAGGATCAGTTGTGCCTTGATAATTGTAGAATTTTAGAAAAAATAACATCAATGCTATTTTTCTTTCCAAAGACACTTGCATAATGAATGGTTAATTCCACCAGATCTATATTATCACACTAAGCCTTCAGCATTAATTCCTGTGATTTCATTCCATATGACACACTGACTATCTTTAAGAGGAAATGGAGCACTTATTCTTTGTTCACATGAGCACTGTGATCTGTTCTGTGGACCTGCAGATACCAGTGGGCTTCACTGAAGAAAGGTAACGCTTAACCAATTTTGTGGCCTTCTATGCTGAACTGTTGGCTTTGGTGGACAAGGGGAAGGTGACCAATGTCATTTACCTAGGCTTGAGCAAGGCCTTAGACATAGTTCCCCACCACATCCTTATCTCCAAATTGAAGGGATGTGGATTTGATGGATGGACCACTTAATGGATAAGAAATTGGTTGAAAGGCCACAGACAGATGGTGCAGTTGAAATGGTGGAAGGAAGGGATGCCATTCAGAGGGACCTCAACAGACTTGAAAGGTGGGCCCGGGTGAACATAATGAGGTTCAACATGGCAAAGTACAAGGTTTTGCACTTGGGCCAGAGGAATCCCAGGCACCTATACAGACTAGAAAGAGCAGTCTTCAGCCCTGCAGAGCAGGACCAGGGAGTCTTGGTAGATGAAAAGCTTAACATGAGCCAGCAGTGTGCTCTTGCAGCTCAAAAAGCAAATGACATCCTGGACTTCATCAGGAGAAGGGTGGCCAGCAAGGACAGGGAGGTGATTATCCCCCTCTACTCTGCTCTTGTGGGGTCCCATCTGGAATACTGTGTCCAGGTCTGGAGCCCCCAGAACAAGAAAGACAGAGAGCTGTTGGAGAGGGTCCAGAGGAGAGCTGCAAAGATGATCAGAGGGCTGGAGCACCTCCCCTTCGGGGACAGGCTGAGGGAGCTGGGCTTGGTCAGCCTGGAGAAAAGGAGACTGCAGGGTGACCTAATTACAGCCTCTCAGTACCTAAAGGAAGCCTTTAGACAGGAGGGGAGTAAACTCTTTGAAAGGGTAGATAACAGCAGGACAAGGGGAAATGGTTTTAAGTTGAGGGAGGGAAGATTTATGTTGGATGTCAGGGGGAAGTTCTTTATGATGGGAGTGGTGGGGTGTTGGAATGAACTGCCCAGAGAAGTTGTGGATGCCTCGTCCCTAGAGGTGTTCAAGACCAGATTGGATGGGGCCCTGGGCAGCCCAGTCTAGCACTAAATGGGGAGCTTGATGGCCCTGCTTGTGGCAGGGGGGTTGGAGATTCATGATTCTTGTGATCCCTTCCAGCCTGGCCTATTCTGTGTGATTCTGTGATTCATAGAATTGGAAAGTATATGTAATGTGTTGGGTGCAGGATGGGAAATACATTGTTATAACTGATTTATAAAAGTTCAATTGTTATCATGATCAAGCGTATTAGTACAATAATCTGTGTCTAATCTCTGACTTCTCTGTTGGATTTGCCACCAGAGACCTTCATTAGTGCCAGCTATGCAGATGGTTTTTATGAAACGGACATCTGTCAATGAAAAGTTGCACTAAAATTAAAAACATGCTTTGGTTATGGTCATTAATCATTTTTTATTACCCTACTTCATGTTTAGAGTAGTGATGAATTTTTCAGAACATTCTCTTGCAGTGCTAATTAGTGATTGCTAAAACAGTCCTGTTCAGAACATAGCTATCAGAGATGCCTTCTTCTCACCAGCTTAGCTGCTCTTCTCTGGACATTCACCAGGGCCTTAATGTCGTTTTGTAGTGATGGGCCCAAAACTGAACTCAGTACTCAGAGAACAGCCTCACCAGAGGGTCCAGGATAACAGTCACCTCCTGCTTCTACTGCCAACCCTATTTCTGATACAAGCCAGGATGCCATTGGCTTTCTGGTCTTCCTTGGCATACTGCTGGTTTGTGTTTTGCCAAGAATTGACTAATACCCCCAGGTTCATTTCTTCCAGCCACTCTACCCCAAGCCTGTAACACTGCCTCGGGTTGTTGTGGCCAAAGTGCAGGGCACAGTGCATGGTCTCACTGAATTTCATCCCACTGGCTTCAGTCCAGTGATTCAGCCTGTCCAGATGCCTCTGAAAAGCCTTTTTACCCCCGAGAAGGATTGATACCTCCTCCCATCCTGATATCATCTGCAAAATTGCTGAGGGTGCACTCTTTTGTCTTGTCCTGGTCATCATTAAAGATATTGAACAGGACATATCCCAATACCAACCGATGGGGAACAACACTTGTGAGTGGTCACTAGAGGGATTTAACTCCATTTACCACCACTCACTGGACTTGTCCCTCCAGCCAATTTTTACCAAGCAAAGAGTGAATCTGTCCAAGCAATGAGCTGACAGCTTCACCAGGAAAATGCTATGGGAGACAGTGGTGAAGGCTTTGCTGATGTTAGGTATACTATGTCACAGCCTTTCCTTTATCTGCCAGGCTGGTCACTCAATCATAGAAGGAGATCAGATAGGTCAAGCAGGACTTGATTTTTGTGAATCTGTGCTAGCTGAGCCAGATTGCCTGGTTGCCCACATGTGCTGTCATTCAAGATTATCTGTTCTATAAACTTCTTTGACACTGAGGTCAGGCAGACAGGCCTGTAGTTCCCTAGATCTTCCTTAAGACCATCCTTGAAGATGGAAGTCATACTGGCAAGCCTACAATACGCTGGAACCTCTCTGGTTGACCAAGTACAATGATGGTGGAAAGCAGCTTGGCAATCATCTTATACCAGAAGTAAACTCTCTTTTTCTCTTTGAGCCTCAAAAAAGTTCCCTGTTCAACCACACTGATCTTCTACAGCTCAGTTTATGGCACAGGAGGACAGCCTGCTTCAGTGCCTCCAAGACTTCCTTCTTGAGGAGCGATCAGCCTCCCTGGCACCTTTGCCCTTTGTATCTGGCTCCCGAGAGACTCTCCCTGCCAGTGTCCTGCATAGTTCAAAGTCCTACCTCCAGAAGTTAAAGGTAGCAGTTCTGCTGAACTCCCCTCTTGATTTCACCAAGAATAGAGAACTCTAACATTCTGTGGTCACTCTGCCCAAGATAGCGCCAGACCTCCATGACTTCCACCAGCCCTACTCTGTGACCACCAGGTTCTAGTGGGCCTCCTCCCCTGGCAGGCTCTATTACCAATTACATTAGGAAGTTATCTTACATACACCCTAGAAACCTCATAAACTGCTTCTTCTGAGCTGTACTATATTTCCAGTACGTATCAGGGAAGTTGAAGTCTCCCATGAGAATGAAAGCTGGCAATTGTGCAACTTTGTTCAGCTGCTTGTAGAATGCCTCATTTACCTCTTCATTATTCTTAGGCAGTCTATAGCAGATCCTCACTAGGATGTCAGCCTTGTTAGCACTCCCCCTGATCCTTACCTGTAAAGACTACGCCTTATCATTCCCAGTCCTGAGCTCATCAGCAATAAAATAGTCTCTCTAAAACAAAGAGACACGCCACTACAACTCCTTCCTTGCCCATCCCTTCTGAAGTGCTTATAGCCATCCATTGCAGCATTCCAGTTCTGGGAGAGATCTCACAGATTTTTCAGTACTAAGCCCTAATTTGCCTGCTGCATGATGCCATCCAGCTCCTCCTGTTTGTAGCCCCTTCTGTGTTCACTGCTGTAGATGCATTTCACATGAATCATTTTCCTCACTCCCAACTCTGGCATTATTACCTCAGGTTGAACTCTAGCAAGCCATGTTTCAACCCCTTCATACCTAGTCTATAGTCCTCTCAATGAGCCCTGTCAGCTCCTGGGCCAGAACCTTTTTCCTTTTTGTCCCAGGTGGAACCCATCTGCAGCCAGGTGCTAGGTAAAATATTCTGGGGTTCAAAATCAATCAATCAGTCAAACAATTAATCAATCAGTCAATCCTGTGATTGCATCAACCTCTTAGCCATGTATTTATCAGATGGCTTTTCCTGGTTCTCTCAGTATCCCATGCTTCCTGTAGAGGAAAACCAGCATTACTCCTGCTCCATTGACCAATTGCTCCAATGCCCTGAAGTCCTTTTTGACAGCCCTCGAACTTCCCAGTGACTTCATCTCTGTCAGCCTGAACTGTTATTAAAAAGATAATGATCAGGGTGGGAAACTAGATGAGGGAATCTCCTAGTAATGCCTGTTACTTGGGCCCCAGAGAAGCAGCACACTTCTGGGTTTGACTGACTTATGGGGCTCTCTGTTCCTTTCACAAGGGAGTCACCTACAACAATTACCCTTCAGTCACTATTCACAGAGGTAGTCTTGGAGTGCGGCCACCTCACCCTAGACAACCTTGTGGATGTACATTCCACTGCATCCTCTGATACCTCTCCCTTGAGTTTCAGAGCTTCAAACTCATTACATAGGTGCACCCGAGGAATAGAGATAGGTAGGAACAAGGTTTGCCTTCAGTGTCAAGTTGGGACATGTTTCCACTCCTCCTCCTCTCTTAGGTCCACTCCCTCTACTCAGTGATGACAGAGCAGGGTTCCACCACTGTTTGGGGTGTATCACCCTGGTGTCTAGCAGGTATGGCATGGAGTTACTGCACTGATCTATCTCCTGCTCACATTCCCTGATGCTACTTAATCTTTCCACCTCCTCCTTGAGCTCTGCCACCATATCAAATGGATCATCTGCCTGTCTGCACATCACCAGTTGGTATCCATACTGCCCTTCACCTGTAGCAGCAGGATCAGGTACTCCCTGCAGCCAGATATCCGAACATTTTTGGATAGACATTCTGTCTGGGTCAGCACATTCTTTTTGGCAAGAGATTTTTGCCCGGTAGAATCCATGACCATATTTGTTGCCTGGGAGGCAGCTGACAGGTGAGTCAGTCTTCTGAGTGCAGAGGGATATCCTGCCCCCCTTGCTTGCTCTCCCAGCTTGAATGCCCTGCATGAACTACCTTTTCCATAACCTTCTGATTTATTATACCCTGTTTTGCTTCTTTCCCTTTCTTTGGTGTCTGGCTTTATACACACAGGGGAGTCCAGTCACTGTCACCCCCAACTCCACCCACAGCATGTCAGTTCAGGGTGTCGTTTGCTCTCCCAGTGGCTCTTTTCACTGTTGTGCTGCATGCTGTGCTGCAGATTTACCTTTCTGTGAAGAGTCCCTCAGTGCAAGTCTCTGCTATGGCACTGATCCATTCAAGGTCTTTGCTGAAATAAGACCTTTAGCAATTTATAGGTTGATTGTTTTGTAATACTCACTGGCCATTTATTTGTTCACATGATTGACAGATCAAAAAAAAAAAAGTAAGTCAACGGAGAAGAAGCTTTTGGAAAGGATGAGTTACTGGCTTGTTTTTTAACCCTTTTGTGCAGGAAAAGAGGTATCTCCCTGGCTTCATTTCAAAACATAGTTTTTAAGCCTCCAATAAGAGGTTATTGCAGAAGTGCATGACAGAATGAAGGGAAATGTGCTTTTGATTTTGCAGAAAATTTTCACTGGAATTTTGGTTTAGGGCTCGGGGCATCTGTGGCTTTTTTTCTCTATTGTGTTTTAACCTGATAGGCTCATAAACAACATATAGCTTTTCTCTCATTCCCACCTTCCCAAAGGTCTGGGGAGAAAATCAGAAATAAAAAAAAAAAAAAAAAAAAAAGTATCACTTGTGAATTGGGGTAAAAACTATTTAGTAAGTCAGAAAAAGAAGAGAGAAATAATAATTATTATTATTTACATTTATATATGTATATACCAGTGAGAGCAGCAAAAACCCTGAAATTATCCCTTTAAATTTATTTGGTATGACTGAAATAAATAAAAAAAAAGGTTTAAAATACTCTCCATAGTAGCAACGTTCTATCTCTTAAGCTAGGCTAAAAATAAAGTTGAAAATGTGAATTGAGCTTTAAGGAAAAAATACTTCAAGAAAAGAAATCTACTCAGTTCATTTAGAGGTGTTGCTTGTTTTTCAAAGTTCTGTCTTAGCGTTTAAGAGCTAGTAATAGAAAATAAATTGTATGTATGAGATAAATTAAATGGAAGAGGGCATCCATAAACCCTTGATAAAAAGAAGTGGCTGTAAAAAGTGCTAACATTTTGAAACAGCTTTTCTTACTTAACTTGTATCTGCCTTTCCCTGAAATGTTTTATGCTGCAATAAAAACAAGTTTTTAACATCACATATTGAAAATACATCTCCAGGGCTGCAGGGAATTCTGCTCAGTGCCTGGAGTTACCTCCTACCTTCTATTTTCAAAGATTTTGGAGTCTACAAGGCTGCTTCATTTCACCACTCTTGTCTTCCAAGTGTTGCAGAGCATTTCTTATCCCTTCTTAAACTTTTTACTGTTGAGGTGCAACTAGAATCACCAGTTGGTTCAGCTTTACTCAACAGCTGTCCCTTTTGGTGAAACTGGACTTGATAGTGACTTAACACTGGGCAGCTGCTGGACATCTCTTTAAGAGGCTTCCTATGCACCCATCCTAGTATCAAAACTTTGTCATGTAAACCCACCAGAATTACATACACTTTACTGCATTACTTATTACATATAGCTGGAAGAGGATGCCTGTTACAAAGTTCACTGGGGCTGAGATGGTTTCACAAAATGTGAGAGTTGCTGAGAAAGAACATACTTTAGCTGAATTTATGTGTTCCAAGAACTGTTTTGAACAACTAGATGACAATAAATACTATACCTTGCTTGTTGAGACAAAACCACGCTGCAATTGCAGATCCTTTCATTTTGTTTCACAGATACATACTGAATATATTTTCTCAATCACAGCTCTTACATATTTCATCCCCACAACATGGCTGATATATCTATAGATGCAATGTCACAACAATCATACATCTGTAAAACAAATGTGGTTTTGTTTCATCCTCCCCACATGGTTTTCCACTGCTTTGTAACAAAAAATGTATTCGAAAGAAGTTTTTGTGTACCCATTTGTGTTTTCGTAAGCGGAAAAAGTGATTTAAAAGGTTCACTGAGTGAAAAACAAATGCAGACAGAAATTTCTTTAGTAGGTTGAAACATACCCTTGTTCTATTTGCCCCTGATTTAAACAGGGCTTGCAAGTTATGCACTTATGTGCATAAACACGTATGGATTCCCTGAAGGTATGTCATCATAAGAAAAATATTATCACAATACAAAATGTTTTTGATTGGAGCCATAGTCAGAGGCTTATCAAGACTGCTCATAGAGGAAACAGGATCTTCACTGAAAATGAATTGAAAAGCCAAGCATCTTATTATTGCTAAATGTTGGAATAAATACTTTCATGCAACACTTGAGAGATATAGAGGTGCATCAAGTGCTGAAGCATTTGAATTTGGTTGCAATTTTTCAACTGACAGGATACCTGTTGTATTTCCAAATTAGAGATATTAGAGATGATATGGATAGATTCAACCATAGTTTGCATATAAACTTGAAAACACTGAAAAAGCAATGGGTATGAAAGAAAATAGAATATATTTTCTTTAATGAAACAAATGTAATTTCTGCCCATTTATTAACAGTAATGCTAGATGTTAAAAAACTTATAAAAACAAAAGAAGAAATTCATAACATTATACATTTATAGTTCTAAATGTCTGTGATAGACTGCCAATTTTTGAGCTGTGCTGAGTAAGAGTGAGGCTTACTTTGCAGTAAGATCTGCACTAGAGACAGATCAGTGCGTCAGATTCCATTTCTGAATTATTGAATTTTTGAATTATTGTACTCCCTTCTTGCCCGTGGAAGTCTGTAATTTACTACTCTCTCACTCTAGAAGTGAATCACACCCTTCCCTTTTCCAGGCTATTTTGCATGTTGTGGTCTGGGAACAGGCACAGAATTGCTACCTGCTCTGTTCTGTCTCTATGCCATCCTTACTTCACATAACCTAGAAGAATATAGTATAAAAAGCCACATTTTCTACCACACTACCTATACCTGAAAGTAAGTTAATCAAAACAGAGATATTAGTGTGCCAATTCATAATGGAATTTTCATTAATTTTAGTTTCTCAGACTTTCTCAACACATCTCTTACTTTCTAAAAATTAGAGTAACTTGGTGGATTACATTGGTAATGGGTGAATGAGACCCTGATCTGATCCTTTCTGTGATTATGGGACCTGAAGTGAGACATAAACTTCTACTGTTCCTCTTTTGAATAATTTACTAAGCAGCTATACCTTGCATCTTCCAGTTATCACATCTTCAATCTTTCTCTGAAAATAAAGCAACTTCGGGTGAATTTGGAAAGGCTAGTTCATGCGATAATCAAATTCCCAAGCACGTGACTTTTTGGCTATTTTTTTAATGCTGTCATTAGTCATTTAATCTGAACAACAAATATAACACAATCTGATAACAGTTAAGAGACATTTTAGTGCATCTACAGATCAATGTCCAACCTCTCTGATCAACAGATCAATACCACACTCTCTGTATACCATATTCTCCTTCAAGAACAACAAGCCTGCAAAACTGTGGGAATGGATGGAAAGCGACAAGAACAGAAATGAAACAAACTACAAAACTGTATGTTAGAAAAGGGAATAACACAGACAGTGAGAAGCTGAAAGAAAGCACTGTTATCCCAAACACTGTTCAGTGGGACCCACATTGGGCCATGGTAGGCTGATAAGAAGAGCTTGTATTGTTGAGTGACATGAAAGAATCTGCTCTTGGCTGATGTTTGCGGATCAGGCTGACTTTTGGTATTGTTCTGGAGAGAACAGCTACTATAGAGTCACCATGCATGCCCACCAGCACATCAGGTAGCACACATGTGATTGCTGCATAATCAGCTGTCAATTACCTGTCTGGGAGAGCAGGTCCCATTGCCCACAGCAACCCGAGATGCATGAGAGAAGAATGAAGAGAAAAAAAATGAAGATTTTTGAGGTAGTTTTTCTACTCCCTCCACTGAACTGCAGTTGTATGGGTCAACAAGATGTCTGCTGACCAACATACAGTCCCTCTGCCATCCAATGAGATGTTGCTGGATCCATGGTGATGAATATCCTCACTCTGTAACTCTTTTGCTAGGATTCCTCTCTTTGCTATTGCTAACTTCCCCATCTTCCCCACATTTCGTAACTGATTACCGGTTGGGCAATGTTTCACCTTGCTTGCTGCCTTAGACTTGCTCCGGGACTACACATACACATGCACATGCACACACATACACACCATCTTCTCCAAACATTGGAGCTAGACAGCACTGCAAATACTTCAGTTTATTCCAACATCACCAGCAATGGATTTGTTATATAAAAATGCACAGAGAAATTACCAATTGGGCAAGCAGTTAAATTTAGCAATTGCATGCTAAATTTATCAACAGCCTGATAATCACTTCAAAAATAACATATTGCTCTATATTCTTAATCTAAACGGTTGTCATTTCTCTGCTGAGTCTGCTGGACTTTCAAAACTGGAAGTGATAAAATGATGAAATTTGGCTTCATTGATCACAGACAATAATCATTTTGCAAAATTAGCACAATTTTTAAAGACCTTATCTGAATGCAGTTTAAAGATGTAATTTGCATATCTTGGCATACCATGTATACTATTTAAAGTTTTACAGCAAATATATTCAAAAGCATGATGTCTAAATATCATTTTTTTTTCTCTTTCATTTCTAAAGTGCTAAGTGAAATGCCCAGCCCATGAAAAACATCACAAAAAGGCTTTTCAATATACCTGAATCATTTAACATCTTCAAGGTAAGTAGTATTGACAGCTGTTTCGTTCAATGGAAGCTACAAAGTTGGGAGCTGAAGAAGTAGGTCATAAATTCAACAACATTCAGAGTTTGTGATAAACATAAAATGTCAAGGGAGAGGAGAAGGATTTTTGTTTTGAAGCATCGAGCCTGGTACAACTCTGATTCAGCAGCATCATTACTCAATCTATTCCTCATGTGAAGAAAATATTTGTTCTGGCAAGTTCCTCTCACAGGGGTTTTCTGCAAAGGAAACAGTTCTTGGCAAAAAAAACATTTCTTACTCTTCAGCATTCAAGACATTCTAATTTTAGGCTTCTCTTAGCATACAGAACATTCAGTAAATTTGTCAATAAATTCCTTAAACATGATAAAGAAAACCTAAAAGAGAGGCAGTCTCCCTTAGTATTTGTGGCTTTGATGAGAAAAAAAAAAATGAATTGCACAGAAGAATTAAATTATTCCAAATTTTCCCTTTTTGCTAATTTGATTGCATTGGATGAAAAATATTTTTCTGTGTTTTAGTGAAAACGACATCTTTCATTATCTTTAAATCAGAGTTTGAATTTATTCTCTTCGGTTTCATGACTGAATAAGGAAGGAATTTATCTGTTTTTTCTTTCACAGAAAAAACCTGTAGTGAGAACACCAACATGAAAACATTGATTTGTTTTTGTCCTCTATGGGCATAGGCCTTACATATTAATTCCATCTGACTTGTGAAGAAAACTTGATTTGCAGTTTGCGTCAAACATGTTTCTGGGATATAAAGATCTATGCACAAATTCTGCTACAAACACTTTTGCACTGAAGTTAACAGGAGGGACATGCAAATATTTTATTCATTAGTAAGTGTGCACAATGCTATTTATTTATCCTCTAGACATAATGCCAAACACAGAGTAGTTAGAATCCTAGTGTTAACAAATATCATAACAACTGAATTTGTGGCACATACTAAATCTCTAACAATTTTCATCACTTTAGAAGTATGTGTACCCTTTCATTGCCTCTTATTTCAGCCCAGTACATTTAGGAAAAAAGAAAAATTATTATAACTTTATTATTTTTGACCGATAGAATTCTTACTGCTAACAAAAAATTCAGCACTTTTGAAGCAGATCTTAATAGCTCTGAGCAGGCACAAGCTTGAAACACATCAGAAGATCTGAGGAGAAAAGTTATGTAGCCTCCTTTCTTTAAACAGACTTAAAATGGGAGTTTTGTTCAAGGGAGAATCCAAGATTAAATAGTACAGTTCTGTTCTATGTCACACAATATTGTCATTCTTAGCACCATCTAAAGGCCTTTGCACAGCATAAGGGCAGAAAACATCAAGGACCATCGGACTTTAAACAGACCTGTAGCTGCTCTTTGTAAAAGTGGCAATTTAAGGAAAAAACTCTACTCTGCAACTGGAGAAAAAAAGGAGCAGGTTTCTACCTAACAAGATTTTTAGAATATAAATATTTCATTTGCATTTTAAACCATATTCTGTCTTGAAAACAACCAATATGTTGCCAATATCATCCACCTATTCAGAAAGGAGGAAAATTCCATGGCAAAGCAAAATTCACCTCGCCTAAATACAGAATGAATAATTACAAAACTCGCCCTTTGGGCTCTAATTTCCAAGTGATTTTCTTGACTAGTATACTCATCATATTTAGGAAGGACTAGGGCATCTATTTCCTATGGCTACTGGTTTTTTTTAGGATTATAAAGTTACAGCGTCATTTCAGAGAACACTAAGCTATTTGAAAGTATTATCTTTAAAAACTGAACATAATTATTTAACATATTTGAATACTTTCAAAATATCTTGTACAAAATTCTTATTAAGGATAAAATATTTCAGTAATTTGGCATCAAGCTTGTGTTGTTTTTTTTTCACCCGTCCCAATTAAGATCATCTTCTTGTGCATGAATGCAGCTGGACCTCTACTTTTGTCTCCATTTCCCTCATAAGAGGGAAAATTTGGGTATATGTTTTGGATTTATATGGAGTGTTTTACGTTTAGTACATATATTTAATAGAAATAAAAATAAAAATTGTGATGAGAAGTCATTTGGCATATATGCACAAAAAATTTAAATTTCTTCAATACCACAGACATTAATTATGAATTAAATAAATAACTATTTAAGAATTCATGTTTAGTTAATTAATCCACCTTTAGAAGAGGGATGCAAATTGGTTTGGACCTGGTCTCAGTAAGGATCCTGAGAAGCTAATGTGGGTTGCCTTAATTCTGTAACTAAACATCACTATGGTACTGTTATTATTTATCACTTTTATGTGATGATTATTACACTACTCTGTTGATATCTTCCTTCCAGTAATCTGTACACAGTGAAATTTTCTCCGGAAGACAAGAGGGAACTTGAGTGGGTTGGTTGATGATGACCATCATAACTTACAAAACCAAATACAAAGTGAAACCTGAGGATATGTGAAAGGGAGGAGGCAAAGCCAATAGTAAGGTATTCATAATTGCTGTAATTGTATTTACTGACTTGAGCAGCGTAGCAAAATTTACAACAAAACTGAAACATCTGGAAAACTTGTAGAAATTAAAGTAAATGCAAGAGCTGGGAAAGAAAGGTAAAGATGAGAATATCATATGCATACAGATAAAATATTATAATTTGGAGGGAACTGACAGAGAAGTAAGATCCTTCTAATTCCCATTCATATGTTTATTGCCTTCTTAAATCACATTCCCCACTGTTTGCTGGTTATTTCAAAGGAATATACACTACTTAAATGGAAGCCAAAGGAAGATTTCAGATGGTGAACTTTGTTGAAGAAGGAGGAAAATGAAGCAGATAAGATTATACATATAAGGGGGCTAGGAAATTTACATCAATTTGGGTCCATGGTCTTTTTTGTTGTTGTTGTTTTTGTTTTTTTCTGTGTGTGTGCATGTGTATGTTTTATGTTAGGGACAGATACAGTAGGACAGCAAAATACAAGAAGAGTGTCTGTGAATTTTCTATTTGGAAATGAGGAGGTTTACTTCAGGATATTTTGCTATTGTATCAATCCAGTGAAAATGTTCAAGGACTGTTAAAATTGTTTTAGTTTTTTGTTTGTTTGTTCTTGTGGGTTTTTTTAGACTTTCATATTTTTGTATTTTTGGAAAACGGGAATTCTTTGTTAATTCTGGGAAGATTTTTTACCACGAGTCTAATTCTTCAGCTCATCTCTGTCAAAGGACCTTTTCCTTCTACAAGTCCTTAGTGAATACACTAATAAATAGTTGGTAAAATGTTGCTTTGTTATTCTCCTGGGCTGAAAACTAAGATTACTTCTAATTTATGAAAAAACATCTACGTAATTACATTTTTCACATGTAGTACAAATGTAAAAGCACTTATGAACTTCCAATTGACCAAAATAAAATCCAGTCTCAACAGCTACTTAGAGTGAAACTCTGAAACTCCACATAATGTTGACAATGTAGCATTTAGATTTGCTGTCAAATAATAACACTCACTATTGCCACTAATGTGTGAACAGATAGTCAGAAGGGTAATATTCAAAGAGAAAAATTCTTTGTGCTGGTGAGGTATTAAAAGAATGACCTGAAATAGAAGTAATATCCTTATCAACTCTAGGTTTCTCTCTCTCTCTCTCTCTCTCTCTTTTTTTTTTTTTTTTTTTTGACAAAGAAATAGAACGGATGAGAGTTCTTTTTGTGAAAATGTGTGTTCCAAGCACTGGAAGCAGAAGTTACATTGTGTTTACAGCCTTGGCTATATGATGTCATTTACATACAGGCAATTATCTGCTGGATGTTTAGCAAAGTCAAGGAAGATCTGTGCCATGCAAGCCAGGGTCTCCAGGTGTTCTAATGGCTCTCACAAACCTTCCAGTGATGTGAGCAAGCTCTACATGGGAGCTGAACATGTAAAAATAAGCATAGGAGGTATGTCTTTCCCTTCATTACAAAATAAAATTTTTAAATACATTATACAAAGTCTATGTGCACCAGAGATTAAAACTAAGATCTCCTAACTTTCCTTCAGTGTTAAGCCATAATCCAATAAGCTATGTGTGATGGTATTTCACCATATAATGCCTCATATTGTACACAGCATAAACTGATCAAATTTTGTCCATGCATATTGAAGAGACAGACAGAAGGGCAGATTTTCATATTTACTATATTGTGGCGGTAATCAGTTAGAGTAGACAGAACCAGAGGATAAAAAATGTATTTCTGGGCACTTAAAGGGCAACTCAAGTGAGACACTATGGATTTAAAACCCTTAAATTGGAATTTATCTGAATCAAAGCAGATGTGTCTTTGTTTTACATCACTAAGTTCTGCATAATTTAGTAGAATGTGAAGAGAACTGTTTTTCTATTTGACAATGCCAAATGTTTTGCAGATGCTAACTTTGTTGATACACTTGAGCAGCAGGAAATAATTTTTATTTGCAGAAGCTGAAGAAAATATGGAAAGAATTTTCATGTCCGTCTTCTCCCGAACCTAAAATGAATCCAAGAGAGTCTTCAGTAAGGAGAATTTCTCTTACAAGTAATAAACGTTTCATTACATTACTTTCCTCTGGAAACGATTGATTAAGATAAACACTGGAAGAGAGAGTACAGGGGTTTGTTTTTGTTGATTTTGTTAATCTTTCCCTTTAGAATGAGAACAAAATCCAATGCCACTCTACTCAGATTTGTTCCTCTTGTCTGTAGCCAGCTTTCAAATTAATTTCAGCCTGTGCTTTCACTCACTACTTATATAGTGGCTGATAATATTCTTACACTTTCAATCAGCCTTCCTTGAATAGCAAGCTCATCTGAAGGTTCAGAACTTTCATTTTGGATTGGCAAAAAGGACAGAATCCGGAAGGGAAGGGAGGGGATAACAATCTTAACTCAGAACAAAGAAGAACACACAGAATGAAATCAAAGATCTATAGCTACCTAGCCAGGACAAACTATCACAGAAACATTGAATAATATCATGCACTAAATCAGAAGTTTACGCTGACACTAAACATATTCATCTTGTCAGTGCAGTCTTATATTGAATCACCCACCTCATTAGCAGCTGATCCACATTTTCCATAGTCTTTCTTTTGCTACTGACATAATTGAAGAAGTTCTTGCTTTTGTCTTCAATTTATCTTGCTAGATATAATTCCAAGTGGGCCATTGCCTTCCTTCTGCCATCTCTGAATGTACTGACACATTCCTCCAAAGTGGTTGGGCCCTTTTTCCACATTTCAAATACTTTCTTCTATCCATGAGCACTCTTATCATCCATGCAGGCCTCCTGCCACTTTTTCCTGATTTGTTTCTCTTGGAGACGCACTAATCTTAAGGTTGGCTGAAGTAATTTTTAAGTGTTGGCCAATTCTCTTGGGCTCCATGATCTTCCAAAGATCTAGCCCAAGGGATACTTCAAGTAGGTACCTGATGAGGTCAAAGTTGGCTCTTCTAAAGTCTGAAATCCTATTCATTGCTTTGTTTCTTCCATGTAAATTCCTGAACTCCAGTATCTTATGGTTGTTGCATCCCAGGCTGCTCCCAGACTTCACATTTGCAGTCAGTCCTTCCTTGTTGTTAAGAAAAAGGTCCAGCAGCACAGTTCTCCTTGTTGGCTCCTCCATTACATGCATCAGAAAGTCAACTTTGGTGTGCTGCAGGAATCTTATGAATTGTGTATGCTAGGCAGTGTTGATTTTTCAGCAAATATCAGAGTGATTGAAGTCCCCCATGAAAACCAGTTTCTGTGATTGTGAGGCTACTTTTAGTCGTCTGTTGAAGGCCTCATCAACTTCCTCCTCCTGATCAGATGTCCTGAAATAAACACCCACAACAGTGTCCCCCATATTAACCTGCCCCTTAATTCCCATCCAGAAGGTCTCTGCTCATTTATCATTCAAACTTTGGCAGAGCTCAATATGTTTCTGTTGCTCTTTCACATAATTGCAGAATACAAAAATGGCTTGGTTTGGACGGGTCCACTAAGATCATCTAATTCTAACACCCCTGCTGTAAGCAGGTACACTTCCCTCTAGACCAGGTTGCTCAATGCCCCATTTAGTCTGGCCTTGAATGCCTCCAGGGAGGGGGCACTCACAACCTCTCTGAGCAACCTGTTCCAGTGTCTCACCACCTTACAGTAAATAACTTCTTAATATCTAGTCAAAATCTACATTTCTCACATTTTAAAGCCACTTTCCCTTGTTCTGTCTCTACATGCCCTTTTAAAAAGTCCTTTCCCACCTTTCCTATAGGCCCGCTTCAGGTACTGCAAGACCTGAAGTTTTTCCTACAGTGTCCCTCTGGAGCCTTCTCTTCCCCAGGCTTAAAAGCCTCCATTACCTAAGCCTTTCCTCATAGGGGATGTGATCCAGCCCACTGATCATCTCTGTGGTTCTTTTCTGGACCTGCTCCAACAGCTCCATGTTCTTCTTGTGCTGGGGGCCCCAGAACTTGATGCAGTACCCCAGGTGAGGTGAGCAGAGAAGATGGGCATAGAATCATGGAATCGTAGAATCACAAGATTGGAAAGGACCTACTAGATCATCTTGTTCAACCATCCACCCATTACTATAGTTACTAGCTACTAAACCATTTCTCGTAGCTCCTCATCCAGGCAATCACCTCCCTCAACCTGTTGACCACACTTTCCTTAATGCATCTCAAGATACAGGAGGCCTTCTAGGTTGTGTATGTTGCTGGCTCATGTTAAGTCTTTCGTCAACACTCCCAAATCATTCTTCTCAGGAATGCTTTCGAGCCATTCTCCATGCATCCTGTATTTGTGCCTGTGTTTGCCCTGACCCAGGTGAAAGACCTTGTGCTTGACACTGTTGAACTTCATGAGGTTGGCACAGGCTTACATTTCATGCCTGTCCAGATATTGCGGGTGGCATCCCTTCACTCTAACATATCAACAGTACCAGCTTGGTCTCATCTGCAAACTTGAGAGTGCACTTGATTCCAATGTCCATGATGCCTGCAAAGATGTGAAGTAGCACCAGTCACATTATCAATCCCCGGTGGGATGTCACTCATGACCAATCTCCATTTGAACATTTAGTTGCTGACTGCCACTCTCTTAATGCAACCATCCAGACCATCCTTGTCCAAAAAGTGGTGCGTTCATCAAGTCAATTTTTTGTCCAATTTGGTGACCAGAATGTCATATGGAACAGTGTAAAATACTCTGGGCAGTTCCAGGCAGACAATATCTGTTGCTCTTCCTTTATCCAATGACACTGTAAATCCATCATAAATGGTCACCAAGTTTTTCAGGCATGACTTACCCTTTGTGAAGCCATGTTGGTTACCATAAATCGCCTCATCTTTATTTTCCAGGGCCTTCATAAGGATCTGTTCCATGATCTTGCCAGGCACAGAGGTGAGACTGACTAGCTTGTAGTTCCCTGGGTTTTTTTTTTCTTTCTTGAAAATTGGTTATTTTCCACTCAGTGGGAACTTCATCAGACTACAATGACCTTTCAAATGTGATGGATAGCAGCTTGTGATCTTCATCTGCCCTCAGAACCCATGGATGGATCTCTTTGATTCCCATGGACTTCAGATCCTTCATGTTCTTTAGATGGTCTCAAACCTCATCTTCACTTATACTTCTCAGATCTTCTTTCTTCTGGTTCTTCCCATTGCTTTCTGCAACTTGAACTGTGCAGCTGGAGACCTAGCTGATGAAAACTGCAGCAAATAAGTCATTGAGCACCTCAGCTTTCTCTATATCAATCATGATCAAGTCTCCAGTTTTCTTCTGGAGAAGGTTCACATCTTCCCTAGTCTTTCTTTTATCACTGATGTACCTGTAGAAAACATTTTTGTTTTGTAGAAAACATTTTTGTTCCCTTTTATGTCCTTGGATAGATTTATTATTATCTGAGCTTTAGCTTTTCTTACCCAGTCAGTAAGTCCCTGGCTGCTAGGACCACTCCTTTGTAATTCTCTCAGCTGGCCCGTTATTGCTTCCACTCCCTATAGACCTTCTTTTTCTGCCCAAGTAAGTCCAGGAGCTCCTTGATGATCTCAGGGAGCCTCCTGGGATTCTTGCCTTCCTTTCTCCTCCACAGAATGCATTCCTTCTGGGCTTGAAGTTGATACTTGAATCACGCTGACCAGATTATTTGTGCCCCTCTTCCCTCCATGGCTTTATTCCATATCACCCTGCTAAGCAGTCCTCTGAAGAGGTCAAAGTCCTGTCCTGAAGTCCATAGTAGCAAGCTTGATGTGCACACTCTTTGATGCCCTAACACTCTCGAACTCCACTACTTCATGTTCTCTGCAGCCAAGACTGCCCTTGAGCTTCACGTTAATTACTGGACCTGCCTCATTGGTGAGGACAGGGTCCAGTATAACTCTTTTTCTCATGGATTCTTCTACCACTTGGAAGAGGAAGGTAGGCAAAGGGACGAGGCTGGCCTCTTCACTTCAGTGTGTGGTGATAGGAAAAGGGGAAATGGCCACAAACAAATGCATAAGAAGTTTTGCACAAATGTGTGTGGAAACTTCCTCAAGTGAGGGTGACAGAGCACTGGAACAGACTGCCCAGAGAGGTTGTGGAGTCTCCTTCTCTGGAGATGTTCAAGACCTGCCTGGATGCCTGCCTGTGCAACCTGGTCTAGGGAGTTGCTTTGGTGGGGAGGTTGGACTTGATGATCTCTAGAGGTCCCTTCCAACCCCTAAAATGTTGTGATTCTGTGATCTCTGCAGAACTAGTTTCCAGTCTGTCAGCCCTGTGATAGAAGTACTGTATTGTGAAGATGAGCTTGACACTCAAAATGAAAGTGTTTTCAAAGAGAAGTATGTCCATCCCTTCTGTCTTCTAAAATCAAATTATTAAAAATATTTAAAGTTTGATGTCTACAGAGGAAGTTATTAGAAAACACTGATTAAAATTTCAGTTGCCTTTTGTTTTTGACATTTTTGCATGAAGCTCTTTCTTGTTCACTAAAGCAACTTGCCAAGTTTGTACTTTGTTAATCCATATTCATGTATGTAAGTCACTCTGACAGTAATGTCCCCTGTTCATTTTCATGGAAACTACAGCAAATACAAAGAACACAATAATGCTGTGTGATAGAGCACATTCTCCGCTATGAAACACTATTTTTCAACATAGTTGCCACTACTGGTTACATATATTTGCAGCTGATGTACAAGAGCCTGCCTGCATGCCGATCTCATAAAAATCTGCCCTAGCAGAGGTGACCCACTGTTGCTATTGCCACATCTGAAACACAGCACCTACCACCACACTGTGCTCACATCCATGGACTGGTCTTGATAAGTGTTCAGCAAGCACTGATGAATGTCAAAAATACAAGTTTGTTTGTTTGTTTTGGTGTTTATTTTATTTTTTTTGCTTTGTTTTTTGTTGTTGTTTTTGCATGGAGGAATTCATTTACACAACTTTTTTTCATGTGTAGGTCCATGTAAGGTGCCCCTCTGCTGACACCTTCATGCAGGAACAAAATTCAATAGAACATGGACAGAAAATTTCAACCTCTACTAGCATACCACCGGCGTCTTCCATCTAAGGTGTGTTTGTCATGCTTCATGGTTGATACTTTCTTGTTTGGGAGATGTGGTGAATTTCAAGGATGCTGTTGGATAAAAAACATTTTGAGACATTTTAGCTAAAGACATGCAAGTGCAATTTATTTTTTGTTCCTAAATAAGGTGACTTTTTTTGGGTTCTTTGCTCCCTTTGGTGCATTTTCTCTTCTACAAGCTGTCTTCTCATCTATTCTCACAGCAAAGTAAATCGGCACCTTTTGTATTAGACTGGGAAATTAAAGACAATTTAAGAAATAAGTTTTGCCTCTCTTTATTAGTCAATAGGTTCTGTGTTTAACATGTACTACCTCTATAGAATCTTCCATATCAGACCCATCATCTGCCACTGTCTAATTTGTTGATGTTTCCCAGCTATTTCCATTTCAACCCTCATGTGATCTTAAATCTTTTGCAACAGACTCAATATTATACCTTTGAAAAATAAGTTTTAACAACAGTCATATTTATCCACTTGTATAACACGTGCAGTATGATTGTTTGTATGGATAAAGAGATATCTATTGAAACTAAATGACACATTTCATAGACTGAATGACCTATTAGGTTAGTTAGATGCAGTGACTTTCAGTGCCAGACATTAATAATCTCTTTTACATACATCAGCTTGTGACAGCTGCAACTGAAGGTTTAAAGCCTCAGAGCTTTCTTGAATAGACTGTGCCCTGAGCAGAGCTGAGCTGTCAAGCGGATGGACAGGGATTGTACCCTTCATAGTGGAAAAGAAATAAAAGTGCAAGTCTGTCTTCTCACTCTCTCATTCTTTTTATCTACCCTTCTCTTCTGTTTTTGTGAAGCTCTGCTGTTCCTAGAACAGTTTGTACAAATGGCAGGACATTAAAAGCAGAGGTCCTGGAAGCTAACACCAAGGGAAACTATCTTGTAATTCATTCTTTTTTACACACAAAAAAGTGAGTAAGATCAGAGACTTGTTTCCAACAAAGTGGTATAAAAGTTGAGTGTTACATGTGTGTACATAAAACTGTAACATACAAGTTGTGTAAATAATTTTATTTCCCTAAAAGAGTTCACATAACTTGTAGTGATTGACAAGTTTTTTTATAGAATAATAAATTGTTCTATTCTAAGAGAATTGGTGTTGTCACACCACATCATGACAGGTAGAAAATGGAATTAAAAATAACAGTTCTTAATCACACTTGCCTTCTTTTCCATCTGCACAATACTTTTTATCATAAGTTGCCTACAT
This sequence comes from Oreortyx pictus, assembly GCA_036925125.1. Classification (NCBI taxonomy): domain Eukaryota; kingdom Metazoa; phylum Chordata; class Aves; order Galliformes; family Odontophoridae; genus Oreortyx; species Oreortyx pictus. The sequence goes on from JAUPFR010000004.1 coordinate 56,049,338, forward strand.
AGTACGCAATTTCTAAATTGATTTGCACTGAAGCAACATTAGACTTCCAAAAAACACATGAATCTTTTTTATTTTGCCACATATCACGTGGAATGTTCATTCAGCTTTAACTAGGTGTTGTTTCTAAGCTAATACTGTACAAATTTGATGTTTATCTATTGAGATGCATAGAGTCTAAATCTACTCATCTCTTTAATAACAAATGTATAGATAAAAGTACATATTCTTACTCCTTAGCCAAATCAAAGTCCTGAAACTGTCCACAATACTTATCTCATGAATAAAATCCCCACATTAAACACAATCCCAATACTCACTCTCCTCTCCCTAGCAGACCTTCCATCACTTACTGGCTTCATTTCCAAATGAAAAGGCATAGTCATTGCAACATTTAGCCTGCTAATCTGTGCAGAACTAGAGCAACCAGGAATCCTTTCCTAGATGACCAAATTTTCAGTGTAATTGTTACATGTTAAATGTATTTTCTTCCAACAAGATAGTCGACTACTGACTCTATATTTTATGTGCATCTGCCTTCTACTGCATTGCTATTTATGTGTCGTTTTGATATTTGTCCTTCTCTATCTTTTGCACTCTGTGGATAAAGTACTTTCTTTCAAGCTCTCTCTTTTTTTTTCTTTTCTTTTTTTTTTTTGGAGGGGGGTTAAGGAGGTGGGGGGGGGGGGGGGGAAGGGGAGTGGACAGAGCACCCAGAACCCTAAATTTACATTCTCTTTAACAGAAAAGACAGCACTAAAAATGTTCATTTTATAAAGATAGAGGTCAGTAACTGATGAAGAAAACATCTTATTCACTAAACTTGATGTGCAAGTTAGACAAAAAAGACATAGAATGCTTTGGGAAACATAATGCAGTGGCATAATTTTAAAAATGTTCAGTATGTTTGAAAGAGAAACGATGTTTCTTTCAAATGAGTTTGGTAGACTGAAGAAAAGTATTAAGGGTAAGCTCAGTTATTTCAGTTGTTGTTAGTTGCAAAGTTTCCATGCTGCCCCATTCCAAGGGAAGTTATCTTTACCAGCATTTCTCAAGTTGTAGCCTTTTTTAACTTCTGTTCTTTGACCATCATTAGAGCATGAGTCCTTTATCTGAAAAAAGAAAGAAGTGCTTTAAAATTGTACCTGAACTGTCATGTGGGAATACTTATACACAGTAGCTTACCTTCCAAAATGGTTCTTTGCCTCCTTCCTCATTCACCTCAAGCTCAAAACTGCAACATGAGAATATATAGCTCCTGTATGTAGCCTACCTTAAATATTAAAGAAATGTTATACTGTTATTCTTACTGCAGTGTGAGTATAGTAGAAACTGAACGCTGCTGCCTTTGTCTTTACACTATTTTCCATGTGTTATTTTTCTTCTTAATGTTCCTGAGAAGCGCTTTTTCCTTATCAGCCTTGTCCCACACATGATATAGAAATTTTGTTCCTCAGAAGTTTCTGTCCAGCTCAGTGTTATGTACCATGGCCCTGTGTAGTGGATGGGAAAAGCTGTTAAAAGAGCTCCCTAATGGGAGGCTGAATCTGGATCTTTTTAAGACTAGGAGGAGGAGTAACAGACCCTCAAGTTTTTGAATACATTACCTTGCTTTTTAGCTATTTCATTTCCAGAACACAGAGCCCTGCTGTGCCCAACTGTAATTTCTTTTAAAATTGATGTTCTCTTGTTCCAGGAGTGTGTTGCTTTGGTATTTTTGGCATTCTGATCCATCTGTACATAACATAAAACAGTACTGTGCAAGTATTTAACCTCATCATGACTGGGCATAATCAACACCACATGTTTAATTGTTGAAGCCAGGGACAAAAGTAGGATGCCAAGAGGTGAAAAATAGCAATGTCTAATGAAATTTAATTTTCAATGAGCAAGCACCTTTAGGATAGCCTGAGAAAATCCAGGGATGCAGATCTTGTTAGTTTTTAGATATCAATTTTGAGCACAAATACTTAAAAGCAATCTAAATATTTTAAGGAATAATTACAGATAGCAGACTAAGACAACAACAGAGAAATTACATGGCAGTTAACTTTTCTATGAGGTCCCTTCCCATCTAGTCCATGCAATTGTGGATATAGCAAGCTTTCAGAAGCCTCTGAAAAATTCTCCATACTGAAGATGTAGATAAGGTATAGAGCAATGTTCCAGTTACAGGCAACTGCTAGTAGAATTATTTCAGAACGTTCTTGATGGCAGCCATGCAAGTGGATATTTAATATACAGCTAAAGAGCATGCTGATTTTTTTTTTCCCTTAATCACTCATGATATTCTTTATCTAGACTTTCTGTCTCATTGATTTTTGTCATAATCAACAAATCAAAGTGGAAAAATAAAGTCTTTCCTCTCACAGTAAGATATCACTCTGTTCCTAAATGTTGTTTTTACTATGAACTTTTATTTTATGGTGTCTACAGGGTAACTCCACTGGTATTTTATGACAAGAACTTGCCAAAATTTTCAACTTTCAACAACACATGCAATATATTTTGCTGTAAAGAATCACTCAGAATTTTACTGTGCCAGCCAGCAGAAACTCAACAATCCTGCTATAGCAATTTTCAGCTATTCATCAGCCCAGTAATACACACTCACACTTGGCATGGAAAGCGTGGTGTCAAACAACAGCAGATGATAGACTACGATGATGGTAAATAACAATGATAACGGCTATTGATTTCTTTTTGGAGAAACCATTCACTGCATGGTGTTTGTGGAAACAGTTATGCAAACATCTGGTGTTACTAGATATGGCTTATTCACAAAAAGAAGATGGACATTTGCAATTTTTTCTATTCATGGAGGTCAGAAAAGTCAGTTCTCTTTCTCATATGAACGGAGGCCAATATGTCCTGTGTTGTTTGTCTTTCCTCCTCTGGTTGGAAACCATAATGATATTTTAAGAACTTATTCAGTAAAAAATATTGCCAGGCTTTATCATTTCTGTCATCAGCATTTTATAATAATAATTTAGGAATTTATTTGAATTTATTTCCTACTCCTGAAAATTCTACCTAGTTTTTGGTGAGGCAGATGTTTGTTAAGAAACAAATGACCTTTCTTTCCAGGTCAGATTGTTTTTGCCAGTAGCACATCTATAGTGTTCCCCAAATATGGAGACAATAATATGCAAAATTATATATGTACATCAAACAGCATTCAAAATCAACATACACATGGCTAGCATGTGCTCCAGGTGAGACAAAAATTAACTGCTATGTGAAATTAAAATGAATGTCAGTTTTCTTCATTAACTCATTGACACTTCAGGCTATAACCTTAACGGTTCATCCTATATGACTTCAGAAGGATTGCTTAAATGAAAGATACTAATGTAAGTTTAGAATATCAGAACTTAAACAACGTGTTACTGTTGCCGTGCAGATTTCGTTTGGGGAACAGCTCAATGCTGGGATCACCCTGATGTAAAGAAATTGCACCAATATGGTGTGGTAAAAGTTCCCCCTTTTATTGTCCGATACACCTCCTTATATACTCTTGGTAGCGTCCATGGCTACACCCCTTAGTATCGGCTTATACATAATCCACCAATCTTACACCGACACGGTCTCTTTTCTTCTACCTCCTTACGAGCTATCCATTGTCTATGCTTAATCATGCTTAGCTATTGCTTATTACTTATTAACTACCATTGTCTCTACAACATCTCCCCCTCCCCATGAATATATTTGTAAGCTAGTTATTCCTTGAGAGGACCCCTACTCATGTACATCCCGATATCCAGAGTGACCATGAAATGGTAGAGTTTGCTATTCTTGGTGACGTCAAGAGGGTGACTAGCAAAACTGCTACCTTGGACTTCCGGAGGGCAGACTTTGACCTGTTCAGGACGCTTGTTGCAAGGGTCCCTTGGGACTCACTCCTGAGGGGTAAAGGGGTCCAGGAAGCCTGGGTCCTCCTCAAGACGGAAATCTTAAAGGCACAGGTGCAGGCTGTCCCTGAGTCCCGTAAGTCAAGCCGGAGGGGAAAAAGGCCAGTGTGGATGAAACGGGATCTTTTGTTGAGACTCCGGGAGAAAAAAAGAGTCTATGTCCTCTGGAAGATGGGACAGGCTACTTGGGGAGACTACAGGGAACTTGCCAAGATTTGCAGGCAGGAAGTTAGAAATGCAAAAGCCCTGCTTGAACTTAGATTGGCTACTGCAGTAAAGGAGAACAAAAAACCCTTTTATAAATATATTAACAGTAAAAGAAGAACCAAGGAGAATTTCCCTACTTTACTTGATGCGGCAGGGAATGTAACCACAGAGGATAAGGAAAAGGCTGAGGTTCTCAATGCCTTCTTCACGTCTGTCTTTAATAGACAGATCAGTTATCCTCAGGATACTTTTCGCCCTGACCCGGAAGTCTGGGACAAAGCGCATCATGCACCCCCTGTGATCCCAGCAGAGACAGTCAGAGACCTGCTCCTCCATCTGAACTGCCACAAGTCCATGGGGCCAGATGGGATCCACCCAAGGGTGCTGAGGGAGCTGGCAGAGGTGATAGCCAAGCCGCTTTCTGCCATCTATCAGCATTCCTGGTCATCTGGAGAGGTCCCACAAGATTGGAGGCTTGCCGATGTGACTCCCATCTACAAGAAAGGCCGTAAGGAAGATCCAGGGAACTACAGGCCTGTCAGCCTGACCTCGGTATCAGGGAAAGTTATGGAGCAATTGATCTTGAGGGAGATCACACGGCACGTGCATGGCAATCAGGGGATCAGACCCAGCCAGCACGGCTTCACAAAGGGCAGGTCGTGCTTGTCCAACCTCATCTCCTTCTACGACTGGATGACCAGACTGGTAGATGAGGAAAAGGCTGTTGATGTAGTCTACCTGGACTTCAGCAAAGCCTTTGACACGACCTCCCACAGTATTCTCCTGGGGAAACTGGCAGCCCGTGGTGTGGACAGGTTCACTCTTCTCTGGGTTGAGAATTGGCTAGAGGGCCGTGCCCAGCGGGTAGTGGTTAATGGAGTCAAATCCAGGTGGCGTCCTGTCACGAGTGGTGTCCCCCAGGGGTCGGTATTGGGGCCCATACTGCTTAATATCTTCATTGATGACCTAGATGAGGGGATTGAGTGTACCCTCAGTAAGTTTGCGGATGACACCAAGTTGGGAGGATGTGTCGATCTGCCTGAGGGTGGGGAGGCCCTTCAGTGGGATCTGGATAGGCTGAACAGCTGGGCTGAGGTCAATGGGATGAGGTTCAATAAGGCCAAGTGCCAGGTCCTGCACTTTGGCCACAATAACCCCATGCAATGCTATAGGCTTGGGGCAGAATGGCTTGAGGAGTGTATAGAGGAAAAGGACCTGGGGGTGTTGGTTGATGATCGGCTCAACATGAGCCGGCAGTGTGCCCAGGTGGCCAAGAAGGCCAATGGCATCCTGGCCTGTATTAGGAATAGTGTGGCCAGCAGGAGCAGGGAGGTGCTCATCCCCCTGTACTCAGCTCTGGTGCAGCCGCACCTCGAGTACTGTGTTCAGTTTTGGGCCCCTCACTACAAGAAAGACATCGAGGCCCTGGAGCGTGTTCAGAGAAGGGCAACAAAACTGGGGAGGGGTCTGGAGCACAAGTCTTACGAGAAGCGGCTGAGGGAGCTGGGATTGTTTAGTCTGGAGAAAAGGAGGCTTAGAGGAGACCTCATTGCACTCTACCACTTCCTGAAGGGAAGCTGTGGTGAGGAGGGGGTCGGCCTCTTCTCCCAGGTAACTAATGACAGGACAAGAGGGAATGGCCACAAGTTGCGCCGGGAAAGATTTTGATTAGATTTGAGGAAAATTTTTTTCTCTGAGAGAGTGGTCTGGCACTGGAATGGCCTGCCTAGGGAGGTGGTTAAGGCACCGTCCCTAGCGCTGTTCAAGAAGCGTTTAGATGAGGTGCTAAGGGATTTGATTTAGTAGCTTAGTGGGTAGGGATGGTGGTGTGAGGATGGTTGGACTAGATGATCTTGTAGGTCCCTTCCAACCTAATGAATCTATGAATCTATGAATCCCCGCAATGTACCTATACATGCTATAGTCCTCTCAGGCAAGCCTTGCCCCGTTACATCGCTATTCACAAGCCTATCCTACTAAAGCCTATCTTGCATCCTGCGGTATTCTTCCTGACGATGAAACATACTCTGCATCATTTGTTGCATGCTGCGTTGCAAGTACTGCAGGAGACAGTGTAGGCAAAACATAATCAGAGCTATCACTATTATCCCCGGACCAACTATGATCAATATATGCTTCAGCCATGGTCCTATATCCCCGAACAGGTTTGATAACCAACTACCAAATGGGTAGTCCTCAATCCTGATCTTACTCGCATGCTCTTTCAGCCAGTCCAGTTTCTTGTGCATTGATTCCCCATGGTCACTCAAATTGAAGCAACACATGCCGTCGAAATCTTGGCATCCATGCCCCTGGGCAAGTAGTAGGAAGTCTATGGCAGCTCTATTTTGAAGTACAGCATGCCTTACTCCTTCCACATCCATCAGAAACTCTGACAGCAGTTGCGAGGTTACACTGGCTTGTTTTGCTGACCAACACGCTAGTCATTCAATCTCTTTAAGAGCCTGTGCAGTCCCGACGAAAGGTACTATAGAGGCAAAGATGCAGGTGGTAGCGTCCCACAACTTTACCTCATCCCAGTAGTCAGGTGTCAGGTGGTGAAGGGACTGCCTCTGCGGACAGAGATGGAGGTCATAGCACTCATCAGTGTTCTAGACAAATTCCCTAATTGACTATAGTTTGGGGAGAGAATAGCAAGCTTCCCTATGTAACAAGGGCCTCCTAAGGAGTTCCTTGGAATACCTTGCCATGCCCTATCCCCACATATGAGAAATAACCCAGGTGGTAGGGCCTTTGCTGTGGTGTTATTCCAGACCACAGATGGGGCTGGTGCAATGGGTCCCCAACAACACCCGTCACCTCTTGTGCGCTTGCACAACGGCGAGGTCCCGTTTTTGCTGTTAGGCAGGGTGAAGTTGTAGGTGGTTCCATTACGGAAGAATACTGCTGCCTGCTCTGTGTAATTAACACAGGACGCTGAGTGATTTCCATCTGCATTGTACTTCATGGGAGAGGTATATCCGCAGTACGGCCCCCAATGTTGGTACACATGGTGGATCGGATTTACTAGCGTAAAGCCTGCCGTAATGTGTGCCTTTTTCATCCAATAAGGGTTTTTTTTGGACCCATAATGAGTGTCAATTATTTGCTCAGGGTTCCCGGTATTTGCCAATGTCCCCATCTTTTATTACTTCACTTTCACCTTGCCTGTTAATTGGATAGCATTAGCATTACTGATTTTGTTTTGAAACCTAAGCCGCTGCAGTCATTTCCACTCTAACTATAAATTACAGGTCTTAATTTTCTTCAGAGTGCCCACTTTCTTTCTCAGTGTACCGAGGTTTGGTGCTGAGTTGGGGCAAGATCCATTTTCACTTTCTTGCTCCCACATAGAGTATGAAGAGAGATAGAAAGGAGTTTTGTACCTGATGAAGTTCAGAGTCTCTCTAGGCAGTGGAAGAGAGTTTCCACCACTTGCTTCCCACACTGAAAGTGTGGTCAGTCCAGAGGGGAAAAAATCCAATATACTCCAGCCACCAAATGCCAAAGATATGTAACAACCTGAACTGTTAACATTAGCCCTCAAGCTTTTGAAAACACTGGACCACCAGATTTCCCACATTAAATGGAAAACTTGTATGTTTGTAACTTGTATGTATGAAAAAAAGGTATCATTCCACCACCTCCATGGGAGAACAAAGATATTTGACTACAGCTCTGCTGGTGGCTGACTACTTGTGTATTTTTTTGAATCTTTCAAAGTGACTGGAATCTTTGATGCATTATAAAATCCTTTGAACTCTATGAAAATTGAAGGACTGTTTGTATTGCTGACTTCCATCTACTATATTTGTTGCACTTCCTCACAGTAAGTACTGGGCTGGAGAGACCTTTCTTAAATGACAAATATCGATGTTCTGAAAAAGGCTATAGACTTAATTTGATATTTTTTTTTCTTTATGTTGGCTATATTAACAAAATGATTTTCTTTTTCTGAATAGCTACTTTATATTTTTGGATATAAGGAAATGTATAATACATGACAGCGATGAGATATATATTCACACAGATTTCTAGTCTGGGGAGCATGTAGGACTATGAAACTGTGACTGACACTTCTCTTGGAATCAGTTTGACATGTCACAAGATACAAAGCAGCTATTTGGTAAAAAAAAAAAGAAATTACTGCATCCCAAACAAAGCAATTATTGCAGAAATTATGCATTAATATACATGAATGTAAGGGATTAGGTTTATTAAAACTGGTCTCTGGATGCAGTGCAGGACTTCACACACTATTCTGCATGCATAAGTAGTCCCATTAAACCGAAACATTCCTGTCTGCGTGAAAGAAGTGCTTAACTATTCACTGGTGGTGGTCTTATTTTCAAAAGTATAGAGATATTGGGAGGTATCAAAAAGGCAATAGGAACTTTTTTGGTTTCTGAAATCCAGCTATTTCACTAAACAGTCACATCTTGGTTCCCAGCCTTAAGAATGACCTTTGGGGCACATTTTTCTTAACATGTGTGGAGAGATTATTTATATGCCATATAAAACCATATTTTTCTAAGTATGGACTGAAGTATTTCATAATGGATGATTCTCACTTTGAAAGCTTTTACTGCAAAGAAGGGAATCTCAGATCAAATGAGAGAGATAAAAAATTATTTTGCCTGTGGACCTTAATTATTAACTTGATTTCAAGAAAAGTCTGTAGCATTCTCACGTTATCAGGTAAAGGGCTGATGTTTTGTAGCTGTTTCTCTGGAAAAGAAAATTAAAAAAAAATGCTAAATGTCAACTGAATTGCAAGGATTTGCAAGTAGCAAACCTCACATTGCAGGTGGTCAGTGGAGGTATATTAGAGGTTGACAGCTAAATTTGCCTGAGATCTCTGCTGTTGCAAAGCTGTGCCTTCATAGGGTGTGAGTTGCTTAGCAAAGCTATCTTGCAATCCTACCAGCTGCCAGACACGTTAATGATGAGCAGAAAAAGGTCTTCACAGTCCTCTTTCCCAATGAGTAGGAGAGCAGAGTGGGAAAATACAAATCAAAACAGAGGCAATATTGCAGGAAGGCAAGGGAATGACAATGGTAACAAGCTGTGAGAGGCAATGGCAGAATTTGCACCACGACTGAGCAGATGAATCTAAAAAGCTTAGAATAAGACCTCCAAATCCACAGATTCCTTTATTTTTGTAATGTTCTCAAGTGGTTATAAGATGTGCACCAAGCCTCCCAGGATGGAGATTGCAGTTGCTTCCAGTACTGGTGCAAGCATAAACAGGAGGGTTGTGGTTTGCAACTAATCTGAAGGATTTCAGCATGCTGACATGGGAGTCAAAGCCATTCTTCCTGGCAGAATTCTTCTTCCTCAGAAAAAAAAAAGAAAATCTATATTCTTAAAAGTGTAAGAGGTACTCTATGACTGCCTTCAGAAACGCAGACCAACCATGTGATCAATAGTATAGCAAAAGGTTATAGAAGAGGATGCCTACAGAACTAGGAACTGAGAACTGTACATGAATGGAGTCAAGAGAGACCTAAAATTTTTATACGTTTGCTTTGCAGCCTCAATATTTTTCAAGCTGTTTTTGTGTGCTTTGTTACATGTATATTTGTAGGCAGAAAAATGTATAGCATTGCTTAGTAACTACCACAAACATACTTCCTTTTTCCCATCTTCTGCAGAAGAATCAGATGGCTTGGAATGTCTACTTTCCTGAATGTGCCTTGCGGAAATACAATGAATGAACAGATCTGTTTTCTCAGTTAAAATATTCATAAAATTAAGAGCAGAATACTGCATTTTGTGTTGATGTATTTCAGTTGTTTCACATAGCTTTCAGTTTGAACTCCTTTTTTTTTTTAATTTTAACAAATCTGCCTGCTGCTAATTCTCAGCTCGTGGTGCAAAAAGGGACATGAACATATACTCAGAGAGAGAGGACCCTTTGCATTTGGATTTCAGAGAGTTTAGTCATTCCTTGAGCCCAATAACCTTACAAATTAATTCCTTTTGCTTGCAGTGACATCTGTTGGTGAGGGCAGGGCTGATAACTTCAAGGCTGCCTATATGGATGACATAAGTCAACAAGCTGTTTTTAAATGCAGTAGAGGTTTCTTCTCTCTTCCCACCATCTCATTTTCAAGAGGAAGGAAATGTTTTTGGAAATGCTGATATATTCAACTCCAGCATTATGTATTTGGTCTTTTTTCTTGATGTTCTTAACTTTAAATTTTAATGAGAAGAAAATTTTTGTTACTGTGATTACAAATTAAGTGGGACAAGGTGTATGTCCATGTCAGTCTCACACAGAGTTGTGTACTGCAGCAAGATCAGCTGCATGAGGCTGTGTTTAATGGGCTCTGCTGTCAGCTTTCAACTCACTACCTGCAGCTTCTATATACTAACCAAGCAACTCTGATGGCCCACAGCAAAAAATAATAAAAAATAAGGATGGGGAAGGGGGTAGAGCTAGGAAGGGGGGAGCATGGGGCAAAAAGCTGCAGGTATTAAGCATCAGCTAAACAGTTCCTGTTGACTCTGAGCTTCATTCCACAAATAAGATGGTCTGCAGAGAGGATGAATGCTCTTATTTCTTTTAGCATGTAGCAAGACACAGACAGAGCTAGATGACTAAGAGGTGTAGGTTTTTGTAAAATTTCTCCACCGATAAACTGTCCTTCAAATGACTGAGATATGAGTAGGGGGACTGTAGGAGTCTGTATCCTATTTCCAGAGCGTTGCAATCGGTTTACTTTGCTGTATTCTAGAGAAGTTCATCTTCCTGTTGTAAACAAACAAACAAACAAATAGGAAAATAAAAAGAACTCAAATCTGAGAAATATTCATGGATAGCAATGTTTTTTTCCTGAACAAATAGTATTGATAAAAGTGCTGCAGCTTGTCTGATTTAAGCGTCAGTACGCTAGCAATTATTTAAGCTATCATCTAATGCAATTGATTTAACTGTAAGTGCATTGTATACAATGGTAGCGTGTTATTTTATGTTATTAATTAAATTAAAGCCCAAGTTATCTTCCAGCATTAAGATATACTAGAGGTGTTGAAGATGGCTGGTGAAACATGAATAGGTGTTACTAGCAGAAGTCTATGATCTTTATTCAAACTTACCCTGTAGGATCTACTCTACAAAATAAGCTGTCATTGACAGTGACTTTTTCTGTCCTACCTAAACTTTGCAGCTGAAATACCTAACAGGCAGTCAAATATATCAATAAAGAGCTGATCCTTTTTCTGGAAGGGCATGTTTATATAAATGTCAATGAGTCTAAGTGCCTACTGAAATGGAATATTGACATTCAATTTTTTTTTTCTTTAAACAGCCGTAGTTATGAAGGGAAAAAAAAAAAAAAAAAAAAAAGAAAACCCTGAAACTCAAAAAATCAAGGAGGTCACACAGGTATGTTAATAGAATAAAATGAAAATGACTGAAACCTGAATAACAAGTCCACTGTTAACATATATCACAGACTATATATTTATCCATAGTAGAATTCAGCATAAACTGTCATCTGCATACATGAGAGTGCTGTTTCATTTTTGGTATGTCACAGAACAGGAAAAATCAGTAGATCTTTAATCTTTTTAATCTTTTCTTACTTAAAGCTTATTTTAAGTGGAAACAGCATTTAATAACTTGATTTACTTTCCACAGTACCTATTTCTAAACATCTTAAGAATTTGTGTTCATGTTTTGATAAAATATATTAAGGCCAAAATATGAAAATGATTTTGAAGTCATACATAGAGGCTTTGCATTAATTTTTCAAATGTGCTTAAACTGAACAGCCTTTAAGAGGATTCCAATGTTCATATCCCTTCTTTGTGTGCTCTTGCTGTAGGGGCTGTTGTCATAGTTAGCTGGCTACTTGATGGAAAATAAATAGGGATTAGACTGCAAGGAATTTCATTGTGACTGTTCCAAGGCCTGGAAACTTCCCAATGGAAAGCAAAACTATTGCATTTTTTTGTCCTTAGTGGATAACTGTAGAAGTTTCAAGCACAATGGAACAGCAAAAAGTAAAATTTAGCTTGCTACATTATTTAATAAATGTTTATCATGTCTGCTATTTTTGCCACTGTATTTTATTATGGTAACTGTGCCTGTCATGGTTATTCATTCAATATGAAGGAACACAGTAGAGGAGAGAGGATGTGGTGCACTCCTCCTACAACCTGATGTATACATATGCCAGCTGGTGAGGTGTTTGGTGATTCCTTTTTTCCAACATTTCTTATCAGATCAGGCTTGTCATCAGTCGTCTTAGTGCTATCTCAAAGCTGAATGAAAGCCTCTGTCTACTTCTCTTTCCACCGAAGAAAGAAGAGGATTTTGGTTGTCTCCAAAATACATTTCTTGAACTGGTTATTAATTTGTTCTCTCTGACTTGTCCAGGTACTATGCAAATGCTGGTACAATTAGTATAGCTTTCATAATCACAGAGTGTAAAATCCTTCTCAGAGCATGGCATCTTGAGACCTCTCCTTTCATGACCTCTGGATCAGCTAACGCAGTGTTTTCTGCTTGTGAGATGGCTGACAGAGTTGGGCATCTGCGGCTATCTTCCGCCAAATGCAAATGGATAAAGATCTAAGGCTGAAAAAATGAACACAGAGAAATTGATAGAGATTCTCAGCAATTTTGTCTGAAGAACTACTACCACAAGCCGACTTCTGTGAGTCTTTTTTATGTGATGTTGTTACTAACTTGTTATATTTTATATTTTTCTGTATTCTTTAGTTTCTGATTTTCAGTCCTTTTTTTACTTTGCTTTGTTTAGTTTCCTCACAAAATGAAGAGGGAGAAATTGTAAACAGTATTGTTTTCCATTTTCTTCCCTTTGTCAACAGAAACAGGTCAAGTGATACTTTTCTATGAAATTTGAAAACAGTGTGGACATTTTTGAGATGTTCTGAAAGTAGTATTTCAACTCTATGGCCATTCTAGGGAAGAATGTGAGTTATTTCTGAAATACAAGCTCAAGAATTTCATGGATAAAATACTTCGCATATTGTGTATCATAAAGAAGAGATGTTAACATTCAGCACAAAATGTGTTGAGTAAGACACTTGAGTAAGCAAATTTCATGGAAGTTCCCAGTCCAGCAATTTTCTGTTAGCTTCAATTTACTCAAGAGCACTGTTCTATTCAGAAATGTGAACTAGGGTCTCATCTTGAGTGGTTTATTAATTTATATTAAAATTATATTATTATTATAAATTAATATTCATAACATTAATTTATATATATAATTATAAATTAATATTATTGTAAATTATATTATTATAAATTAATAAACCACTCAAACTCTAAGAAAGCATTGGTTTTGTTATAGACTCTCCATCTTCCACATTATTATATTAATGTTATCTATTTTCATTTACAGATGGGCTAGAACAAAGTTTTCAAAGAATTTACTTATTGATTGATTTATTTATTTTTTGGTAATGAAAAGGATAAATATTAAAGAAATGTAATTCACAAAAAAATTAACTCAGCAACTGAAAAGTAAAGAAGAAATAAGAAGATGACTGATTTAGTTTATGTTGGCTTGTACAGTTAAGGAAATTCCAGTTGCCAGAATAAGTATTTCAGTATGGGAAGGCATGAAGTCAACATAACCCCTTTCTCCTAAACTCTTCTTAGAGGTGCAAATACTCTCACCTCTAGGGTTTCTCATTTTCTGGTCAGGAAATATCAAGAAAAAAAATGCACAGTGACTACTGAAATCCTACCAAAACATCTAAAGGCATATTTGTTTCAGGAATCTCACACCGATGTTTCTCAGAAAGCACTTCTGCAACCCAGTGAACACACTGTTTATACAGGTGGGTTCCTGCTGCCTTTGGCAGAGCTAGGAACAAAGAACTCTCAACCCAGTTCTGTTGACTTCTTGTTCTTTTCAGCTTTTCAGAGGAAGTTGGAGAATGAGGTCAAGAAACATTTGTTTCTTAGTCATTAGGGGAACAATAAAGAGTCCATGTTTCGGCAATTTAGATATTCTGGAATTCACGTGTTTATCTTATGTGTATTAAGCATTTGTATAAAGCATGGCATTCCAACACTGACTTGCAGGGCTAATTAGCTTTTTGTCATTACATACTAGCTAACATCTCTAATATTTGTGTTTCTTACTGCTGCTACAATTTTAAACATTTCATCAAATCAACTAGCTAAACTTTGACTGAATAGAGTTTGTCACTTCAGACTTTCAAATGAGGTCTGAGGGTCTAAGGATAAGAGCAAAGATTATCAGCAGATAAATGAGAAAGCAATGTTAAATCTCCTTAGTCATGAACAAGTCTTTGCTTCTTAATCTTAGGTTTTCTGTATATCTACCCAAAGAAGAACTTACTCACAGTGTCATTCAGCAATATCTGACCAAGTCACATTTACCAGAATTCATTTTGCTTATTTCCAAGACACATTCCCTTTGTAACTCTCTGTTACATCTTGCAATATATGACACTTCTGGCAAATGAAACTTGAATCAGACAAACTTGTTTTTTCTGACTTTGCATTTGTTTAGAATTGGATTATGCTTCCCTTTCTTCCTTATTTTTTTTCCTGGTGAGTATTTCTGGAAAGATAGGAGGTATTTGAACTTGAGAAGACATTTGTTAGAATCATTTTACTCATAAAGGCGGAGTAGAGCAAAGCTCCAGCAGCTAAGGCAAGGGCAAGTTTCTTGACGATACTGAACTGGAAGTCTAATTAGTTGATAAAGGACAAGGAAATCAGATTAAGAATTAATGGAGTTCTTTTGGAACTTGCCCAACAGTGTGAAAATGGAGTTCATGGCACATTCAAATACTCTACATTTTGAAATAATTACAAGATAAGAAAGAATTAGTAACCTATGGTAATAAGGCAACAATAAAATGATATTCAATAAAAATTACAGAAAAGTACCATGTTAAAGGTACATTCAGTACTGTCTGCAGTAATGAAAGAAGTGGCCAAGGATACTACTTGGAGAATATGTAGTGTTTTTCACAGAGATTGTATGCATCTATCATATCATTCTGCCTTCCTTGATCCATGTTATAACAAAAGATTGAAAAAGATTACTTATTTTTTTGCTGAGGAAGCAGAAAGCTTTATAAGCTTTCTGTGCTATTGAAGATGTGAAAGGACTGATAAAATTGATCCACACGGTACTCAGCAGTTACATTTCTGTCTTGGAGAAGGTTGCAATCTAAGGAGTGATAAATTACTAAAGTTCATCTTATGCCCCTAACTGCTCTTTATTCAGAAACTAATTCTGAAATAGAAAGCATTTAAACAATTATCTTTTTCTAGATTAGGTCTTCAATTCATTGTTTTCCAGACTTGTATCGGAATCAGTGAAAGTTTTATTCCTCACAGTATTGCCACGTGCCCTGTTTCATGTCTGATAATTTAAGTGAATGGTTATTACGGCTTCTGGTTCTAACTTTCACATTTAAGTGGATAAACACAAGTGGTGCCCTAAGGTAATTATAAGTAGCATCTTTGAGGTCATCAACATTTATTTTTGGGATATGAAAGGAAAACCAGAGTGGTGTCCAGAATCACCTGTGCCAGAGTAAACTTTCCAAATTTTCACAGTGAATGTTCATACTGCCTCTACTCTATCCTGACACCTGAATTACATAGCACAGGAGGGATTCATATAAAATGACATTGCTGTAGTTAAGCTCTATGCAGACCAGGTTCAAAAAAACTTTTGACAGGGAATATCCTACAAAAATTTTGATATACACACAATCTGTAAGAATGTTTGTGGGTTTTTTTTGTTTAGTCTTTTTTTCTTTGTTAGTTTGTTTTAAAGAAAAGATCATTAAATCTTGTGCATTTATCATTTTGGAGCCCTCACAGTTGTGATTCTTCAAGATTTTAACTAAATGACTGTAATGTAAATGGCTGGCAATAAAATGAAAATAACTTACAAACAACTTTGTAGCAAAGATTTTTTATGGAATTGACCGTGAAACTGAGCTTGGAAATAGATAGTGTAAGGATAAAGAGGGGTAGGCTTAAAATTGGCGGTAGCTTTTAGCAATTACTCTATATCTAGCCATGGTTATTCATGTAGACAACAGAAGGAAATGGTATGTCTTAGAGGGAAATAGAAGCAAATGATTCATAAACACATTAGTGTTGCATTAGAAAAGATCTAGGGTTGCAGCTTTTTCTTTCAATTTGAAGATAGATGAAGAATATCTGAGAAGATCCCTAGGTAATTTGAATAAATTTATTAATGGTTTTGGCAATATGGCTACTTTTTTTGGGGGTGTTTGCTTCCTAATTTTCTCATACAAATGACTAAAAAGGAGCATTTCCAAAAAATAAATGTTTTCGAAAATAAGTTAATAAATATTTTCATTCTTGGATTAACAGGCTGTAACTAGGGTAAACATGCTTTATGTAATATTTATAAGTATGCTTGTAGTAAATACCTCATCTTCTAAAACAGTTATTTTCAATTTTTTATTAATAATAATTATTAGCAGATTTTCTAGGCATAAACCGTCTCATCATACTTTTATCAGTTCAAGAAAAAAAATAACAATTGCCTTTACTAACTGTTTACATATAAAACATAAGGTTTCTGAAATGTGTTCCTTATCAGAAGGAATAATGAATGAAATTGTTCAAAACTGAGGACACAAATGGATTCCGTTTTATGGAAAAGGATGAGCAATTGGTCTGGAAACCATCAGTTCTCAGGAAGTGGTAATGTGGTTCAGAACTTTATATCATCATTTTAGAATGTTAACATTATTTTGAAGCTTAATTTACTATTGTTTAACAAGCAAATTTGAGTTTCTACTCCAGGAGTTATTAGGAAAACAGAAATACAATATTAATGTTTTTGAAGATGAGATGCAGCTTGAAGAGTGTGTCACTATTGCTTCTTATGGCAAGTTCAGTATCAAAATAACTCAGTATTAAATGAATGGATGGATGTACCATGCTCTCTGAGTGACCATTACTTTAACAACTAATTGCATTGATGCAAAATTCAATTGATGAATATTTGGTCAGTCAGCATGTGTTTTATGATTATATCATATAGGAAGATGGGTCTTGCTGGTATTATTTACATTAAAGAAGAAAGAAGAGGCTTATGATTTGGGGGGATGGGGCTGGGGGAAAGGAGGAGACTGATTCTGTTTTCCATTGGCTGCTAATTTAACCACTGCATAACAAAAACTCTGAAGATGACCTTTCTTTTGAAACTTTTCTACTACATTAACTTTTGCAAATTTGTTCACACTGGAAGCAAAACAGAGACTGAACCTTAAACCAGTGACAAATTTACATTAAAAAATAATAATAATTAATAAAAAAAAGCTGAATAACAGATTTTTCATTATAAGTGAGATGATGTCGTTTTGGATTATTGACAGCCACTTCCACTTTCCTTATGCTCAGAAAGATCTTTCAGTAATCTCAGACAACTAACTGACTACTTTGCATAACACCTGAATCTGAGCTTGCAGACAGCTTGTTCAGAAGTGGTAAGAAGATTTTTATTTATTTTTTCAAGGGTGGCAGAATTACAAGGCAGAAGTTGCCAGATGCTTTCTTCAAAGTTGCCAGATGGAACCATATTCCTGTGCTACTAACCAGCATATTGTAACAGGGCTTATCCCTCTTTCTTTCCTTCTATTCTTTCTTCCTTTCTTCCCTCTTTCTCTCTGTCCAGCTATCATTTATCACTGAAATTAAAAACAAATCTTTGCATCAGACATAGGTTATCTCCTCACTGCAATAAGTGTGATTTTATATTTCAATAACTGTGATTTTATATATAAACAAAAACATTATCGATAACATAGAGTTGTGTTCTTGTTCAACTCACAGGGAAAGAAATATAAAAAATAAAAATATTTGAGTTTACACCAGGTGCTGAAAAGCCTGTGGAACATCCAGTTTCAGAACAACATAAATCACTTCACTGCAATCAGTCAATCAGCATTAATAATTTACACTGGTCAGCAATCTTTACCTAAGATTCTAAATGTTTTAGTAAATGTAAATATGTATCTTTATATATTTATATGTGACTACCATAGCTCTTATCATTTTTTCCTCTTCCTTGGTAAATAGTTTTAATCTCAGTCCATGAGTTCTGCTACATGCCTCTGCATTCCCTCTATATACAGTGATGCACTACCAACATCTATACAGGACATAGGAATGAAATTATCTATTGTATTTGATGTTTCTTAACTACATATTTTGATAGAAAAATTTTAAATACCAATGAAGACTTTAGAAATTTCACGAATATTTTAATAGCTGTGCAGTCATACTGGCAACACAATTTTCCAGGAAACCCAAGAATGTGTCAGAGCAGTATCACCACCATTCATGACAGTACAAGTTTTATTTGTATGATTGAAATATATTAAAAAATTCTCATTTAATTTTACACAGAAACCTAGGCTATTGAATTTTGCTGTTTAACAGCAAGATTAGCTACCTAAATTCAGAAATAATTTTTTCAGTTAATACAATACACTTGATCAGTTTATGAAATGATAGAATCTGTACTTCCTATATGATAACCTAAAATTTGACCAACAAAGGTATAAGAATAATACACAAATATTTTCATTTTAAAATCATTTAAATCAATTATGAAATCCTGCAATTTAAGTAAATTTATTCATTCAATATAATGTAACAAACTACATCTATCCATTTTCAAACTAATATTTAACCTTTACAACTCTGGTTAAAGCAGCATAATTGCAAAACTGAAAAACGGTTCAAGGAATAGTAGAAACCATATTACATTTTTTAATTGAAAACTTACACACAGATGTGATTTCATGAAGAATTTTGTAATTATATTCTAAACTAATGAATGTTTGAAGTTTGCTTCCACAACTACTTTTCACTGCTATTCTCAGCTCAGAAGATCTTTCAGCCATCTGATGCATATTAGCCATTTGAAATTATAAAATTTGGCTCAGAATATTATAATTCTATAAAAATCAGTCTTGATATGCCTTCAAGAAAATTGTTGTCATGTAATATAAAGTGACCGCTGTCAAAGAGGTAATGTATTTGCATTCACAGTGCTCCAGGCGATTTCTTTTCTATTTTACATTAGTTAAACAAACATGACACTTTAAATTGCCATATTGTGATCATCTGTAGTGTTAATTCAAGTCATCACACTAATATTAATTCTGAGTAGAAACAAGGTTAACAAGGTTGCACAATACATTTTTTTTATCCAAACTTAGACTGCGCATTCACAAAAGTGTTTGAATGACAGTATTGCAAAATGCAGAATAAATACTAGAGTTGCAGGGCAAAATATATCGAAGAGTACTTTGCTGGATAATTGACCTTACATAACTAGTAAACAACAAATTTTTTAGTTCAATCTGAAACTCAAGTTTATGTATTTTCTCCAATAACAGCCCAAGTTTGAGTTTAAGGACCAACAATGCCATAAAGTCATAGATGGATGTTTTACCTCAGTTCCTTTATCTTTCAGAGGTTAGGAACAAGTGGCTGATTTACAGACATCCTTCTAAAAGACATAGACTTCCCTTCTCTAGAGAATTTGAGCCATTGGATGATGTGAATGATGCTAGGTGAGGAGAAGCTGTTGCTTCTCATCTCCCATCTTCAGCCACCACTGGGTAGGACTTTGGGGATGAGGTGTAAGCACATGTGGTGTTCCCAGTTATTCTCTCTCCATCCCTATCACACTGGATATCAGCACAGTCTCATCACTTTCATATCAGGAAGACCAGGATAGCTGGTCCAATTTATTTCCATGCTGCCATTATTTTGCTTTAGAAAGAAACACAGTACTTCAAGTTCTATTAGATAGCAACTGAATTTGATTTTTATATTAAGGTGAGAAAAGGACAAATGTACCAGAAAGAAATTTAAGACTTTCGCAAAGAAAATATTAACTTTAGGAATCCCAATGAAGCATTTAAATAGATGATTGATAGATAGATAGATAGATAGATAGATAGATAGATAGATAGATAGATAGATAGATAGATAGATAGATCTCCTAAACTGCTCTACAGTTCATGAGCATGTTGTTCTCATGAATTTTTACAAACAGATAGGCCTCCTCTTTTCCCCATACTGTGGTCAATGCAGCCAGGTGCAGGCTTTGTAATTATGTGTTTATTATCACCAATGTATTCCTTACCTTATATATTGACCAGTAGAATACAATCTTACACTCGTCTTTCACTTCATCTCTTACTGAATCTTTTTACTTTTCTTCAGCCCTCAGAAATACTTAACCAGGCTTAGATCTTCCATATGTTAATCTCCCTTTTTGTTTTTCCTTTTCAAAATGCAAACAGGCTAAACTGCTTGCAGCTGCAGTAAGTATTCTGCGGTACCGCACAAAGTTAACCAGGTTTGTAGATATCAAAATATCAAGACAGAGCATTTTGTAAAATGAATTGTAATTGTTGATGCTTAGTTAAAATTTATTTTAAAAATATAGAAAAATCAGAGAAATAAGCATGGATACATGTTTACTCAGCATGCATTTTGCCATTTTAAACATCTGGACATGTAACTAGAAAAAACTGAGTAGATGAGGAATACAGACTTTGGTGCCTTGTTCCAGTCAGTATTTTCCAAAAGTAGAATAATGCTTTTTATTGTTTTTGCCAGAGATATGTGGCAATTAATTATTAAGCTAATTAAAATAGGTTAGACTTCAGTGTATGACAGCTTGGAGATTGATGACAGAGATTAAGTTCAAGCCATCAAGCTAATTCTTTCCATCATTCTGAATTTTCAAAATGATCAAGACAATAGGCAATAGTTAGTATGATTATAGGACCTATTATTTGATTTACTATAGCACTGAAAGCTTGGTTTTGGTCTTGGGGATGGACTGCTTCCAAGGTGCTAGTATCAACTAGGATTAATTTTATGGATGCTCCATCCCTTGAGAGTCTCAAAGTAAGGCCATGGGCAACCTGATCTATGTGTACAAGTCATTGTTCATTTCAGAGGAGTTGGAGTAGATGGCCTTGAGAGGTCCATTCCAACTCTAAGGGTTCTACGATTCTACGATTTTACGCATCACAATATAAGAACTTACCACAATAGGTTTATTCTAAAATACTGCAATTCTGTGGAGCCAGCAGATCCTGGATCTATCATTACTTGTGTTACACACTCAGATTTTAAAGATAAGAGCCTTGGGAGGACCACTGCCAAGGCAATGTCTTTTATGTTCACCTGTCAAACTAGTAGCATATAATAAAGAGGACATGTATTTCACCGCTTGCTCACAAATAAAAAAATGAAACGAGGAATTTAGTGTGAAGACATGAATGAGAATAAGGACCAGTGCTTAGTTTATTGAGAAAGGCTTTCTTGGCATGGAGTTATGCATCTCTTTGTGAAAATCTCTGATTTGTTGAAATTGACCACTAATCACGTTTCATTGCTTTCTTGATTCCTTGTCCTAGAAAAAAAAAGATGTCGGTATGTCCAACACTCTAATGCAATTGTCAGTATAAATCACCAGAAAACCGGAGCAAGCCTTTGGAAGAACATCTGAAAATAATTTGGCAGCTGAGGCATGTAACTGACACCTAGAGATAAAGGAATAGAAAGCAATAAGCCCTTAATAAATGATTCTGCATCACCACAAATATTCATTCCATTTACACTTAGCCAAAGAAAAGCATAAGGCTTTGCACGTAGCAACAGTTTAGTCATGCACTATGTATTGCTTGTTTACATGCTAGAATATAAGAGAGCAAGTATCCAGAAAAGAAAAGTAGCTCCATTTTATTCCAAGGCAGTCACTAAACTTCCTTACAATATCTTTGTATTTTCACTATAGCATTTGTGTGAAAGAAAACTAAAATTTTCTTTTCTTTGTGATCCTTCAGCCAAAAGATCCATATCAAAGATTCCTCCAGCTTTTCATTCTGGATATGCTGCTTTAAATGTTTCAGGCTAAGATTCCCTTTTTTGTTTCTTTGTTTCTTCGTTTGTTTGTTTTTAACTAGCCATTGTCTTTTTGCATATTCTTTCTGCTTTTAACAGATCCTACCTAGAATTGTTGTCTGACATTGTGGTTGCAGTAGTGTTAGTATCACTCAGAGAATCACTGCAATTCCAGCTTTCAGTAATAGAAATATGATGGGCCTGTCAGGGGTTTTCCTCAGTCTCCTCGTTAGCTCCTCTGAAGGGAGGGTATTATCAGATTCTGAAATTCCACTAGAAGAAAAGGTGGCATTTTCTATATAGAGTATTGTGATTACTGCAGGAAGTAACTAGTGATTTTGTAAAAGATGTTCTCTGCTCTTTAGAGTTACTTGTTGAAATAAAGAATACGTAACATTTCAATAGTTTTGGAATAGTGGTGAATAATGTCCTCCATCACTGACATCTGCAAATTTCTCAACTTGGATACTTAACAAACTCTATAAGAAAATTTGTATTTAGAAAACATAACTGAGTCAAGTGTAATAATGGTTGGGAATGTAAAAATAAATAAATAAATAAAACGACACACACATGGTCTCTGTTGTTTATCTACCAACCAACAAATACAGGATCCTCACTGCTGATTGCAACATACAGTAATTTAGATTAGAATTTCCTGGTTGTTTTCAAGTGCTGGGGAGAAATAGCTGCATCTGATTGATACTTGAGTTCAGGTAAAGGGAGAAAGCTATAGCCTGTGTGAATACCAGTTTGAAACAATTGTAACTCAAATGATTATACCATACCAATTTATTTGTAATTCTTTAGTTCCGCTGAATGGTGGCTTAACTGATACTGGGTATATAGGAGAGAGATTTTATGTTTATTTAAAATAGATACATTAAATATAGAATGAATTGATTTATTAAATATTGGTAGCGTAAGAGGAAAAAATATTTAAGCATGGTGTTCTGCTGTGTGAAAAGTAGGAAATTTGCTGATTATGCTTCAAATATAGTTTAATGCTGTCACTTATTTGAAGTATGCCTAAAATACATTTCCCTCAGCTCTAGTAAGAGGCAGGAAATGACTGATTTTCCGTGAGTGAAACACATGGCCAATAAACTCTAACTACGTCTTCTGATTTCACCTCAGGTGCATTTGTTCACTTGTTGTAGATCTAGAAATGTTTCAGCTGCTATTCCAGGTGTATTGAAGTGTGATAATCTCATCTCATATAAACTCAGTGCAGAAAAATTTCATAAGAGTTTGTAGCTGTGATACTAGGAGAAGAGCAATACTTGGAAATTCATATGCAAATTTGGTTTGATCATTTGTTGCAAACTTTAACCATATATAATTTGGAAACAATTGTCCTTCTGTTGCCTAAATCTGATCTTTCAGGAAAATTAGATGCGATAGTCATTGGTTTGTTCCTACTGGACCAGAGTAGGATTATAATTGTTATACATAAAAGCAGACTATTGCAACCGTACTTATATGTATCTTATATATACATACAACTGTTTTGTTAACAGAGAAATAGGATGAGAAGAAATTATTTGCTTATTGAATTTTCTATTACATGTGCACTTGCACTCAAAACAAACCATACAGAACTTACAGTCAGTATGATCTGTATATCTGAGGGGTTTTTCAAAAGTAATATGTCATATTTTATCCTTGATACACCAGAGGCAGATGTTGGCGATATGGCAGTAGAGCTGGAACCTTCCCACAGATATTCCATTATGTTTTGTTGCTCTGTGACAGATGACAGCAGAGGGACAGTCTGACAAAACAGCCCCTGATATGGAAGTGTGTATGATGCAAAGGTGTGGAATGGTATTTCTCCATGTTGAAAACTGTGCACTCATTGACACTTGGTGAATGTTTATGGAGATCAAACAGTGGATGAGAGCATGATGAGACAATGGCTGATGTGTTTCAGCAGTGGTAACAGTGACAGTGGGTCACATCCACTGGTACAGATTTTAATGTGTGTGGGATGCAGGCTCTTGTTCATCACTCGTGAAAATGCATAGCTAGTGTGTTAAAAAGATGTTGTTTTGTAGCTGGGAATTTGCTCTGTCAAATAGTGTTATTGTGCTCTTTGTATCTGTTGTAGTTTCCATGGAAATAAATAGGAAGCATTACATTCAGATCAATTTATGTAAATAAGTAATCACAGTGTCATCTAGAGCATTAGACTTAGCATTACTGGGGTATATTAGTGTAAGTATACATGTTTATAGATTATGTATATTAGCTGTACACATGCATATATGCCTAAACACTTATATAAACATGTAAGTAGCATACATCCACATGAATATAGGCAGTCAGGCACTGTGATCAATAGCTTAGGATGGGAAATGAAAAATGTAATAAGTTTTACTAAAAGACAGGCTAACAGGAATGAAGACAGATGTAGATTAAATGATTTTGTTAAGTACAAATACCATAGTTTACTCTAGGTTGTTGTTAAAGAAACTTTTTTTTTTTCAAGTGTGCAGTGAAAGCTGTAGCTTTTCAATACCACAGTGAACGTCATTACCTTACTATAGAGAACTTAGCATATTTGTCTGTCATTACCAAACCTCACAATATTCTGATTAATGATGCATACTTCAAGTCTTGCAGATGCCAGCCAGATGTACAGAGTAAACCAGTGTTTTCTGGCTGAGAAATAAACATATTGACACAGCTAGTGGAACAAATGGAAGGTATTCCTACGTGAATTTACTATCTACCTTCAATTTATTTTTATTTGGACAACTCAGCACCCCATACATTTCAGTCTTTGAGATAAAACAATAGATGTGAATACTGTACAAATAATTAAAAGCAAGGGCTGGCTTGTTACTGGGAATAAACTTTGCTACAAGGTACTCCCTTAGCTCTTCCACCTAGCTTCCTCTCAGAGCAGTAGCCTCAGTACTCAGCTCCCAGTTGGTGGAAAGAGGAAAGAGAAGGAGGTGATGCTGTCGGCACTGTTTCCAGCCAAGGACAGGGCAAGCAGCTCACAGTCACAGTCATATCTTCCCTTCTAACCTATGTTTTCACTTGTTTATATACTTCTGCTGCTGCAAAGAGAAGAGACTGGCTTCTTTTCTGTGCTGTTAACCAAATTCACAGCATTAACTGTTCTACCTGAACAAAAAAAGGCAGTAACTCTATGCTGGCGTGTTATTTCAGGAGGCCAGAGTGCTGTATTGGTAAAAAGCTTTTCAAGTCTAAAGAAGGAAGAAATTACTTTGTCCATCTGGTGAAAAAAAATAGAATGATAGACAGGGCTTGCACGAATCAAAATCCTGCAGTTATGACTTCTTGAATATGATGCCTGCAAGTTGTATAGTAAGACAATCCTGAGCTTTAACTGGATGCAGTTTGAAAGCCTTATTGGTACCAAAGGAACAGAGAATTTTCTGAGGCTTCTTCTGTTGGAGTAACTGTACATGCCTTGTTATGCAACTTTACCTAACCATGTTGTTTCAAATGCAGTGCCTCCTTTTTATTTCCATAGAAACTGCAAGAGATACCAAGACACAGTAACGCTATTTTAAAGAGGAACAATACACTCTTTTTCAAAATAGTCAACACCACTGACTATACATTTTCACCTCTGTTGCTCATGAGGAGGCCTACTATCACTGTCACCTGTAATGTACCACCCATCATCTCACTTTGATAACATTATTGTTTTATCTCCATAAATGTTCAGCAAACATCAGTGAATATGGATGTGGGTGCAGTTTTCTTTCACATGGAGAAATTCAGTGTCACACATTTGTTCCATTCACACTTCTGTAGTCGACATCATTTTGTCAGACTGACTCTCTGTTTTCATCTTTAGTACGCAGCAGAATGTAATGTAACACTGGTGGGAAGTTTCAGCATCTACTGCCATTCTACAAATATACACCTCTAACGCATTAAGAATCAACATAATAAAATTGGAGGCATTTCTTTTGGAGCAGAAATCAGATATCTTTGGGAGCAAAGACTTTTAGTTTCCTTTTTCCTATTTATGAAGTTTCTGTAACGTTTTTACAATAGAATATTTATTTGCCCTCTTTCAAGGAGTACTGACTTAACACAGATATGCATTGTGACTTTTCAGTCTACTGACAAATGTGAATAGTGTTATTAAGAAATTAAAGGCAAATTTCAATGTTACGTTTCTGGTCTCAATGTTGTTTCTGTTATTGATTAAACACCTTTCTGCAGCAGAATAGTATTTTTTTTTATTATATTTTATATTTATTTAAAAAATTTGCTAATTTCAAAAATTCATCCAGTCCTGTAAAGAGAGATAATAAACACTGGCATCATAGCTGCTTTCAAAAACACACTCATGTTGGATAAAATAATTTAATGGATCAAGTTTACTAAATGTTCTTGTTTTACTGTTAATATGAAAATATCTGTCTTTTTACCTTGGAAGGTGAGTGAAGTAGTCTTGAGTTTGGTTAATCTTTTTGGTACTTCTAAAAGGGAATAAAATAAAATAAAAAATAAAATAAAATAAAATAAAATAAAATAAAATAAAATAAAATAAAATAGTATTAGAAACATCAGTGCATTGTGCATCATTAAAACCTGTATTTTTTCCTGTAATTACAGATCTAGTTTTTACACAGAGCTAGGCTTATGCTTCATGTATAATATAGATGT
This sequence comes from Oreortyx pictus, assembly GCA_036925125.1. Classification (NCBI taxonomy): domain Eukaryota; kingdom Metazoa; phylum Chordata; class Aves; order Galliformes; family Odontophoridae; genus Oreortyx; species Oreortyx pictus. The sequence continues at coordinate 56,076,059 of JAUPFR010000004.1, forward strand.
GTGAATGTACCTCTTTCACAGTAGAAGGTGGAAAGAATTATGACTTCCCATACTTCTGTAGAAGACTAGTCAAAGAAGACAAAATACATTATATAAGGTTTTAAAAGACTGCGAAATTACTTTCTCTTTCAAGGGTGTGAACTCTAGAGTGAACTAGACACCCTCTGGATTAGTCCCAGGCCTGTCCAAGTTAGTTGCAGAAGAAGCTTGAAAATAAGGTATCTCATGTCTTTGGTGTCTTGGTACTGGCCCTCCCAGCATTTCAGAAATGACTCGGTTCAAATGCATGACTGCATTTCTGTTGATTTAGACAGAACATTGTATGGAGCTCATAAACACCATGAAGTTGGCCTGCTTGAAGTTTATGCATCAAAATGTTTTGATCAAATTCAAAATCACAGTGTGGGTTTGTATCAGATCTGTGCTTTGAGTTAGGCAAATGCAGCCTTTTAAGTCTTATGCTGGGCAACATAAAAATGGATATAGCTGAACTGTGCCCCCAGTGAGAGATCCTGCTTCCTTTTCTTAACTCATAGGTGCTCCTCTTACTATGTCATTTTGTATAAAGGGACAGATGTTAGAGATAAGATCTAATTTAGTTGTCTCATTAATCTCTATTTTAAAACATCTGTATTTTCTAAGGGTCTATAGGTCCAATATCAGGGAAATGGAGTATTGTACTTCTTCTTTGAAAAATGAAAAGTTTGTCCACTCTTCTCTTTGGCTACCTTTGAGCAGTGAAAAGGAACTTACATTTTATAAGGTGTCAGTGCTGGTCTGTCCCTGAATTGCTAGACAAAAGGCATCATATTTTTGGATAGCTCAGCAAGCTCCACTGTGTATACACCTTTCCATAAATTTGATCTGCTGCATTACATTCAGTGTCATCTTTTCAGTAGGACCAGAAAGCCACAGTTAAATGGATATTTCATGGAACTTACACAGAAATGCTAATTCAGCCCCAGTACTGACTGCTCATCTAGGGAGTCACACAAGCGAAAGGTGACTCTGATACATGTGTTAGCATGCCAAGCTTTCCTTTCCATAGCACTTCTCATGCTGAGGAGATGCCATCAAGTTTATTAGGCTGCAGCTGTGTCTGGCCTTTATAGAAATGCAGACTCACCAATGGAGGTTATATACATGTCTATGCACAGACGTGCATGAACATACTAGGCATAATCTGGAATTCAGAATTTCATGCATTTCAACAAGCAATCCGCATTATGGTCTCAAAGAGTGGTTAAACTGGAGAAGTGCGTATTTCTATCTTATAAATTTTCCAGGTAGCTATGTGACAACATAATACAACATCATTTTTCTAGTAGTTATATTTCTATTGTCATCAGAGGGTACTAAAGGTCCAGAGAAGCATGATGCTAGAGTACACAATGTGCTATGATGAAGTAGGTGAATTCATTTGTCACTTTCTGTTTACTACTGTTTATGAGATAAGCAGAGTATAATAGCTTTTTCAGCACCACACACATACCTTCAGCAGCATCTGAATTTCTTGATTTCAGCAACCTTAAAGCTGTGCTTTGGTAATATATTCCCTAATTTATGGAGAAAAGGTGCATATGTGAGTTTTTTAGTATACAGTTTAATCTTTAAAAAAAAATTTTACAGTTCTTTTTCTGTTTTCTAGTTGTATACTCATTTCTATCTCATCTACATAAACTATTTTTCATGTGTTATAGCTATCTGAGCCAACAGATGGTGCCATGTATAACAATTTTATGATATTGTATAACAAAAATATATATTACAACTAAACTGTACATGTAATTATTTTGTTAGGTAATAAATGTAAAAGTTGAAGTTCACAGTAATAAATGGTTATTATAAAAATTAGAAGGAAAAACAGTAAGCGCTGAGAGTCACTGATAAATGTTCACTTCAGCCTCCAGATGGGGAAGGACAGAGCTATATACATAAATCTGCCTACGATGTCAACACTACTGCTCTCAAACAAGAAGATCTTCTGCAAAATCAGGTCTGCAAGTCAGTAGATATTATACACACTAAAATTATCACTATCTGGTCTAGTTTCTGCTCACTGGAACTTATAGATCTTATCTACATTGGAACATAAAAATGTAGTAAACCATAGGTGCGCATGAAACTCCTATATACCTAAGTGAACTCTTTTGAAATAAGATTTTAATTAAAGTTCATTGGGATTCAGTACCATCAGTGTTTTGATGCACTCTAATATTTCAGCATGCAGACAATTCAGTACGTTATTGACGCAGCACACGTATATGAAATTGATCATGCACATAATGACATGCAGAACAGTAGCAAGACTGTTCTCATAGCCAGAGGGTTGTTGTCAGTGGCTCTCTGTCCAGATGAAGGCCAGTCATGCGTGTGTCCCCCAGGTATAAGTCTCAGGATCAGTACTTGTCATCACCATCCGTGACATAGGCAGTGGGATTGAATGTATTCTCAGCAAGCCAAGTGGTACAGTTGGCATGATAGAGGGGAGATACACAATCTAGAGGGACTTAGGTAGACTTGAAAAGTGGGTACATAAGAATCCAAAGAGGTTTAACAGGGACAAGTGCAAGATGTTGGACTTGGGTTGAAGCAATCCCAGATATGAGTATAGTCTGGGAGAAGAATTTATTAAGAGCAGGTCCTGTTGGATGAAAAGCTGGACATGGGCCAACAGTGGGCTCTGACAGCCTGGAAGGCCAACATGGGCTGCATGAAAAGACAGGTGGCCAACAGGGCAGAGAGTTGACTGTCCCCCTCTATTCTGTCCTTGTGAGGCCTCATCTGGCCTCACAGCATGAGATGCAGAGCTGTTGGATCAGGTCCAGAGGAGCACCACACCATAATCAAAGGTCTTGAAAATCTCTCCTGTGAAGAAAGGTTGAGAGAGTTGGGCTTGTTTAGCTTGGAGAAAACTCTGGGGAGACCTCATTGCAGCCAGACAGTAATTGAAATAAGCTTACAGGAATTACTGAATTTTTACATGATCTGATAGTGACAGAACAAGTGGAAATGGTTTTAAACCAACAGAGAGAAAATTTAGATTAGACATTAGGAAGAAATCTTTTATTCAAAATAGTGGTAAGGATCTGGAATAGGCTGCCCAGACAGATTTATGGATCTTTAAGGTTCCCTCCAATCTAAGACATTTTTGATCCTATGATTCTTCAGTAAAAGTCTTAGAATATTCTGTGGGCCTTGAGTCTCAGTTTCATTTGGGATGAAATTGTTTATTTCAGAGTGTTTGGTAGGCTGCTGTGTTTTGGTTCTAGGAGAAAAACAGTGTTGATAACATACCAATGTTTACAGTTACTGCTAAACAATGTATGAGAGTCAAGGCCATTTTTAGAGAAGGACTTGAGGAGCTGGGAGGGAACAGAGAGTTAGGACAGCTGAAATAAAAAGGCCAAAGGGATATTCCATGCCATAAAACACTGTGCAGAAGGAGTTTTGAAAGGGGTGGGAGTTCCCCTCACCCTCCTCCGCTTCTCACAGGTAAACTGGGCATCAGTCAGGGATTGGTGAGCAATTGCTTGTGCAACACTTATTATATAAATTCATATACATATATGGTTATAAATATTTTCCTTTTCTCTGTCTTAGTAAATATTTTTATATCTATTCATGATCTCTAATCTTTTTTCTGATTCTCTCCTCCATCTCACTGGAAGGGAGTAAGGGAATCACAGTGTGGTGCTTTGACACCTGCTAGGTTAAACCACAACACCTGGTCTTTCCCACTATGAAAGGGATTGGAATGTCACTGAATAACACATAATCAACAAGAGAGTGGTAATGCAAGCTCTGCTCCAACAGAAACGCCTTCTATTTTATTATGTTGGCCCACTACATCAGAGGCAAGTGTTGCTTGTATGACAGATGAGGTTGAATAATCCTGACAATATTTCTTTGCATTTTGTTGCCATGCAATAGATTACAGCATCGGGATAGTCCCTGAACTCCGATATGGAAGTGCTAATGATAGAATGGTGCAGAATTGAATTCCTCCATGAAGAAGAATTTGTACTTATTGACATTCACCTATGTTTGCTGAACATTTGCATAGTGGATGTGAACACACTGAGGTGATGGGTGGCACATTATAGAATCCTAGAATCATAGAATTACTCAAGGCGGAAAAGATGTTCAAGATCATCAGATCTTACTGCAACCTAACCATACTACTCTAACACTGACAACTCATTGATAAATCATGTCCCTGAGCATAACATTCAAATGGTTTTTAAACAGCCAGGGATGGTGACTCAGCCACTTCCCTGGGGAGCCTATTTCATTGCACGCAACCCCTTCTGTAAAGAAGTTTTTCCTTATATCCAACCTGAACCTCCTCTGGTGTAACTTGAGGCCATTTTCCCTTGTCCTGTCACCTGTCACCAGTGTGAAGAGACCAACCCTACTCTCATAACAATCATGTTTCAGGTATTTGAAGGGAGCTATATGGTCTCCCTTCTTCACAGTGGGAGTGATGGAGCACTGGAACAGGTTGCCCAGAGAGACTGTGGATTCTCCTTCTCTGGAGATGTTCAAGACCCACCTGATTGCTACCTGTGCAACTTGGTTTAGGGAGTCTGCTTTAGCAAGGGAGCTGGCCTAGATGATCTCTAGAGGTCCCTTCAAACCCCTATTATTCTGTGATTCCCCTCAGCCCCCTCTTTCCTAGACTAAACAGCCCCAGTTTCTTCAGTCACTCCTCATAGGGCATATTTTCCAGGCCCTTCACAAGACTTATTGCCCTTCTTTGGATGTGCTCCAGTACCTCCATGACCTTTCTGTACTGAGGTGCCCAAAACTGAACACAATATTCAAAGCGGGGCCTCATCAGTGCTGAGTACAGGAATGGGATAACCTCCCTAGTCCTGCTCACCACACTATTCCTGATACAGGCCAGGATGCCAATGGCCTTCTTGGGCACCTGAGCAAACTGCTAGCTCATATTCAACTGACTGTCCATCACTATACCAAGATCTCTTTCTGCCAGGCAGCTTTCCAGCCAGTACTCTCCAACCCTGTAGGGGTTGCTTGGGGTGGTTGTGATCAAAATGCAGGACTTGACACTTAGTCATATTGAAACTCATAGAGTTTACCTTGGCTTATTTATCCAGTCCATCCAGGTCTTTCTGTAGTGCCTTTCTACACTCCAGCAGATCAACACTCCCTCCCAGCTTGGTGTCATCTGCAAACTTATTGAGGGTGCACTCAATCCCCCCACCAAGATCATTGATACAGATGTTTTGTCAGTGGTGACAACAAAATGAAAGGCGAGCCACATTTTAAACGGTCACACACAGCAGTCACAACACAAAATGAAGAGCATCTCTATCAGACCACCTGCATGAATCAGCATATTGCAAACAAGGACTGTGTGTAGAGTTGAATGTCAGCATAAATGTATTGGAAACAGTGGCGCTAAGTCTGGAACATCACAAAGTTTGTGCCAAGTGAGTCCCATGCATGCTCACACAGGAACAGAAAGAACATTCCATACAAGTTTGTCAGCAACATGAAGGCTGAAGGTGACTTTTCTGAATTGCATTGTGACATGTGACAAAATGTGGTGGCAGCACTGTGTGGAAGAGTTGAGGAGGCAAATTGTGGAGTGACAACACATGCATTTCCCATCAAAGACAAGTTCAAAATGCAGTCCTCAACTTGGTAAAATGATATGTACTGTCTTTTGGGTTAGGAAGTGAGTGATCCTTCTGAACTGCCTGGAAACTGAAGAAACCACCAACACTGATCTGTACATCAATACCCTGGCTAAGTTAAAGGCTTGAAATTCTTGAGTCAAACCAGAGAAGAAGGCAACCCTGTAGCACAATAATGCCAGGCTCCATACTAGTTTGAAGTCTATACAGCACACTGCCAGTGTTGGCTGGACTGTCCTACCAGACCCACTGTATAGTCTGGATTTGGCACCTTCTGACTTCCATTTGTTTGGACTGATGAAAGCTGGACTGTATGGGCAACATTTTCCTGGCAACAGTGCCATCATAGCACCTGTGACACAGTGGATCAAATCTGCTGTTGCAGTTTTTTACTAGCACAGCATGCAGGCTCTTGTTCGTTGCTGGTGAAAATGCGCAGCTAATAAAGATGCTTATGTTGAAAAATACTGTTTTCTAGCTGAGAATTTGCTCTATCAAATATTGCTATTGTGTTCTTTGTATCTGTATAGTTTCCATGGAAATAAATAGGAGACATTACTTTAGAAGCAACCTATGTACATTTGAATTTCACCGAATAGCTAATTAGTAACATAGTAAGTGATTACAAATTACTTATTTCTGTATACTTATATACCAACTTGGGAACATTTTTATTTATCCAACAATGTATTAGCAAAATATTGCTTGCTAACACCAGCAAAACGCAAGTAAAATTGTTATTAATATCATCTGTGTACTCCTCTTTCAAATGCTGACTTTATTTTTTTTTAAATTGCCCTATTCAACTAGGTGACGTTTTGTCATTTTATCCAGTCACAGCTATCTTGTTGAATTAAGCTAAAACACATTTCAATCAGCATTCAAAATATATTCTGAAAATCTGAGTATTTTCCAACAAAACAAACTAACAAATGAACAAACATAAACGTTCCATATAGGAAAACCATGTATTTTGTTTTTTGTAAGAATTTTATATTAAAACTTCATCACTGTTGAATCATACTACTTTCATAGTGCATAGCGCACGTACATCAGTGAATAATGAAACAAGATACCTCCAGTCTTCCAAATATGCCATTGTTTAAGGTTACACACACGCTTCTGGATTTTGAAGAGTCTTTAGTTTCTGAAAGGAATCCTTTGAAATTAGAGAAAGCAGCCTTCATTTTAAAATTTCATAAAACTGAATTTCTGAAAATATTTCAGCCTGTACTATGCTTCCTTTTGTTAGCACCCAGTTAGTTATAAATTGAGCACTCCCAGTAAAACATTTGATCACTGCTGTTAAACAAGATTTAATATGAACATGTACAATATGGTGAAAGAGAACAACGATAATTTTATAGACTTTTAATGAAAAATATTATTTTTTCTTCAACAAAACACAAATGCCTTTTTTATTTGAATTATATATTTTATTTTATCTTATAATTATTAGTGATAATGAGTAACAGATTACTGCAGTTTTTGCTTGTATATTCTGAGATTTATTTTAATTTAAATTGGATTGCCAGTGTACTAAGTTGTTTTAGGGTATATAGAATATTTCATTTTTTCAAAAGAAAAAACAAAAACAAAACAACAACAAAAACAAAAATAAGCACGGTTATGCAGTGAAAATGAATCAACCTTCAAACCACTTTCAGGATGGCCACACACAAAACACTCCTCATAATTTCCTTCCCTCTTTCCCACTCCCCGTCTTTCCTCCTATGAGTAGGGGAGTATCAAGTTACTACTTTTCAACTATTTTCAATTATTCTGTTGCAGGCTTTAGCCCTGCTCGTATTCAGCTTGTCACAAGGAGCTCTCAGTGTTGCTTTCCTGTGAGGATTTGGAAACAGTGGACCCTGGGTGCCAATGCCTAGGTTATGGGTGAGTGATAGTGGGCTGACTCTGGAAAGTGAACTGTCTCATTTTGACACAACAGGACAGTAAAGTGGATGTTCACTTTTAAAGGGAAAGAAACAGAGACAGTTTGGTCCTGAGATTTTTACCAGAAAGTAAATACAGAAGCCTGGGAAGAATGCTGGGAGTAAAATTTACACAAATTGATGGGATGGTGGAGGATAGAGTCACCCAAGTAGAAATCTGATGTTTTTCTTTCTTCAGCATCAGTGGCATACCTGTGTCAAGTACATGAATTGTACACTGCAGACTTTTGAAATACACTTTGTCCCAGCTTCTCTGTGTCTCACTATGGGAAAATTCTGTTGATGTAAAGATGATTAAACTTCTGAGACTCTCAAATGCCCTACAACATGCTCGATTTCTCAAAATCTATGTTGAATTTATTCTATAGCTCTGAATCCTGTCTCTGAAACCTGTAGAGCACAAAGTAAGAACATCAGCCTCAGGATCATCTATGCTTTTTCATCTGGGGCCAGGTACACCAAGGGCTGGAAATCAAAAAGACATCCACTTCTGCATTACCTTGATATTGGGAGCACAAATGCTGCTTACTTGCATTTGCTCTTCCTTGTTTAAAGAGGAGACCAAATAATCTCCCACACCTAGAAAGCCCAAGAACAATTTGATTCAGTGATCTGGTTGTGAACCTGTGGCCAGGTAGGGTTGAAATGTAGTGGCAAATGAAAACAGTTGTAGTACAGGTTACTTTGCAGCATAGTTAGACACATAAGAAAGATGATACATATTTTTCCTTTATCCCAGTTTCTCCAGTTACTCTAACCAGGATGATAACGCAGTGTGCCCCATGTAGGAAAGGGACTCATTAGCTTCCAAACTGCACATAGAGCCTCTGCCAGAGCTTGTGCAGCTGTATTCTGCCCTTTTCCCCTGCTTTTATTTTTCCAGCCGTTTTGTTTTCATTATGTTCATACATGACTCAGATTCCTTCATCGAGCAAAACAGCTACCATCAGTATGGGATGAACTGCTGGGTTAAACAAAGGCTTATTGACAGCCTTTTAAATAAAACCGTAGATAGATTTCTTGTAAGTTTTTGTGTGTTTATTCACAATATATCTATCTTCTGCGAAATATTTCATACTGCCAAGAACTATCCTCTATCTGAGTTGCTCTAACTGCATTAATTCTTAAAAGCAAATTATGGACGCTGCTTAATGGCTGTCTTGACTTCCAAAGAGAAAAAAGCCTTTGCCTTTGGGAGACATAAACTAAGTTCTATTTTTATTATAAAATTTACTTACTAATTATTACTGTCTACATGAATAGATACTCAATGATTCTGATGACAAAAAATGAATGCCTTAATGAGAAAAGGTCTTATTTATAACTGCCATTCCTCATTATATCATCTTGTGGAGCCCTAACAGGAGCACATACAGGAAGAATCACAGGATATCTTGAATTCCCTTTAAGCTGGATATGAAGTGTCAGCAACATTAAATCACAACACCATTGCTTTGTCAAAGTTAGTTATGTATGCTATTGTGTTGAGAATATTTGACTGATACAGTTGCCTCTAAAATTAGGAGTCTGTCACAATTCAATTATATATTCATACCAATTTTCCAAAGATTTATAAATCAGATAAACTCCCTGAGGGCTCAAATGTGCCATGATAATTAGTGCAGGGACAATTTTGTTTATGTGCTGCTGTCCATTACTTTGTTAAAGGATTATTACAGAAATAGTGTAGGCTCATTTGTAATCTCAACAAAAAATAGAGTTGATATTTTCAGTATTGGCTTGACTATTTCCTCATGGAAGACAGAGTGTTATTATCGATTTCATTGTCTCAGAAACGTCCGGACAGTGCTAAGTACTTTTAAAAAGCCACTTGAAATATTAAAACACTATATTTCACAGTACTGAACAACACTATTGCAATGAATGATTGAAGGATAAAGAAAAGAAGGTGAAACTTAAAAATGCCTTATTTGTGAAAGTCATTCTCAGCTGTAACTCTTAGAAAATGTACATCATGTCAGCGCACAGTGTAAAGAAGTTGGCTAAGCTGCAGTTTCTTTCATGTAGAAATACATCTTTGGAGCTTGTTTGTGAAGGAAGAATAATTAATACTTTTTCTTCAAGTAAGAGTCTTTAATAAAAACCATTGTGGACCACAAGGAAAAATGCAGTGATGCACAGATGTTCTGTGACATTTTTAAAATGTGAGTTAAGATTAAAAGATGTTCACTGAATATTAAACAACCTTGGAAATTGCTGCCCAGATGTAACAGTGTGGTTTCTTTTCTCAGTGTGAAGCTAGAGTGTTGAAAGCTGATTTTTTCATAATGGGAAATTATTTTTTATTTCACTAATTATTTTAGCTTGAAAGGTAAGCTAAGCTATTGGATTTGTATTTATTAGGGATGATCCAGTGCTATTAAGATTGTGTCTTGAAGAATAATGTCTCTTCAAAAGTTTGCATGTATTCATCCATTAATATTGGAATACAGACGATACAGACTGTGACGTCAGCTCATCCCCATAGGCAGTGTACAAGGGGCAACTCCCTTGTGCAGTCTGACTGCTCCCTGTGGCATCCTTTCTCAACAGGGGCAAGGAATTATTGGCAATGTGGGAAGATGGGTCAAATAGATAAGAGAAAAAGGTGATGAGGGAATAACATACAATTATGTACTGAAACACTGTTTTCGTTCTAGCAATTCAAATAGAAACTGTAGAAGCATAGGGTTTTATGTTTCTGAGAGGAATGAAAGCTGTATCTTTAATTGATATTTCTCTTTAAGTGGATTGTCCTTACTGTTAGGAAAAGAATTTTTTTTTAACATGAGGAAACTTCAGCAAAGAAACTGTGAGGCTAATTTCCGAATAGGCACAAAGGTAAGATGCAACACTACCTCTGTCCTAGGCAAAAGATTTTATATTTTACAGAACTAGGGCATAGTATTTAACCACAAGCAAGTTCCCCTTTATTATAATTAATTATATATAATTATATACAATTATTATAATTAATATAATTTCCTGTTATTTTTGTCTGTATCAGTACTACTCACCAAACCAATAATTCCATATGGTTTGAGTATGGGGCTAATCTCGAAATGTAGTTGAGCTTGGCAAGCCCAACTTTTTGTAAGAAGCTCAAGTGCACATAGATGAGCTCTGCTGGACAGCTGGTCCTCAAACCCAGAAAATTGTCTTTCGTCTATTTCATCTATTACAACAAACATAAACAACAATACCAAATCATAGAGACAAATACCAGATAGAATTAAGGAAGGAAAGGAAGGAGATTACCTCATTCAAGAGATGATTTATGCCTGAGTAAGTAGACACGCATTTACTTCTCTGGAAAACAGAATGCATTGAAGTTCCACTTAAATTTAAGTATCTGCTTAAAAGTAGCATCTCGAATAAGATTTTTCTGCCAAATCAAGATGTATTGTAAGTACATTCAAATTCATACAATTTCTTTTGGACTAATTATGGAGATCAGGATTTTTCATATAAGATTTGTATCTCCCCATAGATAGATCATCTGTTCATCCTTTCAAACACTAAAAGCTTTACATCTACAGAGGAATAAACTCCTTGTACCACTTACTGACATCCTGCTACAATGCAGGAGAAAGACAAAAATTTTGATTTCCATATTCCATGACTCTAGTTCCGTTACTGGGGATTTCTTCAAACTTCATTAAAGTAAGTATACTTTTATTTGTATTTAAATATACTATAGTATCTATTGATAAAATTTCAAACTTACCATTGAAATGTGAAATTCATACGTGTATGATTATTTGACATAACCTTCATCTCTTCAGTATCTCTTCCACTCATCTTCTAACTGATTTCAGAGAGCCTTCCTCTTCGTGGTCTCTTTGGTTAATTGCCAATAGTATTACAAAATTTCCTTGCAAGTTCATAAAATAATTTCTTCAAGCTGTTTTTTGTTTTGTTTTGTTTTTGTTTTGTTGTGCTTTTTTGTTTCGTTTTGTTTTGTTTGCTTCAGGCAAACAAAGAAATGACAGAAGGCAACTTGATTTTTTGTTTAGTATTTTGATCTTCAAGCTTCTTCTCTTAGGTCATGGGTGTCCAATTTTTAGCTTGACTGGATCACACTGAGTGACAAGGAAATGTCCTGGACTGCATATGATATCTGTATATATATATAGATACGTATAACTATACTAATCATAGAATCATAGGGGTTGGAAGGGACCTCAAGAGATTATCAAGTCCAACCCCCCTGCCAAAGCAGGTTCCTTACACCAAGTGTGTAATTTAGTATATATAAGTAATGAAATCTTATTTTTGTAATGTTTTTTATTAAAACATAAAAAGTGCAATAAAAACATGAAACTAGTGGAATATTTGAACTTGATTTGGGGAAACTGATGCATAAGTCTGGTTTGATGGAAGTGGTTAGTGGCAATTCTTAGTAAGTTCTCAAGGTGTTTATCAGAGATTTTTTTAATGAAATTTTGCTCTTCTAGTGCTTCATGCTTGAAAACAGTTGTTCACAAATTTATGTACTGCCAAAAGGGAATGATACGAATAAGGTGTGATTCTGAAGTAAGGGATATATTTCCTTGGTAAGATAGAACTTTTAAAAATCTAGTAAAGAGACAAGATCAGTTTTTGAGTTGGATATATGATATAACTCTGCACATTCCCTTTGAAAATTTACAGGCAATGTTGACTGAAAATGGAGTCACATATGTATCAACAAATAGAAGATGTTTTTGTAAATTCTATTTCCATTGTGTTTTTTCTTCATCACAGTTGAAGTTTTACAAAGAATAAGAAGCATTTTGAACACAGAATGCTTGGATTGGTATGGATTATCACATTTGAGATATACTTACAAAAAACAAGATTTCTTTGACCATTATAAGGAACTCTTCCATTTTTGTTTTTACTTATTACATTATTCACACTGTTCCTCTGTAGAAGTCCATCAGCCACAGTTAACACACTGTGTGGTAAGAACAGATTAATTACAGCTCAAGATTAAGCAAGTGGTCTTCTTTCTCATTAATGTTCCGCAATAATGTACACAACTGTGTACATTAAAATGGCTTGATGGATGAACAACTAAAACAGTTTGTAAACCATTTGTCTGATGGCTTTCATTGTTCTGTATACCTCTAGATACAGTGCTTATTCATCTAGATTCTTAGACAGTTTTTAAATGATACAGTTTTTTGTCCTTAGTACACAAGTCAACTCAGAAACTTCCCTGCTCATCATCACAAGGCACAGTTTCCCAGACAGTGTAAATTTTGCAGAGCAAATGAGAGAAAACAAGGTTCTTATGTATGAATAGTTTGAAATATCATGGGAATAAAGTGGGAATAAAAACTAATTAACCAGACCTACCAGGGCTTTATTTAATTGTTTGGTTTCTTAATTAGACAGCAGTTAAAGGGCATATTACTCCTTCAGATTCATTGCACAGATACTCTATGGTAGAAAACATAGAAGACTGGTACATTAATTCAAGTTCCCCATGGTTTTTTTTTGTTTGTTTGTTTGGGTTTTTTTTCAGTAAAATATATATTTTTAAACATTTCGAAGTATAGCTATTGAAATAAGTTCTGTGAGGAGTAAGAGTGACCTGGATAGACTTAGTAGTCTCCAAGCATGTCCAAATGTAGGAGGCAGTACCTCCAGAATAGCTCCAGTGGAAGGAAGATAGTGCAAGCCATAGCTGATGTTTACTTATGTACATAAACCAAGATTCCAGCCATAGTTTTTGTCCTTATACTGCTAGAAAAGGATAGTTGTACAGTCATGAGTACTATGTTCCACCAAATCATAAAATCATAGAATAGCCAAGGTTGGAAAAGACCTCTAAGATCATACAGTCCAGTTATCCACATATCACCAATATTTCCTACTGAGCCATGTCCCATAGTATAACATCTAAATGTTTCTTGAACACCTACAGGGATGGTGATTCCACCACCTCCCTTGGCAGTCTGACCACTTTTTTTTGTATTTCCTAATGTCCAACCTGAATGTCCCCTGGCACAACTTGAAGCCACTCCCTCTCATTCTATTGACAGTTACATGGGAGAAGAGGCTAACCCTCAGTTCACCACAACTTCTCTTCAGATAACCGTAGAGAGTGATAACGTCTCCCCTGAGCCCCCTCTTATCCAGACTGAACCCCATAGGATTTGTGCTCCAAAACCCTTCACAGCTTCATTACCCTTCTTTGAACACACTCCAGGACCTCAGTGTCTTTCTTGTAGTGAGGCCCCCAACACTGAACACAGCACTTGAGGTATGGTCTAACTGGGGTTGACAAATGACCAAAAGATCTCTCTTGTTTGTTATTTGAATCATTGCTGTTTACACTCTTTCTGAACATCTGGGCACTGTAAACTGTTATGGCTGTGTCCTTTTTTATTTTTTTTTTCAAGCCATGTGGTCTACAAAGTCACAAGTATTTCAGCTGATATTTTCCAGAAATGTAAACTGTCAGAACCAAACAGCAGTAGCCTTGGCTTCTTCTGATTCTAGGAAGAAAGAAACTTTATCCAGTAGTTTTCTAGGCAGAATTTGTGTTTCCTACAGCAAGACATATTCTAGGATGCACAAAAAAATGCTGATTATGGGTCAGAATTACTTCAAGAAGGGTGACAAAAACTCATGGTTTGTCACAAAAGCACAAAAGTGAGGGGAAGTTTTAGATTTTTATGCCATCCATTGCAAAGCAGACCTAGAAAGAGACCAAAATAAATAAATAAAATAAAATAAAATAAAATAAAATAAAATAAAATAAAATAAAATAAAATATAAAGAAATGCAAATTATGGAGCTGAATTTCTTGTTACTTCTTACCTGAGACCAAAAAAGAAAAAGCATTATTTCATTGTTTTTTTTTCTGAAATTATTGTTCCTTTTCATGTTGTAATTAATTTTAATTGCTTTTAAAGATCACATTGTAGTTCAAAATGCAATATTGTTCCACCATATTTAGAGTTTAAATGTGTGCTCTTGCAAATATTTTTGCACTTCCAGAGATTTCAAGAATTTTGTTAATAGAGGGTGGAGAGTAGAAATGTAACTAATATAGGAAGCATTTGAACAGTACAAACCTAATTTCTGTTTATACAATAATTAAAAAAAAAACATATTATTGCAGAGAAATAGACACTAGACATTTTTCTATTTCAATTTAGCTGAAGAAGTAACGATATATTTAACAACCAAACAGCTCATCTCCAGGTTTTAGCACAAATTAATCTTTGTTTAATTCCACCTAAATTGTAAATTTGAAGCAAGTTATGAAAGTATTTGAAGTGTTGTCTTAATAGAACAATATTAAATCATTATAAACAAACCCTGGAAATACTGAGAGAAATACTTACTGTCTCAGACACTCAACAGCTTCCCAAAGTTCCGATTGCAATGTTGAACTTCCCCTTTGACATTAAAGGCTGCACATTTTCCTGTTAATGATGAAATTGTTGTGACAGAATATATACTGGATCTTTTGCTTCCATTTATTTGATAGGGAAAATTTTGTACAAATTTTGCCTGTGAACTGAATAGTTAAAAGACAAATTCACAATCTACGTAACTGAAATATAAGAAAAAAATACTTTTTCTGAAGGGTAAAAAATAAAACTGTATATCCTTCCTGAAAAAACATGGCTCTGAACTATATTTATATGGAGATTTCTGTGAATTATTTAGTTCTTGCTATGATTTCATACATTTTTATATTTCACCCTGTGTAATTATAGATGAGGAATATTGAAGTCAATTCATAATTAGACATTATTTTTCCATATTGTTTCTGCTGCAAACTGTTTAGAAACCACATCTGCTATTTAGAAAACTATACCAACAGATGTACAGAATTGCCTAATGCATAAAATCTTGCTTCTCAAATTCAACCATTCTGAAAAAGAGGCAAAGACTTCATTGGAATTTTCCTACAAAAGTCACAGAGCCAACTAGTGAAGTGTCACTTTGGATTTATTCACATATTACTTCCCTTCCACTCTTCTGATACTTCATGTGCTTCAGAAATGTCTGAATGGCATATTAACACTCTTTCCATTGAGGAGGGCACTGTTTAACTCTGTCTGTTTCTTCTGTGATTCATTCTTATAGTGTCTAATTTACTGATTGTGTTTCAAATATCTCTTTTTTTTTTCTCTTAAATGTTGAGTTTGGAAATTCAAGAAAAAAACACTCAAGTTACCATTTACATTTGCTCCAATTTTTATGTTACATGATCAGTGTAATCCCTCATTCTCTTACACTCATTTGTTTCTTCAAGTAAATAACACCAAACTGGGCAATTGTCCAGAAAAAAGATGCAGTTTTCATTGTGATCTTTTATTTTCCAGTAAGGGTGAAAGGTTTAGTTCTTCCTAGCTTTTCAATGAACAGATTTGGCCATCTTGTTTAAACTGAATATCATTCAAATAGCCTCAAATATATACTGCTTTCATTTAGATTAGAAACTGCACATCAGATTTTAGCTAGAGACTTGGAGGAAAACTTGTACCGGATGAAATACCTGAAATTAACATCTAGCACTTCTTTCTTATCTGGATTTTAAGCTTCTTTGTATGGCTTTTATAACATTAATTTGTTTGCAGTTTTATAAAGAGGAGAAATACAGCGTCCTAAGTTTGTAAATGATACATGTTTTAGAACAAAAATTGTTAGACAAGCAAACAAATAAAAAGACAATTGGATCTATCCCTTCGAATGGCGTTTAAGTGCTGACTTCAAATCACCTTCCAGATAGTGATGTTCTACTGTATCGAGGCACTTACTTTTCAGAAAACTAAAACATAAATTAAAAATAATAATCACCTTCTTCTATTTATCTTTTCTTCTGGCATGTCAAATGTCAAAATTATCTAAATGCATTACTCAGTTCACAGATAGATTAAAAATAGAGGATTCTCCAAGAAGTTGATATCATTTTGAATTGTAAAAATATTTTTATTTTTCTAATACATGCTTTCACTGATGTAGGATATCAATTTTTCAAGTAAACATGATTTTTTAACAAAAGTTTTAAGATGGCAAGAGACTTCTGAGCAATAGAACAGCATATAGTACTAACACAGCAAAGAACCCAAGTTTCAAAACTTTAACTCATTTGCATCAAGGGTGTGGGTCATCTACATTTCTTATTTAACTTCTAAAGCATATATTTCTTTTGTTGAAGAGCCTGTATCTATTTTCTTGTACAGGTTCGATTATTTGGTGAATAGTTCCCATAGATAAGGACTTTCTCCAAGTTTATCAAACTTGCATGTAGAGAGGTCAAGGCTTACCAAACTACTATTCATTCAGAAGAGACTTTAGGATATTGAAATTCAAAGAACTGGAACTGAGAATTCTTGTTAAACACAAGACAGTCAAAAAGCTGAAAGTTGTAACTCAGATCCTTGACTAATCATAAAACAAATTGAACAGGGAATAACCCACCTCCAAATGCCATTTACAGTAATACTGGTGTATTTTCATTGAGGCTCCTCTCAATTTGGCTAGTGCTGCTATTTACAGTCTTACATAATAAATCCTATTGGTGACTTACTGAAGTCATGCATGTGTTACTGCCTTGGCATTTTGCATCATATTTCTATTCTCAAGTGTCCCTTCTCTCTGTTCTCAACACCAAAAGCCTATAAACACCTCAATAAATACCTAGCATTTGAGTCAGCATTTGGTGCTCAGACAATTCTGACAGTTAAATAAACATTTGTGTTAAGCTGTTGTAACTGGACTTACAGTGCTCATCAAAGCATGGAAGCAGCCCAAACTGTAGCTAATGTTTCTAAGTAGATAGGCATAAAGACGTGATGGAAATAGACCAGATTAATACAGAGGTGTATCTGTGTTAAAACACATGAGCTCCAATAGGAATATTCTAAAGAGCTGAGAATTTTAAATTGAAGAAATGTGATGTTCGGGAGGACTTTTATACCTTCAACCTAACTCCCCAGTTCTATGCACAGAACCTCAGGGAAACATGATTCTCCCAGTCTGCTAGTTCATGCAGTAGAATTCAGCGGTCTGTTTTTGTTTTGAGTTTAGATAAGTGTAGGGTTCTAAAAAGAATATTTTGTGCTTTGCATGTCAGAGTATTCTTACACACAGGATGAGCATTTTCTTTTAGATTTAACTCACTACAGTTAAATTTTGAATAGCATCATGTGTTTACACAGATTACACTGAACATCCAAATACTACAGACAAATATATTTAACTTCTTCTGCATAGCACGTTGGTATTCTACAGGAAGGACTTTGCTCTGTCAGTGCTGAAACAGATGCATTACATCTGCTTACCCCCATTGGCACATGACAACAATATAAAATCCATTAGTAATGTAAAATCCATCAATAAATAAAATCCAAGGCAAAAAGATAGAGGAAGAAGCTGTAGGCACAACTGACTTCTAGCAAGACAGGTTGTACTGCAGCTGGTGAATGAAAAAGTCATTAAGACCACTCTGAATGTCAGTAAATACAGCATGTAACTTGAGAGCACAGCCTGCCATCACTCTGTATGCATATAATTGATTCACTGTTGAGACAGTCCAAGTACCGGCTTGACAGAGTGGCAGGTGGACAAGGTTCTGAACAGTTCAAGGCATTCTTTTCGCACTTTCTGCTAGAAACTGTCAACTGATGGAAGATGTGTAGCCACACATGGTAGGGATACCAAAATAGGGTACTAAAGGTTGGGCAGAATTTCACATTCCACATCTCAGCAAAAAGACTGTCCAGATGAGAAGGTAGTACCTTGCAGATAAAACTTCACTCCAGAAAAGGTTTAAGCCTGTTGATTAGAAGTACCTATTATTTTCTTTAAATACACTTAAAATAATAGCAATGTTACATACAATTCATTTGAAAAAAAAGTGGCCTTGATAAAATAATAGACAGATGCATCAAAAACAAAGATGTTTAACAGTCTGATGTCAAGACAATAATACAGTGGTGAAATACAGTAGTTCCTCTGCTAAATACAGCTCACAAAACAAATAATTCAAGGCATCTTCTATGAATAAAGTGAAAATTGCTCTTTATTTTACTTCAGAAAAAAAAAGGTTAAGTTTTGTGCTTTTTTTCTCTTATTTTTGAGAAGTTTCAGAAAAATTATCAAAAATTTTAGAAGGTTTCTATTTGTACATAATGGCTAATAACAGAATTTTTACTTTTCTCTGAGGAATTCTGAGCACAATTTTAATTCACGGAAGCAGTCCACCACAAGCAGATTTTGTGGACTACGGTGAAAAATTAAACATAACACAATTTACAAACATCTTAGCAAGGATTTTGACGGGAAGATTTATGTTCATTTAGTGAGCATCCACAGTTAATTTCTGGAGATTAATTTGGAAATTAAAATTATATATATATACCAAATATTACTTTTAAAGCATATTTTAAGTAGTAAAAGTTTATTTTCTTTGTTGCAGAAACACCTTTCCTTGTGAGGGGGAAGTAATAGAGAGTAAGTCAGTTTTGCTGAGTAAAATTCTTTGCTCTGACAGCAAATAAGTAACATGAGAAAGGATCAAGTATTATATGTTTAAATAACTTGCATTTGCAAAAGAAAAAAAAGGAGTCCAGGGGTCTACAGGCCAGTCAGTCTCACCTCTGTGCCTGGCAGATCCTCCTGAAGGCCCTACTAAGGCAGATGGAAAATAAAGATGGGAGGACTGGTAGTAATCAACATAGATTCACCAAGGGCAAGTTGTGCCTGACAAGTTGGTGCCTTTTTATGATGGAGTTACAGAATCAGTAGGTAAAGGAAGATCAACTAACATCAACAACCCGGACTTGTACAAAGTACTTGACGCTGTCCCTCAGGGTACCCTGATCACTGAATTGGAGAAAAATCATTTGGATGGATGGAACACCTGCTGGATGAGGAAGTGACTGAATGGTTGCATTCAGAAGGATCAGTGGATCAATGTCCAGATGGATACTGGTTATGAGCAACAGGCTGAGAGAAACTGGGGGAGAAGAGAAGGCTCTGGGGGTCCTTGCAGAAGCTTTCCAGTACCTGAAACGAGCATACAGGGTAGCTGGGGAGGGACATTTACACAGGCATGTAGTGATAAGACTAGGCAAAATGGCTTTGAACTGGAAGAGTGTAGATTTAAACGAGATATTAGGAAGAAATTCTTTGCTGCAGGGTGGTGAGATACTGGAACAGGTTGCCCCTTACTTGAGGTATTCAAGGCCAAGCTGGATGGGACTTTGTGCAACCTGGTCTAGAGAAAGGTGTCTCTCCCTGTAGCACAGAGGTTGGAATTATATGATTTTAAAGATTCCTTCAAGCCAAACCATTCTATGATTCTATGAGTCTATGTTCAGGTAGAGCACTGTGCAACATAAAAAAAAAATAGAAATACAAGTAGGTCTATTGTGCACCTGGATCTTACTTCCAGGAGGCTTTCACCTGTTCTGACAGAGGTCAGAATGTTGGAAACATTAAGGCTGGAAAAAACCTTAATGATCATCCAGTCTAACTGATAACCCATCACCTGAATGCCCACTAAAACCTGTCCCTTTATGCCATATCTTCTCTTTTCTTGAGCATCTCCAGGAACAGCATTTCCAGCACATCTCTGGGCAACATGTTTCAGCATCTGACAGTTCTTTAGAAGAATAATTTTTTTCATAATTTCTGTCCTGAATCTTGCCTGGTGTAACTTATGGCCATTACTTCTCATCTTAAGACTAGTTCTTTGGCCCTCACTCTGCTACAGTTTCCTTTCAGAGGCCCAGGTGCTTCCGCATAACAGGATTTGGATGTGAAATGCCCATCTGTAGGTGATAACAGATCACTTGAGGAATCAGCAAAACCAAAAGAAGAAAAGCCTTCCACCCAGTATCAAGCCTACATTCACCAAAAAGAAGAATACTAGTTGTAGGCTTCTTCCTGCAGGGAATTGAAAGTCCAATGTACTGGATAGATCCACTTTTTAGAGAAGACTGCTGTCTCCCTGGGTCTCTGGTGAAAGATGTCATCAGGAAACTGCCTAGTCTGGTATGGCCAACAGACTGTTATCCATTACTGCTTTTCCATGTGGAAGTATCAAAACTGTTACATGCAGTTCAAGAACCATTAAAAGGAACTTCAGAGACTTGGAATATTTGCTTGAGGAAATTAGGGCATAGGTCATCTTCACTTCTCTATTTCCTCAAGTGGATAAAAACAGCAAAAGAAGCAGAAGTATCCAGTCTACAGAATTTGTGGATGGTACTGTCACCAAAACTTTGGGATTTTGACTGTGGAGTGGCTGATATGGCACTGGGCTTGCAGGCACCAGATGAGTTTCACCTCTTTCAAAGTAGGAAGAGGTTCCTTGGGGAAAAGCTTGCAGGAGTCATTAGTAGAGTTTTAATTAGGTTCAAAAGGGAAGATGGATGATACTGAGCCGTTTGAAGATGAGGTGTGATACAGCATAGCTGATTTGGAGGACCAGGGTACTAGCAGAGACCCTCAATCTGATGCTCTGAGATGTGCTGGCAATGTTACAGCACACTTGGAATCTTGTGACAGCAAGCCAGGAACCACTGAGGCAATAGGAGAAGGCAGTGGGGAAATCAAGGGAAGTACTTCAGAGGAATTAAGATGACAAGATGACAAGGCCGGCTGCCCAACTGAAGTACCTCTACACCAACACACACAGCTTGGGAAACAAGCAAATATTGGACTCCATCATGCTTCTGGAAAACCATGACACAGTTTCTGCAATTGAGACATGGTGGGATGATTCCCACAACTGGAATATGGTTGTTGACAGCTACAAGATCCGCAGAAGGGACATGTGAGGAAGGAGTGGAGGAGCCATTGCCCTTAGCATCAAATAAGGAATAGAGTGTGAAGAGCTGTTGCCATGGTTTTATTATTTCCATTATCAGTATTCCATATCATAACATCATATAGTTCACTGGGAGTTAAACAATTAATTCTCCAGTTCTGTGGACTGTCAATATTTCTGGGTATGTTTCTCAATAGAGAAAAAGAGCTACAGCTCCCGGAAGACTTCATCACTTTGTTTCCATTTTCCATTCAGAGAGAAAGATAAAACATACTGGGAGTCACGAGACTGTTACCTGTTTTTTCCTGCTCTTGTCTGTGGTATGAGCTGCCTAACCATCTTGCCTCCATCATTATAGTAAGGCCTTTCATTCTGAACGTTCTCATTTTACCTGATTTATTAGCTTCAATTCCAATTACACTGTATTATATTGTGTTATCTCATATTCTGCTATAATATTTAGTAAATTAGATTTTTCCCTTAACTTGTTACTCCTGCTTTGTCTTTAGGCCCATCCACCTACCCTTTCTCTACTTCCCTTCCCCATTTCCTGGGGCATAGGATCATGGGACCCTCTGCCCCATTAGTCATGGAACTAGGTGGGACTGGGCCTGAGCCATGACAACTGCCACTGGAAAAGGGGCACAGCAAAGGTAGCTTTATGGTTGGTGTCTACTACAGGTTTCCTATTCAAGTAAACCTGTAGATGTAGCTTTCTTCCTCCAGCAATGGGGTGTTTCACAGTGGCAGGCTCTCATAGTGTTGGAGGTCTTCAACCACTCTGACATTTGCTCAAAAAGAAGTATGGAAAA
Source organism: Oreortyx pictus (assembly GCA_036925125.1). Classification (NCBI taxonomy): domain Eukaryota; kingdom Metazoa; phylum Chordata; class Aves; order Galliformes; family Odontophoridae; genus Oreortyx; species Oreortyx pictus. The sequence goes on from JAUPFR010000004.1 coordinate 56,098,281, forward strand.
ATGCAGAAGTTTCCTGGAATGCACTGAGGATATCTTCCCAAGCCAGGTAATAGACAGACCCACCAGGGGGGATGCAATGCTGCATCTGTTGCACACCAACACACACGATCTTATGTTGGAGGCTGCCTAGGCTGTGACAACCATGCAATAATAGAGCTCGCACTCTTGAGGAATATCAGACAAAGATTAAAATCAAGATGCTAAATTTTAGACAAATTCCAGCACTACAGGGATTTAGTCAATATGACACCCTGACAATATGTCCTCAAGGACAAGGGAGCAGAGCATTTTTAAGAAGGGAAGAAGTCAAAGTCTAAGCTTTGTGCCAGGCAGCTCATGGAACAGATTCTCCTGGAAGTTATGCTAAGGCATATGGAAGAGGGGTAGGTGATATGGGATGAATGATTCTGTGATGTAGGGAATGATTAGAATGACAAGGGAAGAGTCATTGATGACTTCTGATGGGATTTTAGTAAGGACTTTGACACTAGATCATACTCAGAGAGTGATGGTTGGTGTCTCAGTGTCTGGATGGAGATCATCGGCAAGTGATCTTCCTCAAGGGTCAGTACTAGAATCCACTATCAGCAGTGAGATTGGATGAGCTCTCAGCAAGGTTTTAGATGATACCAAGCTGTGTGGTGCAGTCAGTGTGCAATAGGGATGGAATGCCACTCAGAGAGACCAAGACAGGCAGAAAGAGTGGCAACAGATGAACCTCATGAGGTTCAACAAATCCATGTGTGAAACCTTGATGCAAACCCCACTGTTGGTACAGTCTGGTGGATAAAAGGATAGAGCATGGCCCTAACAGAAAGAACCTGGGGTTACTGGTGGATGATAAGTTGGACGTGGGCCAGCACCTAAAGAAATGTATCCAGTGGGTTGAGGGAGGTGATCCTTCTGCTCTACTCTGCGCTGATGAGACCTCACCTGGAGTACTGTGTGCAGATGTGAAGTCCTGAGTACAGGGAAGACATTAACCTGTTGGAGTGTGTCCAAAGAAGGGACACAAAATTGATCCAGGGGATGGAGCACCTCCCTTCAAAGACAGGCTGAGAGAGCTGGGGCTGTGCAGTCCAGAGAAGAGAATATGACCTGATAGATGCCTTTCAATAGATAAAGGGGAGAAGGGTTATAAGGAAGAAGGGGACAGATTCTCTTGCACAGTCTGTTGTGAAAGGACAAGGGAAAATGTTTTCAACTAAAAGAGGGGAGGTTTAGACTGTGTATATAGAAAAGGTCTTTTTCAGTATGGGCAGTGAAGCACTGGAACAGGCTACCTACTTATGTTCTGAATATCTGAAGACACTGGAGGCATTCAAAGTCAGACTGGATGAGATTCCGAGAACTCCAGTCTATCTGTGGATGTCCCTGTCTATTGCAGGGGAGTTGGATTAGATGACCTTTAAGGAGTTCCTTCCAACTCAAACAATTCTCTGATTCTATGTAAGGCCTCACAAATACTGAGTACAAGAGAACAATTGCTTTCCTAGTCCTGTAGGATACAATACAAGCCGGCATCCCATTGGTCTTTTTGGCCACCTGGGAACACCACTAGATCATGTTCAACCATCCACCAACTAACATCCCCAGATTCTCTTTTGTTGTGCAATTTTCCAACCACTTTGTCCAAAGACTTCCATGTTGCATGAGACTGTTGTAACTCAAGTGTAGGACACGGTACTTAGTCTTGCTGAATCTCATAAAATTGGCTTCAGCCTATTGTCCCAACTTTCCAGATCTCTCTGTAGTGTTCTGTTCTTCATACGGATTTGTTTCCTCCCAGACTGGTGTCATCTACAAACTTAATGAGAATATACTGAGGGTCAAGCAGGATCTGACTTTCACGAGCCCACGCTAGGTAGGCCTGGTTGTCTCATACAAGGTATGTGATCACAGTCAAGACTACTCTATGATCTTCCCCAACAGATCTGGCTTTAAAAAAAGAAATGAAGAAGGCATTGAGTACCTCATCCCTCTCCCCATCTTGGTGGTAGTGCTTCAAACCACATCCAAGAAAGGATGGAGATTCTCCTTGTCCCTTCCTTTCTTATTGATATAATTGTAAAGACATTTTTGTTATCATTTATATATATATATATGTATTTTTTTATCATTTGCAGAATTCTCATGTGTAATGGCATATCATTTTAGCAGCTCTTTCTGTAGAATAACCATATCATAGGTTACTATTCTTCTTATGCACTTCAGATTTCCAAATAATTACTATCTATTATGAAAAATAAGCACCTTCAAAAAGATTTAATTTTTTCAGGTTACTTCACATCCATGAAACAGAAGATCACATAAGCCCACATATTCCGTACAGTAATAAAATTCCATAAAAGAAATTATTCATCTAAATAATAAAAAATATATTTTTTAATTATCTATTCATTATCCTTCAGACCAGCAATTAGAATAAATTACGTACTGGTGACAATTTTTTCTGCAGCTTTGCATTTCTGTATGAAATACAGACAAGTCATGATGTTGGTATACACGTAAATTTGAATTTGAAAGCTTTCTGTCATTTTTGGCTTAATAAGCCTTTGTAAGGCTCTTGAAATGTGCACTTGCTTTTTGGTTAGGTTTTTTTTTAATTTTTCATTACTTAAAATATTGTTTGCAAGGAAAAACTAACCTTAGTCAATAAATCCAGCAGCATTTATGCTAACTTCCAGAGGGAAACCATGTCTACTGCAATCTTTAATAAATATTTGTGGTTCTAATTACAGAATTAGTCCCTGCTTGCATGAAAGTGGAGTAATCGAAATTCATTGAATAAATACTAAATGTAGAAGTTAGTATCTTATTTTAGATATAAAATTATATTGTGGTCATGTGCTGAAAAGCCTTACTTTAAACATAACATTTTTTACATAAATTATCTGCTGAAGTACTAAATGAAGGGAAAGCACAGTATAAAAGCGTATGTAAACTTTACATTTCAATGTTTCACAAAGGTCAGAGAATAATTTATATTACATTTTGCGAAGAGGCAGTCATACAACATACTTCTTCCTGTTCTGAGTTACAGTAGGAGTACTGCGTTATAGAAAGGAACTGCCTTTAATCACTGGAATTTAAAAAGAAAACAAAAACAAAGAAAAATCTGTAAGGTCTTTCCTATGAGACACTGTCATTGGACTGAATGAACGATCCTTGACTCTGCAACTCCTTGAAATAGGCTGCCATTGAATTTTTTCAAACTCTACTTCTGCTTTTAAGGAACTTTTGTTCCCTGCCTCATCAGATTCAACCCAGAACATTTTTTTGGCATAAAAAGAAATTGCACCTTCAACTTCAATAGATGCTGAAATAAGGATTAACTTTAGGCTATTTATATCTTAAATAGCTTGTCACTTGTTATTCTGAACTGCTATAATTCAGGAGTTATTCCATTACAGTCATTTGTGACGGAACCTTGCGTAAAAGGTAATATATATATATATAAATATAAATATAAAAGACAGTATTTCCATAGAAAATTCAACAATGGGAATCTATTTATCATTTAGTATGCATAAGTAAGACGCATTTCCTTTGGGCTATGCAGGACGAAAACCAGGTTTATCTTGACTCCCTGGGCAACTCCCAAGACTGCAAGTAGAAGGGGTTGTAAACTCTTGGGTTTCTGTAAAATCAACAAGATTTTAGAAGCAAGGAAGGAGGAAGGAGAAATAAATTTTTAAGAGAATACTAGTGCCACTAAACTGATCAGAGGGCTGGAGCACATCTCCTGTGAGGAAAGGTTGAGGGAGCTGGGTTTGTTTATCTTGCAGAAGAGAAGGCTCTGGGGAGACCTCACTGTGGCCTTCCAATATTTGAAGGGAGCATATAAACAAGAGGGGGAACGATTGTTTACACAGGTCAAAAGTGATACAGCAAGGTGGAATGGTTTTAAACTAATAGTGGAGATTTAGGTTAGATATGAGGAGGAAGTTTCTCACTCAGAGAGTGGTGATGCACTGGAAGAAGCTGCCCAGAGAGGTTGTAGATGCCCCATCCCTGGAGGCATTTAAGGCAAGGCACTGGGCAGCCTGGTCCTATGGCTAGCAACTCTGCCCATAGCAGGGGGATTGAAACTCAATATCTTTAAGGTTCCTTTCAACCTAGACATTCTAGGAGTCTAAGATTCTGTGATAAGCACAGAGAAGGGAGATTTATGCACTGTAAAAATGCATTAATTTTTTTTACAAACCTTTAGTAGTCTTTTCTTTTTAATGGTACATCATACATCAGGATGTGTGATGACCATGGTTCTATCTATCTTGTGTTAGGTACACACTAAGGAAATATAAGGCTATGTCGTCCAAGGGTAAGGTACCAGCTGTTAATTAGCTTGCTATTATTTTTTGTTCTAGTTGCCCAGAAAGTTGCTCAGCGTTACACAGTAATTTACTCACTTCTGCTCTTCCAAGTAGGATAGGGAATTGGAAAAAATAAAAATAAATAAAAATAAAAGTAGAACTCATAGGTAGAAAAAAATTTTTACTGAGAAAAAAAAAAGGAGGGGAAAAAGAAGATAATAGTTCTGAGAAATATATATGTCCACACAACAAGTTATGCTCAAGCAATTACTTACCACCTGTTGACTGATGCCCATCTAGTACTCAAACAGCAGAAGGAAGCCTGATGAATTCCCACCCCTTTCAAAAACTTTCCTTCTGCATGATGTCATATGTTATGGAAAATCCATTTGACAAGTTTAAGTCAGCTATCCTGACTCTGTTCCCTCCCAGCTTCATGGCTTCCTGTGAAGGACAAGAAACTGTCTCAAAGCTTGTTTAGTAAGGCCTTTCTGGTGATAAGACTTTATCTGACAACTGCAAATTATCTAGGTGGGTGTAACTAGCTGGCAACACTTTGTCTACAGGTGTTTACACGTGAAAGCGCTTCTTTGGAGGTGTTTTGCTCTGGAGTGTTTAGTGGCAGAAGATCTGGCCTGTGACCATATAACTGGTATGAGAGTTTGGGGAATTATACCACTGTATCCTGTGAAGGCAAGATACAATTTGGCATTTTTCTACTCCTCTCTTATCTGGTGGCAAGGCCCAGGAAAATGGGAACAAAAAGAGTTCCTGTGGAGACTCAAAAAAGCCAGGAGCTGTCTCTTCAGAAAGAGATGACTTGACCACCTTGGACCTATAAAATAAGTTATACCTTTGTTAATAATTTATGCTCAAGCATATCCATGCACTACGCACAAGCACACTTCTCACGCAGAGAGAGGAGAAAGGAGGAAAGGAGAACTCCTGGAGAATAACTCCCTGAGGGGAAAACCTCTATGGAAGAAGCCTCCCAGGGCCTGCTTTCTGCAAAGCTTCCTGGCTCTCTCTCCCACCATCCACAGTGACCAGAGAGTTCCTGAGATCAACGGACCTACTACAGACTTCACTGGACTCCACAGTGGTGATGCTCTCTCCCTCTCTTGCTTTCTACTCCATGCTTTTTCATCTTTTCTATTACACACGTTCCCTTCCCCATATCCCTAAGCAACTAACATTTGTAATAAACTGGTTGGGCTAACATTTGACCCATTGTGTCTTAATCTCACGCTGGGTATACACATAATCAAAGAACCATGTCTCTCTCCTTTATATTAGAGCGTGACATTTTTATTGGCATAGTTGGCAGGATAGCCACCATGACTCTTCTCCCTCTTTTATATTGGAGCTTGACATTCCCCCAGACCCTAACTGGTAGGAGCTCCCCAACAGCCTTGGCTCTGTACAGAACTCCTTAGCAACAGCTAGAAACACCTTGTGTTATTAACACTATTTTTCTCCTGAGACTAAAACATAGCACCATAGTGGACACTTTGAAGAAAGACAACTGTCCCAGCAGAAACTCAGATAATATCTACCACTTATTCTGTACCATTTACATCATGTTTAGGTCCCACAGTTGCTACACATCCTACCTAATTGTGATCACCTATCTTGCTTTCTTTTTCTGGGTGTACGTATACACAAGTATTATTTCCACAGCTATTTTCCTTTGAACTCTGTCTGTCATAACAGACCTTCAGTGCAAGAGAGATGATTCAGCTCTGAGTTACTGCATGCCAAAGATAGCTCTGGTTCCATCAGAATTCATTCTTCTTTAACGTGAATGATTCTTACCGTGTTACTGTTAGTAACTCTTTTAACAGCTGTAATGATGACCTGCAGTGATACATAGCAATTTAACATCATACAATTATTGTCTGTTCAAATTACTCTGAGGTACACAACAGATAACCCCATACTTCCACATGCACCCAGGTCCTAGATCAAAAGCAATCACACTAAGAGACTTGCCTTTGCCTGGGGCAGTAATAACCCAGACTGTCTTGCCCAACCTCTGTGACACTACTAAGACACTATGAAGAAAAGCAACACCATTCCAGTTGAAAATGAGATGTTTTTACAGAAATAGAAGAGAAGAAATAGACTGTGTATTGTTAAATTAATGGATGCTTATGGTCTTCACAGCTGTTGTTAAAGCAGTGCCCACACACGACCTCATGGTAACAGTGAGAATAAATCCTGGTTAATGTGGCTCCTTTATTGTTTGTTTGTTGACAGTATGTAATGCAAACTGAAAGTTTCTCTATTTCAACACTGGTGCTAATTTAAGTTACATGCAGAATCCTACTTAAAATTTCCATCCCACCAAGATACTTCTCTGTTTTAAATTTGACTAGGAGACTCATTTTTTTTCTTTTTTTTTCTTAGTTATTTTATGGTGTAGGTCAGACAAGAAAAAACAGGAATTAGAGGGAATTAAAAAGGGAAATTTCTCTTAAGTCCCACAAAAAACAGAATACTCTCTCATTATTCTTGAGGGATTCTGAATAGGCTGCAGTGATATCAAAGTGTTGAAAGAACCATTGGTCTGTCTGGGAATGTTAGTTATGTTCTAATCTACAAGAACTATCACAGTCATTTGTCAGTGGACTTCGATGGAGCTCAAGGTCCTGTTCCCAGTTAGTACATGGTCATGACGTTTTCTGTAAGTGGAATGTGCTGAACTGCTGGCTCCACCTCAGGACTCCCTCTTCAAACAATTGAAAGGCACCTAGACCTGACACCAATCTGCCCTGTATCTCATGGCCATACCCCAGGTGGACAAACATGTTCAGTGTAATATGGAGAGTTACTAGGGTGCAAAATGCAATTTAGGAATTCATTTTATTATTCTGGAACTTTGACTTTTGAATACTTTCAAGAATTACTAAAAACACTTTCACACTTTTTATTATACTTGATCTGCCTTAAAGTTATTTTTATTCTCTGCTCTTCTCTGATTTTCAGTTTTCAGTTCATGTTGTCAATCTGTATTTGGGAATTCACATTACTATAATACTGCTATTTAAATCCACAGAGAAGCAGAAGCAGTTTTTTTGGTGGTTTGTGCTGTAGTCAGCAATAGAGAAAGACTGCAGAGAAAGGTGTAGAAGATGTTATTAAGGATGATTGAATGGAAAACTATCACCCAGGCTGTAATGCTAGAAATCAATACCTCATGTGCGTATTTCAAATAGTAGATAAAGAAACAATTACTGAAGTAACTGCAGATATGAAGAAGACTCTTGAAAGACCTTCGGTGTCACTCTGAAAGCAAGCAGTGAATGGTGCTGAGAGAAATTGGAAGCTCAAAGATAAGAAAACACATAAAATGGTATACTTTTAAATAAGATTACGTACAGCTTTTGAAAAAACTACCATTCTGCATCCTGTCAGCTATTGTTTTTGTGAACAAAGAGCTCTTGTTCGTATGTAACAAGAGTTGTGGTAGAAATTCATGAGTAGGACAGTACCTGCTTGCCTCTTCATTCCAAGGAAAAGCACACAATGATGATGTCCAGACAGCTTCATCACTTCACAGCTGCTTTTGAGCACTTGACTCAGTGATTCTTTGCTGTTCTTTTGTTTTCTTTCTTCCCATTCTGTCTTGAAATCTGGATGGAATTTCTTATTTATGTTCATGGATTTAGAATTTAGAACACTTGCCATAGCTTTGTCAAAAAGGTGAGAAACCTGAAGACAAGATGCATTCCTGTTTCTATGTCATCAACTTTCAGAATGTGATCAGCAACTCCTTGAACACATATTAATTTCTTCGGGCATATAAGAATTTGTAAAAAACAAAACCAAAACAGAACAAAAAGACAAACAAGACAGGCAAAATCCTGCCTATGTCTTAACTGTAAAATATCACTAAGTCTATAAATTTTTGGGTGTTCACAGCTGAAAAAAGTTGAAAGCAATTGTCTCTATATGCTTCATGTTTATGTATTGATTGGTTCATTGAAGCATAGTTTCCTTTGCAGCAACAAACTTTCTTATAGTAGAATAAACACTTTCTCTTCAGGGAGGACTTGCTAATACCACTTTTTTTTTTTGAAAATTTAAGCTGAAAGTTTTAGAAACTTCTTATGTGGATGCTGACATGGCAAGAAACTTCAGCTTTATAAATTCCCTCTTGATACTCTGTCTGGGAAGTGACATTCATTCTCTTCTTCCATTGCAGCCCTAAGTTGCTTTTCCAAGTAGCTAGTGACAGCTGCTGGGAAGGGAGCATGCAAAAACCTTGGATGTTTTGCTCAGGTGCCTTTGTCTGGGGTGTATGAAAGCTGTTGTGATCTTAAAGATATTCACATGTTCAATCCACAGCTTCCCAATCACAACTGTATAGGTTGCATTTTGAGAACTCAGGTTACACTGTGGTTATAACAAAATAAAATCAGCAAGAAGCGAGTTTCTTTTGTTATTTTTCAATCTCATAGGAAATTAATCAGCAAAATTCACTTGTGAATATATTTATTTTGACATCGCTGTTTAGAACTGAATACATCAGAGCTGGTTTTGTTTTGTTCTGTTTTTTTCCACAGTAGCAATCAGTATTTCTGAGTATGAATTTTCTTTGCTGATACTTAACAGGAAAATTTTCATATCTAATCTTGGAGAAAATGTATGGTGCCTGTATCTTTGCTTATTTTATGGACGATTACAAGCAAGGAGTCAGACAATCAGATTAAACAGTGTCTCTACTGATGAGATTGGATTAAAAGATGAGACAAAAAAAAATACAAACAGGCTTCAGTTTCTCCCTTAAAGGCAAGCATTTTTGTTCTCTTACATTTCTGACAGGGAGTGATGGAGAAATATCTCCAGAAAAAAATTTCTGTATCAAATTCACCTGTGGTTTTACATTTAGTGCCATGGACTGCAAAGTTATAGGGGTTTTTTTTCTTTCATTAAAAAGAAATTACTCGGGAGAGATGTATTTGCTGCTGATAAAAACAGAGTGATTAATTTACATGTACAGCTGCCTTCAAGGCTGACAGTCATTCTCTTGACAGGATAGAGCAGTTGGATCTAGAGGAAATGAATATTTCATAGCAAAACTTGGCTATTTCTGACAAACAGGAAAGGTGCTGGTGGCAGCAGTGCCATAGGCCAATTTCTGTCTGAGCAAAGAAATGACCAAAATGGAAGTGAGATTTGGATCATGCAAATCGTCTTTGCTATACTAGTAGTATACTAAGGAGCACTGATTCTACTTTCTTTCTGATATCATTTTATACTTCAATGCTTTTTTGGTCGTTTCAATAATGGCATGTATGCCCTCAGAAGAAATGAATCTGATGTTTGCAGCAATTATCTGTGTGTCAAAGTTCTAAATGCAGGATAATAATTTTGTCTCACTGAAGGACACAATAATCAAGATATTTTCTTTTTTTAGCTTGGGTACATTCCCTAAGAATAGCGAGAGACAACTTACCTGCTATATATATCTAAGAGAGAAAGTGTCTACCAACCATCTACCAACTGCCTAAGCCCTTTAACATCCATAGTTGTTTTTAATGCCTGTATTACTCACACACCTATTGTTCTTACATAGAGAACTTATTCAGCTATGTAACTGATATTATTAAGACTAGTTCCTTACTTTTCTTTAAGCATATATACAAGTCAATTAGAATATATACATAAGCACCCAGCAGAGTGTTAAACAACCTTAAATGAATACTTGAATTGCTAAACAAGGAGTGGAGTGCCTAATGGAGACATCCAACTTTTGAAGCCTGTCCTTTCACTAGTAAGTACGTGTTATCAAGTCATTACACATCTTTACCACCAGCTATTGCTTAATGTGTAACACAGTAACTGCTAACTTCAAGTTCTAGTATTAGAACAAGACAGGCAATCTGAATAAAACACAAATCTGAATAAAAATATTTAAATATCCCCATTAACTTGTTAGATGTGAATCAACATTGCAAAAGCTATAATGAGCAGTGTGCTGCTTTCTGATGTATGTTTCCATAAATCAACTATTATTACTTTACCCAATCAATCAATATGAATTGCTACAAACAGAAATATCTGAAGATCTAAGTCTAACACAGCTAATTTGAAACAATTAGGTTACAGCATTTCTAGCTTCAATGCCCATCTAATGTTTTCATGTTTTTAAGAAATATAAAAGTTCTGTTCAGTTTACTTACTTCTTTCACAAAAACTAGAGGCTCACTGGCTGATAGAGACACTTTGTACATAATATAAGCAATAAACAGGAAAATAACCTATTTGACAACTTGAGCTGTTTTCCCCAGACCAAGTTTATAATCAACTCTAGTTTACAGAAGTCAACCACTGTCTAAAGGAAACAAAAACCAGACTTTTCTGTTTCCCCTGTAATTTGCACCTTAATACACTAATTACAGGTTCCACTAGCTTTCATCATAATAAGAATTTTCCTTTTTACTCCATGAGTACACAGAGTAAGAACACGAGAAAAATGTGTTATTAATAACTTCTAACAAGCATAGAAGTATCTGTTTTCATTGATAGTACAAATGAAATGTGTTTAACGTTTTTCAGTCTTGTCATCAAAAAATGTTAAATATTACTCCTTAGAAGTTATTTCTCTCCCATTTTCCCTTAGTCACTGCATTTGTGTGTCTTTGAGTGGATATTAATTAAACATGCTTTCAGCACAAAGTACAAATAGAAAGAACACTGATAAATGCTGTGGGGCAAAAGAAGGCAAAGACAATGCCTTTTATTGAAATGCAAGCGCTATGGAGCAATACATGATGATACAGAAGAAAAATTAACTCACTCCTGACAACCAGTGACAGCTCGAGAGGAGTGCACCGCTTCCGCCTGAACTCCCTGTGTTAGCCATGCCTTCTCAACTGTCTCTCAACCATTGGTTCAGGCTGTGACAAAAAAAAAAGCTGCCAAATTTGGAAATAGAAAAACAGAACTATACTTGCAAAAATGTTTGTTCCTACTAATGGAATTGTTATTCCTTTAGCTACACCTGAAGGAGAAGAAATATTGTTAAAAGAAATGTCTTCTATACCACACAATCATGGAATCATTTAAGTTGGTTGGAACCTGTAAGATCACCTACTTCCAACCCCCCTGCTATATGGGTAGGGTTGCCACTCACTAGACTGATTAGTCCAGGCCCCCATTCAACCTTGACTTAAAAACCTCCAAGTAATATGTTATGAAACAGCCCCAAAATCCTGCAATTCCAGAAGAAAAAATACCATAATGTCTGCAAATTGATTACAGGGAGCATCAACTTGGAATTGTTAAGTGAATTGCAAAAGGTGCAAGTGGACTCGCAATTATCTCTTTAATCTTTAATGTATAGTGATGACTTCACAGAACATTCAAGAATGTGACAGTGATGATGAGATGGATTGCAAAGGCAGTCCCTGCTAGTGTCCTGCATATGTTGCTTCTTGGGCTCTAAGAATAAATTTGAAAATACAGCACAGCTCTTAAAACTAGTGTGGTTTTCAAACCAGTCATAAGTGCTTATTATATAAATGAACAGAAAATCAGACAAACAAACAAAAACAATCAGGTCTACTTTTACTATCAGAAAACTCACCACGTTATCATTAAGAAATGGGTGAAGTTCCATTTTAAGCCTAATTCCATTTTGTCCTTCTCATTCTATTCACTAGTTCCCTTCCCAGAACCTTACATCTTTCCCACAAACTTCCATCTAATTCCAGCCCATATTTATTCACTACTGTTTATGTTTATTTGTTCTTGTGCTAGTAGAACTTTGATTTAAATAACTATTCTCTCATTTTATTTATTTAATTTTATTTTTTATGGAGGACAATTATATTCCCTTCTCTTTCCCTGTGTTGCTAGGCTAAACAGGCAATATTCCTTTATTCTCCTCATGTAAGATAAGTTCATCATTTCCCTGGTCTTTTTTGCTGCACTTCCTGGCACTTTCTTCAGCTTGAGTTCATCTTTCTTGCATGTGAGTGACCAAAATATGCACAGCATTCATGATGAGTTCTTGCTGAGATCTTACGCAGTGGTATTTATAGATTCCCTGTCTTCAGTGGGAATGCCACCCCTGATGAATTTGCGTTTTTCATGACCACAGCAACATTGGAGGTTCACAGTCATGCTGTGATTAATTAATAGACTAGAACATTCTTTTTCTCTGTCAATTCCAATTGATGAGTTCACTATTTATGATAGTAGCTCTTGCCATTGGTTTTTAAATGCATGAGTTGGCCCTTTGGAAAATTAAATTTTATACCAACTCAGTTACCTCTGTTGACTAAGTCACTCAGTTATTACCCAGTGACAACTGATAGCCAGCTGAATATTATTCAGCAGAGGGATCAGGTGGTCAAGGAAACCTATGGCATCCTATCTTGTTTTTAGAAATAGTGTAGCCAGCAGGGAGGTGATTGTTCCTCTGTACTTGGCACTGGTGAAGATGCACACTGACAAAAGAGTTCAGTTTTAGATACTACAAGAAAGACCCTGAAGACTTTGAGTGTACCCAGAAAAAGGCATTAAAGCTGTTGAAGAGTCTGGAACATGTCTTATGAGAAGCAGCTGACAGACCTGAGATTGTTTATTTTTGAGGAGAGGAGGATCAGAGCAGACCTTATCATTCTCCACAACTGTATGAAAGGAAGTTGTGGTAACATGGAATTTGGCCACCTTTTTTCCCAGGTAACTAGTGATAGGGCAAGAAGTAATGGCCTGAAGTCATGCCGGGGGAAGTTCAGGTTAAGTTCAGGAAAAAGTTTCTTATCAGAAAGAGTGCTGAGGTATGGGAATAGACTGCTAAGGGATGTGGTGGAGTTTTTCTAGCAAGGGACATGCTAGAATAATAGAATCATAGAATCATAATATCATAGAATGGCTTGGATTGGAAGAAATCTTTAAAATCACCCAGTTCTAACCTCTGTACTACAAGGAGAGACATCTCACACTAAACCAGGGTGCTCAAAGTCCAATCCAGTCTGGCCTTGAACACCTCCAGGAAGGGGGAATCTACAGTCTTTCTAGGCAACCCCTTCCAGTGTTTCATCACCCTCACTGTAAAGAATTTCTTCCTGATATCTAGTTTAAATCTATCCTTTTCCAGTTCAAAGTCATTTCCCCTCATTCTGTCACTGTATGCCCTTCAGGTACTGGAAGGATACCATAAGGTCCCATCAGGAGCCTTCTCTTCTCCAGGCTGAAGAGCCCCAGTTCTCTCAGCCTGTCACTCATCACCAGTATTCATCTGGATACTGATCTATTGAGCACAACTCTCTGAGTGTGACCATCCAGCCAATTCCTTATCCAATCAGTGCTACTTCTATTCTATTCTATTCTATTCTATTCTATTCTATTCTATTCTATTCTATTCTATTCTATTCTATTCTATTCTATTCTATTCTATTCTATTCTATTCTATTCTATTCTATTCTATTCTATTCCATTCCATTCCATTCCATTCCATTCCATTCCATTCCATTCCATTCCATTCCATTCCATTCCATTATTTTCTCCAATCCATTGTCCAGGATATCTTGTGGGACAGTGTCAAACACTTAGTGCAAGTTCAGGATGATGATGTTAGTTGCTTTTCCTTTGTCCACTAATGCTTTAACTTCATCATAAAAGGGCACCAAATTTGTCAGGCATGACTTGCCCTTGGTGAAACCATGTTGGTTACCACCAATCACCTCATCTTTATTTTCCATGTGTCTTAGTAGGGCCTTCAGGAGGATCTACTCTATGACCTTGCCAGGCATAGAGGTGAGACTGACTTGCATTTAGCTCCTTGGATCTTCTTTCTTCCTTTCTTGAAATTGGAGGTTATATTTCCACTTTCAAGTCAGTGGTAACTTCACCAGACTGCCACATGCTGGATAGCTGCTTTGCTCATAACCCATGTATAAATCTTGCCAGGTTTATGTTGGACAAAACGGGTCCTGTTCTAAATATCTTTTTTTTATGACATGAATGTGATTGTTGTTCTGCACCCAGATAATATCATCCTAAAGCTGGAAGAATAAAAGAAAAGTATGTCTGGAAGACTTAACATTGTGTATCTGGGCATACACTTTCTGTGGAGTTCATCTGCCTCCTAATTCTGTGTACATTGGTTTACTTAATGTAGGTATGATAATATTCATTTTAAGTACCATTCTGTGAGTAGTTTAGTGACATCCTTCTTACAGGAAAAACAAAGGAAGGATGTCATATTTGTCCCACAATTGAATCCTCCCCATGATCATCTTGATCCCTGAATGTTTTCCCTGACCTTTCTGTACTTGTGCAACAAGGCAGTCTTCTTTCTATACTGTTTGCTGCTGAGAGTTTTGTGTGAGGAGTTTTGTAACATTTCTTTCACAAAACTTAACATGATTTGATCATGCTGGTTACAGAGACTTTATGTTATGCCCTCTGCTCCAAAGCATATGCAATGGTCTTTTTTTAACAATCAACCATCTGTTCTGTTTCCTGCAGGCTTTAGTTTGCTTTTATATTTTTGACTGTGGAATATCAGATAATTTTTTAAGCCTAAAAAAATCTCTCCCAGGATAAATTCATTAAGATATACAAGTATAAAGACACACTTAAGAATACACAAGTCCTTAGGTTTATATAAGTTAAATCCTGTCCTCTCCAGAGAAAATAGATTTGGCTAGGATGTTTCAAGTGTGCTGAAACAGTAAACTATTTTTTCTTCAAGGAAGTGGAGGGAAATGGGTGGATTTCTCTCCATGGATGACTTGTTGAGATGGTAAATATTCATCATGATTTTTATTGACATCGTCACAAGTCTCTGAAGAAAGTACTATACTTTCTGTCTTCTCTACATCCCACTTTATTTTCCTGTGATGTTCAAGTCTCCCTTTCAAACAGTTTTGTGGTACTAAATGAGTTTTCCAAATGCATAGTATCTCTTGAAAGCAAATACTCTGGGACAGATGACACAAGTACAAGACTATCTAAGGCTTCTGGAGTTAGGGACAAGAAGAGAGCCACTACAGGAAATTAGTGTTGATAAGCTCTTGTGCTGGAAGGATGGATAGACTGGGGGAGAGGTTAAGCACAATGAAAATCTGAAAAGAGTGCACATGCTATTCTTGGTATATTTTATTTTCTTGTCTTATGAAGGAACTTTTATGAAGTTAATTTACATGATGCACAAAAAATAATTAAATCATTCTAGTCTATTTTCTCTATATTTGTCAGTTTTAGTAAAGCTGTGCTGTTCAGAAAGTTCACATCACTTTTTTGAAAGTGTAGAATGAAAATGGAGTGTAACAGATCTCCAGTTGCTTCAAATTTGGGCCTTAGAAACTGGGTTCAGCTACTTCTCCAGTGACAGGGTTGGAAAAAGAGCATATCTTGGCCATCAAGAAAGCCATGATTTGGCAAATAGAAAAACAGCTTTGGAAAGATAGAGTAACATATCTAATTTATCTTCTCCACAAACACAAAATTTTGTTTTTGTGTAATGTACAGGTAATGTAAATGAGGTGAAGTCATGACTCACTTCTGAATCTGAGTCAAAGAACTCTTCTAATCTCTATTTCATCATACGATGGATAATCACACACAAAACAGGGTTCTTGAATGTCAAGTATTATGGAAGGGGATTTTTTAAGATAACAAATATTTGAAGGAAATATAACAGCTGTCAAAATTCCTGAAGATAAATTAAGAGAGTTGCAGGAATTTCTAATGTGTGTGGCAGCTGTAAAGTATTGATGAATGTGCCAGTTTAACCATATAGAGAAATTATGTCCTTAAAGAAGCTAAACTTCAAACCTCAGATTCTAAAATAAATGTTCTGGAAAAGATTTTAATCTGTTCATATATTTAGAAAATGTTGCGGACATGCTTAGTAGATGTGTTCTTACAAAGCTTAGCCAACTAGTAAATATCCAAATATGTGTCAGTAGTTAACTAAAATCTTCTAAAAAGACACCGTGGTGCCTGAAAAGCCTAGTTTATTGCCTGGTTTTAACTCTTGAAATAATAAATTGGGTATGTACTTTTAAGAATAATTTCAGGGTTCATTAATGTCTGTCTGTAAAACAAGAACAAATACAGTAATGGTCATGTAATTGAGTGATATCCGAAGTATTTATAAGTGGCACTGATCCCATGACCTTATGATCTATTTCAGATAAATATTTAACAGAAAATACTATCTCCTTGCATGTCATTGGCTTTGTACTCACAGCTGTGAGAAGTGATCTGTCAGGGATGACTGTTACTTACTGGGTTTTCAAAGCAAGGACTTTTATGACCTCAGATAGATTAGCCTACCAATGAGTTCGTAAAGGTTACTTTCCAGACAAAGTAATTCAGACAATCTATTTCAAGCTCCTTCTTATAATGTCCTGTTTTCAGACCCACATACTTCTTATGGATGCCAAGCAACATTCTTGAACTGCCATGTCTCCTGGGAAGCTGATGCCAGACCACTCCTTTGTTCTTGTTAAGATGCAACTCAAGATGAAGGTCTCCAGCTGGACAAGTAATCTTACGTGATCTTACCTGTCCCACTTAACCCACATTTATTGCTGCAATGTTGTGTATTTTTTCCATCTTATTCATGAGCCAGAGCTATATTAATCACAGGATCACAGAATGACCTGAGATGGAATGGACTCATCAGGTTCATCAAGACATCTCCTGGCCCTACGCAGAAACAACCAAAATACAAACCATATATACAAGAGTATTGTCCAAATTCTTCTTGAACTCCAGCAGGCTTATTGCTGTGATCACTTCCCTGCGGAAACTGTTAGAGTGCCTGACAACCTCCTTGGTAAAGAATCTTCAGTTAATATCCAATATGAATCTCTCCTGCTGAAGATTAATGCTGTTCCCTTGGGTTCTGTTGTTGGTCATGAGAGAAAATGTTATCAACTGCCTCTCCATGAAGGCATCCCCTCAGTTCCTTCTTCTCCAGGCTAAGCAAATTAACTGACCCCACTGCTCACTTCACCAACTTCATAGTACTCTTTTAAGCACTGTCTAATAGTTCTACAACTTCCTTATACATCTTCTTTGTGGTGTCCAAAACTGTACGCAATACTTAAGGTGGTAAAGTGAGGCCACGCCAACACAGGGAAGAGTGGGACAAAATCTTCCCTCAATTGGCAAGCAGTGTCATGCCTGATTCACCCTGGGATGTGATTGGTACTTTTGGCTCCTAGGGCACACTGCTCTCTCATACTCTACTCACTGTCAAACAAAACTGCTGGATAACATTCTGTGGAGCAGCTCTCATCTTCAGTCAATGCAATCACTCTCTCCTGAGAACTAACCTAAAGAGTACTGCATTGAGCTCTGAGGCCTCTTGCACAAAAAATTCATGGACTTGAAGTGAGTCCAGGGGAGGACCATAAGGATGATCATGGGGGCAAAACACCTCTCTTATGAGGAAAGGCTGTGAAACTGGCGTTTGTTAGCTTAGAGAATTCTCTGAAGAGACTTTATAGAGGACTTTCAGCACACAAAAAGGTCTAACAGAAAAGTTGAGGAGGGAATATTCACCAGGGAATGTGGTGATAGGACAGGAGATAATGGGCTTTAGACTACAGGAACATAGGTTTATATGAGGTA
Organism: Oreortyx pictus; assembly: GCA_036925125.1. Taxonomy (NCBI): domain Eukaryota; kingdom Metazoa; phylum Chordata; class Aves; order Galliformes; family Odontophoridae; genus Oreortyx; species Oreortyx pictus. Next base: position 56,116,202 of record JAUPFR010000004.1, read on the forward strand.
TTAGGAATAAATTGTTCACTCTGAAGGCAGTGAGATAATGGAACATATTGCTCAGAGAAGTTGTTGATGCCTCATTCTTAGCTCAAGGCCAGGTTGGATGGGATTGTGAGCACTCTGGTTTAGTGGAATGTGTTCCTAGCCATGGCAAGGTCATTGGAATCAGGTGACCTTCAACATCCCTTCCAGCCAATGATTCTATAATTTTATAATTTCCAGGTGCAGAATCCAGCACTTGCTCTTGTTGAACTTAATGTGACTGATGATCATAGAATCTTAGAATCCTTACAGTTTGAAGAGACATTTAAGGGTCATAGTGTCCAGCTCCTCTGTAATGGACAGAGACATCCACAGCTCAATCAGATGCTGATCCAGACTTGAAAGTCTCCAGGAGTTGGGCATCCACCACATTTCTGGGTGCTAGTGCCTCAACACTCCAACTGTAAAAGACTTTTGCCTCATATCCAACCTAAATCTCCCCGCTTTGACTCTGAAATCATTTCTCCTTGTACTATCACCACAGATCCTCCTAAAGGGTATCACCTCTTCTCACCTGTAGCTCCCTTTTAGATATTGAAAGGTCACTATCAGGTTACCTTGCAGCCTTCTCTTGTCCAGGCTGCACCATCCAGCTCTTCCAACTTGTACTTATAGACAAGGTGTTCCATCCCCTGGATAATTTTTGTGGCCTTCCTCTGTACACATTCCAGCAGGTCTATGTCTCTCATTGCCTAGCCTTCTCATTTGTCAAGATCTCAAATGATGGAGCTGGATTGCACAGTCTTTTATCCTTTATTCTTGAGGGTCACCATGCCACAGTGTAGATTTATGTGGCTGGATGGAACTATTCTCAGGCAACTTCTAGGTACAGATGCACCAGTATTGTAGTTCTACAAACTGTTACAAAGTCAGAATGAGAAGTAGGGTAATGTCTTGCTGGAGATTACGTTAAAAAGAGTGCAGAGAACTATGCCTGTAGTGGAAACATAAAATTTCGGGCTGAGTATTCAGAATCCAGTGAAATTATTTGAAAATGATTACTTGGATCTGCACCAAATGTTGTCTAGTTAACATTCATGAACACGGCTGCCATCATTCTGTTTGCAGGACAGTGTGCAAGTCCACATGCATGCCAAGAGAGAGAAACATGAGAAATGATAAAATGAGAGAAGTGAGAAAAAAAAAATCCAAGGAGTCATGTGACCATTCATTCCAATCAAAACAGTCCTGTCCAGCTTTCCTTCAGCAAAGCCATGATGATAAGATAAAGAGAGATTACAATGGCTACACAGATCAGTCACACAAGATTTCAGTGAAACCATTTTGTGTGATGCAGAGGAAACAGAAGGTCTGCACTTTTACAGTGAGTTATATGAAGAATCACATGGCACATATATTGCCAGTACAAAGAAACAGAGGATAAGTAGTAAAAATGAGAAAGCATTTCTGACAGTGACAACAAAAGTGTTTTAGAGAAAATATGCTCATACTCCTATCCCTTTTAAAGTGCAAAGTGTCACTCCCTTCTTTCACTCACTGCCTTCCGCAGGCTTTTCTTGCAGGTATCTAATAGAGCAATAACTTCCTCTTAGAAGTCTCCTTCTGTGGGTACTTTTCAATTGTATTTTCCTGAATGCTGTCTTCAGGAAATAAATAATATATATATCCAGGTAATAAGTTCTTACTGCTGACCCTTACAGTTACTCTAGAGCAAGGTTTGTGTATTAGCTGCCCTAAGACACTAGGTTCCAATCTGTATATGGGGAAAACTTCAGCAGTCATCCAAGAGACTAGAAAAAAGTGAATTTTGAAATCAACAAAGATTCCTATTAGCTGAAGCAGAGAGTGGGGCAATTCTAGACAGACATATTAAGGCTAGAATCTTGTATTGTACTTTTAAGGAAGACAGTTGTAAAATCATGTATAAATTTAATTGTCAGTGGAAAAGAATGAATGGGAGAAGGAGGATTATTCTGATTTCCCTTCTATTTTCAGCAGTGGATTTTTGGACCAGATATTACAGTAGTGGCCTTCCTAGTCAAAAATTAATGCCTAGGTAAGGGTGGAAAAAATTGAACTAGAAAGATTGGTAAAATGGCTAGATGGAGAGTGCAATAATTTACCTTTAGGATCATCAATGCTCAGGGAGGATTTTACACTAGCAACAAGTCAGGCAGAAGCACAGAAATTGGAGTCTAGCACTACTTGACGTAGGATATAATCTGGGTCACTTCCAGTATTTCTTTAATCCTTGCACGTCCTACACTGATGCTACCGCCCAGCAGGAAAAGACATAGAATCTAGTCTTACTAATCAGTTTCATTCTTGCTCCACCAGATCCAAAGCCCATATTTGTAGTACCAGATAATGGGATTGCATCAGAGAAATCAATCCCACGCTCTCCTGACTGGCAGCCAGCAGTAATGCAAGAAAATTAATTTTTGACAGTCTGAGTAACCAATATTGGAAAGTTAGGAAATCCTTCAGGCTTTCAAGCCCAGTGACAGAGTTATGGCAAGGACCTGAGCAATTCTGATGGGAAGTACTTTCTCTAAGGAGGAATGTTATTCTGTATTCTGCATCTCAAGGTATTCTTTAAGGTGATGTGCCACTGGGATTTTAATTAACAGCAAAAATGTATTAAGTTCAAATTCAGCATTCCTAAACTGAACAAAGGACATACTCTTAAAACCAGTAGTCTAATAAGAAAGGAGTTATAACTGGAAGACAAAAGCACTTCTGTTTTAACAAAAGAAAACACTAGGCTGAATTGGAGCTCTATTTTGGGTCCCTCAGTTCAAAAAATCTTTTGAGAATACAGAAAGGATTTGTAAAATCCCTTTTTCCTAATATGGGATTGAGTGGTGAGGAGATACAGACTGTGGCCAGTATTTTGGAAACACCTTCTTTTCATTAAGCTGTTATTATTAACAGCAGAAAAATATTCAGGCACCACATCGAGTTATTCCCTTGTGCAGCAGACTCACACATTCCCAAGCAGAGCAGCAGTGGGGAGGCTGACCTCAGCTGCAGTCTCACAGGCTGAGGGTCATGCTGGCTTCTACACAGCTTTTTGGAAAAGTCTTTTAGGGTCCTTGTTTTTTCAGGTGTGTATATAGTTCTGCACTTGTTTCTCTGCACACAGTACTTACTACCCCCTTGGCTGCGGTCCAAGTTACGTATTCTTCTGATGATGCCAGTATGCACTGGTGGTGTCCAGTAGATTTGACTGGTTGTTGGTGTCCAAGTTTATGAGTTCTAGCAGATTCAAAAGAACTTAGAGTTTCCAGAGCTTGTCAGCTTGCAAAATGCCTTCATGCTTCTTTCTCAGCAAGTACATTTCTTCTCCTTGTCTTGCTCTTTTTCACTACTTCTCCCTCCAAACTTGTGAGTGCCTGGAGACCCCATTCACTTGTTTGTGCAGAAGGGATCTTCATATTGGAATACCCAGACTAGAGTCACCAAGGTGACAAAGGCCTCAAGGTGCACGAGTTAGGAAAAAAGTGTAAATGAAGATAGGATTTATTTGACCTGCAAAGCGAAAGCTAAGGTCTGCAGCAAACTGTAACTACTACTCTGAGAGAAGCCACAAAGACAATTGAATCTCATTCCATTCAGTCATGACAGATGGCTGAGCAAGACACAGTGATCACAAGACATGTTTTGGGATACTCAGAGGGGCACTGGGACATTTTCCCTATTGAAAAGGTCATTGGAACAGACTATACAGCATGACCCACAGTCAGTGAAGGTTTTCCATACTCAATGAGTTCACCCCACAACTGACCTGATTTAGTTTTTGCTCTTCAAGCAAAGGTTTGGACTAGGTGACTCGTAGTAGAAAAACCAAGATTTCTAGGATTCCATGAGACATCAAAACATACATTATAATCAAACATCTTTGAGGAAGAGGTCAGGTTTATCTTTTTGGTGTTTTGTGCACTGAATAAAATCTCTTCAGCCAAGGCAATTTTCCCTCAAACAGTCTGATTAAAGTTTTCACCAGAATTGATACATTTTGGAAATTCATGCTTTGGCTTGGCATCAAAAATTCAGAAAGAAAACTCTCTAATTCCAGTGTGCTGTAAGAAAGCAGCATTCCTTTATTCTTCATGATATGTGTGAGGTGACTTGACAAACAAGTGCACCTTCTCAGAGTTCAGGTTCTACATTTGAGCAGTTATGACATACGTATGCACTACATTGCCATACATATTAATTCAATTTCAAGGACTCATAGATCTGTGCCCTTTTGGCATGCTCAGTGTAATCTTGGGTGATCAAGTGTCCATCTATAGCTTCCCCATTTTTTACCATCAGCCTTTGACTCACTTTCATCCACTCTGGAAAATTTCCATGGTTTCTTAGGCCACAGTGCCTGCAATTTTACCATTCTCATATTGCACATTAACAGGTGTTAGAATATACACGATTATTTTGAGACAGACACTGCATTTTGCATGCTCATTGCTAATTTATACAAATAGGAACTGCTGATTCTTAATATTTTAAAAGCATGTTTTTTGAAAAAAAAAAAAGAAAGAAAGAAAGAAAGAAAGAAAGAAAGAAAGAAAGAAAGAAAGAAAGAAAGAAAGAAAGAAAGAAAGAAAGAAAGAAAGAAAGACAAAGAAGTTGTTTATTCATCAGATTATTATGTGTTTCATAGGCCAGTGCTAGAATACAAACCTTTCTGATGCAAAATATTTTGGAATATACTTTCAGAAAACAATGATTCTGAAAAAAAAAAAAAAAAGTTGCATTTATTTTATTCTGACTCATATTAAAAGAAGGCAATTTCAAGAAACGAGTAATCAAGTAATTTCTGAAGTTCTGATGGTTTTGAAGAATCTAATATAAAAATTTCAAAACTAGATATATTCAAAGTCACTTCCATTGACATCTCTTGAGAATATAAGGAAGAAATCTATTATGAATTATATGTGTTTTTAGGACAGGACATAAAAATTAGTCATTTCTGGTGTTTGAAAGCCCTACAGTTTAAATAATCAGAAACACATTCTCACAGTTTAAAACACAGTTCTTAATTTCTGACAAGTTTTCCACCAATGTAGAAAAAGAAAAAAAAAACCTTCCAATATATTACTTGGAATCCAATTTTTTATTAGAACTAATAGGACTGGTGGAGTATTTTTAGCAAAGAACCAAATATGACAACTTAAATTTAAAGATATGAGAAGATCCAGAGAAGTTAGAATAACTTCTGTACTTTTAACTATAGCTAGATTTTACCTCTAATCATCTGAGATTAAAAGTATTATCTGAAATAAATAGTTGTAGTACAAATAAATATGAACAATAACAACACAGATTCTAAGCAGATTTTTTACCTTCCTTCTATTTTTAAATAAGTGTTGTACTCTATTATTCCTGGTTAGCTTTGAGTTTACTGTACACTTTTCAAATCCTTAGGTGACTGACTTTCTTTGTGTCCTCTGAGCTAACTATACAGACACTGCAAACAAAAGTAAACCAGCATGAGAGTGTTTAATTTTATAATAGAATATTTTATTCATTATGAAAGATGTAGCATAGAAAGATGTAGTATTATATATCAGAAGAAAAATCCTGCTTAACAATAGACATAATATTAACATATGTTTATGGAAAACTCTGTGTCTTAATTTTCCCCAGTTCTTTCCTCCTAAAGCATCTGTTACTTTCCAGATATCTTAGGAAACATTTGATTTTTATTAGTTTTTAGTTTGTCATGTAAACTTATGCAGCATTCATTCAGCAGATATTTATTCTCATGCTAAGTTTTTCCTACTAAGAAAAGTAAACTGAAGTCAAAGGAACTATCTATGATTCTATGGTTCTATGATTCTATCTTCAGAAAAAGCTCAAAATGTACTTCCATTGTTATTAAATTCCTCTCCTGAGCACTGGAACAAAATTACTAGAGAAGCTATCTAGAAAGGCAAGATAAGTCAGAAAAGATTCAGAATAATGCTGCAGAAGATGGTAATATAGAGGTGGTACTCTGGAGGCCAGCCTAGCTTCACGCTTATCAGATCATCAGTGGTGTCACTCCATGAAATCAGTGTACATGTCTTGTCCCTGGTGGGACTGGCAGTGCTGACTTAGATCTCAGGGTAATGAACAGCAAAACAAGAACATTACAGCAAACACAATTTTTATGGGCAGCAGCTGAGAGAACTAGGATTGTTCACCCTGCAGAAGAAGAGTTTCAGAGGAAACTTTACTGCTCCCTACAACTCCCAGAAAGAAGACTGTGGCAGTGTAGGGGCTGGCCTCTTCTCCCTTGTAACAGCAATGGAAGGAGAGGCCTCAAGTTGCAACAGGGGAGGTTCAGGATGGATATTTAGGGATTGTTTCTCAGAAAGAGCAGTAATGCATTGGAACAGGTTGCTCAGAGAAGTTGTAGAGTTACTGCCCCTGGGAATGTACAAGAAACATAGAGATGTGGCACTGGGGGACATGGTTTAGAGGATATAGTGGGGATGGGTTGACAGTTAAATTACATAATCACTGGTATCTTTTCCAACACTACAAATTCTAATATTCTATGATTCTCTGAAATCTATCAGAACATACAAAAGTTTCCTGTCAATAAGATTCCAGTGCACAATGTACTAATTTCTAGTTGTTTTACATCAACAGGGATGTCTACCTAAACATAATAGCTGGCCTTTTCATGGGCTACTTGTTTGCTGCCAGGGCGAACAGCTTTTCTCCGGAAAACTGACTTATTCTGCTGTTTCTACCTCACAAAGAAAGGTGTTTTTGCAACAAAGTAAATAAAGTTTTTCTACTTGAAACATGTTTTAAAAGTAACATTTGGTATTGCCTCTTGACAAATGTATTATTCTCTTAAGTATACAGGCCTCCTTATTTGCCTAACAGTTATAGATAAAATTTATTTTTCTCATTTTTACTCATTAATCAGATATGGTTTTGTAAGATTAATGACTTAAAACAGCAGTTTGTAGGAGTAGTTGATTCTTAACCAGAAAGTTGGTGAGGAGGGAAGGAATAATTGCATGCAGCAGTACAGGCTGGGGGATGACCTGCTGGAGAGGAACTCTGCAGAGAGGGACCTGGGTGTCCTGGTGGACGGCAGGTTGTCCATGAGCCAGCAGTGTGCTCTTGTGGCCAAGAGGGCCAATGGCATTCTGGGGTACATTAAAAAGAGCGTGGCCAGCAGGTCAAGGGAGGTGATCCTCCCCCTCTACTCTGCCCTGGTAAGGCTTATCTGGAGTATTGTGTCCAGTTCTGGGCTCTCCAGTACAAAAAAGACAGGGATCTCTTGGAAAGAGTCCAGAGCAGGGCCACAAAGATGGTGAAGGGCCTGGAGGATCTCCCCTATTGTAAAACATGTGAATGTGATTTGTGTCAAAAGACACAGAGTCAAAAGATACTGATACAATACCTTTAAATCCAATCAGCAGATAAAATTGACTAAAGGAGTAGAATTTCCTTATAAGGCATGAAAGGATAAACTAGGAACAGAACTCTATCTGCATCTCAAACACTAGCCCTGCAAAACGGTGCCCAGAAGGCGCATTCCTCAAACCAAGGGGTGGGAGAGAGAAGCATTTCAAATACAGACCTTGCAAGACCGGCCTGGAATACACAGCAGGATGAATCAGAGGACATTAAGGGAGACAAACAGTCGCCATCCCAAAGACCATCTGAAGGAATGTATGACCCCCTAGCGACTGGCTACACAAGTGTAGAAGAATAAAATGATTGACCAAGAGGAGGAGGGAGCTTCAAGAAATTTTAAATAAGACACTGTATAAAAGAAGGGGGAACCATCTTCTCGGTAAGTGTTGGTGGAGCGGAGACTCCCCGGCACACCCAGCGCTGCTTGCTTATTGCTTTTCACCTTTTGATTGTAATAAAATATTCCAAAAACTTCAATTGGACTGTGAGCATTTATGACACTATGAAGAAAGGCTAAGTGAACTGGGTCTGTTTAGCCTTGAGAAAAGAAGACTGAGAGGGAACCTGATACAGGTTTATAAATACCTGAGGTGTGGGGGACAAAGTGGTGAGGCCAGACTCTTTTCAGCAGTGTGTGGAGACAGGACAAGGGGAAACAGACAGAAACTGCAGCACAGGAGGTTCCACACAAATGTGCGCAAGAACTTCTTTATGGTGAGGGTGACAGAGAACTGGCATAGACTGCGCAGAGGGATTGTGGAATCTCCTTCTTTGGAGATATTCAAGACCTGCCTGGACGCCTACCTGTGCGACCTGGTGTAGGGAACCTGCTTTGGCAGGGGGGTTGGACTTGATGATCTCTTGAGGTCCCTTTCAACCCCTATGATTCTGTGATTCTTTGATTCTGTGAGCATAGCAAAGCTGAAAACTGAAGAAATATTATCTAAATGAGCCTAGTGATATTCTCCAACCCTAAAGATTCTGCGATTCTGTGATTCTATTCTATTCTAAAAGGACAAAAGCTGGAGGGATTTAGTCCCAGTGCATACTGTCTCATTCATCATTCACATTCTTAAGGGGCATTGAGGTTAAATCTACAGTCAAGAAAGTTTATTACAGTGAGGAGCTTTCCTTAATATGTCTGGTTTGTTCAAATATTTCCAATTTTCTATAGTTCATTCTGTCCACTCTCCTGACATAGAGTTTTCTCCTTCTTTAGAACTTTAAAGTAATGTTTATGTAGAAAGTGTTTACTTCTAAAGAGAAGCCAGACAACTTAGATCACCCCACAAGTCCGAAGAGTGGGCTGAAGCCTTCAGTGACTGAACATCCCCCTTTTTGCTGCTAGAAATAGTAGATAGTTAATGTCACATTTTATCCCATTTGCTCTCAATTTTATTTTGAGACTGAAAGCTTAAACATTTTCTTTTCCACACCTTGTCATTGTAGAAGGTTTATTTTATCCATGTAGCCTTGTTTGAAGTAGCTTTTATGCAAGATTTCTGACACCCTAGCTTCCAGGAGGAATCTATCTTAATGTGAAATGCAAAAGTGACCACTGAAGCCATGCCAAATGGAGTTCTTGGCCCTTATGTCTTAGTGTGTGTTAAATCACTTTTAAGCAAGAAACAGTTTCCAGTACTTCACTTATCACACATCCTATTGGGTACTGAACAAAGAACAAGAATCAATAAAATTACAGTACGCTAAAATCTAATACAGTATGTTGAAGAGGCAGAAAAATCCTAATTTATATGATTTACATTTTTCAGCTTTTTTCCTATAATGTAACCTAAATACAGCTCATAGATCAAACACACAGAGAGGTCATCTGAAAGCTCTTGTTTTAATTTATGTTCCTACTAAAAATACAGAATCTATTTTTGAGGAGATACAGTAGAAGTACATTCTCTTTCTACTTTTTTCAAACTGATATTGTAATGATTCTCACTTCAAAAGATGTAAGGTTTGCTTTTTGTTCAGCTAAACTTTTAGTCTATCTGTGCTAAACAGCTGTCATTCAGGACTCTAAACTGCACTTCAGTTTAGAGGAATGGACAGGCCATCCCTCCTCAGCTCCCAAAGGTCCTGGCATGTGATATCTTTTCCCCTGCTCAGAGCACATTGCTAATCCTACTTGTTGAATGAGTTCCATGTCTTCACACCTTGCCTTGTGTATGCTGCTCTTCTTTACTGGGTACACAAGATGTTGCACTGGGTCACAGAAATCTCAGATATGTGTACAGAGTGGGAGAAGAAGTACTTATGAGCAGTGCTGCAAATAAGACCTTGGGGGTCCTGGTGGATGAAATGGTGAACATTAGCCATCTGAGTGCACTTGCAGTCTGTAAAGTCTACAGTATTATGGACTGCTCAGTGATAGTGGTGAGGCACTGGCAGAGAATTCCCAGGGAAGTTGTGGATGTCCATCCCTGGAGGCAAACTGATCTTGAACCTGATCTAGTTGCAGGCAACCCTGCCAACAGCAGGTGGATTTGATCTAGATGATCTTTAATTCCAACACAAGCCACTCTATGCTTTTATGGTTGTTATTTATACATTTCCATATCCATTTAGAATAAGAAGGATTGATCTCTCTGTGTCCTGTTGCTCTTTTAAAGTCATTACAGCTTCTTCTCATCCTTGTGTACAGCAGTCATCAGTGTGTAAGCATACAGCTGGTAAGTCTACCACCAATATGCTTTGATAACAGAAAGATATTTTAATATTTTTTGCTGGGCATGTTGGATGAAATGGATCAGCCCTCAGTGCTCTCTGAATCACAGTTTTTGCGCTGCTCTGCCACCAAATCTATCAGTTCTATGTTTTTTTTCCACTTTGGATTTTGCATCATTCTGTGTTGCTGCCCTGAGATAATGGTCCCCTTCCCAAAAGTCCCAGTTTTGTGATTTTACCCTTTTTTAGTAAGTGCAGCTCTGTCCTACAGACTTGCAGATACTGCCTTGTCTGAGGTGGCTGGAGGACTGTTGCACAAAAAAGGGTTTCAAGGGTGATGGCAGCTGAGGCTTGTTTTCAGTCTCCTCTTCTCCCTGAGCTTCTCCATCTTAGCAATTATTTTCTTCCCTCATGTCCATTCACTTATGGACATGTCCACCAACTTCCTAGGAACTCCTTTTTCTACTTGACGCATAGCCATTCAAAAAAGCAGAAAGTAAGAAAGTAAGGAAAGCGGAGTGATAAAATTATGATCTATCCATGCAGAAAAGGTAACCATGTCTTTGTCCATGAGAGAAAAGGGAAAAGTGGGTAAGGAAGAATGCAAGTGAACACCAGCACTATATGAGAAATTTCTCATACTGCCTAGCAACACAAAACTGCACAAAACTCAAGAAAAACACATAAAAAAATAAAAAGGTGGAATACTAAAAAAGACAATGCGATCCTTCAAATTCCATTAACTGTAGTGACAACTGATTAGAGGATGCCATTCATAGAAAAATTTAAATACATCATTCAAACAAAGAAAGACAAAGAGGAGGATTAGGCTGATAAAATTTTAATAAGTAGCCAGATAATCAGTTGGAATTTGATGAAAGTAGAGTAAGTGTTATGAAGTTCAATTTTTCTTTTTTTTGTTTATTGATTCTTCACATTCAAACTGAAAGCCTACGAGTGAAAGTTAGAGACAAAGGCAACAAATAGACCTTGTGGTTGGTTTCTACTACAGGTCACCCTATCAATTGCATCCTGCTGATGAAGCCTTCTTCCTCCAGCTACAGGACATGTCATGATCTCAGACTCTTACCCTACTGAGGGACCTCAACTACCCTGATTTCTAATGGAAAAGAACCAGGACCTGCTGGCAAAAATGGAGAGCAATAAGAAAATGGCAGTGGAAGCAGGGTCAGGTATCCTAGAAGGAGTACAGAGATGCTGAAAGGCTGAGTAGGGATGGGGTCAAAAAGGCCAAAGCCCAACTGAAACTGGACTTGGCAAGGAATGCTAAGTGTCATGGTTTTATGATTTTTGTTACATTATTGATATTCCACATCATAACATCATGAAGTGTATTGGGAGTTGAAGAGTTAATGCTCCAGCTCCATGGATCATTGATAGTTCTGGGTATCCCTGTCACAGAAGAGAGGAAGAACTACATTCCCCAGAGGACTGTGTGTTGCTTTGTAATTTTACGTGCTTCTGCCCAGAGGGAAAGATAAAAACTGTCTGCGATCACGGGACCATCCCTCTTCCCTGTGGGATAGAGCTCAGCAATGGGTGTTTGTTGCAGCTGTCTGCCTTCAGCGTTAGCATAAGGCCTTAAGTTTATTGGACACTCTCTCTTGCTCATTATATTTGATTTATTAGCTTCAATTCCAATTATATTGTATTATACTGTGTTATTTTGCTTTCTGATATCTTATTTAGTAAATTAGCTTTCCTCAGATTGTTGCCACTGTTTTGTTCCTAGGCCTATCTTCCTTCTCCTTTTTCCCTTTCCCCCTTCCCCTTCCCTGGGGTGTGGGCCTGTGGGTCCCCTGCCTCAATTGTCATGATACCGGGTCAAACTATCCCGCAAACCGCTGACACTAAGAAGAACAAGCAAAGATTCTACAGGCAAAGGAAAGTCTTAGTTAGCTGTGAACACTAAGTAAGAAACAGTTTTCTGCCCCTTCCTTCCCTGACGTGTAGATTAGTGCATAATCACTGTTTTGGAAATGCTTCAAAACATTTGATAAATGGGGAGACTTAGTGGTTTGAAGTGTCAAGTGGACACGGAATTTTTACTGAACATGTTTATATGCTGTGACGCAGTAACTGGACTTTTGTTTATCTGTGGAGCTCTAAAACGTATTTCATTAAAGAATGTTTTTTGTCAGTTTTCTCATTTTAAGAGATCAGGAAGACGACTCATCTAAACCTCTCTAGTTTTTCCTTCCAGGTGCTTCCATCCAGTCTGGCAGGACAGGATCCTTGAATTTTTTCAGTAAAGGCTGGCAGGAAAACAAGAATTCTATTATTTGAAAAGATTAGTGGTTTTACTCCAGAGTAACTACTGAAGGAAGAAAGGTCAAAGAGAAATTCCAGGAGTATCAGCATTAGAGAAATTACCTGAAAATCTGGAAAACCTACATATAAGTTCTTGATTCAAAACAGATGTCTCTTTACTTGTTTAAAGCTGAAATTCCACCCTTGACACAAAGGGCAGAGCCAGTGAGATTTTTTAAGACAAAAAGTACTTTTATTTCTAAAATATCACCCAGTAAAATGTTCTCTTTTGTGCCTGGTATACTTCTTCTATGTTACATTTTTATCTATGTAAAACAGAGTGGAAAAGTGACCTGGATTCACATCTCTTGGCATTGTAACTCTTGGGACATGGAGTCCAGTTTCACTTTAGAGTCTTAGCGATTATATTTTCTTATTACTGTTAATACTGAAATCTATCATGACATTTGTATTGCATCTTAAAATTCATCTGTCTATTTCTTAGTAGATGAGCAAATACCTGATCGAAATAGGGTTCCTGGAACAGTTTGCCCAGAGAGGTTGTGGATGCTCAATCCCTGGAGACATTTAAGGCAAGGCTGGATGTGGTTATGGGCAGCCTGGTATAGTGGTTGGTGACACTGCTCATGGCAGGGGTATTGAAGCTAGGTGACCTTTGAGGTCCTTTTCAACCCAGGCCATTTTATGATTTCATAATTCTATGAAAAGCTGCCTTGAAGTTAAGACAGGATTTCTTCCCAGTTTGCCTCTGTGAATACTTAAAAATAATAATTGAAAATAAATTTCTTGTAACATGATCGGTTGGGAACACAGTGATATGAATAATACTTTGAAAGTCATCCTAGCAAGATAACTCCTTGCCTGTTATTCTCTAATACTTCCAGCCCTGGATTATGTTGAAATCTGTTAATCTTTCTTCTGAGTTCAACGTGTTTTGAATCTGGCAAAAGGAAGCAACTTTTGTCTGAAGAACTTCCAGTGTTAATATAATGGCACTAATAAAAATGATTTCAACACCTTGAAGTGTTAGAGTCTTTTGAACTATCCACATACGTCTTCCACCTGATAATAACACACATCGGACATTCCAAATTTTAGCTTAAAAACCTTAAAGTTTAAAAATCTCCTTTACTTGCCTGTTTTCATAAGCAGCTGTTAGGAGACAAACAAACAAATAAGCAAAGATTGCCTTTTGAACACAACTTCAATGCTCTCTACTGTAAGTACCCTGGAATGTACCAAGAAAGTGCATTTCCTAGCCTACTTGTGGCTCACAACTTCAGAAAAGCCAAAGGCAGCTTTGCTTTAATGCTTTGTTGAAGTTGGATGTACAGTGTGTTGTACAGTAGCTAGGTATAGGTGCAGTCAGCAAGACTACAAAATGAAAATCCATTAGGAAATGGTGAGAAAAGCATCAGAGCTGCCAAGAGTTGAGGGAAGGAAAGCAGAGAGAAAGTAGGAATGCATGAATAAATAAGTTATTAGTAAGAAAAAAAAAAAAGAGTGGAAAGGGGGAAGTAAAAGGGCAAGAAAATAAGTGTGTGCAGGCATTAAGGATGTGATTCAGAGAGACAGATATCTCCTTCTTCCCAGAAACAGAAAGGATGAATTAAACTAAAAGAGAAGAAAGGATTGAAGGAGACTTCAGAAGCCTAGCAAATATTTTCTGAAATGAAGACTTGATAGACTGTATAACCTGAAGAAGGTGTATAAACACTGCAGCAAATGCCCAGGGCCTGCCAATTGGTATGGAATATTTTCCAGAAATTTCTTGCTCCTGCTGTAGTTTTACAAGGATATTTATAATTGCTTTGGCCACAAAACCAAGGAAGAACATAGTAGAGAAAGAAGGAAGTGAGCACTTCTTATTACTTAATTTATTCATTACTTGAATGCATTAATTTGAGTTAATAATATATTTAAATGTATATACTCAAGGAAAGGAAAGCTTAAACATAATCATAAAGCCTATCATAGAATCATAGAATCACCAGGGTTGGAAAAGACCTGTAAGATCTTCAAGTCAAACTGTCAGCCTGGCCTGATGGCAGCAGATGGGTCTTGCCTGTCTCCAAGGGGAAAGCAGATCTTAAGCCAGGAGCTGGCAAGGCTCATTGAGAGAGTTTTAAACTAGGTATGAAGATAATGTTGCTTGCTAGCGTGGAGCAAGCAATTCAGAGCTGACAACTAGATCTGATGGGAGAAGGGGGTGGATGCCAACAGGACAGAGAAAGGTTTGGGGTTATCGTTGTAGGAGATTGCAAGGAAATACCTCTGGATCATCCTGTAGGATCTTGTGACAACTTTCTAGAGGTGTTACAATTGCAAATTCCCCACTTGAAATCTTGCATCCCTTTACGGATAGTGAAGTCCAGGCAGTTGGAAGAGAAGAGTTATCAGGAGTAGTCAGCATGGGTTCAGCAGGGTGAGGTCATGCACAACCAACTTGGTGGCCTTCTGTGTTGTCATTACTGTCTGGGTGGATGAAGGGAAAGCAGTGGATATATTCTACCTTGATTTCAGAAAGGCATTTGACACTGTCTCCCACAGCATCCTTATAACAAAGCTGAGGAAGTGTGGAATAGCTGAGTGAATGGTGAGGTGGGTTGAGAAGTTGCTGACTGGTAGAACTCAGAGGGTTGTGATTGGTGATGCAGTCTAGTTGGAGACCTGTACTTAGTGGTGCTCCTCAGAGTTGGTGATGGGAAATGGCCACATGTGCTTGCCTAGGGAACCTGCTTTAGCAGGAGGGTTGGACTCGATGATCTCTAGAGGTCCCTTCCAACCCCTACAGTTCTGTGATTCTGCCGTTCTGTGATTCCGTGAGGTGTCGCCAGCTGGGTTTCACTACCACTCTCTGGGCCCTGCCCTCCAGCAGTTTCCTTTCCCGAAATAAGTGTATCTGTCTAAGTCATGGAGTGCCAGCTTCTTCAGGAGTGTAGTGTGGGAGACGATGTCAAAGGATCTGTGAAGTGCAGGTAGACTAAATCAACATCCTTTCCTTCATCCACCAAATGAGTCACTTGGTTATAGAAGGAGACCTGGTTGGTCAAGCAGGACCTGCCCTTCATGAGCCCATGCTGGCTAGGACTGATCCCTTGTTTGTTGAAGGTATTTCCTTGAAATAGTAACCTTGATCTGCTCCCAGACAAAAAGTAAGAAAGGTTTCTGTCAAAGAGCACCCCTAAATTCTACTGGGAGTAATACAGCTGCTGTAATTCTATTTGTGCTGTGGAACCCACCCAAAGATATGAAGTACCCAAAGAGCTTAAGTGTGTAGCTAACAAACTTTTTTGAATGTCTGTGGAAGCATCTCTAGTAATCACAAAACACATCTAGGACTGAGGACTTTGAACTTATACCAGAGGATGAGAAATAACTCACTACTTATGTGTAAGAATTAACTGCTGGATATGGAAATGTAAGAGTAGAGGAGGAATTTCTGATTTTGTATTAGAAAATAAGCTCTGTTGAAAAAAAAAGCATTGCCGTTGTCAAACTGTTTGTTGAGCCAAGTGCACAGACAAGTGGAGGAATGAGTCTGTTCACCAAAGCAGGTGACAGAAGGTTAGTCTCTATGATCTACTTTTTGGCTCAGTGAGATACACAATACTTTTCAGGGTACAATGCCTTTATAAGATGCAGCTGGATTAAAATTAGCCTTTAAGACTACTGCCCTTCCATTCACCGTAAATTATTCTTAAGTTATATTTGATTTTGTTTATGGCCAGCAGTATAGCTTTCAAGGGATATATTTACTTAGTGAAGTTTGATACATCTTCAGGTAACAGTTTCTGTGGACAAGGTCAAATAAAACTCATTCTGAAGTACAGAGCAAGGATTTTTCAACAGGCACTGAGAATTCTATGTGGCAAAAAACCCACTACAATGGAAAACTAGGTCTCAAATGATACAGTAAAAAAAGATTTACATTCATTCAGGCTCTAGCCCCATTATGCACCATTAAAATCTACTGCTTCAAGTCACTTCAAATCAGGCATTCCAGCACTTTAGGTTAAGTAAAAAGTTTGTCTTGCTTCAAAGAAAATATAAAATAGTAGGAGAAAAAAATATTAAAATGTTACATTTTAAACAGCACTGAAACATAAAGCTGGCTAAATGGTGTGGAGAGAATCAAGCAGGAGATTAGACTGAAATTCATTGCTTTCATCTAATGCTATCATATTTTCTCCTTTAAGCAGCCACTAGCAAAGGTCCTGCTTCTCTCAAATTGGCTGCAGATGGGTAGAGATTTAGACCCAAATTTACATGCTGATTTATTCTCTTGTTCTTCAAGGGGATCTGGTTTACTCACACATGCCAAGGGATTGATACATCTTTCAATAATGAGATTGCTTATACTCTGTGATCAAGACCACTTGCAGTCTTTATGCTTGCCTTTTTTTTTTTTTTCAGAATAAATTTAAATATATTCATTAGAAAATATGTATTTCAGAAAATACGTATTTTAGGATATATATATTTCCTGAAATAAAATTCACGTTAAATATTGTTAATCATGTTGACTATCGTTTGAATACTGATAAGGCTGAATAATACCTCAGTTTACAGACTGTACCTTGATTCATATAGTAAAAATATGTGCATAGGTGTAATATGTAAGGAGCAAATTCCTTATTCAACTTAACAAAGTAATAAAATCAAACTTAGGAAATGTATTTGTTGACAACCTGATAAACATTTATAAAGGACACATTTTACAGAACTGTGTTTGTTTGTTTATATTTTTGTTTTTCTGATTTAATGAGCACTTTAGCAAAAAAAAGGGACAGGTAAAAGTTAACATTCAATAAAGTTTTGCTATAATGTACACATTAGAGCATCACAGACTTCCTGCAGAAAAAAAAAAGAAACATACTCTACAGTATTAAATAAGTTGTCTGAATCACAACAATAAGAATAAATATAAAACAGATATAGATAGAGGGAAAAAATAAAAAAATGTTGTAGGAAATTGATACTGTATGAATCATGCATCTCTGTCCTGAGGGGTATTCAGCAAATTAGAACAAAAGATTGGGAGCAGCAGTCAGATTTGGCTTCATTTTTTAAATTTGAGTAGTGAAACTGCTGCTGATTTGCAGGGAGAGTATGATGTAAGTTATGGGGGACACTGGGAAAGGCAGGAACATTTGATGCTTTTTCAAAAACACGTAACTCATTTATTTTGAGAAAGTTTACAACTTGCTTTGCATCAGAGTATTTTGCACACTCAGCTAAGAAAAAGTAAATTGAGAAAATGAAGTACTGGCAAAAACAGAACACTAAGAAGGATGTAGGTTTTAAAGGAATATTAATGCATTTTGCTTCCTTTAGAATTAAGAAAGGGCATTAAAATGTAATATTGACACTGATGATTCTGAAAGGACATTAAAAAATACTTCAAGAATTCTAGTGACTTTTTCCTTAAAGCGTTTTTATACGTACAAAAATTGGTGATTTTGCTTCTTTATTTCTTCTTACCACAATGTAATCTGTAAAACTGAACAATAATATTTTTCTTCCCATCCTATACTGCTTTATTAAGCTGTTGACTGTAACAGTGTTAATGCTGTGTGCACACACATTATATAAAATTTTAGTTGTTTTAATAATAATCAGAATCCTCATCAAGGTATCTTCTATAAACTTAGCATTAATGTTAATTACATAATATGAAATACATGTTACAATAACATAAGTAATGTCTTACATAAATTTACTTTCAGTATGTACTAGAATTCCAGGTCTTTGGCAAACTGAAGTCAGTCATGAAATTTGAGCCAAACAGTAAAAAGAACAAAGGAACAAGAAAAATGAGTGGACAATTTCAGAAACATACTGTGGCTACCAAGAAATGTCTCTTTCTACCTGGAAAAAAAAGATATGTATATGAGATGTGTCTGATAAAAATATAAAAGTAAGTACTCCTTGCAGTGAATTCCAACTGGAGTGAAAAATAACTTTTAAATGACATTTTCATTATATGTCTATTAAAAAAATTATGTATTACTAATACTATAAAACTGAAGATAGAGATTGTTATTAATTTTTCTGTCAATTTTTGGCAAGCTTAGGATAGGAATAATCTGAAGTAGGGGCAGTTTGTTACTGTTTTCCTGCTGATAACTAGTCTATGAAATAAACATAATCACTTATATAATAGTTTATGCATGAGAGAGAGTCAAGTACCCTATTAAATATAAAGGCATTATAAAATCTTAAATTTTGAATATTATGAACAATTACGTAATGTTAATCAACCGTTCCCTCATGCTGTGAGGGTTTTGTTTCACAATATTACAACTCTCCGGGATTTATTTCACTTAAGTACAGGTAATGATACATCATCAGCATTACAACTGAAGCACAAAGAAAGCACTGCAGCATTGGCTGTACTAGGAAGACTCACTGTTTAAAAGGAAATGCAGATGCAGTTTCTTTCCACTTGGAAGACATAAAAGCAGATGTTACTGCTACTATAACACTAGCCAGTAGACCATCCAGATCAGTATGCTGTGTTTGAGCCTCTACCAAATCCCTCAAAAAAAGTGTAGAGATTCATTTCTTCATACCCAAGAGGGCACTTCCTTCCTATTGCACTTCTCTTCACAGTGAGCTCATGCCCTGGAGCATTATTCTGTATTTTTATTCCTATAAAGGTAGTACATTGTTATTTTAATATCTCATTTAACCAGGGTAAGAATTTCTAGAGATTTGAATAGCATATTTTCAATTCTGCTATACTTTTACCTGCAAGGTTCTACTGAGGTACTGAGTTACTGGTTAATTAATCAATTAATAATTAATCTGAAAAACACTTCTTCATACTTTTTGTTTTAGTAGACCAAAATTTGTACACATTCCCACCCAAAATCCTTGCATACTTTGATTTACTCACCTCTATTACTTCCCACTCACTCTTTCTCTGTTTACTATGATTTACCCAGCCTTCATAAAAAACAAACAAACAAACAAACAAAGACAACTTGTAGGTAGGGTAGAAGAGATAAAACTGTAGAATCCTGAATGCAGTTAAAATTTTGGTCGTGTCATTACAGCACTCTGAACAATACTGGATTATGCTAGAAATTATGGTAAGCTTCCTGGCAAGCTGTATTTTTCCACATTATTTGAAGACTAGGTATCACAGTGTTGATGTCTTAGGTCCCAGGGGCAAATTCAGGCCAGAAGAAACAATAATTTTGCTGAGTATACTCAAAACACAGATGGCAAACCAGAGTCTGAATTTCATATCATTTTTTAACTGTTTAGCATAGAATAAAGTTCTGGGTTTTTTTTCTTCATTTTATGATCATTTTGTGTACATGTAAGCATACCTAGAGAACAAAACATGAAGAAACAATTCAATAAGTCATGAAGTTCAGTATGTCTGAATGCTGACCTTAAAAAATTTGCTATATGTCACCATGTGAAACCACAAAATATGTTTTTAACATTAAGTCAAATTTATGTGCGGATTGTAAATGGAATATCTTTAATAAGTGTAATAATAATTTAATGCAACTATAAAAAATCATTTTAATTCATCACTTCATCTGAAGAAAAATATGTGGAAATCATGAATATATTGTAGTTTCATCAATCACTTTAAGGCTGTTTCTAATATTTGAAGAGTGTTCCTATGGCTCCACATATACAAAATGCTGCCTTCATAGATTTCCCAGCCATAAGTGCTTTGCCATTTTGTCAGAAATTTTGTAACAGTGTACAATAATACAGAAATCTCACTATTCCTGAATTTTGAAAGCACAGTCAATTTGGTGGCACATTCATGGTAACAAAGCAATTCAAAGAACAGATTGTCAGACTTAAAAATATCATACTTAGATTCACTCACTCATTCAGAGTCCAAGCGTTACTCAAAAGTTGAAAAAAAATAAAGCCCATAAATATCCAGGGTGTACACATTTAAGCAAGATTTAACACAACTCCTAGAGATGTAGTTTAGAACAGTGAAATGTGGTTTCGCAAGGGGAAGTGAGTACCATCATTGTTGAATGATGCGTGGAAGGTGTGTAAAGGCATTATTTAGCACCACAATTAAGGTTTACGTATTTTTTTATTTCAGCAACAATTCTTAGAACCAGAGAATTGCCTGGGTTGAAAGGCATCTGTAGGACCATTAAGTTCCAACTCCCCTGTCACAGGCAGAGCTGCCAACCACTGGATCAAGTACTAGATCAGATTGCCCAGGGCTTCATCCAAACTGGCCTTGAATGCCTCCTGAGACAGGGCATCCACATCCATTATCTACTAGTGTAAAAATGTTGTTTCCCTCATGTTTGTAAACATCCTTTTTATATTAGAAGGCCACACTATGCATGACTGTATACTTTCAGGTTTGCTGATACCAACAAAGTAATTTATAAATTATAGGAACACAGAAAAGCTTAATTACAATTATCCATTACTCTATCACTTGTTATAAAATAATATCAATTTCCTGATTGAAAGAAAAAAAAGAAAAAAACATTTTTTGTTGAGCTGAGAATGAAAAATCTTAGAGGAAAGCTTAAGAAAACAACTTTCCAAATAAAATCAGAATCTTGTTTCGAATTTAAAGATGGCAAGTCTCTATCGAGAATAATTCCTTTGGAATTTACCTGTGGTTACAGAACACTTATCTATACAAAAGGTCATAAGGAGGATTCAGGCAACTATAGGAACAACAGCCTGACCTTGGTGCCAGGAAAGAGCAGATTATCTTGAGGGAGACCACACAGCATATGTGGGACACATATGCAGGCACAGTCAGCATGGGTTCATGAAAGGCAGGTCCTGCTTGACAGCCTGATCTTCTATGATAGAGTGACCAATCTGATGGATGAAGGAAAGGATGTTGATGCAGCCTACCTAGACTTCAGCAAAGCCTTTAACACTGTCTCCCACACTATTCTCCTGCAGAAGCTGGTACCCCATGGCTTAGACAGATATACTCTTGGGAAAGGAACTGGAGGGTCAAGTGGTAGTGAATGTAGTTAAATCCAACTAGCAACTGAACACAAGTGATGTTCCCCAGGACTCAGTACTGGGGCCTGTCCTTTTCAACATATTTATTGATGACCTGGATGAGGGCACTGAGTACACCCTCAGTAAGTTTGCAGATAACACCAAGCTGGGAGGAAGTGTCAATCTGCCTGGGGTTTGAAAAGCCCTACAAAATGATCTGGACAGTCTGAATAGCTAGGCTGAGGCCAATGGGATGAAGTTCAAGAAGACCAGGATCCGGGTCCTGCACTGTGCCCACAGAAACCCTGCACAACACTACAGGTTTGGGGCAGGGTGGGTGGAAGACTGTGTAAAGGAAGCAGACCTCAGGGTATTGGTTGACAATGGGCTGTGCGTGAGCCAGCAGTGTGCCCAGGTGGTCAAGATGGCCAATGGCATGCTGGTTTATATCAGAAATAGTATTGCCAGCAGAAGCACAGAAGTAATCATCCCTCTATACTCAGCTCTGGTGAGGCTGCACCTTGAGTATTTTTGTTCAGCTTTGGGCCCCTCACTGCAAGAAAGTCTTTGAGCCCCTATAGGATGTCCAGACAAGGGCAAGAGAGCTGGTGAGGGATCTGGAGTACAAGCCTTATATGGTGTGGTTGAGAGAACTAGGATTGCTCAGTCTGAAGAAGAGGAGACTCACTGGAGATCTTACAGCTCTCTAAAGAAGGTGGTAATGAAGTGAAGGTCGACCTCTTCTCCCACACAGCTATCGATAGGACTAGAGGGACTGGCTTCAAGTTGTACCAGAGGAGATTCAGGCTGGATGTTAAGAAGAATTTCTTTTCTTAGAGTGACCAGGCACTGCCCCGGGAGGTGATGGAATCACCGTCTCTGGAGGTGCTCAAGAAACATGTGGATCATGTATTGAGAGACATGGTTTATTGGGGAAATATTTGTGATAGGTTAATACTTGAACTGGATGACCTTGAAGGTCTATGAATTCTCTGAGGATTTTTATCCATAAAATTTAAATATGTTCTATAAGCTGTATGCTTATCTGATATTTAGAAAAAAAAAAGATCAGATCATCTACTCTGAGCCTAGAGACTGCCTCATTAGAATTAGATTATCAATTATTAGAAAAAATTTCTTTTCTTCTCACTAAGTAAGAGCATGCTTCACCTGTCTGTCAGTATTTGTTTCATTTGCCATGATTACTTTAGTCACCTACACTGCTCACCTCGCTGTTATTAAGCACCAGCTATCACATATCACAAACTTTGGGATATAATTGGAATATGACTGTGCTTTACAAAAAAGAAAAAAAAAAAAAAGGTTGGATTCTGATCTAGGGGTCCATTAACACTTTGTGATCTCTGCATAAATGATCTATAGTTGTTAATGTAATAGATACAGAATGACTACTATGGAACTGATCAGTTTCATCTAGGTAGTTGATCAGTTTTAGGTCCCAGAATCTGTTACGTATCCTAGTTTGTACCTGCATACACATCATAGAATCACAGAGTAGAAGGGGTTGGAAAGAACCTCTGGAGATTATCCAGTTCAACCCCCCTCCCAAAGCAGGTTCCCTACACCAGATTGCACAGGTAGGCGTCCAGGCAGGTCTTGAATATCTCCGGAGAAGAAGACTCCACCACCTCTCTGGGCAACCTGTTCCGGTGCTCAGCCATCCTCACTGCGAAGAAGTTCCCACACACATTTGTGTGGAACTTTCTATGTATCAGTTTGCGACAATTACTCCCCAACCTATTACCACACACTGCTGAGAAGAGTCCAGACTCGTCCTTTTGTTTATACATGTATGCATGAAGGACTTCACTTCTGTGACACAATAAGTATTGGGACAACAGGAAAAATCACATTCAAAAGAGCAGGAGAAATAGAATTACATTTTACCAAACAGTCTGCCAGCAAAAATATAAGAATAAAATAAAAATAAAATAAAAAATGAAAAAAATAAAAAAATAAAAAGGAGAAGGTTTGCAATAGTAACCTCAATCTCAAAATGACCTCTTTGAGAAGTCAATACTAATGTTTACTTATGTTTTACCCAGCACTTCAAGGGCAGTTCTTCCAAGTTTAAATAAAATTCAAAAGCACCTGCAAAGGCACGAAGTATGTAAAACCCACGGAATGATTTTCTGCCTTTCTTCCTGTTTCTTCTACCACATTATTGCCCAAACCTGTCAGGCTCCATGAATTTTTTCATCAGTACAAGACAGTATCTGTAGAAGAAGTGTGTCTAGATGTTATTTAAAGCTAATTGCATTTAAGACTACTGTGAACAGTAAAGGAGTTAAAACCAGATTTCTGGGCTGCTGTTTCCACTCTGCACAGAAAAAAAATGTTTATTACTCAAACTTTCTATAGTGGTCCAACTTTCCAGGCTGGAAGAGGCTGAGGGAGGAAGGCCTGATTACATTTTGGACTTGAATTAGTCCAAGGAACTCTGAGTCCCTTCAGTCAAGAGGAAAAGACAAGATTTCATGAAAGGGAGCTCCTGACTCTTGAGGTGCAGGTTGTCAGATGTGTCTACACACTGGGGCAAACATGATTTTCAGCAGGCCTTGCAGTCACATTCCTGTTTTCTGATCATCTTCACAACTTGCATAAGGCTCTGCTGCTTCAAGTATTCCAAGTATCAAGACTCCCTTCCTCCAGCTTCAGGGACAGAAGTTAAAGAAGAGATGTTATACTTGGAAGCCTCAGGAAACTCTCCCTAATACTGGTATGTGCTAAGAAGATTACTTCATTGAACTAGTAGGATTGTTTAGTTCTTTAATGTGATTTCAGAGATTTCTAAATGGAAAGTGATCTCTTAGATCAGAGGACTGTTTATCTGAATGATTATTTCAATATAATTATGCAATATCAAAATGAGTAAGCTGGAAAACTTCATTGTCTTACAGAAATCCTTGGAAATTGAATCTTAAATCTATCCCATTGCTACTTCTTTTAGAAGGAAACACACAGCAGCTTTTGCATTAAGTGCCAGTTACCTCCTTCAGAGATCTGAATGGCATCTACACACCTATTTCACTGGCAAAGCACAAGTAATTGCTTTGTGAGTGTGTTATCTTTTCCTTAGGGATACTATTTCCCTTATCTGCCTGTTGACTGGAATATCTGTGTTTTCTGACAGCAAAATGATCATCTCTCTTCAAAGCTCTTGTTGTTGAGGCTAAAACCATGTACATTGAGTGACTTCTCTTTCCTGTCTCTTACAGACAGTCAAACACCCTTCCTTTCTTTGTGTCCACTCTTAACACCAACTCCCAGTATATCAACCACAAAATTATTGTCTTCTCTGTACCAGGTGCCCAGAGGGGTCTGTCTGAGACTTAAATCAAACAGAATCCTGCATATAAGAATTTCTTACTCTATGTTTAGTAAACAACTACCCTTCTTCTTACTGCATCTGTATTTTCATATCTCTAATAAGGACAGCATTGATTTTGATCAGGATTAAACGCAATGATTTTTTTGCTCTAAATTCTACATGTTATTTTAAAAAGAAGGGAGCATGTGAGTGTCTTACAGGCAGTTTAAATAAACCTGTTCTGCATGTTCTTCCCTATGAGTTTTGGCAGCATATTCAAGTGTGATTAAGCAACTACACTTCTCAGTAGAAGTAGTAGTTTCTTACAGTGCAAACAAGCTGTCTTCTTCTTACAAGCCCTCTCACTTCTCAAGTAGTTCAGTATTTTCTGCATTCACTGTACCAAGCATTAATATGTAACACTCAGAGTTTAACCAGGGAGTCATCTCAGCCCCAGGGTTTTTCCCAAATGATAGTACTGAAGGTAGCATAATGCAGCAAGTCAAAGATACTTGTGTAAAGAATGAGATGCTATTTTTATTGGCGGATGCAAACTTTTTCCTTTTCCTTTTCCTTTTCCTTTTCCTTTTCCTTTTCCTTTTCCTTTTCCTTTTCCTTTTCCTTTTCCTTTTCCTTTTCCTTTTCCTTTTCCTTTTCCTTTTCCTTTTCCTTTTCCTTTTCCTTTTCCTTTTCCTTTTCCCTTTTTTTTCCTTTTCCTTTTCCTTTTCCTTTTCCTTTTTTCCTTTTCCTTTTCCTTTTCCTTTTCCTTTTCCTTTTCCTTTTCCTTTTCCTTTTCCTTTTCCTTTTCCTTTTCCTTTTCCTTTTTTCCTTTTCCTTTTCCTTTTCCTTTTCCTTTTCCTTTTCCTTTTCCTTTTCCTTTTCCTTTTCCTTTTCCTTTTCCTTTTCCTTTTCCTTTTCCTTTTCCTTTTTTCCTTTTCCTTTTCCTTTTCCTTTTCCTTTTCCTTTTCCTTTTCCTTTTCCTTTTCCTTTTCCTTTTCCTTTTCCTTTTCCTTTTCCTTTTCCTTTTCCTTTTCCTTTTTTCCTTTTTTTCCTTTTTTCCTTCCCCTTTTCCTTCCTCTTCCCCTTCCCCTTCCCCTTCCCTCAACTCCTTTCCTGTGATTCTGTGCATAAGTATGTACAGAGGCTCGAATATATTTTGAATGAGCAGCTCTGTAAGACACACATCTAAGCTTTCCCTTTTTGTAACTTTTATTCGACAGTAGGCAACTAGCAAAAATACAGTCTGCTTCTGGTTTCTAGGGCTCTAGGTCTTGGGACCCTAGATTGGTGTGCTAGTGCACTGGTATGTTCAATAATACGGTGACCCTAAAGTATTCAATGTATTCATGTATTTTCTCTCTCTCTCTCAATCTCTCTCATTTTTTAACAATGTCAGGAAGTGCATGTTTTGACATATCTGGGATTACAGCACAGCTCTCTGCACCAGGTACCATGCCATGCTTTTCTTACTGTTGATAACTTCAGATGATCTATTATCCCTGGTTTGGTCAAAAGCTCAGGACAATTTTATTTCTAATCTCATCAACCCGTAGACTCTGAAAATACTGAATTAGAACAGCATATCCTGCCTTTGATAACCTTTACAATGAAAGGGTAAGTTCTAAGTGCTGAATTCAATGTATTTAACAGTAAATTTTCACACTTTCCTTGTTTAATTATTCATTATGAAGTTACCATATATGTAACCCGTTGCTATGTATAGTGGAGAAAAGCCTTCCCGAAATGAGTACCTTAGTTTATAAGGCTTATTCTAGGTGACTGATTTCATTTTGGTTTCAGTTTAAACAGTAGGAAATCACATATCAGTTTGTTTCACATCAGTTTATCTCAGTGAACATGAGTTTCAAGCTAAACTGTCATAAACAATGTATCAATGAATTGTTGTGTACTGGCAGATACAGATCTTGCGTGTTGACAAGAGCTTCTATTGATTTTACCGTAAGGAAGAAGATCTACAGAATGATATGCTGAATTAGAGTTTGTCTTTTTCTCATCTTTCTCATTTCTTTTTCTTTCTTGGCACGATAAAGTATTTGTGGGTTTTAGAAATCAGGTGTCTTGACTGGGAGTGGAAAATGGTCTGGCTCACTGAAAACAGGATGTTTTCTTTTTCATGCATAAGAATCAGGATGGGTGTGCAGAAGGCAACATCACAAAATGGTAAATATCTGAGGTGATAACAAATCTCATCTTGTAGAAGTTTAGCTCTGTCCATACACTGCATACAGTATGCTGGGCAATGAGTCTGAAATTGAGACTTCAAGAGACTAAATTTACTTATTTCAAGACCAGATCTCATTGTAAACATAGAGGATGGAAAGTGGTTCTCATTGCTACAGCCACAAATGATACCAATCAGTATTAGTAGGAACAGGATTTTCAACAAAAACAAAACAAAACAAAAAGTAATTATCAGCTCATTATACAAGAAATGATAAGTGAATCTGTGAAAGAAAGGGTTATTTCTCATGGACAAAAAGCAAAGAAGGAAATTAAGAAATGAAGGAGTTGTAAAAAATCCAAAGGCAAGGGAAGCCAATAATTTAAAACACTGGACAAATTTTCCAGTAACCAAGATAAAAGGAAAAGACTCAAAGCTTGGCCATTCTCTGTATGATTTGCTGCCAGGAATGCAGACTTTCTAATTGTCAGTTGCCATAAAAATTGAATAAGATAACAAGCACATAATTCAAGGTAATATTTGTCCTCCAAAAATGGAATGACTCTTTGTCCCAGACACAAATCACTGATTTCTGGTATATTGACAAAGAACTTACTTAGAAACTAATTCAAAATGTGCTTAATGTGGTTAATTTTTAATTTTTGAGATGGAAGATCACTGCCTCTGAAATGATATGCCAGTGGTGAAGTTAGATGAAAGAAGGAATGTTCTATATAAGTAATATTCTCTCCCATCTTCTCTGAAGCTCATTACTGCATTAGAATGACTATGACTGGAATTTCTAATATCCTAATATAAATAAGTAGGCATCATAGCTGAATTCTAGGAAAGCATCTGTTCCTAGCAGTGAAGAAACCGAACAGTTCTCCCAATAGGATAATTTGAATTACTAATGTATCAGGCCATTTCCTTTAGGAGCACTAGATTTACTAATGCAAAAAAAAAAAAAAAAAAAATTAAAAAAAAAAAGATGATGCCATAGTTTCATCATTTGTGAACATTTGGACAAGAAAATAATACTGCTTTTTGTGTGAAAAAATGATGAAATGAGATGCAGTAATGGGTTGTCATTATTTTCTAGAAAGAAAGTGACTGGCATTAATGTGTTTGGAAGTTAAGGACTAATCATAAAGCCATTCTGAATTTCCAGCTACAGTAAATTATCAGATACCACTGTCAGGAATGATCAAATGGCAGATGTAAAAGTATTCTGGTTTTCCTACAGGATATAAATTCTGTGAAAAATCTGTGGTACAAAAGGCATATTAGCTGTATGGATTCGAAAGGCTTTATAAAATAGTTCTATTTGTTTTTCTAAGTAGAGCTATTGCAGCTGCTGACAAGTAAGTCTGTAATGCGGAGATCACTTTGTATCACCTGTCGTTTCACAATAAGTTACATATACTGTAATTGCTTAATTTATTGTAATTCTCATCAATTGTAATATATATATTTAATTGAATTCCTCAAGTGGATCACTCTTAACCACGGTAACTATTTGCAACTTTCTACTGTCCTAAGTAGCAAGCAAACATACTTCATGCAGTTA
Source organism: Oreortyx pictus (assembly GCA_036925125.1). Classification (NCBI taxonomy): domain Eukaryota; kingdom Metazoa; phylum Chordata; class Aves; order Galliformes; family Odontophoridae; genus Oreortyx; species Oreortyx pictus. Next base: position 56,144,651 of record JAUPFR010000004.1, read on the forward strand.
CCATGTTCCATGTTTTCTGCTTGTACTGCAGACTAAGTAGAAGCGAGTAAACACATGATTGTTTTAACAGTATCTCCAAATGTAATTGGAACTGTGGCAGTCTAGGAATTAATTATCTTGTATGTTTCATTGACTGTACATGAATCTTAGTCGCTTGTAAGAATGTACCACATTCTTCCAACCACATTACAGAATGTTACATATGTCAACAGATGAAGCATATGAACCTGCTGCTGTTTAAGCAAATTCAGGTTATCACCAAGTATATTTGGAAAACTGGTCTTCAGTGTTATTAAAAAAAAAAAAGCAGAGCTCACTTCAGATGTGAATGCAGGTGCATTCAAGGTAGGTGAAGTTCTGACATTTCACTAGGTGCCTCCACCTTTAATTTTCTACCATCTTGACAGTAGAAGCTCATTTGCAGCAGAAGAATGAGAAAGACAAATCTGTTGCTTGACACTAAGTAGCACCTTTTATGAGTGATGAATTTCAGTTACCAGTAAGGTTCAAAGTTACTGAGCTATGTAAGAATAAGGGGCACAGTAACTTCAGGCTAGTCAGGAATCAAAAAAATATGTCAAGTCAGTAAAAAAAGCAAAACTATGACATTTTTGAGTTCGATTACTCAATACATTTATGTAGATCTGCATTTATTTTATTTTATAAATACTTACGCTTTGACAGAATAACAGACCAACAAGAAAATACAAGAATAAAAATCCAGTAGTACTTCCCACTTCAAAGTAGGGTATGTCTCACTTTTATTTTAAACCAAGCATTGTGAACTTCTTCTTCTCCTCCTCCTCCTCCTCCTCCTCCTCCTTCTCCTTCTCCTTCTCCTTCTCCTTCTCCTTCTCCTTCTCCTTCTCCTTCTCCTTCTCCTTCTCCTTCTCCTTCTCCTTCTTCTCCTTCTTCTTCCTATTATTATTATTATTAATATGTACGGTTATTTCTGTTCTTTTGCCGTATCTTCTAGGACAGTCTTTTCTGTTCTATTACTGTAGCATCCTTCTTCTTATTGTTTAGATCCCTATAACTTCGGTGATTCGGTTTTGAAAATGTTGCCCTTTTACAGGACAGACATATATTTATAATACAAACACATAGACATCTAAATATGCATACAAAACTGTAATCCTCTGGCTTAGAAATTGCTGTTAAGGTGTTAATGTGACCTATCTCTACCTTAGTATAAGATCAGTTATCCAGACTGGAAAACCCAGATCCAATGAGTTTTTCTACCTAAGGGAATGTGAGCCTGCATGTAGTGCAAAATTATTTTAAAAGCACCAACTTATATGCCTGTAGGTGTGAATTTACTTACTTATTTATTTATCCCTTAAAGACTCTATTGGAATTCCACTAGCTTTTGAAGGAGAATAATGTTACATTTGGTTTGCATCTCACTTTGTCAAGTACTGACTTGTTTGGCTGTCTCCAGATAGTTTCATTTGCAATCTATGATGCAGTCTTTAAATCAAGTGTTGTCTTAACTTGATTTCCTCTCAGTCATAAAGCATCTAAATTTCCCCGTCATGTCCATAAGTTGTTATCCCTCTGTTTCTAGAAATCAGATTTGTTATATGAGACTCTGATACCACTATTCAGCTTTTTCTTTTGCTCTCCTTTGCAAAGATTCCGTCTCTGCAGCACATACAGAAGGAGTAGAGCAGAGCAGAGCCTCCAGCAATGATTACTCTAGGTTCACCAGGACTGTGATAATGATCCCGAGTATGATGACTTCTCCCTATCCTGAATCTGCTTTCAGAATAATGAGAGCTCTTGGCATTGATGACAGGTCAGCACTGAAATGCCTGCCAACAATGCCAGGATCCTCAGCACTTTTTTTTGATGTCTTATAACTCCAACCAGTCGCCTACTATCACTATCATCTCTAGGGAACAGTGTGTTGAGTGAGATCTCCTCAAAATGCAATACTCATCTCAGGTTAAATGCAACTGTTATGTTTTAGTTAATAGCTGGAGTGACCATCAAATATCTGTACTGTGGCTCTGAGGGACATGGTTTAGTGGACATGGTGGTGATGAGTTGATGGTTGAACTAGATGATCTTGGAGCTTTTTTTCCTACTTAAATGTTTCTGTAATTTTATGACTTTTTACGCAGGTTGATTGTGATAGGACAAGGGGAAGTGGCTTTAAACTATAAGAGGGGAGATTTAGGTTAGATGTGACAAAAAAAAAAATTATTCAGAAATTGGTGAGATGCTGGATCAGGCTGCCCAGAGAAGTGGCGAATGCCCCATCTCTGGAGGCCAGATTGGATGGGATGCTGGTCAGCCTGACCCAGTGGCTGGAAACCCTGCCCATGGCAGGAGGTTTGAAACTAGATTATTTTTAAGGTGCTTTCCATCCAAAGCCATTGCAGAATTTTATGATTCTTTTTCTCTTTCTTTTAGAATTTTTCTTATTTTATTTTATTTTATTTTATTTTATTTTATTTTATTTTATTTTATTTTATTTTATTTTATTTTATTTTATTTTGTCTGTTTTTCTGTTTCCATTTTAAATAATCTAAAATATCTACTTTGGTAGACAAATACTTAAAGTAATATAACACATTATTTGTGCATTAGTGTTGGTTGTAAGTGTTGAATATTGGGTTTTCTTTTCTTTTAAAAGGCAGATAAGCCCAATATAATTTTTCCCATGGTGCTTGATGGGATTTTTAGAAAAATTTGATAGGTGAATCCAATTATAGTATTTTTCATGGTGATAATATTGAAAATTATTATTAACTATAATATAGCTTATGATATTGCCATAATAATTATGATACAGAAAAACAGATGCTATTTTTCTTTTTTTTTTGGATTGACAGTAGAGACATAGTCTATATAGTTCTCTAAACAGTTTTCTTAAACAGCTACTTGTGGATGCTCTGAATAATATATGAAAATAGAGAATGTTTCCAATAGCAGTCAAGAAATACTTCTTGCATGACTAAGTGCAAACTAAGTGCAAACAGTGCAAACTTTTGCACTGGAAGGAGATTATACTAATGCTATCAGCCAAACACACTACTTCTAAAACTGACTCCACTGCCTGTGAAGGAAAACTGATGAAGAGATGTGAAACAAAAATTTCATGAATGTTTGAAGGCTTGAGATGTACTAGACTGTCACTGCCCTCTTTGTACTGTATTTCCTTTTCTTAGAAAACTATTATCAATTTTCTGATCCTACAAGGGCGAGTTATATCTGTTGTGGAAGAACTCTGCGGGGATGAATTCATTACAGGTAAGACCTTCATCACACCTCTCAAATTCCCATTTTCACCTGAACATGTGGTATTCACCCACAGCTTGTAAATAATGTGTCTCTTTGCTGTGTGAAGGAGACTCAGAATCAGCATGAGCCTGATAATTTTTTTCCCTTGCTCTATTTTAAAACACAGTGCTTTAGAAAGTGTGAGAGAAATCCTGCTAGGTAAGATTTGACAGGTCATTTTTAGGAAGGAAAGAAAATATGAGAAGGCTAGCAAGGGCTTGAAGACAAGGAGTTCAGAGAATATAAGAGAATAAAATGGGAGAATAAAAACAACAGAACTTAGAAGCTTTAGAGAGACAAACATTTCATCTTTCCTTGAAGCATACTTTTCAATTTATTTTTTCAAGCTAGGAGACTAAAACTCATCTCATCATTTCATGGAAAGACATAAATCGGGACAGTTAAACAGGAAATATTCGAAATATGGAGACTCAATCTTCAAAACTCAACATGTGACACTTATTCTGTCACTAATATCTATAATACACTTTTTGTTCATGAAACTCAAACTGTGGGCTTATGTAGATACTTCACTTGGTTTGGAGCTTGTAGACCATGTCCCAGTGAGGTAGGTTATATGTTAACATAGAAGAAGAACTATAGAAATGCTTTTCCAAAATTTCAGGGAAACTAATCCTATAGGTCTTTTGATTTTAGACAAGCAGTTTTATCAACTTCATCATGTAGTGTAATGAAGCCATACTGAAGTTGTAGAATACAAATTTTCATAGTGAAATATATGTAGAAAGCATATGGAGAGATACTGTTATTAATAGAGTAGAAAAAATAAGAATTTTCTTTAATGCACTAAGAAATTCTTGTTGACTTATAAATTACTGTTACAGACGATGAAGAAATTTTATTAAAAGTAAAAAAACAGTAAACAATCCATCTTGAATGGTAAGACTGACAAATAAGTTCCACTAGTAAGATGTAGAGAATTTTTCATATAATTTTTGCATATAAAAAAAGTATGTTCTTCAGATACTAGTATTAAAGTGACATATGCCTGAGTTCTACACCTATTGATAAATAAAATACTAATAAAGTAATCTATCTGAACTGCGATCAGATAGAAGCAATACTAAGCTTGATTCCTGACAATCAAGAACTTGACTGGAGTACAAAATTTATTATCATGTAGGATACTAGTATTTTGATCTGTTGTCTTTATATATTTTATGTCTCTTATTACATATTAAATGTCTGTATGTCACAGGGATTTATTTGGAAGCTCTTACTACCTACCGACATTTGTGTCAAAAGAGTGGAAACTTAAGGATATACCAGAAAATCCTTGGAAATAATGCAACTATCTTTTTTTCTCCTGAAAGGCTGTTTGAAATACTACATACTGCTGCTGATAGCTCAAAAATAAACAAAAAAACTGTACTAATTTATTTTAGAGAAATGCATTTCTACTATATATAATGAAGACATAACTCTACAGTGAAATATAAATGAAATCATATCTTCCAACACAATTTCACTCTTTACCTAAGACCGTGTATATAGTAGGATAACTGCATTCTTGAATAAGTATATCTGTCTTAGAATGGCATTTCGTCTCATAGAAATGTGATAGCAGAGCTAAATATTAAGAACATACATCAGGAAGGGTTTCTAAGTAAGCGTTTCCTCTCAAATCCATATTTCCAGAGTTATATCTGCAAGTAGAAATACTAGATTTAGAATTTTTCTTCTGTTTGACATTGTGACTTGACTGTGAAGCAGATACACAAATCAAACAAAATCCCCAGGTTTGCTGTGAAAGTCCCATATTTTTTGAGTTGACTAGAAGAAACATACACAAAGACATAACATGAAATTATACTGAAAAGGAAATCTTAGAAATGAAGATTACTAGTAAACTAAACAAAGAGCCTTTTACTTTTATTAAGGTGAAAACTCTAAGTTGACGAACTAGGTCAGAAAAAAAAATTTAAAACCTAATTGAAAAGGTAAAGCTTAACTGAGACCATGAAAAACTGAAATTAGAGAACTTACAGATAGTGTGAATTTCCCATTCCACGTGAATTCCATGTGGAAGCAATTAAAAATGGTAAACTATTCAGAATATTTGGATAGACTACTTACAACCCTTTCCTGTCTTTAGCATGAGTAAAACAACTGCATCAAAGTTAATAGAAGGCTAATTGTAAGAGAACCAGCAGATCCATCTTCAGGAGCTTCTCAACCCCTCTGCATTCTCAACTGCAATGTTCAGCCTGGTGTCATCAGCAAACTTGCTGAGGGTGCGCTCAATCCCATCATCTACTTCACTGAAAAAGATGTTAAAGATTTTCAGTCCCAAGAGGGATCCCTGGGGGACACCACTCACTACTGGCCTTCATTTGGACATGGAACCATTCACCAAAACCTTTCAGGCTACGATCTTTTCTACTTCATAATCCACCCTTGAAATCCATATCTCTCAAATTCATAGAGAAGAATGTAAGAAAGTGGTGTGGGACCACATCAAACACCTTGAAAAATTCCAGGTAGATGACATCAGTTGCCTTCTCAGTGCTGTCACTCCATAACTGAAGGCCACCAGACTGGTGGCATGACCTTCCCTTCATGAAGCCATGCTGTCTGTCTCAAATCTCCCACTTGTCTCTCATGTGCCTTAACATGTCTTCTAGGAGTGTCTGTTACACTGTTATTCCCAGACACAGAGGTGAGGCTCATTGGCCTGTAGTTCCCCAGGTCCACCTTTCTCCCTTTCTTGTAAATGGGAGCGTTATTCCTATTCTCCAGTCCCCATGGACTTTGCTGAACAGCCACAATTTTACAAATATGATGGAGAGTGGCTTGATGAACATATTTGCCAGCTCTCCCTTAGGACACTGGGGTGCAAGTTGTCCAGACCCATGGACTTTTATACATTCAGTCTCATGAGCTGATCTTGGACTTTTTCTGCTCTTACAGAGAGTTGGAGTTTTCTCCCATAGTTTTTATCTAGAAGTTCAAGTTCAGGTTTGTGAAGTTCAGGGATGTGAGAATCCTGGCTGCCAGTAAAGAATGAGACAAAGAATTCATTGAGTACCTTGGTTTTCTCTCTATCTGCTGTAGCCAGTTCTTTCTCATTTAGCAGAGGAAGTACTGACTCTTTGACCTGTCTCTTCTGACTTATGTACCTGTAAAATTCCTTCTTGTTTTCAACAGCTGTTGCCAAGTTCAGTTCCATCTGTGCCTTCAGTTTCCTAATCCCATCTTTGCAAGTCCAAACAGCATCCCCATATGCTTCCCAGGTGACACTCCCTTGCTTCCACTGCATGAGCTTGCTCATCTTTTCCTTCTGTCAGAAAGTGTTCAACACTAGGCTACAGTTCTAGATATTTCTCTATATTACCAATCTCATTGATTATTTATTTATTTATTGCCCCATCTGACTCAGCTGGGAGTATCCATTTGCTGCTTACTTCTCTATAAACCAACGTGAACTCAGAGATGAAGGACAAATCAAGAAACTTTTGAGGTTTTATCACACTGATAAGGCTTTTTCACATTGTTTTAAGTTCTTGGAGGATGTTTGCATCCTAGTAATGAATTCAAATATAGGTACAGACAAAATTGGAGGTTTTATGAGCATTGACTAAAGCATCATTGTTACAAAATGTCATATCACTATCAAAGCAGTGAGAACAAAGCCTTTACATACCTAAGTTTGTGTTAATTGAGCCGAACATCCATTAAATTCAAAGTTGTAATTTCCAGCAAACATAATTCAAGTACACCGAATTCCTGTCAGAGTATATGTAATAACAATTACATATAGGAGATCTATTTAAACAGTGAACAGAGTGAACAAAGTAAACAGTGTGACATGAAGATTATCCTGAATTCTTTTTTTGCCTGAGCGCAGTAGCAGTTTGTATGTTCACTTTGAATTTTGTGATCACAACAATTGGAACTGAAGTCTGTGGGAATGCTGAGTACAAACGTTTGTTATATGATTGACTTAGAAAATACTTATCTGAAAATAAACTAGATAAAGATGACACGCCCACTTCATGAATTGTTCTGTATTTTCCCAGCTGATAATTGAACCTAGGGCTTTCAGAAGGATTCTCCTTCATTGAATAATCTGACTTGTCATCATTATTATTTATTTGTCTCCAGAAAAAAAAAAAACAGTAAAATTCTCCTGAAACAAGTAAAGTAGAAAGGATGCTTGAATTACATAAAATTTTTAATTTATTTCCTTGGAGACTCACTCATTCCTACCAATCTGATGAGAAGTAATGTAACTGGAGAAGGAAAGTCATTACAAGGTAATGGAGTCTATTTGTCTCCAGCTATTAGGGTGACTTAAAGAATTTTCAGTAGATTTTTCAGGATTTTTCACGGGTTTCCATTTCTATATCTCAGTGGGTTTTTTCTCTCTTTTTTTTCTATTTTCCTTCTTTTTTTTCCTTTTTCCACTTTTAAACTTTTTTCTTTTCTTTTTGAATTTTTTCCTTTTCTTTTTTTTCCTTGTCCATGATCAACTTGATCTAGAAAAGCTTGTAGGAAGTGTCTATGCCTTTTAATATATCCTGGGAGCTGGTGTGTATAACCAGTAGTAGCGATGTTTTTCATAGATTACATATTTGCTATGAACATAATAAATTTATTCAGGGGTTACCAACAGAAAGGAGCAGAAAGAGATGTGTGTTAGAGCAAAAAATGCCCACAGGCTGTTTGACACTATATGCCACATACTCCACAGATATTTCTCTACAGAGTACTGCATACATGGGGTCTGTCCTGTCTAAATGAGAGCAAGACCCTGGTGGCAACCTGTCCTGTGTTGTATCTTGACGTTTTGCCACGTCAATATGCCTTACTACTTATAAGTGATGTGTACTGGGCTGTGCCAGAGGCCCCTCCCTACTTGTGTCGAGAAGGAGGTGCAAAGGACTGTGGGGCAAATAGATTCAATCTAACAGTCCATACTGGAAAACTTCTTCAGATGTTACAAGAAGCAGCTATTGCTGAGGCTGAATTTTCTGATCTTTTCTACACTTACGAACTTGTTTATGTATAATGAGCTTCTTATGATAGAAGAGGAATTATATAATTAATTCTTTGCACTTCTATGAGTCTCTTCTTAGTATTTTTTATCTCACCATGATGAGCAGGAATCAGTTATATCTTACTAACTACCAATTCTACCATTCACTGTACAGTAAAATTGAAGTTTTCTCAACAGTAACTGCATTGACTGCGAGAATAGTAAACTCAGGTAGATGGAAGAAATGATAGGCACAAATTGAAAAACTGAAGAAGAGTAGCCAGAAGTCACCAAATCAAAAGAAGGGAAAATTAACGGGGTAAAAAGTGAAGTATGGCCATGTTGAAGGTATGCTTTACACCAAAAACAGAAATAGATTACTCATTCTGACAGGCAAGGGATTACAGTTAGAGAATTGCCTGTTGTATATTGCAACTGAGCCTTTTGCTAGCTTGTTTTACTTGGATCAGATTCCTCTTTTGTTTTGAGCATTTCCACCAAGACAATTGAACCTCTATATATTTTACATGCTCTGACAAAGACATTTTCTTCCAAGGATTGCTGTTAGCACAAGAATGCAATACCACAGGAGTCCAGAAACCTACCTTGTATAGCCGATTTTTGATTGTGGCGGCATTATTCACTTAGTATTTTTGGCACTATTATTCAGTTCATTTATGAGTTTTGTGTCCCAACAAGTGTCCAGCTGACGACATGGGTTTTTAATGACGTTTCATCTCAATTTGAAGAGAACATAGGCAATTTTTGTTTCTTTGTTTGTGTGTTTCTTTTTTTAGTTCTATGAAGAGTTAAAAATCATGTGGTAGAGACATAGGTATGTGGTTTCTTTTTTATAATTATATTACTGTTATTTCATAGTCTTTTAAAATCGCAGAATAAATTTTGATGTTTCCATGAAGAAGGTCTATCTTTAAAATTTTGCTCCAAAAACCTTGATCAGAGAACATTGTTCATGACAATGTAAGGGAGGAGGAATTTCCATCACTAGTTGTGATTTATCATTGAGGGTTGAAAGCTCTAAAAAAGCAGTTCTTAAGTGAATATTACCTTGCTATAAACAGTTTTAGAAATGACCAGATTCTCGTACATTTCATATGTTTAAGAGTGATGCTTGCAGAGAATAAGACAGAAGGAAAGAAAAAATCAGTTCAGAAAATGGTGGTATACTTTTCTGCATGCTGTGTAAAAATACAGAGCTTGAAGAACTCTATTATCTGTTATTAGGCAGATGTAATTCATCTTGTGCAGCATTCAATAGGAAGACATCGCCAATACTTATCTCTAAGTAGAGATATAGAATAATCTGAGATTTTGAAGTCTTTCATTCGTGCAGTAGTAAACAAACCAAAAGCAAAAAGAAAAGAGAACAGTTATTGCTCTCCACTGTAGGTGACTGCTATGCATCCATGAAGACATTAGAAAGATATGTCACCATTTTAATATGACAGGAAAGAGAACCTAATGCGCAAGGTATATGAGTTTTCAGTGAAAAAAGAGAGTCAGTACCCTATCTAACACTGCAGATGACTTTGTTCAAAGACAAGGACTGAATAGGAGAAATGGTAGTGAAAACAGAATCACAACAGAAAGTGGATATGTATATATGACGAAAGGAAATGCTACAGGGTTAGAAGAGGCAGCATAAAACAAATAAAGGGGAGCCAGCACCAGATTTTGAGATAACTTGATCCCAGAAATTGAAGGTTGCTGGTGAGGTGGTAGAAAATTCTGTCTCTATAGGAAAGTGTCAACGGTTTACCGGGCTGGATCGGCCTGGTTCCGTGACGATTGGTGCAGGGGACCCACAGACCCACGCCCCAGGAAAGGGGAAGGGGGAAAGGGAAAAGGAAAAAGGGAGATGGGCCTAGAAACAAAACAGCGGCAACGATCTGAGGAGGAAAGCTAATTTACTAAATAAGATATCAGAAAGCAAAATAACACAATATAATACAATATAATTGGAATTGAAGCTAATAAATCAAATAAAATGAGCAAGAGAGAGTGTCCAATAAACCGAAGGCCTTACGCTAACGCTGAAGGCAATACGGCAGCGAGCACCCACTGCTGAGTCGACCCCGAAGGAAAGAGCGTGTCCCGTGACCACAGAGAGTTTTTATCTTTTCCCTCCGAGCGGAAAATACGCAAAAATGCAAGGCATCGCAAAGTCCTCTGGGGAATGTAGTTCTTCTCTTCTGAGACAGGTATACCTGGAAATATCAATGATCTATGGAGTTGGAGTATTAACTCTTTAACTCTTAATGCACTACATGTTGTTATGATGTGGAATACCAATACCAAAAATCATAAAACCATGACAGAAAGGAAAATTAACGATTTGAAAGTCAATAAAATAAACATTTAAGGAAATTATGAAATGGCAACAAAGAATGAATCTTTAGTGGTTTTAAGGTGGCTTTAAATCAAAGAAATTAGGGATGACTGAAAAAAAAAAAAAAACGTAAAACTAAGCTGGCACAGCTGTGTATACTGATGGTTAGAGAGATAGTTAGGGCTGATGGTCTGAGTCTGGTTTTGAAAACTGGAAACCCAAACCTATGATAAAATAAATAAAGGTAGAAAATAGGTAAAATGTTGAAGTTGAAATTGAAGAAGAAGACTCAAAACAAAGTTGATATCAGAAAATTAGGCTAAGGAAAGCAGAAACATTCATTGTTCATTTTAAAAAAGAAAATATTTATGAAAAACTATTTCTGAAAATTCAGATAATCCTAAGTTATTTCAGTTCTTACAATGAATTTTGCAAGTCAAAAGAGTATGTTGTCTTTATAGCACACTATCCGTATTGAAATAAAGGGTAATAGAGACCTTGTGAGCAATACTGAATAAAACATGAATGTCTTTAATAAGGACTAGTCCTATTTTGATGAGATTCATATGAATTTTAGTTCAAGTATTTTTTATTCCCAGCTCTAATCCAAAGATAGACTTTAAGAGTTGTATCCAGCAGATCTAGAATCTCAAGAGCAGGAACAAGATTTCATTTATTTTAGTAATCTTTGTAGAGTTCAAGGAAAAACAGTAGCCTGCAAATATTCCTTGAGTACTGTCTTGAAGAAATTCAAACCTCCAATACAGTTTATAAAGAAAATTCAAAAATTTTTGTAGGGACTATGAAGATAATGATTGGAACGTTTAAAAGTAAGTATTTCCACTAGATAAACAAATAAATCTATTTAAACATATTTCATACCAATTAGTTAATGTGATTATACAAAATATATATTTGTGTCTGTGTGCATGTATAGCTTTTGGTGACATATATCATAGTATCAGTAGAAGTTTTCATTTCAGTCATCATCCCATTGATGAACAGAAAGTAAAATAGTATGTGTAGACTAGAAACATAGTTTTCTTTTCATTGTCTTTGCATTAATAATCATAAGCATAAAATGTCTCTAATTTTGGGGACAATTTAATGGGGCATTTGAGTATATGGCATGTAAAACAATAATGGAATCTTGTCAGTACATTCAGGTAGTATCACTGGTGAATTATCTGAATTAAAAAAAAAAAGTATTCATTTACTGCAAATAACCTTTCTGATCATCTAGGAATGGCTTAGAGAATCATTACTGAAATCATTTTTATGAACTAAAGATAATAATTAGCGCTATTTTTCAGCTAAGTTATAAATTGTCTGTTTTCATGTGGCATTTTTAATGAAACTAACTAATGTTATGTTTCTGACCACTGGACACTCTGAATAAGGATTCATTCAGATCTAGAGCAATGATTCTATTCCTATCACAAGATTTCCTACTAGAAATATCATGTGCTTCTGATGATTTCAATCTTTTACTCATAGTAAAAACAAATGGAAGAGAAGGGCAGGGGAGAGAGATCATGTCACAAAGGCAGCTCTTGGGAAATCATGCAATAGTCTTAGTTGAAGAGACAAGAAGACAATGTAATTTTGTCTATGTAAGCCCAAATTACCCTTCATTATAATGATAACTATCATTTTAGAGTAACCTTGCTGCTACCTTCCTCAAATATTTGTTAGTTTTTGTAATATTTACACTTACAAGATATTTTTGCATGACTTCTGATTATGGTAATTTGAAAGCCAAATTACGTTCTTCTTTAAAATTCCAGTTCACTGCAGAAGTTTTCCTAACCATGAATTTAAAAAGGTAAATGCTAATAGTCATTATTTAAAATGTGTTGTTTCTGTAAATCATCTGAGGAGACACTAACAACATTATGCTATATTTTACAGAAATTGTCAAACATCATAACAATTCATTGCATCCATTTTCAGTCAGATAGTAAATCCATCTAGTGGAAGAAAGGACAAGTAGCTCAGGAAGAGTGCAGAGGAGTTGTTAGGATGTGCAGTAATAAAATTAGAAAAGCAAAAGCCCTGCTTGAACTCAAATTGGCAAGTGGGGTTAAAGAGAACAAAATACTTTTTAACAAATATATTAATAGCAAGTGGAGAGCTAAGGATAATCTCCATCCTTTACTGGACACAGTAGGGAATGTGATAAGCAAATGGCAAAGATTCTCAATCCTTTATTTCCGTCTGTCTTTAAAAGTCAGACCAGTTATCCTCGGGGTACTCTGTCCCCTGGCATGGAAGCCTTGGATAGAGAGCAGAATAAACCCCCACAGTTCAGGTGGAAACAGTTAGAAACCTCCTAATCCATCTAGACAGCCACAAGTCCATGGGGTTGGATGGAATCCACCTGAGGGTGCTGAAGGAGCTGACAGAAGTGACATGCAAGTCACTTTAAATCATCCATCATTGTTCCTGGCCAACTGGAGAGATCTCAGAAAGCTGGAAACTTGGCAGTGTGACTTCCAACAGCAAGAAGGGTCATAAGGAGAATCCAAGGAACTACAGACCTGTCAGCCTGACCTTGGTGCCAGGAAAGGTTAAGGAGCAGATCAGACTGGGAGAGATCACATGGCATGTGAGAGACAGTCATGGAATTATGTCTGGCCAGCATGGGTTCTTGAAAGGTATATCCTGATTGATCAACCAGATCTTCTTCTATTGACTGACACACCTGGTAGATGAGGTCTAAATAGCCAACGCGTTCAAGAATAAACAAAAGATATCTTTCAGTCATTTGGTGTAAACCCTGGTTAGGCCACACCTCAAGTACTGTGTTCATTTTTGGGCCCCTTACTACAAGAAATACATTGAAACTGTGGAGTGTGTTCAGAAAAAGCCATCAAAGCCGTGAGGTTTTTGAAGAGGAAGTCTTATAAGTAGCATCTAACAAAACTGGGATTGTTTAGTTGAAGAGGAGGCTCAGGAGTTACATTACAGCTCTTTACAGCTATCTGAAGGCAGTTTGTGGCAAGGTTATGTCAGCTTCTTTTCCCATGTAACTAGCAATGGGACTAGAGGGAATGGCCACAGGTTACGCCAGGAGAGATTCAGGTTGGATGTTAGTACATCATTCTTCTCTGAGAGAGCAGTCAGATGCTGGAATGAACTGCCTAGTGAAGTAGTGGAGTCACTGTCCCTGGAGGTGTTCAAGAAACGTTTAGATGTTGTACTTAGGGACATGGCTTAGTAGGAAATATTGATAACAGGTGGAAGGTAGGACTGGATGATCTCAGAGGTCTTTTCTAACCACGATGGTTGTATGATTCTGTGATTCAGCTGTAAACTCTACAGACAAAATGTGGAAACACAGATTATTAATCCAAATGAAATATTTTATCTCTATTGCAGCATTATCACATTTTCAGTCAGTCACATTTATAATCTTGAATACAAATTTCCATTACTTTTCATGTCTCATGCCAGTTCATGTTATTATTTTATTTTTTATTTTTTTTAGAAAAACATAATAGTAAAGCCTCCTGAGATCTAAGCTTATAAGTATGGTACGTTAACAGATACAGTAGGGAATAAAATTCCTAAATCAGGGATGGTAGAAAGGTAACATTGCAAAAATTATTGATATTTTTCCTATTAATTTATTTTCCAAGGCTTCATCTCCTCTGGTACTTACTTTTGAAGGTAACGAATATTAATATTTATTTTCTCTGAAGGATTCAATATCCTCTTATTGTGAGCTCGATAATGATTTTAAACATATACATAAATTTATATTAAAACTCAATGACAAACAGAAAAAGAAGTAAGAAAATGAGTTAAAAATGTATACATTTGTTTTTAAATTATAGTCAAACATTTCTACTTTCCAGCAAGTGCTGACCAGACACTGTTCATTAGGAATTCCGTCAACATTTTTGCCCTGGAATAGTTCAAAAAATACATTACAACATTATTTTGCCCTATTTATTTTTAATATTCACACAATTTCATTGAAAATTATTTGAACAAGACTCAACAATATCTAGTGTCTAAAAGTTCAAAGTAAAATATAGTTACTGCATGCAGTTAGCTCAACAGGAAAAAACGAAGTTTGCATTTCATTCTGTGGCAGGATCAGATCATGCCAACTCAAGGCAGATAGGAATCAGAACTGTGACCAACATCAGTAAGTCCTTTTCTTTTGCAGGGTAGCATAGCCAGCATTGAACTCTGTTATATAAAACAGATAATTATCTTCTCAGGGTGTTCCTGGCCACACTGATTTTCCCCAGCCATTTCACAGGACTGAAAAAAAATAAAAAATGAATCCTTTCTTTCCCTTATGGGTAACAGGACTCCATATAACTACTATCAAAAACCCATTTCAGTACTGTATAACTCTCTATGTTTGTTTCAATTATTTTCTTTATTCACTAATGTGAGAAAGTTCAAAGCTATTAGCTTTGTTGAGTATTAATAGGTATTTGATAGAGAGTCGATAGGCACTTGGAGAGAGACGATTGCTAAGTTTTTAAGCATTTTGAATACAGTATGTTTAAAAACTATATCCGTGACATTTAATGGTGTTATTTAACACTGAATTGATCATAACTAGGGCCAAAATTTACTTGGAAGAGGTTTGATTAACAGATTTGATTTTACAAAGAATGTGGCTAGATCAATAAAAGTCGATCAAAATTAATGCAGCTTTGAAAACCTCAGTCTCAGCTAAATAGAGAATGTTTAAATTTGATGAGCTTGAGAGTCTAAACAGAGTTTAAATGAAGCACTCACCAGAAACTCAAACTTTCAAAATAACTGAGTTCCATTCCCAGCTTTCTCATTCAGTACTGCAGACAACGCAACCTCTCAGTAGATTTCTCTCTAATACAAAATAAGCAAATTCCTGGAAAGAAGCATTCACAGTTTTGGGGTTTTCATTTCATCCTGTTAAGAAAGTACAACAAGCAGTAAGTAGTTTGTGAGCTCTTCTTCCTTGCAAGACGTAGAAGGGTGACAGACTGATGGGTGAGAGACTGATAATGTGACTTTTGATGATTCACCACTCTTGGACTTGAGTAGAGTGTTTAATCATCACTGGCCTACACATATCTAGACTGGATGCATTTGAGCACTGTAATGCTGTTAAAGTTAGATCAAACAATTATACTATGTTTGTATGAGCAGCGTAAATCAGTTTTGAGCTTCAAAAGTACTATTTCCTTGCTAACTCTTTAAGCAGAGTAAAACTTGATATACAGAACTTGAGCTCCATACCTGAGTCACCAACTGAGTAAGGACAAACATCTTGATAGTCATCATTATGGCATAGGGTTAAAGTCAAGTCCTGAGCAGGAGTATCTTCTAATCCTGAAATAATCCAGCTCTTTGCAAAAGTCTAAATTAATTAAATAAACTACATATATATGTATGTTCTCTCTTAACTGCCCAGTCTTAGAATTGTAATGCAGCTTGATTTAGAGGTGACCTTAAATATTCATATCCAACCTCCCTGCTATGGAGAGAGTCATCTTCCAGTTAATCAAGCTACCCAAATATCCATTCAACATGGCTTTGGACGCTTCAACACTTCTTACAGGCCAAACGTTAATGTTCATAAATCCTCACTTATATTTATATATATACATATATAAATAATATATATTATTATATATTTATATATAGCTTTGCTCATTGCAGCTCTAATGTTCATAAATCCATGGGCACCAATAGAATGCATCCACATGTGCTGAGGGAGCTGGTGGAGGTGATTGCTGAACTGATCTCCATCATCTTTGAGAGGTCTTGGAGAATGGGGGATGTGCCTGAAGACTGAAGGACAGCCAATGTCACTCCAGTCTTCAAAAAGGGCAAGAAGGAAGATCTGGGTAATTATAGGCCAGTCAGCCTCACCTCTGCCCCTGGAAAGGTGATGGAACAGCTTGTGCTGAATGCCATCTCCAGACAATTGGAAGAAATGGAGGTTATCAGGAGTAGCCAGCATGGGTTCACCAAGGGGAGGTCATGTTCGACCAA
Organism: Oreortyx pictus; assembly: GCA_036925125.1. Classification (NCBI taxonomy): domain Eukaryota; kingdom Metazoa; phylum Chordata; class Aves; order Galliformes; family Odontophoridae; genus Oreortyx; species Oreortyx pictus. Next base: position 56,161,294 of record JAUPFR010000004.1, read on the forward strand.
CCTGGTGGCCTTCTATGATGTATAGATAAGGATGTCTGTGGGACATAAGGATCATGAGGATCATAAGGATGCTGTGGGAGACAGTGTAAAATGTCTTTCTGAAATCAAGGTAGACTACATCCACTGCTCTCACCCCGTCCGCCCAGCCAATAATGACGTCATAGAAGGCCACCAGGTTGGTTGAGCATGACCTCACCCTGCTGAACCCACGCTGACTGATAAGTCTCTTCTCTTCCAACTGCCTGGAGACAGTATCCAGAACAAACTGTTCTATCAACTTTCCAGGGACAGAGGTGAGGCTGGCTGACCTGTAGTTCCCTGGATCTTCCATCTTGCCCTGTCTGAAGTCTGAAGTAACATTGGCTATCCTCTAGTCTTTAGGCACCTATCCCATTCTCCAAGACCTCTCAAAGACAATAGAGAAAGGTTCAGCAATCACCTGTCAACTCCCTCAGCACATGTGGACGCATCCCATCGGCGCCCATAGATTTACTTATACTGATGTTACCCTAGATGCTCTCAGACCATCTCATTCCTCACTAAAGGGGATCCTTCCATTCCCCAGATCCTCTCACTTACCCCCACCATTCAGAATTCTCAGCGGGGAGTTCATACAGTGAAGACAGAAGCAAAGAAGGCATTCACTATCTCCTCCTTCTCTTGCAACCCTTGTTACAAGAACACCCCCCTCATTAAGCAGGGGACCCACATTTTCCCTGATCTTTCTTTTCCTGTTGACTTACTTAAAAAGCCTTTCTTATTATCATTCTTTTCCTTTGGAAGATCCAATTCCAGGTTGTCTTTGGCCTTCCTCATCACATCCCTGCAGGCCTTGACAACATTCCTCTATTCTTCCCAAGTGTTCAGACCCTTTCTCCATATTTCATGGACCTCTCCCTTCCCTTTGAGTTTATGCATGAGCTCCTTGCTCACCCATACATGCCTTGTGCCATCCTTGCCCAATTTCTTTCTCACAGAGATGCACTGATCCCGATCTTGAATGAAGTGTTGTTTAAATGCTGACCAGCTCTCACTGGCCTCCTTGCCTTCTAACACCCTAGCCCAGTTCTCTTCTTCTTATCTGCTTATTCAGAAATTAAAAATGTAGCTCTTACTGTCCAGTCTTAGAAAAGGCACAAGACCATTCCTGTTAAATAGCAATATCACACTTTTATAGTGACCGAGTATAATGGATGTTTTGTGGCCACTTAAATTGCATGAAGGACCTGATGGAAGTGTGGTGCATTCTCTACTTTGCCATTTTTCTTTCATTTCATTTTCATTTCAGAACTGAGAGTACTTGGTTGGGATTAAATGTAGAGCTCATGAATTCTGAGGAAAAAAATAAATCAATGCTAGAAAATCACCTACTATATAGATTGCATTAAATTGCATGGGAATGGACAAAAAAACTAACAAGCTGAAGTCTGAAATCAAATTTAAGAGTCATGTGACAAGTTCATGAGGAACATCTCGTACTGAAGAATCTGGTATGCAGACAATTGTTTCCTTTTTATGCACACTCCATACAGCAGATGAACCATGTTTGTAAAAAAGAAGCATCCTGTTCTTCTTTTCTCACTATCACTAACCTTGAATTTAAAATCCAGCATAATTTCATTTATTTTTCATAAAAAGAGAGTTTCAGGCACCAATATCTGAACTAATCTGAGAGGGGGAGGATCTGAATATCAAAATGTTTCTGATAAAAATCAGTTCTACAGTCCTGAATCTCAAACATGAAATGTGAAGAAAGTATGTCTAAATTTTATCTGACGATTTCTATTGTAGCATCCAGAAAAAATATTCCCAGATTTGAAGATATATGTGCAATCCTTCACAAATCTGGGTTTGATTTCAATTTTGGATGTAGTGACTCAAGCCCTAATTCATGTTGTTAATATGAAAATTAAGACGAAACCTTGAACACATTGTTTTTCACAAGCAAATTAGTTGAATAAGAGTGCCTAGCACTGTCTTTTCTTGCTGCTTTTAAAAATGCTGTGACTCTCTCAAAATTGGCTCTCTCAAAAGTTCTACATCAAGCTCTATGTAAATACACTGTCTTTATCCTGATGTAGAGTACTGTCTTATTTCTCATAGTCTTTAATATTTGCTTGCAAATCCCTTTAGTGAGTAGGATAGTGGGCCAGTGCCCTGTTTTAATCAGTGTTCCACACTGTGACATCATGCATCAAGCTGTTACAGTGATGGAACAGAGCTGGGAAGCTGCATTTCTTTGGTCAGCCCTTGGCAGTATAAGTTTGCATGAGTTACAGCTCCCTGAGAAAAAGATACAATGAGGAGAGAAGCTCCATAGATCTTCAGTACTCCCTTCATGATTTCTGTTTCTGAGTAAAGAGGGTAGAATAGCACAGCAATGAGGGAGAAGTTCTCTCTTTGGTTTCCAGTAGCACAGTGAGAAACAGACAGAACTTCTCTCTCTCCCATCTGTTAGTTATCTGTAACTTCTTTTTGTAGCACATTGTCTTGCATTCTTTTATCATTGATAGTAAATTAGTTATCTCTCCTTATCTTGGTCATGTCACTCATACTTCTTCCCCCCAAGAAGAGGGAGGAGTGGGAGAGGGGAAGTGCTGCTCCTGTGATAGAATCAACTAAACCATGACAAACAGTATTCTGAAACACCTGAAGGTCCTAGATTACTAATCAGTAAGTCTTTATCACTACTACAAACTTCAGGATTACATCTGGGAACCAGACTCTAAGGTTTTGCAACAACCACTCCCATTTAAGAATTTCTTTCTAATATCTAAAATAAATCTATCCTTCTTCAGTTTCAAACATTTAGTCATTTTCCTATCACTACAGTGTCTGATAAAGAGTCCCCTTCCATCTTTCCTGTAGGTCTCCTTTGAGTACCCAAGGACTGCTGTAAGGTCTCTCAAGAACTCTTCTTTAGATTAAATAACCCAATTTTTTCAGCTTTTTTTCGTAGCAGAGGTGCTCCAGCCTTCTGATTATTATTGTCTTTCCTTTGGAACTGCTCTTGTATGTCTATATCTTTCCTGTGCTGTAGGCCCTTAATGTGAACGCAATTCTCAGAAATGATTCTCTCTAATGCAGTGTAGAGGTAGAGAAACACCACTTATTTTTTTTGCAACTCAGCATATGATTGGCTTTCTGATCTCCAATAAGTTACTACCAGTTCATCTCCAGTTTTTCAACCTCTAGTATTCCCAAGTTATCCTCTGCTGTGTTACTCTCAGTCTACTCATTGCCCAACCTATGTTCATGCCTGGGATTGCCCTGACTCTGTTACAGCACCTGGAACTTGGCCTAGTTGTATTACGTGAGGTTCATGTGGACACACTTCTCAAGCCTATCCAAGTACTCTGAATGGCATCCTGTCCTTACATCACAGCACCGCTCAGCTTGGTATAATCTGCAAAAATACTGAGGATATTCTCAATCCTACTGTCCATGCCCTTGATAAAATTATTAAAAAGCACTAGTCCTAGTATGGATGCCTGAGTAACGCCACTGACTACTGATCTATACATTTAATTGAAGCAGAATCCTAATTAATGAAGAAATCATAGAATCATATAATGTCCTGGGTTGAAAATCACCAATTTTCAAGCTCCCTGCCATGTGCAGGAGTGCCAACCAATAGACAAGGCTGCCCAGAGCCACTCCCAGCCTTGCCATGAATGCCTCCAGAGTGTCAGTGGTTTATGGGCAGGTTCGGACCAGTTCCAAAGACAAATGGGGGGGACCCATGGGCCCACGACTCAGGAAAGGGGAAGAGGGAAAGGGTAAAGGGAAAAGGGGTATGGGCCTGAAAGAGGAACAGCAGCAACAATCTGAGGAAGAAAGCTAATTTACTAAATAAGATATTGGAGTGCAAAATAATTTGATGTAATATAATTGGAATTGAAGCTAATAAATCAAATAAAATGAGAGAGGGAATGTGTCCAAAAATCAAAGGCCTTATGCTAATGCTGAAGTTAAGATGTCTTGGGAGCACCTGAGATATCCGAAAGGGAAAAGTGAGTGGTTTTGTGACTCGACAACAATTTTATCTTTCCCTTTGTGTGGAAAGCAGAAAAACACAAAGTAATGCAAAGTCCTCTGGGACACATAGTTCTCTTCTGAGACAGGTATATCCAGAACTAGCAAGGATCCATGGAACTGCACATTAAGTCTTTAACTCCCAGTACACTACATGATTTTATGATGTGGAATACCAATAACAAAACCGCAAAACCAAGAAGCAGGGATGGGGCATCCATAACCTCTCTGGGCAGCCTGTTCCAGTGGACTACCACCATCTCAGTGAAAAACTTCCTCCTAACATCTAACATAAATCTCCCATGTCTTAGTTGAAGACCATTCCCTCTTGTCCTATCACTATCAACCCATGTAAACAGTTGTTCCCCTCTTCTTTATATATACTCCCTTCAAGTCTTGGAAGACCACAAGGAGATCTCCCCAGAGCCTTCTCTTCTCCAAGCTAAACAAGCCCAGTTCGCTCTACTTTTCTTCATAGGAGAGATGCTCCAGCCCTCTGGTCAACTTAGTGGCCCACCTCTGGACCTGTTCCAAGAGCTTTGCATCTCTCTTGTGCTGGGGGCCCCAGACCTGGTTGCAGTACTCCAGATGGGACCTCAAAAGAGCTGAGGAGAGAGGGACAATCACCTCCCTCTCCTTGCTGGCCACCCCTTTTTTAATGCACCCAAGATATAGTTGGCCTTCTGGTCGACCTATGCCTAGAGGTTCAGGGTCCTGGCAGACACAGGGAGCCTGACCACCAGTAAAGACTGAGTCAAAGTACTTATTGAGCACCTCAGCTCTTTCCATGTCTGAGGAAGCCAGTTCTCCATCCTTATTAATCACAGGGGGAACATTCTTCTTGTTCTGTCTGCTCCTGCCTATGTACCTGTAGAACCCCTTCCTGTTATTTTTCACTTCCCTTGATGAGCTCAGCTCCATCTGTGCCTTGGCTTCCCTCATATCTCTGCACATGTGGATGACATCCCTGTATTATTCCCAGGCTACACAAGCCCACTTCCACTTCCTTTGTATTTCTGTCTTTTCCCTCAGTTTAAGCTGCAGGTCCTTGCTCAGCCATGCCTGTTACCTGCCTCCTCTGCTTGATTTCTTCTGCTAGGGGATGGAGACCTCTTGCACTCACAGAAGGGTGTCCTTAAAGTGCTGCTAGCTCTGTTCTGTTCCTACACCCTGAAGGACAATTTCTCAGGAGATTCCATCCAGCGTTTCCTTTACCAGCTGGAATTTTTCTTTCCTGAAGTTCAGGGTCCTGACTCTACATTTTGCCAGGTCTTCATTCCTCCAGATAACAAAATCCACCAGGGCATGGTCACTACAGCCCAAACTGTTTCCAATCTTAACCTCTCTAATGCTCTCCTCTGCTTCATGTTCTTCTTCTGCACCATGTTCAATAAGGCTTCCCCTCATATCAGTCCATCTAGTACCTGGACCAGGAAGTTATCCCCTACAGATTCCAGGAATCTCCTGGATTGTCTGCCACCCACCATGCCAGTATTGCAGCAGATATCTGGGTGGTTGAAATCCCCCATCAGGACAATACCTACAAGAGTGAAACCTCCCACACTTGAAGCAAGAAGACTTCATCGCCATACTCCCCCTGATCAAGTGATCTGTAGTATACCCCAACCACGAGATGTCCTTTACTGGACTGATCCCTGATTTTAACTTACAAGCTCTCAGCCTAGTCATGGCTGTTACTCAGTCACAGCTTTTCACAATATATCCACTTACGAACATAGAGGGTAACTCCCTCCCCTCCTACCCTGACTATTCCTTCTGAAGAGCCCGTAGCCCTCAGTCATAGTATGCCTGACATGAGATTTGTCCCACTCATTTCCCGGATAGCAAGCAGATCATAGTTTTCCAAGCACATCATGGTTTCCAATTCCTCCTGCTTATTTCTCATGCTGTGTGCATTAGTGTAAAGGCACTTCATCTGGGCTTTCTGGCACACTACTTTTCTAGAAGAGCCCTTCCACAAACCTCCAAAAGAAATCTGAAGTTTTCCCCCAGTGCTTCCTAGAAGGACATGAGAAGGTTTTGGTTGGTGAATTTGCAGCATTATTTCCTCTGAGGAGCTCTCAGAAGATGTCCAGGGCAGTTTGGAGGTTTTTCCCCGCAATCTCCTGGGGTGACTGCAACCCCAGGCCTTTCTCTGTCCCACCACGCTCAACTCTCTTCCCCCACAGGACCTAATATATAATCCCAGACTACTTGATCTGTCCTAGCAAGCCTCATTACATTGCCTTACCCCTTCTTACCTAGTTTAAAGACTTCTCAAAGAGCCACACTAGTTCTTGGTCTAGGATATGTTTTCTACTTAGAGATACTAAATGGATACCAATATTACATATATGCTTGCAAATATGCATTCCCCTTTACATTTTTCATGATTTATTGTGGCTTCTGTTAGATTTTCACAAGAGATTTAAGCATACACATTTTGAAGTAAAACACTAAGGTAATGATTGTTTGGATAAAGGTGAAGTTATTATTGATTGATACAAAGTTACTACTGACTATGAATTCACATTTCCTTTAGAAATTTATTCAGAAAGTTAAAAAAGTTTAAGGAACACAAAGCTCAGCTGAGTGACTCAGTGTACATTCATTACCAGGAACTTTGTGTCACCTGCAGAAATTTATTATTTTTATATTAAAATCCTTTTCAGTTTACAAAGATGCATTGTGGTACGATATTTGTGCATGTTCAGTGATCTGAATTAATGTCTTCAGAGGCTTGAAATCTGTTGTACAACATTACAAGAATGTCTTTAATCCAAAATCACAATTTGAAGCTAAAATGAAGATAATAAATGTATTGCTAAGTTTTCATTAAATAAAAATTGAAAGGTACTGCACACAATTTTCACCAGTTGATTAAAAAAATGAATCATATTAATGACTTTGTAGATATGTTCTTAATTTATATGTCACTAATTGCAATCATATTAGCCTTTTAAAATGAAATTTCCACTGTGGAAATTTTACAGAGCTTTGTGATATATACGATTGTGATAAAAAGTAACTGTTCTCAAACCATACTGTTGTTTCCTTCACAGTTCTTTAATATAAATGTTTGACATTTTCTTCAATTTTTAAAAATATTTTGTAGGTTTCTGATTAGAATGCCACCAATTATTCTGTTGAATATGTTTAGTCCAAAAAATACAGATGTTTCAGGATTCCACGAAAAAAAAAAAGCCTAATTAATTAGACAGATAGATAAACAGATAAATAAAAATATTTTCAAATACTTTAATAGTCAACTCTCTAAAATTTTCCTGAGCAGACCGAAAGGTACTGTGACAGGCAAATCATGCAGTTGTTATTGACTAAGAAGTTCATGCACATGTACAGAAATACTGAAATCTTCTATGAGTGACTTGATGTTTTGGACAACCAGTGTCTCCTCCTTCATGACAGACCAATGATCCAGACTCACAATCTGTATTTAATAAAACTTCCACTAGTTTCAGAACATTTAATAACTTCAAAGGAATTTTTTGCCAACAGATATGAGGCAGGTATAGTTACTTCCTTGTAAAAATATAGGAACGGGCTACCTGCCTTCAGTTCAGGTTTGGTTCTACAATTCAATTTCATGAAAATCAAGTTATTATTGTGTTTGCTTCTGTGATTCAGCACAGTTTATATTCTGCCAGAACTTCCATAGTAGATCATTTATTTCCGGGATTTTATATCCCTGCTCTTGAAATATTCCTTTAGAACTGAAATTTGCTATTTCAGACTAATGTGCTTTCAGTAATAGAAGGAGCAGAGAATTTTGAAGACATTCAGATAATTTTTGTGAGTTATAAAACTACAACAGACATTGTAAACTAAAGTACTTGAGCTTGTTTTCAACTCCCATGATTACAACATTTAAATACACAGATTTCTTGAAATGGTCTTACTTATGAATCAGTAAGGTTAGTAGTGATTATAGTGCTCAGATTTCATTAGTACTGATTTAAAAAAGAAAAAAAAAACAGCAATAGAAACATTCACTATTGCTTATCATCAAAAACAAGCTTTCATGTTGAATTTACCATGTTTTATTTGGGGACAATTGTCAACAATGGAAGGATAATGGACTAGACTGACTAAGGTGGAGTAGATTGGGCTATTCTGGTCTAATAAGCCTATTTTTACACTTATGCTCAACACAAGCATGTGTGATGAATTTTTAAATGTGATGATTATCGCTGAATGGTGGCATCAGGATTGAAGACTACCTGAGCTGTAGTGTCCATGCAGTAATGAAGTTCACACCCCTGAGGAGTAACAGACAAAGAATAAAATCAAGATGCTAAATTTTACTACCAGGGAGCTGGTCAAAAAACCCCCTGTGAATCTGTCCTCAAGGACTAGAGAATAAAGCAGAGCTTTAAGTTAGCTTTTCTTAGTACACAAGTTCTCTCCATCTATAGGTACAGAAAAGCAGGAAAGGAAGGTAAAAGATTGACATGGTTAAGCCTGCTGGTCAAATTGGACAGAAAGAATAAAATGCATAGGCAGTGGAAGGAGACACAGTTAAACTGTGAGGAGTAAAGGGAAGCAGCTAGGCTGGTAGGAATGGGGTCAGGAATGCCAAGGCCCAACCGTAAGTGGGCTTGTCAAAGGATTCAAATAACAAGAAATCCTTCTAAGGATATCTCAGTGAGAAAAGGAAAGTCCAAGAGGTGATGCTCCCCCAAGTACCAGGCAGGCTGGTATCAGTGGACAAGAAAAAATTTGTTGAGTTTCTCAACAAATTTTCTGTCTCAGTATTCACTGGCAACTGCTTTTCTCACCCCTCTCAAGTAGATGGATCAGAAGGTGGGAACTATGTGAACAATGTTCCTCCCACTGTAAGTGAAGACCAGGTTCAAGATTATCTGAGGAACCTGAACACCTGTACATCTATGGGTCTCAAAGAGATAAAATCCTCAGTGTCCTGAGAAAGCTGACTGATGAAGTTGCCAATCTCCTCCCAGTTATGTTTGAAAAGTCATAGTGGTCAGGTGAAGTCCCTGGAGACTGTAAAAAAAGCAATGTCACACCTGTATTTAAGAAGTGTATAAAGGATGACCCAGGCAACTACTGGCCTGTCAGTCTCGCCTTTGTGCTAGGAAGATCATGGAGCAGATCCTCCTCGAAGCTATGCTAAAGCACACGGAAGAGAAGGAGGTGATACAGGACAACCAGCATGGCTTCACCAAGGGAAGGGTGTCCTGCCTGGCCAACTAAGTGACCCTATATGTTGGCAAAACTACTTCAATGGACAAGGGAAGAGCCACTGATGTCATCTATTAGAACTTCAGTAAGTTCTTTGACAAGGTCCCCTACAACATCCTTCTCTCCAAAGTGGAATGATATGGATTTGACAGGTGGCCTGTTCAATGGACAAGTACTGACTGTAAAATCATACTCAGAGAGTGCTGGTCAGTCATTTGCCCTATGTCTGGATGTATATTGGTGATAAGTGCTGTCTTCCATGGGTGAATACTAGGACCAGTGTTGTTTAGTAACTCTTTTGATCTGGACAAGTTGATCGAGAGTATCCTCAGTAAGTTTCTAAGTGAAGACAAGTTGGAAGTTAGTGTTAATCTGCCTGAGAGAAGAAGGGCCTACAGAGAAATATGTGTAGGCTGGAATAAAGGGCTAAGGTCAACTGTGTGACCTTTAACAAGACCAAGTGCTGGGCTCTGCACCTTGTTCACAAAATACCATGTGTTGCTACAGTAGCTTTAAATCTGTGCAGCAAAGTATCAGGGAACATTAGATGACAGCCAGCTGAACATGAGCCAGCAGTTTGCCCAGGTGGCCAAGAAGGCCAATGGCAAACTGGTTTATATCAGAAATAGTGTTGCCAGCAGGAGCAGGGAGGGGATCCTCCTCCTGCACTGGACTCTGGTGGAGCCACACCTTAAGCACTGTGTTTGATTTTGAGCAGCTCACTACAAGACATCTTGGCTCTAGAGCATTTCCAGTGAAGGACAATGAAGCTGGTGAAGGATGTAGGACACAAGTCTCTAGAACACAAATCTTATAAGGTGCAGCTGAGGGAATTGGGATTGTTTAGTCTAAAGAAAAGGAGGCTCAAGGGAGATGTTATTGCTCTCTACAGCTATATAAAAGAAGGTTTTGTCGAGGTGAGTGTCATCCTCTTTTCCCAGGTAAGTAGCAATAGGAGAAGATGTGAAGCAACATTCATGCTTTAAGTTGAACCAGAAGAGATTTTGGTTGGATATTAGGAAAAGTTTCTTCTCAGAGAGAGTATTTAAGTATTAGAATGGGCTCCTGAGGGAGGGGGTAGAGTCACCATCCCTGGAGGTTTCCAAGAAAAGTGTGGATGTTGCACTGAGGGACATGGTGGCATAGCATAGTGACATGTTGATGGTTGGACTAGGTGATCTTATTGGTCATTTCAACCTTAATGATTCTATGATTCTATGATAGTCATTGTCTCAGAAGTCCTTGAGGGCCTATAGAGGCACATAATTTAAAAACAGTATCACACTGTAATACTAATGGTAATGATTAAAAATAGACAAAAACTAAATATCGCTTAAGAACATTACTCCAAGTGGACATTCATGAATTATCACTAGATCAATGTCTGTGACGCTTAAAAAGTAGGTTTTCCTTCTTTTTAGAGACAGTAGGTCAGACATTATTGGAGAAAGACGTGAAACTGACTGCACCATGTGAAAAGCAGCATAAATTCTTATCCATAACTCCATCCATCTTAAGCTAATTCCTAATATAATAAATGTTATTAATTCTCAATGGGTAAATGGCTTCATTTTTTTGGTAACTGTCCACTGAAAAACATCTTTGAAGGGATATTTATGGAAATTCTGTGTTATTTCCACAGTGACCATTCATTTTTCAGTTGGCAAATTACAATTTTGAATAAATAATTATATATATATTATATATATTAATAATTAATAATTAATAATATTATTAATAAGTAATAATTAATAATAATTTATATATTAATATATATTATATATTAATTATATACATATAATTATTTATTCAATATATACATATATTTATCTTATTATTTTCATTGTTTTCTTCCTTGAGAAGTTAGCTTTTTTGTTTGTTTGTTTTTGTTTTTTGTTTTTTTTATTAAAATATTGTGGAGTTCGTTTCAAAGTCACCCTCGGTACTCCAGGTGCACTAATGAACACCAAAATATTGTTTGTAAAGTGTAAGCAGCAGGTAATTTATAGATAAGGATGAAATATTAACTATGTCCTCCAGAATTGAGACACAGCAAGATGCTCTCTCTGATGTTCTCTTAGAGCATCCCAGTTGTGCTTAACTGATGCAGGGATATAAGGCATCTGAATTCCTCACCTTTATGATGTCATGTCTCACTCATCTTTTAGTATGATCTTGTAGAAGAGGACAGAAGAGGACAGTGCCATTGGGCTTCTACAATGTCTGCCCTGAATTCTAGCCCTAAGAATAATGAAACCTTGAGTAATTAGACTCTTAGAAGTGTTAGAGGGCAGGTATGAACACAGTATACAACATAATGATTTAGACATGAATAGGGTGAAAGAACTGGTATGTGTAAATTTTACTTTTGAAGTATCAGAGCAGATGCAGCACAAATTAATTCTTTGTACCCTGGTGGGAAAATAATTAGAAAATGAATGGCAAAACAAGTCTATTTTTCAGGTTCAATTAAAACATGAATGCATGAGCCTATGTACATCTTTCTCCATTAGTTTTTCTTTTCTTTTTGGACAACCTAGTCTCAATGTACATTAAAAAAATAATTTAAAAAAGGAATATTAAATTAATGTAAATACTAATATTTGCAGTAAATGCTGGAAGAGTAGTTCTTCATTGCCCACATGGAATTTAACTAATACATGATTTTTTTTATTTGAAGTCATATCTGCTTTTATTGACATGTCAGTTTCCCGGGTTGTCTTCCAGAAAACAGGTTTTGAAAGAAGTATTAGCTCCATAATAATCTTTAAATCATAAACAATAGATACAAAAACTTAAAAGTTTGAGTCTTGAGTGGGCCAGGGAAAGAGAGTGGAAAGAGGAAGGGAGAATCTTGACAAAGCTGTCAATAATGGGAGAAAAATTGCATTCATATTACCTGGAGGGCTAATGTAATGTTTTTAGTAATGGGCATATTACCTTCTGTAACAGCTCTGTTAACCCTTTTATACCTGAACCACTCTTTGAATTTCACTTTTTTATTGAAAGGGAGGGAAAAAATAGTCGTTTGTGGTCATTCTACAATCAAATACTTTGTTCTATAGTGAGGCAAAGAGTTATATGTGATCATTCCAAGGTAAACACACCAGCATATTTCTGAGGTTTGTGTTTACGTAAGTTACGCTGAGGATTCACAGGCAAAAGTCCACTCACTTTCCAAAGTAAACTGATGCCCATTAATCTTTATCACTGATATTCCATTAGCTTGGCAGATGTTATTCCTGCTAACATAAAAACTTTGCTAATGCTTCTTCCACAGCTTTGTCTTCTCATCTTCTCATGTCCTCCATCTACTCTGTGCTCTCACAGAGATACAACATGAAGCAAATCAGCTAATTGGTAGCACATTATTAAGGAGAAAAGATTGAATTAATTGCATTTCTTTCATCACTGTGAGTGGTTGGTGTAGAATGAAATTACTTTTGTCTGTACAAATAATCTCTAGAAAATAGTCATCTGGTCTGATTCTAACAGCAACCAGTATTAGAAGACTGTTTGCGCCATTTCTTCTTTTTATCATGGAAACCTCTCTGCTAGGACATCCATGATAGATGTCAAAGACTCTGACAACTACAACAGTTCCCAGTCTCTATTTGCAAGTATTTAATGTAAGAAGAATGTACTTCTCCCTTTCAGATATGTACCAAAGCAACCAGAACAGTACAAAGATTAGCATCTTTCATGGTAGAATTCCACCTAGCAATATTGATAGCAAATTGCCTAGTCTCAGCTAGGCCCTTTTGACATGGACTTTGACATTTAAAATACTGAAGAAAAAAAACAAACCTCAAAACACAGGCCATCAAATGTGTTTACTTTAAGAACTATTCAGATTTCTTTGATTATCACCAATATATGCCATGGAAGTACTGTCTCATCTGTTGTACTTCATTGGTTTGTACCGATATATCCTCCACATCTCTGGTGTGTCCTACGCATGCAAGGATCACTTCTGCTAAATGTTGCTAATGCCCAAAATAGCTGAAGACCCCAAACTACCCTCTTCTGAATGTGCAAAATGGTTGACAGAATAACTGAATTTATGCACCACTCAGCGCTGTAAGCTTCAAGCTGTGAAAGTTGTGGAACAACTTCTTGAAGTATTAGTTTAAAATTTCTTAATCCTCAATCAGAAACACAATTAAAATTCCATCTGAGATAAAATGGACAGTGTAGTAGTTAACTCTTTTTTCTTTCTTTTAATGAAAGACTTGTATTAGTAGAACATCACAGTTGACTAATAGTCTTTTAATAGGCCAATTTCTGTCTGCTTAATTAGGAAAATTTGCAAAAAAATATTTATTTAAATAAAAACTATGATAATATCTTTCTCTTAATCTTAAGGTTCACTGGAAATTTTGAAGTGATCAGTCATTTCATATTGTGCTAGAATTTTTAATCAACAGCTGAAATGTCAGAAGAATTAAGTACAGTCATTTGTTTGAGATACAGATGTTGTCAGATAAATATCAATCTATAATACTTCAAACATCATGCCTACAAAAATAAATAAATAAATAGATAAGAATACACTGATTACAGCATGTTTGATAGGTGGAAAGGACTGTTAAATATAATAATTTGAAATACGACTGTGTTTGCATTTATTCAGGTAATATTACTTCTTGAAGTAATCCTGATGACTGCACGCATCCAGTCACACAATTCTATGAGCAAGTATATAGCCATATCTCCCTATCAAGAAATGCCCATATGAGCTGAAACAAGAAAGTATTACAGAGTGTAATCCAATAATAGAAACTGGGGTCGTCTACTACAATTGCATTTATTGGCAATGTAATTACAATTAAATCATATATAGAACAATGAGAGTTATATTTTTCATTTATCAGAAGCATATAACAATCACCTCATTAGCAAAACACAAAGTCAAATATCAGTTGTTTAGGTATTTGTTAAGGATCATATAAAGAGAAGCACTTGAAGGAAATCTATTTTCCTGCATACTATTAAATTCTGATAGCTGTTCTTTATCACTTATTTTATATTACTATAAATTTTTAACTGTTCTCTCAAATGAATATATGTACAATTTTCCATAAGACATTAGCTAAATATTCCTCAAGAAATTTGAGTCAGAGAACATTTGTTATTATTGCCAAACTTCCATCCACTACCTATTAGTTGTTTGTTTGTTTGTTTGTTTGTTTGTTTGTTTGTTTGTTTGTTTGTTTGTTTTAATGGACACACACTTAAGCATATTTTGTAATTCACATTATTTAATAGATATCTCCACACCACCAGAACCTCTTTATCTTATGTGACAATTAAAAAAGACATCAAATGTTCACCCTCTTCTTGGAAGAAAATGTGAATTGTTAATGCTCGTGAAGAAAACTGCAGACAGTCTGCACACTCTCATTGCTCAATTTGATTCAGCTAGAAGTATTTTTATTGGGGCAGCAGAAATACCCACCTGTATCATGGAAAAAAAAAGAAAATTCATTACTCTGGAGGGTGAATTGATGCAAAAGCAACATAAAAGTATGAACTGTTTGTGTGAAAGTAATCAATATTCACATGCAAATGAAGTCCCTGAAGTTTATGGAGCTGTCTGGTGCATAAATGACACACTCTGGAGTAATCATGGGAAGGTTCTGATCTGCCACAGAATAAAACTGAAAGATTTCTTTCCCACTGCATGTTTTGTAGCTAAAGTTAATGAAGAAAATATGACAGGAATAAGAAGGGGGCTTGGAAACACTTGTCTCTGAAAATATATTTTGTCCCAGATTTAGAAGCCTTGTTAATTTAAACCCAGTGTTATGTTAAACAGTCTGCACCTACACTTTTATAAAATCGCTTTGATGTTCTACTAATATGTATCAGTCTGAAATCAGTAGAAGGATGTAGATCAATAATCAGGGGAAATTATAAAGGATTTTTCAAGTACATTTGAAGAGCTTTCTCTGGAGCTTTGGTCTTGTGTTACTTCAAAACAGCTAGCTACAAAACAAGACTGCACTCTGTTTGGAAAAAAAAAAAATCTAAAGGAACCTAATGGAAGGGATTAATCACATTGAAAACTACATGCAATTACATAGTGACATCGGTGGTAATAAAGAGACGAGGTCTCCAGCTTGATGCAAACATTAAACCTTTTTAATTTTATTCTATTGCATTCAATTTCATTCCACTTCATCTATCTCTACCCTCTATAATATTCACTAATATTAATATACCATTGATACACACAGCTGAGCTTATATACTTTTCCAGCTCTAGCTACACAATAGTATTTGTGTAATTAGGCTGTATTGTTTGTAACTAAGTAACATTGTGATTAAGGAATGTCGTTCAATCAATGCCTTGTTCTAGACAAATCAGGTACATATAGTACACATCGTATCACTCTCTTATCTCTCATAATCTTTCATCAGGGTCCCACTTTCTCTTGCCAAGATTTGTGGCCTACAATGGCTAATATATCTATGTTGATTGTTACAAGCTGGGCAGTGCTTCCAGTCCTGCTCTCTAACTGTATCTCAACAACATAGTCCTGTTTTTGTCTGTTTATATTCAGTATTTTGATATTTCTTCTTTGTTTTGGTTCAAATCTATGAGCAGAGAGGGTTGAAAATTTTACTTACATAGGCAAAGGAAACTACATTTTAATTTTGTCTTTCATGTCTAGAACAGTCTGCAGGAAGACAACAAAATATTTCATCTAAAAATTAGTTTAGATAGCTTTAACTAACCGAAATATATACATTGCTGAGTGGTCTTCTGTACTTTATGTATCTAACTTTCCTGTTAAAATGGTACTCCTTTCAGAAGGACCTTTATGCATCTGCTTAATCATTAAAGCGGCACATTTCTATTCCTTCGCAGAGAATCATAATTTTTTGCAGATTACAAAGCAAGCATTCACTTTGAAGCAGACGCTTTAACCATTACAATTAAATTTTAAGGCCCCAGTCCAGTACCTACTGTGTGTAACAGGGTTGGGAAATTGACTTCAGAGGAGGGAGACACAAACTTAGTAACTCAAAGTACCCATTCTTTCCCCCTTGTTTATGGGGGATATTTTGCAGAGATAAAAGATCATGGAATCATAGAATCACAGAATGGTTTGGGTTGGAAGAGACCCTTAAGATCATTTAGTTCCAACCCCCCTGCTACAGGCAGGTATACTTCCTCCTAGACCAAGCTGCTCACAGCCCATACAGCCTGACCTTGTATGCTTCCAGGAAGGGGGCATTCACAACCTTGCCAGGCAACTTGTTCCAGTGCCTCACCACTCTCACAGTTAAGAATCTCTTCCTAAATCTAATCTCTTCCAGTTTAAAGCCTTTTTCCCTTGTCCTGTCACTGCACACCCTTTAAAAAGTCCCAACCCTAACTATCCTGTAGGCCCCCTTCAGGTCCTGGAAGGACAATATAAGGTCTTCTCAGAGACTCCTCCAGGCTGAAAAGCCCCAGCTCACTCAGCCTGTCCTCACAGGGGAGGTGCCTTGGTCCTCTGGTCATCTTTGTGGCCCTCCTCCAGATGGGTTCCAAAAACTCCATGAAATTCTTGTGTTGGAGGCTCCAGAACTGGACACAGTATTTCAGGTGAGGTATTATGAGAACAGAGTAGAGGGGAAGAATCACATCCCTTGATCTGCTGGTCACGCTTCTCTTGATGCAACCCAGGATACAGTTGGCCTTCTGGGCTGCAAATCCTTCTCAGGACTGGATGATGATGATTAAATCAGACAGATAGCTTGACTTCCTGGAAAGCTGTTCATGTAAAAGCTGACAAAGTTGCACTATAAACATACATCATTTGTGCCATGTTTCTTCTGCTATTCAGACATTCTGCATGCTGGAGTGGGAAACATTTTCCTTAGGCATTCAGAGATGGACTGTGGAATGTAAGGTACAGATGTAAAACTAAGGAGAGCAGCTAAGAAGGAAAACTTTGGTTCTGTCCTCATCCAATGCTTGCAGTTGTTCTCAGTCAGTATGTCATTGAGATTGGTCAGATTCTGGTGGACTGATTCTTAAAGTATAAGTTAGTAAGCAGGGAGTCTCCAGTTCTTGGAGATAGTATTATTAATTATTATTATTATTATTTATTATTATTACTATTACTATTGAAAGACTCTCCAGGCAAACTTGTAATACTAATTCTTTAGTTCATGCTCTTCTACATTAGATGCTGCATAAATATGCTGGATAATTTAATGTATGTTCTTCAAGTCGTCTCTTTTTTTTTTTCTTTTCTTCTTTTTAATTTCCCATATGGAGTTGATATATAAAATATTAAGGCTAACTTTGTTTTGCAATGTATTCAGAATCTTAATGAGGAAAAGATAAACTCCAGGTGAGTCTGTAAAGCTGTAGGTATTTCCAAGGAGTGAAGAAGCTTCCCGGTTTATCCTGGTAAGTTAAACATTTCCAGTGCTTCGCAGAAGCAGCTACTTATCATCGTGCTTTATTTTCACTAATTTCTGAAAAGCCAGGTTTTGAGAAGTTCAATTTTTTCCTGGGTGAACCTGCTCCCACTGCAAATATAGCAAAACTTCTGTGAAAATCTGGAACTTGCTATTCCTTTGAGTTAGACTCCTTGACAAACTTACGAATAAACTGAGATTAGTAGTCTCTTGTTGCATTAGCACACAGTTTTAAATAAACTAATTCTACACTCTCTGAATATACCTGAATGGGATCTTCAGTACAAAGTGAGAAATCTGTACTTGTTTCTACCAGTCATAACAGTACATCAGGTAATTCATATTGGTTTCAAGGATGTGTTAAAGTCTGCTCCTGAAAACAGTACATGCTGTTTTTATACATTACAGTATAATACATATACCCTAGAGTATTTTGCTTGTAAACATCTCCTGCAGAAAGATGGCACAGCAGAAGTGTTCAGTTAATTTTAAGAAATGTTTACTGAGTATATGCTGCTGTTTTCCACATGGGAATATCCCATGTCCTAGATTTCCTCTCTTGTTTAGACTAATTCAAGTTCAAATTATGGGTTTTGCATTAAAATAAATAGTAATTATAGGTATTTGCAAACTCTACAATGTTACATTTTATCTTCTGGACTCGAACATCTGAGAGTCCCAGTACGGCAGAGAAATTGAAAGCTGTCTGGTTAAATAAGGAACAAATGAAAGAACTGAAGTAAAATTTTCATTATTTTCTGATTCCTGCTCCAGGACTAATTTTCCATTTTACATTACATAATCACTGAGTGAAAACTCAATGAACAAAGTCAGGAGCAGACGTTGGTTAAGTCGTTAACCTTTTTCAAGAGAATGCCCTAAACTTCAATTGCATAGCCATTTTTGAGCTTCCTTCCTGGCTGAACGAACTCTTTATGTAACTGGCACAAGGTACTAAAATGTATCTGTCCACCTCTCATCCCAGTCGAGACATGTTGAGTAGGGGATGTTTCAAAAGAATATAAGCATGAACTCTATCAGCCTCAAAGTGAAAATGCGACTTGAATCCATGCCTTGACTACACAGTTACTACTACTAAAAAAAAAAAAAAAAAAAAAAAAAAAGTAAGCACTGCAGCTCCTTACCTAGCAATCATTATATATATATATATAAAAAAGAAAAAGAAAAAATTGCCTTTCCACTGAAAAATCATGTAAAAATTGTAAGAAATGCGTCCTGAATGGAGGAAATTGTTCTTTGCAATCTTGGTAAGTAACTGGAGCTTGGAAAATGATGAGACTGCAGACATACCTTCTACCTTCATGTTTACATCTTATATATTTAATAAAGCTGAGGCACTTTCTCATTCACATGAAGAGAAATCAATCTGGCGCCACTGCCTCATTCTGTGGATGCTAAAGACAGTTGCATGTACATCAATGAGTAGGTTTGCTATGAACTGCACACATTTCTCTCCATTTTTTATGCTGCTCTGGAGAATTTCGGATGCATTTTCTGAAGATTCATCTGCTTTCAATATGTAGAAGACTCCACAAAAGAGCAAGCCTTATGAAGTCTAAAGATTGGCAAACTTGCTGTTATGATGGTGCTCAATTTTTTGTCTCTCTTCTGTAATTGCAAACAGTTTTCATGCTTTTCATTTCTAACTAAAACAATAGAATCAGATCTTACATTAGGATTAGTCATGCACACAAAATGTGTAACATAAAGACATGGATGACAAATAAGGATACAGACCTTTCTGAGGTTTTAAGAGGAGGTATTATTTTTATCTACATGCTGTCTCCTTGCCCCAGAGACATTATTGAAGAGAGCTATCCCCTCATGTAGTTGTTGTTGCACAATTATGTAGTGTTTACCAGAATCCAGATCTGATGTGATAACTTGTTTTTCATTCCCATTTCTATTGTGCTTTTTTCCCTCTTAACCTTTCTATTTTTTCCTAAACAGATCAGGAAAGAAAAATTTCTGAAAAATAAAAATTTGAAATCCAAAGTATATTTACAAATACAATATTGCCTATTTCCTTTTTTCCTTTTTTTTTTCTTTTTCTTTTTTTTCTCTTTTCTGTGTATGTATGTGTGTATTTTATGCATACAGACAATTTATTGTAATAACTGAGCTCTAAAACAGATCATTTTCATAGAATCTTCTCTGATTATGGGAAGAAGCAGGTTCTGTCTCTAGTTGTTCTTTGTCTGAGTCACCTTGGTTAACCAAAGCATTTGGTCCCTTGAATCCCATTAGAAGGGAAAGTTACTTCAGCAAGCAAGGCAGCACATGTTCAGTGTATGTTTTATAGCACTCCTGGGATCTATGTTATAATTAAATTATAACAAACAATCTTCTAGATTCTGTATTTCCTATGAATCTTATTTATAAAAACAAAATTTCTTGATAACACTGAGTGAAAATACTTATTAATTTTATCATATACAAAGAACTTAGTTTAGGTTTAAACTCCAGACTCTGTGTGTATTTCTGAGTGTTTTAACAAAATGTACAGGATGGAAAGTTATTGTCACAGGTAGCTAGAAAAAGACAACCATATCTATCAAAGACTAGTCAGTAGTTCAAATTACATTGCATCTAGTTTTAGTTCTGGTTGTCTTATGATATCTATAAAGATGATATTGGCACAGCATGAGTATTTTAAATCTAATGTGAGCTCTAGTGAGGATAAAGAATCACTAAAATATCCTCAGTTAGAAAGAATGACTCCAGCTCTACTGTGAACTGTCACAGGACTTTGTGAAGTTACTGAATAAATCTACTAACTACTCAAACATAATGGAATTATATTTGTAAGAGAGTAGAATATGAAAAGCAAATACTTGTAGGAAAATTGGGATGTTCATGTTCCAAAGCAGAAAACATGATGACTGCCAGTAACTAAAAAGAAATCAAAGTATATCTATAAATCTTTTTTTTTTTTTCGAAGTTACACAGTCATAAACCTTGTTTCCCCTCCACCTCTCCCCCCTCTTTTTTTTTTTCCAATTAGAAAACTGTGATTTCTTAGAACTCTATTGGCTTCAGATAATAAACCCTGTCATTTCACAGATAAATCTCTTTTTCAGTGCTGCTTGCCGTGAATATTTTCATCTACAGTCCTCAAATAACTACAGAAAATCCAGATTCTATTCTGGAAATGCTTATATAATGAGATCATACAGCATCACACCTAACTCTGTCATGTGGTATTGTCAAATTAGGAAACTTGATCATTTTTCTTGTATTCACTTATGGTTCCAGCTTTGTTTCTTCTCTTTAATCATAATGTTTATAAGACAGTGAAGAAATTCATCAAGAAATTCATCAAACTTGATGAATATTTTTATCATGACAATGCAATCCTTTTCCAAAAATTGGACAATGGAAATCAACCGAAGACAAGCTATTATTAGAAAACTACTAGTTAAACATTTGTGAGAATTTGCCTTAGACATTTATTTATTTATTTATCACTCTTGAATGAGCGTATCGTGGCAAGGAATTAAAATGGTTTATACTAATTATTTGCTTCTGTGATGTGTGAATAAAATAACAGTTATTCAATTTTTTCTTGTTATTGTTGTTTTACTAACTGTATTTTTATTGGTTTATTTAACTTACATTTTACAAGGGCATCTCCAAAAGCAATGCATTCTATTTTATTATGCTGGTCCATTTTGTCAGAGACATATACTTGTGGTATGGCAGTAGATGTTGAACCTTCCCACCAGTAATCTATTATATTTTGTTTTAGAATGGAAATGTGCAAGAAGCAAAATTGTGGAACTAAATTCATCCATGCAGAAAAAAGTATACCTATGGACATTCATTGACACCTTCTGAATGTTTATGATGACCAACCAGAGGATGTTAACACAATGAGGTGGTGGGTGGTGTGTATTAACGGTGGTGACAGTAGTGTGAAAAACAAATGACATTCTTTCATTGATTCATAGATTCATAGATACATTAGGTTGGAAAGGACCTACAAGATCATTTAGTCCAACCATCCATTCTGGATGACCATACACAGCTGACACACCACAAAATGAAGAACAGCTTGATCAGCTCATCCAGACAAAGTGGCAAACTTCAAATGAGGAACTATGATTATAACCAGGGAATTATGGTACAGAGTTGAATATTGGCTTTAGTTGCATTGGAAACAATGCTAGCAACACTGGAATATCACAGAGTTTGCACTAAGCAAGTCTCACAAATGCTCACACAGGAAGTTAAAGAATACCATATGCAAGAGCTGAACCAACCCAGGGCCTGAGAAGAAGACAGTTTTTCTCTTGCAACACAATAATGCCAGGACCCATATTACTTTGAAGTCTGTTGAGCATATTGCCAGTCTGGGCTGCCCTACCACACCTGCCATATATTCTAGATTCTGTGCCTTCTGACTTCCATCTGCTCAAGATAGTGAGAGACAGGGGCAACATTTGCCAGGCAATGACACTGCCGTAGCAGGTGAGAAACAACGCATCACCTTTACTTGCACTCACTGTTCTTTATACTGCCTTATGAGTCATAGTTAAATAGACATTGCTTTCAAAGCAACACACATATTTCCTGCTGCAAGATACAATGGAGTTATATAACTGTCCAGGGAAAAAAAGTATTTCATACCCTTGGTACTTCTTTGAAGCAGCACCATCTTAGATGTCTAAATTGAAAAGACCACAGCTTGTACCCCTTATTTTGTTATGATTTTCTTCTGATTCTTTGCAGATTGTTCCTAAATCTTTACTAGTCAGAGATTTAAAGTGGACTATAGGATTTTCAAGTGTTAACTTGGTGACCTTGGTCTGCTTAACAGATTAATTTAATTTGTCTTTTTCAGTGACCTTTTGACTTGCAGTCCTCTGCATTCTTTCCATGCTTTATTTCATTTACTTTTATTGGAGAGCACTTTGGAGTGTTTGTCATTCCAAGAACAACATAAATATTAATGTATTGATAATGTTAGACCTTTTCAAGCCTATTTTTTATTTCATGGGTTTTAAGAGCTACAAAATCTACTGGCTATATAGAAAATATAGTATAATGGCCTTCCTGAAATACACTGAATGAGATAAAATGTATGAATTATTAATACCATTGAAGTCAGCACTTTCATGCTTATAGACAAAATTTTTTCTGCCAATCTGAGAATTTGTTTCTAACATTGTGGCGAAGTTTATAAGTAAGCATGTGCTCCTTGTTACATCCTAAAAATAGCAATATGAATATATTCTATATGCAATGTTGTCATCAGTATGCACTTTGAACCTCCCAAAACTACAGTGAACATGTAAAGAGACAATCATATGGGACTACAATTCCTCTAGGCAGTGCTAGCAAGTACCCTATGCCATAGAAGGGCAGTTTCAGACTCTGACAGAGACAAGGAATGCATACATTACAGATGTCCTGAATTATTTTATTCCTCATAATTTTCTGTGACTTGTTGATTTTATTGATTTACTTTTTTTTTAATGGATATCCTGCCATCTGGGCTCCAAAGCTATACTATAAGCTCTGAGACTCATTTATCACTCCATGGGAGGGAAGCCATCAGAATCTGTACATCTGCAGCAAAGCATCTAATACTAATGAAAACAAATGGAGCTCAGCATAAAGTCTCACATCTTAACTCACACAGCTGTTTTCAAAATCATGAATGTTTGAGTACCCTGACTCTTAGATAGCCTTTGTAAAGTAGTGGCCAGATTCAGCCGAACCAGATGGAGAATGCATTAAGCCTGGATTTTTGCTCTTCTGAATTGCACAAATTGTCAAGTCTTTATGAGCTAAGATAAGTTTTCCTATAAAAAAATAAAACTCCTGACACCAATCCTGACACCAATGTTCCAAACTGAAGAAAGGTCTAGAAGTTGTAGAATGATAGGTTTGGTTTGGTTTTCCACTGGTTTACTCACAGCTAACTAGATCCACTTTTTCAATGCATCTGCTTCTTGAGTCTTGCTCTCTGTCATGCTGACTCAGGCAGTGACTTCTACAGCACGGTCTCCTTACAGGCCTTACTTTCTTTGTATGCCTGATCAAGACAGAAGATACCCAGCATTCTCATACATACAATACTTACTGTGGGAAAAAAAAAAAAAAGACAAAACACAAACAGGACCACCAAAATTAAACCAGTTACTGAGGTTGAAGGCAGCCTGTAACTATAATTTGCACTAAAATACCTGCCATCAGAATTTTGGTTTGTTGACCTTCAGAACATAGAGAAAAATAATCTCTAATGAATTTAGATATTTTATCACTAAATGATAGCCTAAGTAAGATTCTAGTTAGTGTGATTGCAATAGTCTATTTATAATTTAATCACAAACATTCAAAAAACACAGAATTTGTAAAGTGCATTTTAGAGATCAGTAAATAAATAAATATCTCTAAGTCACTTCAGGTGCAGAATGTGTGCTACCTCTGAGTTAGAGCTGCATCATTATCGTAGAACCTGAGATAAATGGCAAGGAGGGATACAGCAGATGGGAAACCTAAGAAGTAGAATTATACAATTACTTCTCCAATTCTCTGATTTATTTTAAATAGAAAACAAAAGCTGTTGGGAAGAAAATGAACCTGAAAAACTGAAGGCATTTTGTATATTTAAAATACGCAGCATTTTTACTTTCAGTTTTTCACGGAATCAGGTAGCTGGGTGCAGCAATAATATCTACCTTTATTTTTTCAGTTGTTGTTCTACTTTATTTGTTACAATGCCCAAAGCTGGAAACCAGCTGCAGCCTGTCTTTCAAAGCTTCCTTTGATCATGACAGGTATTTTATTCATTCTAGAAGAAAAACTGGGTGACTATTTAAACTGTGGAATTATTGTAATCTATGTTTCTTTTGTCTGAAATTTATTGTTGAAAAAAAAATAAAAACCACATTTATTTTTCTTTTTTTTCTGAGTTGCTAGCAGATGAATAAAATAGATATTTTGCTATGAAAAATGCAGAAAAGATGCAAAGTTGTAGAGAATTCTATATTTATCTACTTTTTTTATACAAGATTTAAGAAGCATTATCTGTTTTCTGTGATTGAGTTGACAGACAAGAAATATTTTGCATTTGTACTTTGCCTCAAATAAGTTTCTTTTTAGTAATCTTTACAGGACACAGATTTAAAATCCAGAACCTGAAGTACTTTATGATTTAATACAGAACATATCCTAAAAACTGCAAGTATGGAACAAACAAGTTACCGAAATATCCCGTGTCTGTGCAAAAATACTGAAGTACACTCCAAGAAATCCTCTTTCGATGACAATAACAAATTTCCTTCCTTCCTTCCTTCCTTCCTTCCTTCCTTCCTTCCTTCCTTCCTTCCTTCCTTCCTTCCTTCCTTCCTTCCTTCCTTCCTTCCTTCCTTCCTTCCTTCCTTCCTTCCTTCCTTCCTTCCTTCCTTCCTTCCTTCCTTCCTTCCTTCCTTCCTTCCTTCCTTCCTTCCTTCCTTCCTTCCTTCCTTCCTTCCTTCCTTCCTTCCTTCCTTCCTTCCTTCCTTCCTTCCTTCCTTCCTTCCTTCCTTCCTTCCGAATTCCTTCCTTCCTTCCGAATTCCTTCCTTCCTTCCTTCCTTCCTTCCTTCCTTCCTTCCTTCCTTCCTTCCTTCCTTCCTTCCTTCCTTCCTTCCTTCCTTCCTTCCTTCCTTCCTTCCTTCCTTCCTTCCTTCCTTCCTTCCTTCCTTCCTTCCTTCCTTCCTTCCTTCCTTCCTTCCTTCCTTCCTTCCTTCCTTCCTTCCTTCCTTCCTTCCTTCCTTCCTTCCTTCCTTCCTTCCGAATTCCTTCCTTCCGAATTCCTTCCTTCCGAATTCCTTCCTTCCGAATTCCTTCCTTCCGAATTCCTTCCTTCCGAATTCCTTCCTTCCTTCCTTCCTTCCTTCCTTCCTTCCTTCCTTCCTTCCTTCCTTCCTTCCTTCCTTCCTTCCTTCCTTCCTTCCTTCCTTCCTTCCTTCCTTCCTTCCTTCCTTCCTTCCTTCCTTCCTTCCTTCCTTCCTTCCTTCCTTCCTTCCTTCCTTCCTTCCTTCCTTCCTTCCTTCCTTCCTTCCTTCCTTCCTTCCTTCCTTCCTTCCTTCCTTCCTTCCTTCCTTCCTTCCTTCCTTCCTTCCTTCCTTCCTTCCTTCCTTCCTTCCTTCCTTCCTTCCTTCCTTCCTTCCTTCCTTCCTTCCTTCCTTCCTTCCTTCCTTCCTTCCTTCCTTCCTTCCTTCCTTCCTTCCTTCCTTCCTTCCTTCCTTCCTTCCTTCCTTCCGAATTCCTTCCGAATTCCTTCCTTCCTTCCTTCCTTCCGAATTCCTTCCTTCCTTCCTTCCTTCCTTCCTTCCTTCCTTCCTTCCTTCCGAATTCCTTCCTTCCTTCCGAATTCCTTCCTTCCTTCCGAATTCCTTCCGAATTCCTTCCTTCCGAATTCCTTCCTTCCGAATTCCTTCCTTCCGAATTCCTTCCTTCCTTCCGAATTCCTTCCTTCCTTCCTTCCGAATTCCTTCCTTCCTTCCTTCCTTCCGAATTCCTTCCTTCCGAATTCCTTCCTTCCGAATTCCTTCCGAATTCCTTCCGAATTCCTTCCTTCCTTCCGAATTCCTTCCTTCCTTCCTTCCTTCCGAATTCCTTCCTTCCTTCCAAATTCCTTCCGAATTCCTTCCGAATTCCTTCCTTCCGAATTCCTTCCTTCCTTCCGAATTCCTTTCGATCTCCTTCCTTCCGAATTCCTTCCTTCCTTCCGAATTCCTTTCGATCTCCTTCCTTCCGAATTCCTTCCTTCCTCTCTTTCTCTTTCTCTCTCTCTCTTTCTCTCTCTCTCTCTTTCTCTCTCTCTTTCTCATTCTTTCTTTTTCTTCTGCTGCAAAACTGTTTTACAGAGTACACCTCAGTTTCTTTCCATTTCATATATCAACATTCAAAAAATTCATGATGAGTTGAGGCTCAACAAGAAAGGGCTTTCACGAGTAAAGATGGTGACTGATCTTTATGTTACTCATTTTTCTTCCAAATTTTATGAACTTTCTAATTAATATTATTAACAGAATTCTTATTGAAGATAGTTTGTAAGTGATGATGACATTTTTATTATTTTCCCTTGAACTTTCACTGGGAATATAGTTGAAGCTGTTCCATCAGAATTTCAGTAGTTTGCTTGCCTCTTGTACTAATTTTATCCCTTGTTCTTGGACTTACTAAGTTCAAACATACTCACATTATTACCCAGAAAGAAAGTTCTGTTTCTCAAAATCTCTCTTTTACTTGCTTATGAAGAGAAGAAGGTATTTAGTACTTAGTTTGTCAGGGAAACTGTGCAGTGGTATATCTACATGGAATATCCCAGGATTTATCCTCAGGTCTTGCGCTCACTCATGACACACATGCAGATCCAGTAGGCTAATTCCAGAGAAAATCGATATTGGCAAGTATAAATGGAGATACTCTGAGAAGAAGATATATCAAGGATATTATTCCTATGTGTATATTAATTTAATTCCAGTAAAGAATTCAAGAGTAATTTTATGCAGCAGAGCATTATATTAACTGAATACAAATCAAGAATCCTTATAGACAGAGGGAAAGGATGATCTTTGAAAAGTAAATCTCATACCAGAAAAAAAAAATCTTGGTTACAGTGTTTTGTTGAACAAAGTACTGTCTTTCTGCTTTTAAAATTACAGATGATTATGTCTTAAAATGTTTTACTTGTTTGCCATAGTGACCACACTCACCAGAAATAACCCCTTTAACAGCAGCAGGGCAAATTCTAGAAAGTGACAGAAAAAAGAAGTAAAACTAGTATTATCTTAAACCATTTTTACCTGTAGTTCCCCAGATCTTCCTTCTTGCCCTTTTAGAAGATCAGGGTGACATTGGCTATCCTCCAGTCTTCAGGCACTTTTCCCATTCTCCATGACCTCTCAAAGGTGAAAGAGAGAGGTTCAGCAATCACCTCTGCCAACTCCCTCAGCACATGTGGATGCATCCCATTGAGGCCAATGAATTTATGTACATTGATTGACACTCTCCTTCCTCACTGAAGGGGAGCCTTCCACTCCCAAGACGTTCTCACTTACCCCCACAGTACCCCAGAAGCAAAGAAGGTGTTCAGTATTTCCACCTTTTCTGCATCCTTCCTTACTAGAACATCCCCCTCATTTACTAAGAACAAGGTCCAGTAACGCTTCACTTCTCGTCAACTTCTCCATCACCTGCATCAGAATGCTTTCTTTAACACGTTGCAGGAACCATCTGGAGCACGCATGCCTGGCCATGTTGTTTACGCAACAAATACCTGCATAATTGAAGACCTTCATAGGTATCAGCAATTGGGATCACAAATCTACTTCTAGCTGTTTGTAGAAGGCCTCATCAATTTCATCCTCATCATCAAGGGGCCTATAAGGCACCCCCACAGCAGTTTCCCCCACACTAGCCTGCCCCTTAATTCTCACTCACAAGCTCTCCACTGATACATCATCCTCCCCCAGTGAAGTTCAATACATTCTATCTTCTCTTTCCTATAAAAAGCATCTCCATCACCCCACCTCGCCAGTCTGTCTTTCCTATAAGGCACATAGCCATCCATGACAGCATTCCTGTCGTGTGAGATGTCCCACCACATCTTCATGATCACTACGAGATTGTGGTCTTGTGACCACATGCACACTTCTAACTCTTCCTGCTTATTTCCTATTCTGCACACGTTAGTATACAGACACTTTATAGAAGTAGCAGATGCAGGTATTTCTAAAGGGATACAGGAAGATTTCAGGCGGGGAATTCACAAAAATATGTCCTCTGGGAAGTCCTCACAAGATCCTACAGGATGATCCAGAAGCATTTCCCTGCAATCTGCTACAAAAAGAACGTACCCAAGCACTTCTCTGTCCCATTGACCTCCACCCTCTTAACCTACCAAATCTAGTTAACAGCTCTGAACTACTTGCTCCACCCTAGCAAGCAACATTTTCTCCCCTTCCCCCTTCACACCTGCCAGCTCCTGCCCTAGGATCAACTTTCCCCTTGGGTAATTTATTTGTAGAAAGAAATTGGAAAATACTGGATATATTGTCATTTGATTATACAAATTCTAGTAATCTCCACTATTGGAATGTACATTTCTAATTCCAGCACTCCACAGGGAGTGTACAGCTGTGGCCTAGCACCATAGATTTGCAAATTTGTTGGATCTTTTCTCCTAGAGCTAACCTAAAAAGGAGTAATTGTTGTGAGAATGAAGTTTTGCCCGAAATGTAAGATTGTCTTGGAAATATTTTGCTAAGAATGTTTTTAGTTCTCTCTGAACATGCACTGTACCTTTTAAATAATTTTGCTTTTCTTTAGAAAATACTGATCACAAATACTGTAAGAAATAAGGCCAGCAGCACATTGCAGGGATACTTGAGTTTACACTGATGAATGTTGGATACTCAGAAATTCTAGAAGAGAGAAGTATAGGATGCTATTTTCTCAAACACTGTAATGCTTGCTTTTTCTGAAGCACAATGAGCAGAGCTTAGCAGTGGAATTAATTGCAGTCTCACTACCTGCACTGACCTTGTGCTTGACCACAGAAACTGGTTTTATCTGTCTATGCCTTTGTATCAGTAGTGATAAGTTGAACTTCTTTTTTTGTATGTCCACAAAATAGTTAGGTGCTATCCTTACTGAAATCTGAATATGGTGGAGAGTTGTGGGGACAAAGTTGTGAGGATAAGTTATTCTGATTTTTGGAATGAAACTTCATAAAATTAACAGAGCATCAGCTTAATTGAAAATACTAGATCGTGTGCAGTCTCAAATTTGAGAAGTTAAATTTGCTCTGCATTTTTGATAGAACCTTATGTACTGTACTTCCTGGAGAGACAGCACAAAAATGTAAAAGTAGTGTCTACCCTTGTTAGCATTCTTGATGCAGTCCAAAGACTTTTAAGATTGAGGCCAAGATAATTACACAGTATAATTTTGCCTTTCAATAGCTGCTCTCATTTCTACAAAAAATGTCAGTAATGTTTATTGTCTTTCAAAACAGAATTTATCTTATAGCAGAGGACTTACAGAAATCAGTGTTGGTAGATGTGACACAGTAGGCTCTGTAGAGTTCTAGGGTCTTTGATTCTTGCTGTGTGCCAAATGCTTTTCCTTATGAAAAGTTTTACATCACTCAGCAATCTGAAACTGATGCCAAGATCAGTGGCAAAACGATCAGCCAGTAAAATAGCCCTCACCCAGGTTCTGTTATTTTCATTCAACTGTTAGCTGCTATTTAAGACGATCCTTTCAATGAATTCCTCAAGGAACTCTAAAGCAGTACTTATATATGTTTTTCCACTCACAAATGACTTTGGAGCATGGTGTGGAATTTTTCCACATCATTATATATTCAACTTCTCATTCAATTTCATTGAAAAAGCAATACTTCTGAACTTCATGTAAAGATTTTCAGGTTTCCCATTAGAGATAACTGATCTTCTTATGACTATCCTGACCTAATCATTATGGTTCTTCACTATGCCTTTAGGAGTGCTCTATAGGAGAAAATTTCAAGTGAAGGTTAGTTCAACAGCATTAGATATTTTATTTTTAAATAAATGATTGGAATGGTAAAGTGATTACGAACAGGGATATAGATCTCTGCAGTGTGGTTTTCCCAGAGGCATTATAGTTTCCAAAACTTCCTTATTTCTAAAACAACCAAAGTTATGAACTACCTTATTTGTATTTCTCTCAGAATTTGTATTTCTGATCCTACAAATATATATTTACTTACACACACGTGAGCAGACACACACACACACACTCCAACAGTCTCATGTGGGAAGCTGTGTGTAAGAAGTGACCTTAAATTTTTCTGCTCCAATCAATTTATTTGGCATATAAATAATAAGGAATTGTAGTGTTATATGGCTGTATCTTCAGCGTATATATACTGTAATGGCCTCAGTAATGGCAAGCTGGGGATGTAAACCATTGTAGATGGATGTGTATCTTCTGTATAGTTATGTATGATATATTATGCAGAGACATGCTAGAGATGTAGTGGTGCTGTGCATACTAAAGTCACTGTGCCTGAAAAAATATAGTTTGGGAAAAGGGTACAGATAGAATGTGGTCTTGGTGGAAATGAAAAATTAATTTGATTGATTGTATGCAGGGCACTACCAGGGTGCATTATAAATTGTACACCAAGGTTTTGAAATGGGCAAAATTTATAAAGGAAATGATAATTACTAAACAACTGCAAACTTATCTAATGCATCTTCCAATAAATCTGCATAAGAATGCAGTAAGGAAACAGATTATTCTGAATAAATTTAAAGGGTTTTACAAATGGATGTATTTAGATGTGCTATAATACAAAGATATCCCAGTATGTCTGAACAAGAGGGAATGTTGTATTTTTTTTCAAGTTAAAAATTATATTTACTATTGTTCTGTTGCTTAGCTCAATATCATCCAATAGGAATAGGACTCTAATCGTATTTCATTCTTTTTGAGTTCTATCTTTTTCCTATTCTATTTAATTTTATTGAAGTAAAACTTCTTCAGCTTTATTTTATGACCATGTACCCCAAACTCGGTAGTGATAAGTGAAAGCAAGTAAGTAGTGCACTGTGAAAGAATGTAATTTCTTGCAGATATGCATTCTTGGAGAGTTTTTAAACAATGTCTTCTTGCTATGTTTTTTTTCTACAAGGTTCATCTATGTTCATGAGTCACAAATGAAAGGAAATCTTGGCATTTGTCATAATGTTTTTTTTTTTTTTTTAATAAAGATAATTTGAAACTGTTTAGGGCAATTGAATTATTGCAGATTCTATGAAATTTACTTCTGCAAGAGTTCCAATTCTATAACAGTGACATACCCTGGCTGTACTTTGAAATACATAGAGGAATATTCACAACTTACACATGAAGGTCAGGGCCATAGATTTAAGATGATGAGAATCCAAAATGAAACTGGATCTCAAATGTATAAACATATACACATATATCCATTGACTTTGTAGTCCGTCTTTTAGTAAATAACTGAAGGCTATTTCTTTTTAGAAACCCTGTACTCCCTTGTTGTGTTTGTTTGGTTGGTTTTGTTTTGTTTGTTTTTGTTGTTTTCTGAAAGAGCAGATTAAAAATCAGAGTGGACATTGAGAAGTATAGAAATTATGAGATATAAAACCAAGGAAAGTGGAAAATTATAGTATATTATAGTATAGTGGAAACATATATATATAATATACTATAGAATATGATAGTATAGAATATTATAGTACAGAGGTGCACGTTCCAATGCAAACCACAAATGGTAATAGAAGTATTTTAACAGTTTTCTTATTTATTCTTATTATTTTGTATATAATCTTCAGTAAAATATAAAAGCACAGAAGTTACTGGAAGCCCGTGAGGCTTTATTGAATGCTCTGAAGCAAGAAAAATTTGGTTGTTAGGTTAAATGTAAGAACAGAGCACTAGAGCTGAGAGCATGGATCAGTAGGTCAGTAACTAGAAGTCGGGGGAGGGCCTGTTTAAGAAGAAGAGGAAGCAATTCTTTGATGTAGTTCAGGTGATCTGAAAAAAAAAAAAAAAAAAAAAGTAACAATGCAAATTGGCCAAGATTCATGAAACCTGTAGAAAACTAAATTGTACTTGATGAGATACATACATGGTTACTTTGTCAACTCACTGTTAAATGATCTATATGGAATTTTGCTACTTTGAGATAGAAACCATTATAATAAATTGTATGCAATCCTTCACAAGCAGCCAAAGATTCTTAGTAGCAGGACACTTTAAACCTATATCTGAAGAATGAAAGCAAAATGTATTGCTATACTAAATTCCACTGTTGGTAGAAACCTAAATTAAGAAAACCAAGCTGGCAAAAAAAAAAAAGCATCTGTAACTGTTGTAAGAACTTCCCATAGCTTAGAAAGTTTCACCTCATTTTCATGTCATCAGCACTGATAGAATATTTCTGTTAACAACCAAAGGCACGTATTGTACAGACTTTAAATACCATTTGCTGATTGCGTATATTGTGTATTGCTTCACTTCAGCCAACTGCATTAATAATTCTTTTGAAGTAATTGCTTTTGCTCAACAGAGCTCCATTTTGGAGAAGACTTACACTGTTTTGCAAGGTTTAGAATTTGTACCAACTATTAAGTCATGGAACTACACGTTGGCCTAGTAAGGGAAATGAGAGCAGGAACCTTTTCAAACTCACAGAACATCTGAAGCTGCTTACTTGGAACCTCTTCTCTTCCATTGCAGGATGTGCAGCTCACAATGTCCGGCATAGAAACAAGAGAGTTCTTACTGCTACAGATTTTCATTATACTTGTAACATGAAACCATTATGGAGGCATTTAAAGGAAGGGAGAAGATAGGGAGGGCTTTGTATTTTAGGCAGGAGAGTTCAAACAAAATACCCTCCCTGCATTATCTTCTTAAAACTCTTGTCATATTGCTGCTATGCAGATGAGGAGCCACAATCCTATTCTTGATGCATTTACTTACTGGATCAGAAAGGTATTAAAAGAACATTCATTCCCTCCCCCTGCTCCCCCATCATCCCCCTCCCAAACACACAAAGCCAAACAGATGAATTCAGGGAATGTGAAAGAGCATGAGAAATTCCCATTGGAGCTATTCCCAATACACTGCATAAATAAAAGATGGAGAAGTTTTGGGGTTTGTTTTTCTGCCTCCATTTTGCATAGAATGCTGAGTATGGGGAGCAAAGCATTTCTGAGGCAGTCAGCAGCACCTCTCCTTTCCTTATTTCTGTCTTGTTTCTCCTTTCAGACTCACCAGCTTTCTCTCCTCTCACTCTTCCACAAAAGACTTCCAGCAGAGAGCAGCTGGTGCCTCGTTTTGGCTGCTTTCCCCAGACTCTGGGGATTTTCAATAGAAATCAATGGTTGCTTATTTTCCCTTGTACTGTGTTTTTCATGTGTGGACTGACATGTCCTCAACCATAGTGACCCATTCTGCTGAGCTTTCTCCATTCAGATGTGCCTCTTTACAAATAGCGGAAATTAGTAGAGGGCTAGTGTCAAACTGCTTGTCACATCTTGTTTTCAATCTGTTTAAATCAGGTTTATAGTGTCCTATTCAGAAGCCTAGACTGCCTTTGAGCACACACAATGCATTTCAGGCGTTCCATCAGGCGATAAATACAGAACTCCACATTGCTATTAAAAAATAATCAAAACGATTAGTCTTTTGAAATTCTTGAAGTAACTTATTTGCTGGGAATTTGTTGTCTTAATTGTGCTACGACACTTTTTTGTAGGTATTCATCTCCACAAGATGTAAAATCTTTCCTAGTTCATCTGTCAGTGCTGCAGTTGTATCGTGAATAAGTTCTCCTATTGATTTAGCAGTAATGAATGAATGAGTAAGTAGATGACTAATCAACAAATTGCTAGAATGGACACAGTAATCCTGAGCTACTCGTATTCTCTTAGGCTCCTAGAGGCTTCTGTAAAATATAGTTTGGTTTTATATCTCCATCTAATGAGCAACCATTTTAGAATATCAGTGAGGAATAATACAGGTGGAGTTACTATAAATGTTATGTGTTAATTTAGATTGAGGGAGGAAATTTTCTGAAGTGTTTGTAACCTTGAAATTTTATGGAAAAATAAGTTTTAATAAAACAAGCATTCTATTATTTCTCAACTTGGCAATATATTATTAAAATCTTACCTTGTTACATAAGCATGAAGAAAACTTCAGCTCACATTAAGAAATCTTGAAAGTAGACTATACCTTAACTTCAACTCAATATTGAATGTCTTCATACTTGCCAAGTACATTATTTTTGATGAGAATAAATCCTTCATGTGTTCAATGGCATTTGGTTGCCAAAAAATAAAGCTACTGAAATAACTTATGCAAATACTTTCCGCCGATTTTTAACAATATGCAGACGTGTAGAACTCCTTCTACAAGCACTACTCACTGCATGCTGCAAGATACTTTTGATAACTTCCAAAATGTTATTTTAGGAATATTTATTTGAATCTAAATATGTGTTTATTTGAATGAACAACTTTAAAGAGAAGAAAAAAAATGAAAATGAAATGGAAGTAATGATATCCTGTAAAATCTCTGTGCATTCACTGAAGGAAAGTTCAAAAAATCTTGATAATTTTCTAGATTGCAGTACCTTAAACTCTTGAAAATTCTTCTGCAATTTCTAATACTCATTAACCATCAAGCTGATAGAAAAAAAAAGACATTGCATGGAGTAAATACCACTAAGGGTTTCTTCCTATTAGGTGGTCTTCAGAAGTTAATACAACCAATAGGGGCTTGGAAAAAGATTTTGAGGATGTTTGGCTATGGACACATTATCAAGGATAGTGATTTCCTGTAAACAGAATTTTTACTTTCTGTACTTGTGCTTTTTTTTTTTTTTTTTTTTTTTTTGAGTGTGTAGCCGCACAGAAACTGCACAATTAGTCATATTTTCTCCTTTCCCAAAAGCAACTCCTTTTGCAGGTCTGAAAGTTACAGAGAAAATGTCAGCTGGGAAATGTGTATTTTCTAGTACTAACTTTGAGATGATAATTAAAATGGCTTTGACAATATGGTAGGTTAACTATGGACTAGAGAACAAAACAAATGCCCCAGAGCTTAGAGGAGGAGACAGAAAATGTTTAAATATCTTCTGAGGTCAGCTGTTACCTTGTCTCTCGAGTCTCCTGTAAGAGTGTAATGACCAGACTCCATTAATCAGTGGTCTGATTTATACGTAGCAAAGATTTTCCCATGCATCTCATGCATGACATTTTAAGTTATGGCCTGAATTCATCAAGACTAGTCTATTATTTTAGATGAACTAGATACAAAGCCAAGAACTAAGATATCACATCTTTCAAATGTGTGTTGATGTACATATTCAAATTTATTCACACAGATATATGACCTCAGACTTTAGTACAATGTCTCCACTTCATTTTACTATTGTAATTTTCGGTGGGGCTAGAAAAGCTCATTTTATCCTTTGCATTTTAATAATACTATTTCTTACCTTGATAGTGGAACAAAATGTGGAAATTTGAGCTCTCATTCTGGCAGATTGGCCATAGAAATCTAAAAGTTGGAATGCTATTTAACAAAAATATCTTTTAAAATGAAAATTTGTCATAGAATCACAGAATTGTAGGGGTTGGAAAGGACCACTAGAGATCATCGAGTCCAACTCCCCTGCCAAAGCAGCTCCCTAGCCTAGGTAGGACAAGAAGACGTTCAGAGGAGACTCCACAACCTCCCTGTGCAGCCTATGCCAGTGCTCCATCACCCTCACTGTGAAGTAGTTCCCATATACATTGATGCAGAGCTTCCTATGCAATAACTTGAGGCCATTTCCCCTTGGCCTGTCACCACACCCTGATGAGAAGAGTCCAGCCTCATCCCTTTGCCTCCTGCACCTTAGATATTTTTAGAGATGGATCAGATCCCCTCTGTGACTTGTTATTTCAAGGCTGAACAGATTCATGTCACTCAGCCTTTCCTCATAAAAGAGGGGTGCTCCATGACCTTTATCATCTGTCAGTGGTTATAGGCCACTTCAGTCCAGTTCTATGACTAATGGGGCAGGGAACTAATGGATCCAAGCCCTGGGAAGGGGGAAAGGGGTGAAGGGAGAGGATAGGGAGATGAGCCTAAAAACAAAACAGCAGCAACACTCTGAGGAGAACTGATTTACTATATAAGGTATTTGAATGCAAAAAAAAAAAAAAAGTCCACAATATAA
Source organism: Oreortyx pictus (assembly GCA_036925125.1). Lineage (NCBI taxonomy): Eukaryota > Metazoa > Chordata > Aves > Galliformes > Odontophoridae > Oreortyx > Oreortyx pictus. The sequence goes on from JAUPFR010000004.1 coordinate 56,197,740, forward strand.
TAAAATATAATGGGAACTGAAGCTAATAAATCGAATAAAATGAGAGAGTGTCCAAAAATGAGCAAAAGTTAAAGGCAAGATGGCTAGGGAATCTCCACTGCTGAGATGACCAGTAAATAAAGGAAGTCTTGGGACTTGAGTGCAGTTTCATCTTTCCCTCTCATGGTTTTATGATTTATGGTATTAGTATTCCACAACATAACATCATGTAGTGCATTGAGAATTGAAAAGTTAATGCTCCAGCTCTGTGGATCATCGATAGTTATGGGTATACCTGTCTCAGAAGAGAAGAACTACGTTCCCCAGAGGACTTCATGTTGCTTTGTGGTTTTATGTTTTTCCACTCAGAGGGAAAGATAAAAACTGGTTGCTTGTCACGAGACACTTTCTCCTTTGGGATCGACTCAGCAGTGGGTGCTCACTGCCGTCTCACCTTCAGCGAGCAGCACAAGGCTTTTCATTTAACGGACACTCTCTCTTGCTCATTTTATTTGATTCATTAATTTAATTCCAATTATATTGTATTATACTATGTCATTTTGCTTTCTGATATCTTATTCAGTAAATCAGCTTTTCTCCTCAGATCATTACCACTGTTTTGTTTCTAGGCCCATCTCCCTTTTCCTTTTCCTCCTTCGCCTTTCCCAGGGTGTGGGTCCATGGGTCCCCTGCACCAATTGTCATGGAAATGGGCTGAACCAGCCTGTAAACCATTGACACCCTCTGAGAGAAAACAGGAATATAAAGTCCTCTGGGATATGTAGTTCTTCTCTTCTGAGAACCAGGAACCCAGAAATTCAGCAGTACATAGAACTGGAGCATTAACACTTTAACTCCCAGTGACTTACATGATGTTACGATGTGGAATATCAAAAACAAAACGTCATAAAAACATGACATCATCTTTGTGGCCCTGCACTAGACTCTTTCAAGGAGATCCCTGTCTCTTTTTTTACCAGGGAGCCCAGAACTGCACACAGTACTCCAGGTGAAGACTCATCATGGCAGAGTAGGGAGGATCCCTTCCCTTGACCTGCTGGCCACTCTTTTTTTAATGCACCCCAGGATGCCTTTGGCCTTCTTGGCCACCAGGGCACACTGCTGGCTCTTGGTCAACCTGTTGTCCACCAGGACACTCAGGTCCCTTTCCACAGACCTCCTCTCCCACAGGTCATCCCCCAACCTGTACCAGTGCATGTGGTTATTCCTCCCTAGGTGCAAGCCTCTACACTTGCTCTTGTTAAACCTCTGGATCCTTTCTGCCAAACTCTCCAGCCTGTCCAGGTCTCACTGAATGGCAGCACAGGCTCCTGACATGTCAGCCAGTGCTTCCAGCTTCTTGTCATCAGCAAACTTGATGAGGGTGGACTCTATCCCCTCATGAAGGTCATTGATTAAAATGTTGAAGAAGACTGGACCCAGCACCAATAACTGAGGAACACCACTAAGTACAGGCTTCCAACTGCACTCGGCTAATCACATTTCTCTGAGTTCTTCCAGTCAGCCACTTTTCAATCCATCTTACCATTCACTCATCTGTTCCACACTTCCTCAGCTTTGTTGTAAGGGCGCTGTGGGAGACAGTGTCAAATGCCTTTCTGAAATCAAGGTAGACTACATCCACTGCTTTATGCCCATCCACTAGCCAGTGATGACATCACAGAAGCCTACCAACCCCCTGATGAACCTATGTGGACTACCCCTGATAATCTTAAGATTGTCTAGAGTGAGGAAGTCAGCTCTGTGCCTCAGAACTGCCTTCATCGAGAAGGAAAAAAGGTAATTGCCATGATGATATGATGTGGAATACTGATAACAAAAATTGTAAAACCATGAGAATGACTCAATTCTGAGAAGGGCAGAGGGCCTCATATTTTAATTAGATCCTATGAGGAAAATGTGCTTCTTCCCTGGAGTCTGCATCAGTGACAATACCAGAAAACCCCCTGGACTGGTTCATCCTTCTGATTATTATTCTTTAGTAATAGTTCAGTCTAGGAGCAGTGAGGTTGCTGAGAGAAGCCTTAGGGCTATTAAAAGAGGATTAGGGTGGTGAGTGAATGGAGTAGGAGTAGAGGTGGCATTCCCCTCTATCCCTTGAGTGTAAGGGTGAGACATTGAGAGGATCAGGGAAAAATATCTGATAAGTACATGGCTGAGAAGCTGGTGCCACTGTAGGAATTCTGTTTTTTTAGACCATCAGGCAGTTTACTCAGCAGCTGCCCTGATGGCTGAAGATGGGTCTCACCTGTTTAAAAGAGGGAAACAGATTTTACCCTGGAGCTGGCAGGGCTTTATAAACTAGACATGAAGGGGGAAGGGTCTGAAAAGCTTTGTTTGATGAGCTGAACCTGGGGGAACAATGTCAAGGTTAGAGTTGAGGGCAGTGGCTAAACTGAAGAATGTCTACACTCCTGCACTCTGCATGCAGCATGGGCAGCAAGCAAGAGGAGCTGGAAACCATCCTGCGGAAGGTAAACTATAACTTAGTTGCCACTACTGAAGCATAGAGAGATCACTTCCACAACTGGAGGGCTACAATGAATGGCTATAAGCTCTTCAGAAGAGTTAGGCAAGGTAGGAGGGGCAGTGGCCCAGCTCCTTATGGAGGGTGTTTCACTGTCAAAGAGATTGAGACTAGGAATGATAAGGTCAAGTCCCAGTAGATAAGAATCAGAGGAAAGGCCATAAAAGCTGACATCCCAGGACTGGCCTGTTACAGTCCACCAAACCAGGATGAAGAGCTGTATGAGGCAGTTCTGTGAGCAGCTAGCAGAAGTCATATAATTGCCAGCCCTTCTTCTCATGGAGGATTTCAACTTCCCTTTTATATGCTGGAAATACAATGCAACCCAGAGTAAGCAGTCTAGGAGGTTCCTGGAGCGCAAGTATAAGTTCCTGCCACAGCTGGTAAGCAAGCCTAGTAGGGGAGAGGACGCACTAGACATGTTGTTCATGAACAGAGGAGGACTGTGGGAGATGTGGAGGTTAGGAGCTGTCCTGTGCAGAATGAACATTAAACGTTAGAGTTCTCAATCCTTGGTGAAGTCGGGGAGGATCAGCTGAACAGTTCCCTTGGACTTTCAGAGAGCACACTTTGAATTGTTGAGGACACTGATAAGGAGAGTCCCCCAGATTTTACTGTGGGGGATAGCCACAACCCAGTATTCAGAATTCCATATTTTAAATTCAAAAGGGACACTTTCAATGATGTATCATTGAAATTTTCATTTGTATATGAAATTTCTGCACTTAGAATGCTGTTGGCTAGTGAAGTGCGAAGTTGTGAAGTAAGTGTCCAGATTTTCAGAGACTGATTCTGTATACTCTCTGGAGTGAATGTCAGAATGATTATTGATGTTTATGGAAGCCCTTTAAAACAGAAGTGAATTCCACCTGACCACAGAAACTCAAATAAAAACAATATATTAATAATAATAGTAATAATGAAAAAAAAAGGAAGGAAAGGAAAAACAAAACAAAGAAAGAGCTCTGAGAACTTTATGAGAAATATGCTGTCTTCTTTTGGTGGTTTTATAAAGGGTGCATGTGAGAAAACATCTTTAAGACTCCTGCAATAGGTTCATTCTCTAACTTATCTAAATTTTGCCCTAGGAAATTTAATACTGGTGAATATAATCTGTCCTGTTATTTTTTCCTGGTGGGTCTAATTTTTGCACTTTCATCTAGCTTAAAAAACAAAATATAGTGTTTTACAATAACGTGGTATAATATATAATTACATATACTTCATTATTACTACAGAATTTAAATAATTTGAGATTATTTAAGCATGTCCTTTATGATGTAGGTTGTGATTTTGGATTCAAGACAATACACGTGGTCTCACAAGCTTGTTAATGTCTCTGTCATTCTACGAAAACTATCTGCAAACTAGGTTAGCACTATATGAAAAATTCTGTTTCTAGTACTGAAAGTTACTCTTCTCACTCTATGGTGGTTAACTGGCTCTCAATTTTTTAACACCTATAACATGAAGCAGCAGTGCCTTATACCATTGATGAGCAATCCTTCAGGGGCCCTCAAACTGACAAAAAAAAAATAAATTAGAAACTGCTCTTGCTATTGTTGCTGTTGTCAGTTTTTCCTCTTTGTGTTTTGTCAGTATCATGACATTTTGTCCTGTTTATCTGCTTGTCCTGTGCTTCCTGGTTATGCATATTTCAAAACAACTGTAGTTTTTTAAATTGGCCCTTTGAATACACTGTAAAAAATCCATCAATTGTTGAATAGGTACTGAGCAAATCCTTTGTAAAAAAAAAATTTCAAAACACTGATATAATGGCTTTTATTTTAATAAAAAAGGAGGATATCAGCAAGAGTTTTTGTTTGAGTTTGAAAAGCTTACCATGTAAGTCACGCTTAACTGCCCCGGTTAGTGATCAAAATTCAGAATCCTCAGTTTGGATTATGGATTGTTACACTAATGGCTGGACTATAAAAGCTATTGTTTCAAAGAGAGCTCTTATTTCATATGCATGTGTATTTCACATGCAGCAGTATGCTGTGTGCTTGATGTCCTGCTGTGGAGTGCTCTGTTAAGCTGCAAAAACTAAAACCATTATAGTGCTTGGACAACAGAATTTATTGACTCATCTTCTCAGGTACTGGTTGAAAAAAAGCTGGATGGTGCAACTACTTTACCATCTGTGGCAGCAAGAAGAAAATATATGGTTGATGGTCATGATCCTTACCAGCATACCTTGGTGTCTGATAACAGCTCACAAAAACTCACCTGCATATATTCCTTGAATTTTTGTAAAGGCAACAGGAAAAGCTAGCGAAAATAAGACTACCATGGAAAGTGATCTGATTTGCAAATGTTATTATGTGAACTAGGTATTGAAGAAATCATAGTAAGACCTATGTCTAAAAACATTATCAGTAGCAGAACCACTAGGATTTCTATTCCTGATGGACCTAGTCATATCAAAGTTCTGGTGAAGACTAGGAATGTAATAGCATCATGTATTTTTCTTCAGTGGAATTCATTCGGGTTCTATTCCTACAGTGTTTATCAAAACACCACTTTTCAGCAGCTCCTCTGTGGATAGCAGCATTCAATTTCAGTTCACAAAGTTAGTATGATACTGTTAGACTGTACCTCAGGCAGGAGGAGGAAAGGAAACAGGAACAACCAGGAAAAATCCATCATCCAGCCAAAAAAGAGTAATGACACATTACTCATCTTGCACTCCATGAGTATTTTCTTTGAAATCAAGATAGATTTTTATGTAATAACTTTCATGGACTTTGACAAGAAAATACTTGTGTATAATATCAAAACACATCATAGACTCAGCTACTCCATTTTAACAATTGAACTCTGGGGAAAAAATTCAGATGCTGACTCTTCTCTGTTAACCGATTCTATTTTTAAGTCATTCCTTGTTTTAGTATTTATATTATTATTTTTTATTTATTTTGTCTATTTGTTCATTTTCTCTATTTCTGTGAGGTAGAAATATTCATGAATGAACTAATTTGTGTGCTCATTTCCCAGTTTACCTGTTAAAAACAGATTCTGGACTGCAACCTCATATTCATCGGCCTCTGATTTTACCTAAGAAATTCCCTTTAATTTACAATTGCTACGGTTACTGCTCAATAACTTTTCAAGAGTGAGATGCAAGTGAGAAACAGAGATATTCATTGCTAATTCCTGGATACGGTATTTAAATTACTAAATAAAAACGATTTTTTTTTGCATTCTTCTTTTTTTTCTCCTCTTTTTCCCTTCCCTCCCCTTCCATTTTGATTTGTTTTTGTTTAGCTAAGCTGTTTACCTTTCCAGTGTAATACATGATAGTATGTTATCTAGAAATGTAGAGAAAAATCAGTTTAAATACTTGTAATAACGCTGCATATTCATGGGATCATTTCCCTAAATTTAAATGTCCATATTTGAGCTAATGGTTCAGATTCCCGAGAGAAAATTTGGAGAAAAAGACTTATTCATCTTACCTATTTTAGATGTCTGCCTTAGAATGAGGAAAATGCATTCTAGAGTTATCAATCATTCTCCTTTGACTGTAAAACAATGCAGGTCCTTAACCTAGAAGTAGGTGTCTGTAACACCTAAACTTCTAACACAGAAAAAAATCATACATCTGAAGTTCAAGGACTTGAATCCCACTCCATAATTCAGTTCTAGAAAGGTTCTTGCCAGCTCAGCTTAGGAAAGACACAGCTATTGTGTATAATATCTCTCCTTTAAGCTGAGTATCTCATCACTCATGTATTCTTGTTCTCTATCTGTGTAGGTAAAAAGCTTGAGCTTAAGGGTAATGTTTGTAATTCAGATATATAGCTGAACCTGTGCCAAGACTGAAAGGTAACGTAGGGTCATATTGGACATTTTAACATGGAACACTGTTAAACTGAGGTTAATATCACAAATGTCATCACACAAAACAATATGAATGTAATCTTTTCTTCTGACCTCTGGTATTTTATTCTGAACTGGACAATAATATCTAAACTGGAGAAAATGTCACTGAGTAGATAAATTAAAATCTTTTTGAAACAAACTACATCACAGAACAAGATGATTAGGATTAGATGTGTGAATTCCTAGCCTGATAATTTTATGAGATCCAAAACTGGAAAGTTGTCCTTCATACTGTCACTTGTTAGAATGAACAGATAAGTATTAGACTGCAAATATTCTTTAAGTCAGTTTGATTGGATCCAGTCACAGAAGACTGAAAGAAAACTGAAATTTGAAGGAATCACAGAAAGACCCACAATTAATGTTCTACTCTGAAACTGTCAAGTGACTTTTCATAGGAAAAAATTCTGTATTTTTTGAAAAAGTAACAACAGACTTTATTTGGGAAACTACTTAGGATTATGACAGTAAATTTCCAAATTAAGGAAGAGTACAAACAGACACTGAGGAAGAGAAATTTCTATGTAATGATTTAAGCTAGTAGTTCCTAAAGTTACTTGCTTTGATATACAATATGATGTTGCTAACTACAGTCTTTTCATATATCATAGATTACTTCTTTAATATGATGGACTGTAAATTGCAATCCATATACACACGTTCAAGCTGTTTTCAAGATGCCGATTTTTAGCAGAGAGTTGGAGCATTGTTTCTAGAAATGAATGTGCAAATGAAATAAATATATTGATGCCTTTTCTTCAGTTTAACAAGTAGCTCTGGTAGGAGTTACTGTTATTTACTTATTTATTGTAAATTTGGAAATATTCATTATGATTAAAGGTCATCTCACTTAAATTTATGACTTTGATGAATCTATAGACAAGACTCCTTCTCAGTTACCAGAGTGAAATTGAAAGAAGAGGAGTGAGAACAGATTGACAAGTAACTTGATGCCCCTGAAAGATGTCTTCTCTAATGGCAAGAATCATGTTCAGACCCTTCAGGGAGAGCAGATTGCATAATTCCAAAAGAATTATAGTACTTAACTAATATGAGTATCCTTCATGTTGGTGTGTTTTGATAGGGTCAGCGTAGGGCAGTAATACCACTGCAGGTAGAGCAAAAGTTTGCAGAATATGCTAGAAATGGCTGGACAGTTCTTGTTGCCTCAGTTCGTTGCTTGAGATTGCTGGCATGTTCAGATAAGCACCTGAGGACTGGAACTCTCAAGCAGTATTTCACATTTTAATTTGACTTCAAGTCATAGAATTACTATGACTTCATTACAAATGAAAGCTGAGATTTTTGATGCCATCATTTCTCCAGGACTGGAGATAAGTCATGCCTTTTTTTATGTGTCAGAAAAAGGTAAAAAGTGACAAAATCCATATAATAAAAGGTAGAATGTCTTTCTTCTGATTCAGTAATAAACATTTCATAGTGTTACAGGATAGATTACTAGAATATGAGTTAGATTTTGATTCAGATTCTCTCCTAAAAAAAGAAGCTGTCTTGAATTTGGATCTAATTTTCTGCATACTGTACTTAAAAATCTTTTCCCTCATTCACTCTCTTCCTGCTGGTAAACTGTAGCTGCAAGGTGCAATAGTGTAAATGTAAAAGAAGACACCCTCAGTTGAGAATACCTTGGTGTTTCACTTGCTGTCTTCAGGTATACAAGACTTAGTTTCTTCTTTCTGACCTCGATGTGGTTGAACAATGCTGACAGGTCTAAACTGCCATAGATTCTCAAGAATTGGACATAATTTATCTATCATAGAGCTTCATTAAAAAAAAAAAGAAAAAGAAATCATATCTGAAAACTACAACACTAGAGTTGCTGTTAGTATTTCATACATTTTTATATACAAGGAATTGTTTCAGTACTCCAGAAAATTTATTCCAGAAGTTGATAGGTCATCTGAATAACCTCATTTAGGCTGCAGGCCCACTTTACAAGCAAAGGAACTTATATGTGGAATGGAAATCAGAGTTTTGACTCTTTTGATTATGCCATTTCTATGCTTTAGTACCATTCTTCCATTTCCAAAACCATCTTCTAATGTCATATTAATACATAAAATCAGTCTGTAGTCAAATCCTGAAACTGATTGATCTCACTAATACTAGATGACTACCTTCAAATACTGCAGCTGAATTTGAAGCATCTGTCTCTCTCATTTTTTAGCAAAAGGAGCTTGAAAGTCCAACAGACCAATTTTTTGAAGTGCTAACTTTGTGTGAGATGAGTTACAAACTCGTTCAAATTTAGGAACGTAAAATAGCAATTAGTGCTCATGATTTGAATAGCATACTTAACACAAGAAATTTTGGGAAAGTTGTCAACAATAAGCAGATATTATCTGAAATAATATAAAGTCTGACTGCCATTCTGTGGAGGACAACAGTATATGGTTTCATAATTGTTTACACATTTGAAATATTATCATCCTAAAAAATCTAATTCCTTTTCATGTTAATGTTTTATTCAGCTTTCATTGAATTATTATTATATCAGAGAATTTCTTGCATCAAAGCTAATATCAATATGTTGAAAACTTAGAAGTAATAAATTTACAATTGATAAATGTTTTATGCTATACACTATAGTTGACAAATGTCTAGTTGCTATTTCTAGTCAATAATAGTAGTGTTTTACTGATACCCTTACAGTGCTTAGCTGAAAACAGATTAAGCAAGAACTCAGTGACAGCTAAGAAAAAACAAGAAGATTGATTAAAGACTTGCACAAGAGAAGTTGAATTGAATTTATTATTTTTATTTTAATTACTTAGACTCTTCTTCAGTTGAATTTTGCCTCAAACTGAATCCTGTAATCTTTTTGGAAAAGAGCTTAAAAATAAGTATTGAGTTAACATAGTGATGTTGCTGATGAATTAATTGTAGAAAATTGCAGATTATTAAGACCTGAGCTGGTGGATAAGACATTGAGTAGATAGTTTGATGCACTTGTTATTTTCTTGCTTGCCAAAAGCACCTCAGCTCCAGTAATGTAAATCATCAGAGCTGCTGAGGTCAGCATTGCACTCAAACCACAGTTTTGACCATTTCACTTCTATTGTTTCCAGATTTGGATAACAAGGTTATTCTAAAGTTAGCCTGTTTTCTTTTCTTTTCTTGCATAAATATACAGAAATGGCACACACACACACACACACGAGAACAAACAAACAAACAAACAAAAACAAAACAAACAAACAAAATGTGGCCTCTCTGCATACCTCTTTTCTACCAGACTTTAAAAGAAGGCCTACAACTCACACTCAAAATAGCATTTCCTGATTTTTCTCTCTCTGTTCTTGTGATATCTGAAATTAATTAACTGACAAACATGCCACAGTTTCAAAAATCTTGTCGGAACCCTCTTGAAGTTTATATTGCACATTGAGCTTTTGGGCAATGTGAAATTATTGCACAAGAGTCAATTTGACTGTTATTAGTACAGTACTTAGTGCTTGAAAACCACACTTGTAAGGCCCCATGTGGCTTTACACTCTAGTGGACTCATAGTTAGAGAAATATAATCATATTAAGCATGGAGTGGGACGGGAGTGGGGAGATGAGGAAGCAGTGCAGAACTCAAGCAGTCATTTGGCAGAAATGAACTCAAACTCTGAAACAAAACCAAAATATATTCTCACATTTTCTGAATTAGAAATAAATAAATGAAACAGTAGAATAAAGAAAATAAAATATTTGACTGAAATTAAGTTATTTAATATTTCTGAAAATGTCACAACCATAGTTTCTTGGCATTCTCTTTTCTGTAGATTTTAAACCTCTGTAACTTGCTAGATTTATTAATACCTATATGTAAACATACATATTTATATAGCACGCACAAATTAAAATGAACGATACCCTCGCACCACCAAATCGTGTCACAGAAGTTTCACAGATGTGAATCTCTCCTCCTCAAGTGCCTATCCCATACATTCTCCATCTTCCCTTTGCTTAAATGCTGCAAGCTCACTACAGAATACATCTTTATTGTCTCTCCATGCTGACTTCTGCATTCATCTGTTCTACACCACTTCTAGCTTCTTGAATTGATTTACTTTATGCTTTAAAACTAACCAGTATTTTTATTTATTCTCTATGATTGAAAACATTTCTCTGAAACTGGTTTCTCATTTAATACTCTTGCTTGTCATACTTTCATGACACTAAAAAATTGAATGAAATGTGAGCTTTAAACAGTGCAGTCATTGTAAGTGTCTCTTGTCAGCTACACTAGTTTCCATTCCCATCAGCTCGGCGATTCCACTTTTTCCTTGATTTATGAGCCTTGCCATTTCCTTACCTATATTTTCTGAGTAAAAGCAGAATTCCTTTGTTCCAGTAAGATGTACTTGCTTTTCTGATTTACTTCTTAAATTATTTTTTTTCACTTTTCATCTGACTGATGAAAGGACTTCTTGTTCTTCCTGTCTCAGATTTTTACTGCATACAAATATGGTTATTCAAAAAGCCAATAGAAGAATACTGTATTTCTGAATCAATCCTTATGTTCAATACAGAGATTGTCATAAGCCTATGATCTTACGTAGTTCAAACTACCACTTATTTGAGTATTCCTGAATGTCACTTTTTTGCATTATGCTGTGTCACTGACTCTGCTTGGCTTTGTGACCCACAAACCCATACCCTGGAAAAAGGAAGGTAGAAGGGTCAAGGTAAGGAGATGGGCCTGGATGAAGGATAACAGCAGCAATAACCTTAATGTACTAAATATAGTAGTGGAATGTGAGATATCACAGTATAATACAACATGATTGGAATTGAAGCTAATAAATCAAATAATTAATAGGTTCCAAAACCAAAGTCCTAACTCTAATGTTGTTGGGAAGATTACCAGGCAGAAAAGAGAAAAGAGGGCAGTCTCGTGACACCCAGTCAGTTTTATTTTTCTCTCCAAATGGAAAACAAAAACTATATGATATTCTGATGTGAAATATCAATGAAAAACCATTAAATAATGACATGCTGTTTGATCAATTGAGGAATCAAATCAATTCCTTTCTTTTTTTTTTTAATTTACTGTATTGTGAGTGTTTTGACTTTTTGTTCTCCTTTGTACAGGAAATGTTGTTGCAATCTGCTACATTACTAATGAACTATATGAATAGTAAAATCATGGGTGTCCTATGGACAGGAGACTAGTACTTGAAATGTAGATCAAAGAACATAAACTAAAAAGAAAAAATTACCTTTTCAGATATTTTATAAAGGAGAGCTGACTTATTAGTTTAAAAGTATCTGTTTTACAGAATAATTTCTTTTTACCATGCAGTAGCACAGAAGTAATGCCATCCAGCAGAGGGCTGATGTTAAATAGCTGTATTTTTTGTTAATATTTTTTAAAATATTACAATACGTGATTTACATGAAAAAAGGCTAGATATCATTGGTTATCCTTACTTCAGGTATAAAGGGGAAGACTGGGAATTGACATGGTTACTGTGTTTTCAAGCAAGCCACTGATCATTGATTATATTAAGATTGTGTAGTGCCTCAGTTAATTGCATTCCTGTAGCTTCTCTAAAAAGGAAAGGAATCCTCTTACTACTCACCTTTCAGTGTTAAGACCAGTGGGCAAACTTCAGCAGCATACTCTTTCTATGGTCCTCTATGTAACTTTATTTTTAAATAAGTTCCAGTAAGATTTAGGGTATTCGAACATAACTTTTATTGATACACAATTTCAGTTTTTGATATCTTTTACTAGGCGTGTCTGCTGTCAGAAATGTGTTGCATTTTACTACTTTTTTATTGAAGAGCGCTGCATTTGTTCACATTGTTCTGTCTACACAGATTGGGTGCCCGACCTTCTGGCTTGGCTGGACCAGACAGCTTGAAGAATTGTCTTTGATTTCATATAAAATGTATAACATAGTTAATTTATAACAGCAAGAAATCTTGTATTTCTATATTTTTATGTATTTATATACATACATACATATATATATATGTTGTTCATTGTTGTTGTTGTTAAGAACGAGCAACAAAAATGCAAAGGTAGTGGAATATTTGGATATATGACCCTGTGAAACTAACATATCTGTTTGGCTCAGTTAAAGTGGTTTCAATTCCTAGTAAGTTCTCAAGGTATTTGTCTGACAGTTTTAATGAAATTTTACTCCTCCTTTAGATCATCCCTGAAAGTAATTGTTCAAAAATCTACATAACTGCCTAAAAACAATGAGGTGAATAAGGAGTGATTGTGAAGTGAGGGACATTGTTCCCTGACAGGAGAGAGCTTATTAAAGTCTATTAAAGAGACATGATAAAATTTTGAGTTAAATATCTGATTGCAACTCTACACATACATTTTTAATATTTTCAGATAATGTATTTACTGCAACTGAAAATGGAGTAACAAACAAAAAACAACACCAAAACTGATTTTTTCAGGAACCTTGAAATCTATTTTCAAATTATTTTATCTAAAGAGATAGCAAATATACATACATTTCGTTATTGACAGGACTGAATTTAGCCAGCGTATCAAAATGTATACAATTATTTGCCATGACTTGAGCTTGCCATAACTCAAGTTTAATTTTAAGCACTATTATGATTTGACACAGATACGCAGATCTTCACTGTGAAGATTTACATTTAAATGAGTAGCTAAATTGACCCAAAGTGTTAAATCTATGAACGATTTCAATCTTCATTTTCTGGCACAAATTTTCCTTTTGATTCCATAAATGACTTGATTTCATTTTGCAAATTATAAAATATTCTTAGCATTTTACCCTGACTAAGCCACCTTCCTTCAGAAAATAAAAGTTGTCTTCATGATCAGCAACCATACTTTTGAAGAACTCCCAGAACTGGCAATGGTTCAATCGCTCAGATGCTAAGAAATTCACTGCTTTGATGATGACTTACAAGACATTATCAATTTTTAAAGCTTTTGCAGAAAGATTTTCTTGATACATATTCCATCAAACAAAATTTGCTAGTGGCAATTGCAACATCTTCTATTAGTTTTATGAGTTTATCTTCTTCCACTGTGACCAGGATGCCATCAGTAGCTACACCAGGTATGCTGGTGAAGGTTAAAGAAAATCTCTTTAATGTAAATTTTTCCACCTCATACATATCAAAGGCATCAGTTTGTATCTTTTCATGGCACCAAAGAAGACATTTCTTCAGTGACATTATATTCATTATCAATACCTCTAACAAAAACTGTAAGTTGAATCTTCAACAACAGTACATTCATGTCTCACCAAAGCAAAAAGTTCAAAATTAGAAGATTTAGTTTTCATACTTCTTTTGATAGATTTTCATATTACTTTAGTTTGCCTGGTTATAGACCCATGAAACTAATTAATTTTACAAAAATCCATTTGTGTATCTGAGCAAATAATATCTGTTTGCATTGCATACATTGCTAAATAAACTCACCACTAGTAAATGGTTTTGAGTTTTTTTGCAAACATATTTGCTATCAAATAACCAGATTTTATAATAGAATCCATCTGACTTGTAACATTTTAAAAAAATTGTTTGAGATGACAAACTTTTTTCAGTTCCAATATTTTGTCTGTATGAAGCATTTCATACTCATCAATCTTGGCAGCATGTTTTAGCTTATAATGTCAAGTTGCAATCTTTGAAAACTGACATGCTTTTCTTTCAAACTAAGCAACATGCGATATAGTTGTACCTATAGAAATAGTACTGGTCTGTCCATTTTTCATTGAACACTCTTTCATAATACACTATTTCTCTTTATAGGACTGGACTGGACTGTTTGGTGGGGAAGGGCTACCACTGTGATTATACAACAGCAGGGAGCAGGACAATTTACAAATTGTCCCAGTGTGCATGTAGCCTGTGGGCTGAGAGTTGGTCATGACAGATCTATGCATAATTTCATCAATGTCAACAGAAATCTTTGTATGCATTACTCAATATAAGACAAACAGAATCTATCCTATCAGCTAAAAATCCAAGAGAGTCTGGGATTTATCTGTAGAATTATGTAATATGTGGATATCTCTGATATTGCAGAAAGGACAGAGACATTTCATAGTAAATATTTCAAACAGTTTGCATACAAAGTCCTGTTTTAATTCCCCTATAATTTAGGCTTGTAAGATTGGTCTGGCTTGAAAATTACCAAGTGTATTTCAGATGTAAACTGCTGTATGAAAATTAGGCAAGAAACAGAGGTTATCTAAATTTGCATAGTAATGAATAGTTCTTTATCAAGATATGTCAAATCAGTTGGAAGGGAGTAATGAGATTTCATGGGAATTAACTGCTGACATTCTCCTTTATTTTAAAACAATCTTGATAGCAGTAGATCATTGTTCAATTTGAAACAAGATTATTTAAAGTCTGAAAGCAGAAACACATTGCATAAAACAATCTGAAGTCAAAATAGCAATATCAAAATAATATCTGTGACCGAGTATAAGAGACAAGGCACTGGACAATAAGTTACATAACTAAGCTTGAAATGAATTATGTTATACAGGAAACGCATTGCCCAGGTACAACACAGCAAAGCAAACTCCTGCCTTCTCTGTGTACAAAGCCAAGGATAAAATGATTCTTTTTGTTGTTGTAAGTTTTTGTTTGTTTGTTTGCTTGTTTCCATGAGACCCCACTAGAAGTGTTAACAATTTAGTTTTGGATTACCAAAGTAATAGCAACAGACTATTCCAAAAGAGAAGGAAAAGTAGTGGATTTGTTACCTGATTTTGATAATACTTTGGTCTAGTTTAACTTTAGGCCAAAATCTCAAACTGTTTCAGGGGTGTCTCAGTAGACTTTTTGTTCTTCTTTAAGTGCTCATGTGGCAATGATCTTCTGCTACTCTTGCAGCACTATGTTTTATTGTATTAAAACAGAGACACCTTTCAGCTGAGGTTTAGTTGATAGGTTGGATCCTTCATTTTTTTGTTCTGTGCCATCTAGACCTATCTCATGTATTTAGATCACAAAATTAGAGAATCATTGGGGTTGGAAAGAGATCATCTAGTCCAAACTTCCCAACAAAGCAGATTCTGTAGAGCTGGTTACACAAGAAAAGAATACACAAGAATACACAAGAAAGTGCTCTGTTAAAGTTGAAATAAAGAAGTTTTTCCTTGCAATCATTTACAACTTAATATGTACAAGTTAGTGCCCATTGCCCCTTGTTCTGTTGCTGAGTACCAGTGAAAATATCCTGATCCCATCCATTTGACTCCTGCTAATTAGGAATTCATAATTATTTACAAGACCACCTCTCAGTCTTCCTTTCTCCAGGTTGAATAGTTTCTGGTCTCTCCCCTGTTCCTCACAGGAGAGATAGTTCTACCCCCTAATCATCTTTATGGCTTTCCACTGGACTTTCTCTTGAGGATACTTACTTGTTTGACTGAAATCAAGGAGCTTAGAACTGGACACAGTAATCCAAATGTCGCCTCACAGGGCAGAGTGGAGGGGTGGAATCGCACCACTCAGTGTGCAGGCCACACTATTTCTCATGCACAGCAGGATACCACCTACATTCTTGCCCTCAAGGGCACACTGCTGGCTCATGGTCAACCTGTTGTCCACCCATGTCCCTCTCTACAGAATTTTGTTGTTGGCTTACTTGTTTTTTTAATAAAAATACTGGATTGTACAGCACAACAAAGTATGAAATCAGTGATCATATGAAAGGTGTGTTATGAGTCCCTTTGTGGCCTTAACTGAAATATAATAAATCCTATACAAAATCACACCTTTTCTGATGTCTCAGAATTTCAAATACAAGATTTTAGCTACTATGAAACACAGATACACCAGAATTCACAAAACCTCAAGGCAATTTTGTATGCTTATAATGTTTGCCACAGAGTCAATATGTTCAGTAACATAAACGAGGGATAAAAGACAAAAAAAATTTGGAAAGAATCATAGGGACTTGAACTCATTATTTTTTGGTGTTCAGTTTGTGGCAATAATATGCTGTTAGAATTTCTAAGTAATGTGGTTCTACCAGGACCCACACTATAAGTAGCTGGTGGGGACAGGGACTCTTTGTAGTGACTTTACGTATCAATTAAGTGGATACCTTAAGCATGTACCTTCATTAAGCCATGTTTTTTCACTGATTTATAACCACTGGTGGGAGACAGTAGATAGACAGAGAATTGATGGTCCGATTTTCTGTCTCATCTCTTGTGCCATAAAAATCTTAAATCTTCTGAAAGCACTGAAAAAAGAATGAAGGTTCGTTCGGCAAAATTATAGGAAAATAAGAGTCCTGATTTTCACTGCTGGCAAAAGGATTCTATATTGCCACCTTGCTTATCATTTTTCAGCCATTTGTCAAAAAATAAAAAATAAAAATAAAAACCAAACAAACTCACTTTAGCTTTGAAATATTGCTATGGAATTTCAGTGTTTAGAAAAAGTCATAAACTTTTCCTTTATGTCAGTCTAGCATAAAGAGTGACTTTCTAAGCTGCCATGTGGGAGCTGCTATTCTGGTTGATCTGGAACCACAGGCCCCTGTTGGGCGCTACATTTCCTTTCTTAATAGTGCATCAGGGAAACACTGTAGTCCTTGCAATTTATTTCACTAACTCACCTGTCATTATACACTAGAGTATTCACATAGATTAAAAAAAAAGTCTAGTAAACTGTGTGAATTGTTTAGTGTCATGTAGAAGAGCATGCTTGAGGATTTTCAGGCTACGGCCTTCACTCTGAACACTCTAACATTTGATGTAGAACTTGATATGTGTTATCTTTGGGCTGTCCTCAGAATGGTTTAACAAAAGATGAACAGACAGAAATCACTTCACTTATGTTAATATAATTTCATTTATCTGAAGTCATTACAGATGTGAATAAATGGGATTCTGGGCTACTGAAGCAACTTTGTGTAAGCTGCATTACTTGGCATTTAATAGGTTTAAACTCTGAAATTAAATAGGTTCTGCAAACTTAACAAGGCTCTGGAAAAGACCAGGAGAGTTTAAATGCTTGAATACATGTAATAAAAATCAAATTTGCCTCCCTCCTTCAGATAAGCCCTAAGACACAGTTGTTTCTGCTTAATATGTTGAACGTTAGCCAGACCAATATTTTAATGATAAAAGCACACACTAGTCTTTGATCTATTGCACTCACGAAAAGACTGTGTAGTCCAGACAGGACACTTGAAAAGCATTACACTTAATGATTAAACAGTGCATGCAAACTCAATATAAACAAAATTACAAATTAATATATACTAAAGTGATAAATGCACATCTCTAAAGTGATAGTACATGCAGCACACAGTCACATACTAGACTATTTTAGCTGTTTCTGCAATAAAATCTTATTTCTTTTTCTTTATTTTACATCTTTTTCTTTCTTTGTTCCTTCCTTCCTTTCTTACCTCTTTCTATCATACGCACAGATTTCCAAATTTTTTTAATGATCATTATCTCAGTAAGCAATATGTCTAGAAAGAAAAACTGGTATCTCAGTCCTTACTCAGCTATCAAGTTTTACCTGAATGTTGACCCAAATTTATTTATGTTTAAATATTTAAAATATTTATATTTATGTTTAAAGCAAGACCAGCTGCATTATTTGTTTGCATCTGTGCTTTGTACTTGTTTATTTGAACTGGCCAAGAACCTGGAATGAAACTTTCACATTTGTATGGCCAACTCAACCACAAGTCAGAGGTGACAGACAGATCTATCCACTAAAGAAACAAAAAAAAAACAAAAAAAAAAACAACCCTTAAAACAAAACAGAGGTAAATTTTATTATTAAAAAACTGCTTAACCAGAGCAGCAGATTCTTTTCCCTCTCATTTCAATTATCTCAAACAGGTTGAGAATCAATTAATTAAGAAGCAGCTCCTGGGAAAAGTAACTTGTCTAAGCCTGTTCAGTTCAATTCAAACTGAACACTTATTCACTTCAGGGAGTTTTCACAGACTGAATACAAGTTTGATTAAAAAGTCAGTGCAATATAGTACAAATACACACTAAAATTTACCTCCATATTCATTTAGTAATATACCATTACACCAGGCAGCACATCTTCCACAGAATACTTGAGCTTAGAGTATATCTGTTCCAATTATTCTTGTTCAAAGAAGCAGAGTCAACAAATGCAGTTCCTCTTGGCCTTTCAGTGGTGACTGGAAGTTAAATCACATGGGATATGTTTATCCGTTAACCAATTATCTCTGTCCACACCTAAAAAGTGTTATTACTGATGCCAGAAAAACATGTAGTATTTAATGAGGTATATTTACAATGCTCTGTTATAGACCTTTTTCACATTGTGGAAGAGTATAGGAGATTCTACATGGATCAGTATCCCTTTGTATGTGCATACTCAATGTAAACTAGTTTCAACTTAATGAACTTTTCAAGTGCTGGAGAATGAGGTTAAACTTTAATTTTTTAACTTCCTTACTAAAGAAAAATGTACTCTCTGTAGCAAAAAAATCTCTCAATTATTTCAGTAATTATATCTTTTTTCTTCAGTAGCAAGTAGATAGGATGTCATTTTCTATTCACAAGGCTTAATGTCTACTACATAGTGAAAATGTTTCTTACACAAACAGTCTTGATTATACTCCGAAAGACAGTTGGGTAATGAAAGTAAGATGCTAAACCTGCTTAATATGTTTTCTAAGAAAATATGTTAATATGTTTTTTAAGAAAAATGCAGAATGACATTTCTGTTTTGCATTATAGATATAACATAAATATGTATTTAATTAAATTTTAATTACATATATATGTGTGCGTAATATACGTAATGTATATTATTATGCACAACCTTTCCTAACCTTCAGAAAATAACTATCTCAAAATATTTAAAAGCCAGATGAAAACATGTGCAAAATGAGACAAGATGCAAAGAGAAGGAGGTATGCTACCGGCACAGTATCATAAAGGAACAGAAGACTGAGTAAAGCAAAAGTGGGCACCAGAACGACACTGACCCTGTGACTGAAAAGTGAGAAATGGGAGAAAAAGTAAGCTAGCAAAACAAAACAAAAAAAGGTTTTCTTTTCATTCAGTACAGAACTATTCAGCTCAGTGTTTTCCTGCAAGTCATTGATTACCTGTTTGAGCTAAACAGTACACTGAGCTTGTGAGAGTGAGAGAAACCAATATACACAGAAGGAGAAAGATAAAAATTTTGCCACTGATACTAAAAGCATTGGGAAAAAATAATCTAATATTGCCTATTCAAGGCTAAGGTATGGATATAAGATACTTATGAGGAAAAACAATTACAGAAAATAATAATGATAATAAAGAAATAGAATGAAAGGCAAAAATAAGTTGGAGAAAATGATAGGGAAAAGATCAATGATACTTTATGTATATAATCAAAGGCAGCATTTTAGAGAACAAAGAATAAAAGGATGGTGATAGTTTAAGAAATAATTAATATAACATAGGAAAATGTTAGGGTGGATTCATATGGAACCAACCAAACAAACACAAAACAGGCAAAGTATGTAAGTTAGAATGAAGTAAGAAACAGGAATGGGTAGATATTAGGTGGAAAGATGGCAGGGGAGTCTTTCTGTTATTTTGTTATTTGCAGAGGAAAAAGCAGTTCATGTTTTGTCCAAATATTTGTTGAGCTTTTTTAGGTTTTGGACAAGATTCAGTGTAGCGTAATAGGATATACATGTTTTTATGATCTCATCCCATCTATGAGTATACTCTTAAGATGTTTTCTGTAACAGTGATTAGCATATATTCAGAAATGTTATGCTTGCTAACTGCATCTAAAAGTGCTGGTAAATTGTTACACCATTATTACTGATATAATTATTTTTCAAATAAGATATTAAGATTATAGAAGACTACCTGGTAAAACAGTGCTTCATCCACCACTACAAAGTCAAACTGAATATCAGTATTTACTTCTAGTAGTCTATTTTTTCAGATGTTAGTGTAAAAGAGTTTATATATTCTTCTAATTCCAGATGTTCAGCTTCATGTGTGTGAAATATCACAATATATCAAAAAGATTAATTTGCTTCCGGCAGTTAGATAATAGATGGGTATAAGTTATCTGAGTATGAAATTGTGGAGAATATTATAAGACAAATTCATGATATTTTCTTAAAACATAACAAAACCTGCAAGTGAAACTTTCTTAATTTCAATTTGAAGCAAAATCTCAATAAATTAGAATAACAGAATCATAGTACCACTCAGGTTGGAAAAGACCTTAAAGATCATTGAGTCCAACCACAACCTAACCATACTAATCTCACTCTAACAGCCCTCCACTAAATCATGGCCCTGAGCACCACATCCAAATGTTTTTTAAACATATCCAGAGATGGTGACTCAACTACCTCCCTGGGGAGTCTATTCCAGTTCTTAACAACCTTTTATGTGTAAAGTGTTTCCTGATATCCAGCCTAAACACCCTGCAACTTAAGGCCATTTCTCCTTGTCCTATCACCTGTCAACAGTGAGAAGAGACCAACCTCACTCTTGCTGTAAGCACCTTCCAGGTACTGGAAGAGAGCAATAATGTCTCCCATCAGTCTCCTCATTCCCAGACTAAACAGCCCCAGTTCCTTCAGTGTCTACTCATAGGGCATATTCTGGGTTTGTTGCGAGCAAAATACAGGACCTGACACTTGGCCCTGCTGAAGTTCATACAGTTAACCTTAGCCCATTGATCCAGTCTATCTAGATCCCTCTGTAGTGCCCTTCTCCCTTCAGGCAGATTAGCACTCCCTCCCAGCTTTTTGTCATCTGCAAACTTACTAAATTACAAGTACTCTGGCTTGGTTCTAGTAATATATCTGAAGGAGGAATTTGTAGAATCACAATTTAGTAAGAAGATGGTTCAGAAGTGGATTAATGCTCATCATCCATAATCTAGACAGGTTTTATCTTTCAAGACGAAAAAAAAAATGCAGTTTGAACCAACCCTGACAAGATCGTAAAAGTTCTGGGCCCTCTTTTGCTTAACAAACATGTATGGGGATGTGTTTCCATGAACATATACATATTTATATATGAGTATTAGATAAATGGTTTCTGTGTGCTTTTTACACCACAAAATGCTGCTACATATTTTACATTATTTTTTCTGGCCCTAGAAATTTCAATCTCAGCTGTGTAACATATGAGCCTGAAACAATAGTCTGCATTGAGATTAGCCTTAAATTATTAGGACTTAAATATTCAGCACATTCTTGCGGTTAGAAAACACAGTAAAAAACAGAGAATTAGAAACTTAAATGCTGAAACTAGTCAGATACATTCCTGTTATTTCAGCTCAAGTGCAAACCAGGACGGTGAGAATTCTGTCTACTGTAACAAAGGCCACCATTCTGAAGACTGAGTTGTTTTCTGTTTTCCTGGACTGTAAGTGCATTTTTCAAGTGAATATAGCCCATTTCAATATGAACAAAAACATTTCATCTAATCCACAGTCACGTCACCCTGGACTGTGGACAAGTGCATTTCTGTAAACAAAAGCGTCTTGCCTGAAAATAAGTACAGATACTGGAGGAAGCTCTCATTTATTTTCCACTCATAAATGGATACCTCCTTATATTATGTATGCATCCTCCAGAGGTGACTTCTCTGTATTACTCATTTACTTTTTCAGGATAGATTTGCAGTAGAAGTAGAGGTGAAATAAATACAGAATAATGATGAGATACCTGCTATTAAATAGCAAATTCCAGTTGTTTCTATTACTGTTGTACATGACAGTTTTGTTGCACATTTGTTTCACAGCTTGTCCACCATCTTATCAATCAGGAATAAATAGGGAAAATACGTCAAAGTGAAGAAGGGCAAATAGAGGGTAGCTCATCTTTAAAGCACCTCAGTTTTTCCAAAAGCACAGTTTTTGTCTGAACAGTATGAAGAAGCTCTAAATAAGCTGTGTACTGTTATGATTTGAAGCAGTGAAGAAAATAATAATAATAATAATAATAATAATAATAATAATAATAATAATAATAATAATAATAATAATAATAATAATAATAATAATAATAATAATAATAATTTCCAAGAACTTTTATTTTACTGACCAAAATAAATGATAATTCCTTTTGGGATCAACACAAGAATTAGACAAAAGCTGACCCTATCAGAATGGACTTCCTTAAAGGAAAATTAGAAAGGCATGGGATAGAAAAAACGTTCCAGACCTATTTATGAGAAAAAACAATAGTCTCCAAAATGGAATACACACACTTTGCTGTGGAAGTCAGAAATTACAGAGTTCCATCTCAAGAGTAAATTATTATATATAGGGGAAAAGAATCCACTTGAATGCAGCACTATGCTGTTTAAAAATAATTTTAGTCAATTAGACAATGTCTAAGATATACTGGAGAGTTTCAATTGAATTTTAGGTTACTTAACTCTTAAAAACTATTTCTTATATTAACTTCATTATATAGATGCAATTTTCAAAAACACGTGAATAAATTTTTCTCCATCCTGACACCTTAGTTTCAATCATACAGAAATCAATTCATCCACATTTGGAACATTTTGTTAGTCTTTTTGAAAAAACATTGAAGGAGAGACAAGATGTGTAATGCTTTTTTATTTATTTATTTATTTATTTCAGTCAGAAATTGATTATAAAAAACACTGGTGAAAGAAAGTGGATTCTTAAAAAAAGAAATAATAATGAAAAAGAGATGGAAAGAAAACTAAAATAATTCAGTTTTGCAATCTAAGATAATCTGGGAATCTGGGTATCCTCTTGTAATGTCAGTGAGACAGACATGGAACTATGCAGATAAGTTCATTTTATGAATTTACAAATCACTGAAGGATTGTTTTTTTCCCATAAGTGAAGATGAAAAACAGTACAATGCAACAATGAAAAACAATAGAGGAGAGGGTCACATGAGATGTGATTTGCAGTGCCTTATAGGTACGGCCTGATTTCTGATTTGCATTTCCCTTTTCCTTATTCCACAAGAAAACAATGTATTAGTCACTGAATAAATCAGTGAAGAAAAATACAGTTAAGAGATGATCTAACTCACAACCTTATTCAATTAATTATTCTGGAGTGCAGTATTGCTTTAAGGTCTGAAATTGAACAGTATCTTAGTACAAATTAAAACAAAGCAATAGACTAGAGTAATTGCTTATTAAATTTTCAGGCCCCTCTGACAATAACAAGTTTAAATTGATTGCTTGGAATGTTTAAAGTAGATTATACTAGATGCTCAACAGAACTATTCTAGCACAGCTTATAACTGTCTCTTCTAGAATGTTTTATGTACTTCAGCAACTTACTACCTTCTGTGAGTTTAATGGAATTTCATAAGGCTGACTGACGTGGATCAGATGGAAGTATTGAGTGGTAAGAATAACTAGGGGTGAGTTGTGCCATCCCTTGTTTCAGCCCATTTCTTGGGTGGAGGAGACTGACTTCTTGCCAGGCACACACGTATTTCAACATTTTCAAATGACAGAAGGCAGTACTCCTGCAAAAGCCCCCTGCATCCTCACTTGGGCAAATGACCTGTGTCTGTTTGCCTGGGTGGAAACCCCAGGTTTGCTCATGTTCTGACAAACCGTCAATGTAATTTAATTTTAGTATGGCAAGATCCAAGAATTCAACACCAGAACTCAGACAAAAAAACATCCTTGAACATATTTTAACATTTTCATACAAGGCTTGTGGAAGATAAAGATAAGTCTGAAGGATGTTTTTGTTTGTTTGTTAGTTTGTTTTCAAATCACATGGAAGAAGAAAAGGGAAAGGTGAACAAAAAATGACAAGAATTCAAAAACTGACTCTCTGAGAAAAGCCCTTACAAATCCCGCTTCTCATCCACAAAGAGTTTTTTAAAATACTAAAAGAACATAAAGACTTGTGTTTAACTGGTTTTCCAAAAGACTTTTGTTGAAAATGATTAAAAGCATTCTGAAAAGTTTTCATCAACTGGGAAGGAGGGACAGGAAAGCAGGGAATAAAGGGGGAGATAATGGGTGAAAACAAAGAGCAAACTTTTTCATGCAGTGGTCAATTCAAGGTTCTCACCTTCACTCTAACTTTTCACAGTAGTGTATGAACTCCAATAAAATACTAATTCAAAGGTATTAGACGGGCAGACTACTCCCTCAAGCCTAGAAAGTGCCTTCCTCAGAAAACAGGCTGAAAGAGTCCATCAAATGCTAGAAGATACAGAAGAGAGGTGCATAACTCAGCCCTCAATGCTGATAAGCAAAAAGCAAGAGCCAGCAAGGAGCTGCTGTTAATGCACTGGTAATTCCACTGCTTTGAGCACACCACTGCTGCCCCACTTACTCAGTTTGCTGCGTGAATTCACCTCCTTGCCAGCTGTCATATTTGATACTCTTCTGGATTCGAATGCAGATTTACAGCACTTAAAGTCTATACTTAAGAACAGGTTCAAGGATCGTTTCAAAGGTAGTCCAAACTGTGAAGTTAAGTGGATGAAGGCAAAATTATGGGTCATTAGCAGAAGACCGAATGCTCCAGAAATTGTCTTGGACTTGTGGCATATGTAAACAGCTGTAAGCGTTCACTTCAGACAAAGCATTTAAGTGAAGAAGTAGGATGAATTATAGGGATATTTCTCTGTCTTTTTTATACTTTTCTTCTGCTTGTAAGTGAGAAATTAAAAACACTGTGGAATAAAAGCAGTATATCTACTTAAAAAAAAATCGAAAAGTAATAATTGCAAAGAAATATGAGGTGATATGTTTCTATTTCTTTGGCATTCACCTGACAAGTGAAATTGCTTTTACTGATCCCAGCTTTTCACAGCTGACATCAAGTGAATGTTCAGCCTATTTCTAACTGTGGTATGTTTCTTTTGCTGGTATGTTTTTTGAGGTATGTTACTTTTGACACCAGTACTTGTCTAGGGGGCTTGTGTGGAAATCAAATCAAAATAATGTTATGACTTAACAAACTTTTTCAGTGATTAACAACAAAACAATGCTACTTTGAACATAAAAGTGTATACTTGTCATTAATAGTTTGTCATTAATAATAAGATTCATCTTTCAATCTTATGTAAATTCTGTAGTTCATTTCATTCAGCTCTGTAGAAAACTTCAGAAACTTTCCTAGGTTTTGCATATCCTTGTTTCTTCTGAATCCTTTACAGTTCAGGTATTTCTTCCAGATTTTAAGATTCTGCAATAGTACCTCCAGTTCTTTTCATCTTTATGTAGTCTCAACTGTTCTAAGAGAACTGGAGATTTTACTTCAAGTCCCAGGTTTCCAAAGATTATGTTAAAAAGTGAGAATTTCTACGTTCATCAGAAGGGAACAATAAGAGGTAAAAGATCTCAAAAGTAAACAAACCATCAATTTTCTAGTTTTTAACATACCTTGGACATGTGTATTGAATATTGCATTATAGTTCATTCATCTTCCATTTCTTCCCTCCTTTCTCTGTCTGAGGAAACCCCCTGTGCTTCCTCATACATACACCCTAAGTACATGAGTAAATCAAATTGTATCAATCTTTTTTCTAGATGAGAAGATGAGGTCCAGAAGTCAGATGTAGATGAACAGTGCATTGGAAGTGATAGTAGGGTGCTTGCAATTAGCTCTATCATATTAAGGAAAATAAGAACCATGCATGGCTATAATTAGAACACAGAGAATTCTGTCCAAGAGTGAAAAGATGCTTTTGGTTTGCTTTTCAAACTGGAGAAATGTAGTACAGGTTTAGAAATCTCTATTCTCTGTTTGTAAAGCTTTGTTGAAGTACAGTCATCATGCACTGTTAGGGAGGGTATTATGTTATTTCTTCTTTTTACTGCAGAACTTATTAAAATACTTCAAACTCAGAACCCATTTGCAATTTTCTAAATAAGAGGTGATGTATAAACCACAGAAGATGATAGTGCAATACCTGCCAGCAACTTAACAGGCCGGAGAAAGCATTTGCTTAAACCACCCATGCATTTATGCTAAAATGAATTATCTAATTTAAACATACTAAATCAGGAAAATCCATATAAGTCACTCTGAAAGTAATTCCTGTTTATTCCCATGGAAATTGCAACAGACAGAGAACAATAAGACTATCTGATAGAGTAAATTCTCAGCTGTAATACGGTTTTTCAAAATAGTCATCATCATTAGGTGCGCATTTTTGACAGAAACAAAGAAGATTCTACGTGCCATGCTCGTAAGAATCTCCACCAGTGCAGGAGATCCACAGTTTCACAAGTGCTATGAAGCTGGTCTTACAAGAAAAATGTTGCCCACACAGTCCATCCTTCATCATCATGGACTGATGGACAACAGAAGGTACCAAATCCTGAGTATACTGAGGCTACGGCAGAACAGTCCAGACCAGACAGGCAGTATGTTTCATAGTCTTCAAACTGGTAAGTGGCCTGGTATTATCATATTGCAAGAAAAAGGTTGTCTTCTTCTCTGGCCCCACCCTGGAAATTTGAACCTTCAGCTTTGCTATGTAGTGATATGAGTTCATGGTTTGTGTGGATTCCAAGATATACAGAAGGATCACCCCACTCCTATCCCAATGGACAGTGTACATCACTTGACCTACTGAGGGCTGCATCCTAAACATTTTTCAACAGGGAGTTCACGTCACCACTACATAAGCTACCACTCAAGCTCATTGTGTTGATATAGCACCTCATCATCAGTAATGATGCAAATAAGGGAACCATCACCTTCAGACTCATGTTGGTTCAGTAAGTCCTGACAAACATGCATGTGGTATTCTTTCTGTTCCTGTGTGAATATTCATGGGACTCATCCAGTACAAACTTTGTGATATTCCAATATTACCAGCTTTGTCTCCAATGCATAGGAGCTAACATTCAGCCCCATACATAACTACATGGTCATAATGTCCTAGTTGGTATGGATGGGCTGAATGGTACGTACTTCATTTTGTGGTGTCATATCTGTGCATAGTTATGTGGAAGGTAGCTTGTCTTTCACATCTCTGACACCACTGCCAGTACAAACAACCCAGTGCCTCACTGTGATATCATCCACAGTTTGGTCTCCATAAATGCTCAGCACACGTCAATGAACGTCAGTGCATACAGTTCTTTTCAGCATAGGGGAATTCACCAACTCACTTGTTTCATACACGCTTCCATGTCAAACACCATTTTGTCAGCCTGCCCCTCTGCTGTCATCTGTTGCGTGGCAACAAAATGTGATGCAATACTGATGGGAAAGTTCAACCTCCACTGCCATACCACCAACATTTCACCTCTGATGCCATGGGCCAACAAAATAAAAAAGGAGGCATTACCTTCAGAAAACCTCTCTTAGATATCACCTACTCCAACTTTTCACTTAAACAGGCTCTCACCTCAGTTATTTGGATATTTTGTCTAAGGAGTGTAGTTCGATGACATAGGTGACAATAGTGAGACAGCTAGAAATGAAAATATCTCAGGTGTAAAAACACTGAAAGAAAATAGAAGATAGAAAGCAGTCTCCTGGGACAGTGATGCTGAAGTAACTGCTGCCAGACTGGTGTCTGCTTTCATACCTTCTACTCACATCTTCTCAACAAAAGAGATGGTTATGGTTTCTCTTGCTTCTCCTTGCTTTCTCATGTGATGATTTTGTCATTGCTTGAAAATATCTTTACTATACACTAACAATAAAATACCTTGTCAAGTGTGATATCTCACTAATGCAACTCAAGTTCTACAAATTATAAATCACTGAATTAGATTAGCTAATGATAAACATTAGGAAAAGTACAGCATAAAAGTGTATATTTCCCAAAGTAATTGGAAGCTGTATGTTAAAATGAATGTGAATGTACATTTATAGCAACAACACTATCTTTAAATTCTTTAAATGTGGAGAAATGTGAATAGCTATTTCCAGGCAAAAAATACATAGAAGTGCAATCTATACTATAGATTTGGTTTTCTTGTCCAGTAGATCTATTGTTGGGAATCTTGTAATCAAGCAAGATAGAATTACATCTGTCTTACAGTTTTCTTCTTTGGTTGCACTGCTAGAAAACAAAATATAAATCAAAGATACTCAGTGTATGTTACTCTTATAATTGGCATGATATTGATATCTATTTCCAAGATATCACTTTAAAGCATCATCATTGGCTTGGACTAAATGCACTTTCAGAAAGCAGTTTTTTGATGTCTTAAGATAAGTAACTTGTAGTTCTCATCCAGCTCTCCTGAATTCTGAATCTAGTTATGCAATTCAACATGCAGATCTTATTCGACTCACTTTTGCATAGTTTCATGACAAGGAGCTTTGCTCAGAAAAGTAGCTATGTTGATTTTATTTATTTATTTATTTGTTTATTTATTTATTTATTTGCCTAGCATCTTTTCATAGGATTATAGAATGGCTTAGGAAGGTCATCTGGTTCCAAATACCTGCCATGTATAGAGCTGTCAACCAGAACATCAGGCTGCCCAGGAACCAATCAAGTCTTGAATGCCTCCAGAGATGGGGCATCTACAGTATTTTCGGGTAACATGTTCCAGAGCCTCACCATCCATTAGTAAAAGATTTCTTCCAAACATCTAACCTAAATCACCCCTCTTTTAGTCTAAAGCAATTCTTCCTTATCCTATACTTAATAGACTGTGTAAAAAATTTGGTCCCCCTCCTGGTTGTAAGATCCCTTCAAGTACTGGAAGGCCACAAAGAGATCTCCCTAGAGCCTTCTCTTCTCTAAGCTATGTAAGTTCCACTCTTTTCTTCATTGGGTAGGTGCTCCCACCTTCTAGTCATCATCATGGCTCTCCTCTGGACATGCTTTAACAGTTCCACATCCTTGTGTTGTAGACCCCAAACTTGTACATAGTACTCGAGATGGGACACTAAAGAGCAGAGGGGAAAAATCAGCACCCTTGGCCTGATGACCACCCCTCTTTTGAAGTATCCTGGAATACAATTTGCTTTCTGGGCTGTAAGAGCATACTGCTGGCTCATATCCAGCTTTTTGTCCATCAGGGCACACAAATCCTTTTCCATAGGAGTGCTGTCAAGGAGATCTTCTCTTGGTCTGTTCTCATATCTGAGTCTGCCTTGAACCAAGTGCAATACCTTGCAATTGGCCTTGTTAAATCCTGTTAGGTTCTCATAAACGCACTTTTTGAGTCTTCCAGATGGTGTCTCCTTCTCTTTTATCAGTTGCATCACTCAGCTTGATGTCAAAAGCAGATCTGCTGAGAGTACACTCAATTCCATCATCTATGTTGTTGGTAAAGATGAAGTCACCAGCTTCAAGAGAACCCTAGGGGATACCCTAGACGAGACTCCACCTGGATATAGAGCAATTGACAACAACCCTCTGGCTACAACCATCCAACTAAATCTTTATCCACCTTACAGTCCAGCCTTCAAATCTGTATCTCCCCAACTTAGGTATAGAGATGTGATATGGGACCATGTCAAAGGCCTTGCACAAGTCCAGGTAGATTACATAATTTTCCCTCCCTTTTTACACCAGTGCTGTCTCTCCTTCATGGAAAGCCACCAGGTTGATCAGGCACAATCTGCCCTTGATGAAGCTGTGCTGGCTGTCTCGGATCACCGCCTCATATCATGTGTACATTAACATCTCTTCCAGGAAAATCTACTCTATGATCTTCCCAGCCACAGATGTGAGGCTCATCAGCCTGTGGTTCCCTAGATCTTCCTTCCCCCCTTTCCTGAAGATGAGGGCAGTTTTCTTTTTCCAGTCATTACAATGCATGTCTGACGGCCACAACTTTCCAAACACAGTAGAGAATAGATTGGCAATCACATCAGCCTATTCCTTCAGGACCCCAGCATGCAAGTCATCTGGTTCCATAGACTTGTATACATTAGACCTCATGAGATGGTCTTGAACTAGTTCCAGTATTACATGGGGAGGGATTTTTCTCTTCCAACCCCTGTTTAGAACTTTAGGGACATGACAGTGATGGGAAGTCTCTTCTGACAGTGAAGACAGAGGCAAAGAACTCATTAAATACCTCAGCTATCTTCACATCAGAGAAGACTATCTCTCTCTTCTCATTTATCAGAGGGGGAACACTCTCCCTGTTCTGTCTCTTTTGCCCAATGTATCTAAATAAGTGCTTCTTGCTGTTTTTCACAGTTTTCTAATCCACAAGCTGATTTACACTACTGACAGTAGTCATGTTGAATTGGGGACAAGAAGCATTATTCCTTGTGCACAGGGAGGCCTCCACATGGATGTGTTAAGTATATGCTTAGTACTATGTATTTATAACTCTATGTGAATTTATATGCAGTTCTTGCAAAATAAATAAAATTTCATATCACATATAATCAATTAACTTCAGTCTTTAATAAGTAGAGGAATAACTGCATTAAAAAAAAAAAAAAAAAAGAAGTTACAAATACTTACTTTGTAGAAAGCCTCTGAACTACAGTATTACACAAGTGAGTTCCTGTGATGCTTTTAACATACCAGAATATGACTCTTTAGATAACAGAGTTATCATCACAGATTCTGATTTTCAGCTCAAGACCAAAAAACTTGTTCCCTAAGCAGTACTAACAAAAATTTGCTTGCTTAGATATTTGCTTTCATCCTTCCTTAGTACATCAGTGAGACCAACTTCTGTTCATCATCCCTTCCTTTCCAGGGACTCCGCCCTTGTAGAACTTCCGTTTGCTGAGGTGCCTACACGTTGGCTGCCCATTTAATACATTTGAAATTTTTAGCTAGCTTGCAGAGTGAGTTACTTGGCCAGCTGGCTGCTTCCAAACAAATCATAAAATGGTATTCTGCCTTTTTAAGTGTCGTTTAGCACAGTAATGTGAGTGTATCCTGTTTTTGTGTTGATCTTTCATAAGACTTGTAGGAAATTTTTACTGGAGAATTCTTTCAACCACCTGAAATTTGTTAACAAGATTAAAATTTTGGTATAAATTACAAACTGTGTGATCACATACGCCTTAGTCTAATACGAAACCAAACTGATGTTTTATTCATTCAGTTAATGTATTAGTTTTAAGGGATTCTATTGTTGGACCTGGTCCTAAATATTTACCTAAAATATGTATCAGGAATATTGTAAGACTATACTCAATTCCACCTGTCACTATGAAGAAAAATTTTGAGTTTCTTCATTTTTATTTAATTGGCACTTTCATATTTCTAGTTGCAGTCTTCATCTTTCTGCTTGGATGCTTCATAAACTATATCACAGACACAGTCCCATTTTATTATTCACCTTAAGTGCAAGTAGAAAATTCTTTGCGTAGTTGGGTTGTTTGACAAAGACGACTCTTCATCTGTCATTTTTCTAGCTGCTTTTCTGTTCCTTGAGAACTGTAGATTTCATTAAAAAAAAAATATATATACATATATATTTTTTTTCCAGTCCTCTCTATCCTGCCGATTGTCTCATTCACTCCAAACTCCTTATCTGTTACATTGTGATGTCAGCTTTTTGTTAAATTCACAGATATGTCTATATGTTTTATCCTCCATTTTGTTACGAAGGAGCTCTTTACAAACCTTCACAAAGCTGCACTATTGTCACATTCTGAAACAATTTTCTAAGACTGACTTCTCCGCAGAGATTATGCAAAATTTGATAGCAGGGTGCTCTTCAAAGCTCAGTCAGACTGATCAGTTTTATTTTCCCTGTTTCCTTGTGCTCTACCCTATACAAATATGTTACCTTA
Source organism: Oreortyx pictus (assembly GCA_036925125.1). NCBI lineage: Eukaryota > Metazoa > Chordata > Aves > Galliformes > Odontophoridae > Oreortyx > Oreortyx pictus. Next base: position 56,229,829 of record JAUPFR010000004.1, read on the forward strand.
TCTTTTACTGAGTTTGTAAAATACTAGTGTCAGACAGAATCCTTTGTCTCTCTGTGCAACATCTGTTCTAGTAACTTCCCAGTCTCTGCCAAGTATTTCAACAAGGTTAATAATTTTGTAAATGAGTGAAGCTTGAAATGTATATAGTTCTACAACGTATAACAGCAAGTGTTCTTCATCAAGGTTACATAAAGTTATCTAGAAATTTCCAGTTCGTGCCTTACCTGGTGTTCATTCTTTTCAGCCTCTGCTGCTCTCACCAGGACACAAGCTTAAATGAGTCACTACTGTGTGATCTGAAACACTGTTTCCTTTTTAACAGCATAAATACTGCCACTGTCTCATTTGTATCTGAGAATCTCTAGTAAGTTTGGGAGGGGGAAGGAAGTTATGTGTTTTTTTGCTTGTCTGGATGGCTGTAGTTTTGTGTTTAGTAATTGGTTCTGGCAATCACACAAGTCCCTTAGCTGTGGCTGGGCAGGATGACTCCTTAAAACTGCTTTCATTTGCAGCTGCCAGCCATCACGCTAGGCCAATGGAGCTGGGGAATGCAAGAAGCAGCATGAGGAAACTGAGGCCAAATTATCTTTATCCTGGCCTGTAGCAGATCTGCTCTGCTTTTCACCCAAGAACTATAAATAACACAGTGCAAATGAGCTGCATCAAGCTCAGAGATCCAGACTGCTGTTTACTGTTTGTCAGAAACTAGCAGGGCTTGCAAGATCAGTAAAGAAACAGGTGACTTCTATTATTTCTTCCTTCTTTCTGATATTTTTGAGTTCCTAAGAAGAGTTTCGGCAATGAGGCTACATTTGAAATTTGTATTTCTTCGCATGACAGCTGCAAGAGATGAGATTTGATTGCTTGGTTGCGACAGTTTTTCTTTTTCCAAAGTGATATCATATGCTACAGTAACAAAATGAGTATAACCACTGCTAACTTAACCCCAGCTGCACAAGTGCATCATAAAGATCTAATACTAGGAAGGGGTTTGTCTACTTCAATAAACTATGAAAGCAAAGCTAGAAAGTGATTGCTTGGGACCCCTGACTCCAAAATATCTTAATCTTAATATGTATGCAGAACTGTATTTCATATTACACTCTGAAAATTATTGTTAGCTATGAGATTATATAAAGAGATTATTTAAGTTTTATGAAATTGCTGACAGACTGTGATAGTACTTGATAGTGCTAGTAGTGCTATCTGACCTGAAAAATTGAAGTCTTGCAAGTATTTGTTTAATGAGTATCAGTACTGGACATAGATGAATGATGGTACTTTTACTGATGTAACCTAACACTGCATTCTCTGTAGACTTGTGGGTGTTTTGTGAGCTTATTTAGTTTTTGCGTTATAGGACTCTGATTTCATCACAAAGATCCAAATTCGAGGCTTCCACTGCTTTTGGTTATAGGGGAATTTAGGTTAGTAGATGTAAATAGAATAACAACAGAAAAAAAAAAAAAGAGTTCATCTTTAACATGCTGAAATTCACTGGGGTGCACAGTAAGATATTTCAAGGGTTCTTGCCAATTAAATCTCCTTTCATGAGAGGATAAAACACCTGAAAATAGTATGTAGCCTGATTAAAGCAGAAGTTCCAACTCCTATTGGGAAGATGAAAGAAAATAAAACTCTGCTAAACCCATTTTGATCCCATCTGTCTAAAAGTAAGAAGAAAAAAACAAAACATAAGATGAAGCTATCATGCAAACACTATTAGGTGTCATTTTTTTAAGATTTATTTATGAAAAATAAATATTTTAAAATATAATTATTTTATTATGCTTCTTATTTCTTTTTGTATTAAGCTTTTGGACTTCCATTGAATTTTCCGATCAAAATGAGTAAAAACTATTCTTGCTTCTTTCACAACACTTATTCTCTTCAGAAAGTGAGAGGAACAGCATGTAGATATTCCTTTTACTTATATTTGTGAACTTGTCATTAAAAAATATATATTTTTTTTACTCATTAGGTTTTACAAGAGTAGAAGCTTCATGATCCAACTGTACAGAAAATCTGGAAATTTAAAACATGAGACTTTCAACATCAGCACTTGAAAATTATTCTTACTGTAATCCAAATCTTTGGCTGAGAGTTCCTAAAATAATAACTGTGAGTTCTTATATTTTAACTTTTATTTCTAATGCTACGAGAGGAAAAAAATCTCAAACTCTTCTTAATACTGTCCTTTTAATGTCAGTAGCAGCAGATTCCCACAGAGTATTTCCAAGACTTACATAAATTTCCTGAAGCAAAAAAAGAGCTTAGTGTTTGATCTGAGGATTTTTGTAAACAAAAATAATTCCAGCTATGCTCTCTTTAAGATTTGTTGATGCTCACAGATCTTTTTTGCAGACTAGACCTGCGTTTAAGCTCTGAATTTCTCCCTCTGAAACACATTTTGTAGAAGGTAAGAATTCAGCCTACATCCAAGCTGAGCAGAGAAAACATGCTGCTATTATAATATTATAATTTAGTTTTACAGAAGCAAAAGAACAGGAGCATTGAATAAATAAATAAATAAATAAATAAATGTATATAAAGGGGCAAATAGAGGGTTAGGAATTATTTCAAAAGCAATATGGAAGAGAAAGCACTATTACGATATCTCATAAATTCATCACACAACTATACCTCAACATACTTCCATTTCTGCAATATTCTCTTTGAAATGTGGAAAAAAGCATTGAGGAAATGCCAGGAAGGGTATCAGGGATGATCAAAGTTAAAGAATAACTAAGTAGAGTAGGAGTCTTCAGTCTAGGAAAGAAAAGAATTGAGGACAGGTAGAGCAAGTCTATAAAATCATGAGTGGAATGAAAATAACTATCTCATTTCTTTTTCAGTAGATGAAGTAGGGAGCATTGAAACAAAATAAATTAAGAAAAATAGAAGAATCACAAACTCACAACACTGTAGTGGCTAGAGGGGAACTTTGGAGATCATCTAGTCCACTTTCCCTGCTGCAGCACATATCCTGGAGTAGTTTATACAGAAAAGCATCCATGTGGATTTTGAATGTCTCTGGAGAAGTAGACACTACAACCTCAGCTTGTGTCATTGCTCTGCCCCTATCAGAGTGTCAACGGTTTACCAGGCTGGATTGGCCCGATTCCGTGACGATTGGTGTGGGGGACCCACAGACCCACGCCCCAGGAAAGGGGAAGGGGGAAAGGGAAAAGGAAAAAGGGAGATGGGCCTAGAAACAAAACAGCGGCAACGATCTGAGGAGGAAAGCTAATTTACTAAATAAGATATCAGAAAGCAAAATAGCACAATATAATACAATATAATTGGAATTGAAGCTAATGAATCAAATAAAATGAGCAAGAGAGAGTGTCCAATAAACCGAAGGCCTTACGCTAACGCTGAAGACAAGACGGCAGCGAGCACCCACTGCTGAGTCGATCCGGAAGGAAAGAGAGCATCCTGTGACAGCAGACAGTTTTTATCTTTTCTCTCTGAGCAGAAAATACGTAAAAATGCAAAACATCACAAAGTCCTCTGGGGAATGTAGTTCTTCTCTTCTGAGACAGGTACACCTGGAAATATCAATGATCTATGGAGTTGGAGTATTAACTCTTTAACTCTTAATGCACTACATGTTGTTATGATGTGGAATACCAATACCAAAAATCATAAAACTATGACACAGAGTAAATAAGTTTTCCTCATGTTCTGGTGGAACACTCTTCCAGTATCTTCCTCTTACCTGTTATGCCCATCACTGGGCATCAGTGAAAAAGATCCTGGCCCCACCTACCTGATTATTTCCTTCCTCCAAGATGAAGAGTTATTTTCTCACAAGGGAGATACTCTTGGCCCCTCATCATCTTTGTGGATCTCCATTGGACTCTCTCTAGAAATTCCGTCTTACTTTAATAGGATATCTCAAAATTGGACACATTACTCCAAATATGGCCTCACCAGGGCAGAGTAGAGGGGTGGAATCACATCACTCAGTATGCAGGCCACAATGTTTTTCATGATCACCAGTGTACCATTGACCTTCTTGGCCCCAAGGGCTTGATACTGGCTCATGATCAACCTATTTACATCAGGATAACTTGTCTATGGAGCTCCTATACAGCAGGTCAGCCCCTGACCTGTACGGATACCCATGACCGTTCCTCCCCAGAAGTAGGATCCTACACTGCCCTTGTTGAATATCATCAGGTTCTTCTCCACCCAACTTTCCACCATGTCCAGGTCTTGCTGAATGGTAGCACAGCCTTCCAGTGTGCCAGATAGTCCTCCTGGCTTCATATCATTAGCAAATTTGCTGAGAGTGCTTTCTGTTCATCCAGATCACTAATGAAAATGTTGAACAAGACTGGATCCAATACAGACCCCTGGGGACTACTGATAGTTACAGGCGTCCAGCTAGACTGCACTGCGGATCACAGCTTTCTGAACTCCACCAATCAGCCAGATCTCAATCCACTTCACTGTACACTCATCCACCCACACTTCCTGTGCTTATCCATTATGTGAAATACTGTCTTAAAGCTTTCTGATGTCAAGATACACTATAGCCATTGATGTCTGCTCATCTACACAGGCGGTCACAACATACAGGAAGGCTACCACATTACTAAAGAATGATCTTCCCTTGCTCAAACTTCTCACGGGCTCAAAAAAGAAGGTAGACCAAATTAAGAAATATCTTCATGTCTGGCCTAAAACAAGAGTTGTGGCTTAAAATTTTCTGAGTCATAGCTGCTAGCTGTGAGGTATATGTTATGGAGTATCTCCTGTGCCTGTGCTCTGTCAAGATATTCTGGGCAAGACAAAATGTTGGTCTCACTCAATAGTTAATGATTGATACGCGTATACTTTGTATATGTGTACAAAAGAGAGATTGAATTTATGGACACAAACATACTTTGAATCCATACAACGTTGCCACTGTTTAACATATGTTGGAAAATCTCATAGTTTAGAAGTTTAACATGAAAAGAAAAGGAAGAAGGAAGGAAGGAAGGAAGGAAGGAAGGAAGGAAGGAAGGAAGGAAGGAAGGAAGGAAGGAAGGAAGGAAGGAAGGAAGGAAGGAAGGAAGGAAGGAAGGAAGGAAGGAAGGAAGGAAGGAAGGAAGGAAGGAAGGAAGGAAGGAAGGAAGGAAGGAAGGAAGGAAGGAAGGAAGGAAGGAAGGAAGGAAGGAAGGAAGGAAGGAAGGAAGGAAGGAAGGAAGGAAGGAAGGAAGGAAGGAAGGAAGGAAGGAAGGAAGGAAGGAAGGAAGGAAGGAAGGAAGGAAGGAAGGAAGGAAGGAAGGAAGGAAGGAAGGAAGGAAGGAAGGAAGGAAGGAAGGAAGGAAGGAAGGAAGGAAGGAAGGAAGGAAGGAAGGAAGGAAGGAAGGAAGGAAGGAAGGAAGGAAGGAAGGAAGGAAGGAAGGAAGGAAGGAAGGAAGGAAGGAAGGAAGGAAGGAAGGAAGGAAGGAAGGAAGGAAGGAAGGAAGGAAGGAAGGAAGGAAGGAAGGAAGGAAGGAAGGAAGGAAGGAAGGAAGGAAGGAAGGAAGGAAGGAAGGAAATAGATCAACTTATTGCACTTTATCACATATCTTACCATTGTTAAATCACTAAACCATTTAATTTAAATAGCTTATTTCTTGGATCAGCTGTTTTACCTGATTCAGATCTTTCAGAATCTGTAATAAACGATCTGTCTCTTTCTTTCCAAACAGAAAGTAGACAATATGAGATAATAAAAGTAAAACATTTTACAGATTTAAACTTTATCAAGTTTTCTGTAGTTGAAGATCTTAATGAGAAAGTGGACTTCTATTTGCCTACTCTGCATAAAAAAATGCTGCCACCCACATGCACTTTCCTAAGATCATTGCAAGACTTACATTTCCCAAGATAACCAGATATAATCCTCAAAAACTGTTTTATTTAAAATACACTCACTCTATGTGTATTCTTTGGATTTTCCCTTTAACTTTGGGCCAGATGGTGCCAGCAGGAGCTTGTAATGTGAAGCATGTGAAGCAGTTCTTACAAGTAAGGAACTTTTGAAGACATTGCCCTTCAGTGAACTGCTGCAATATGAAGGGCTACTCAAGCTGTGGTTTGTTGTTTTTTTTTGTATTTTTTTTTTTATAGAAGCTATGTTTGTTTTGTTAATATTGAATGGAGTGAGAATACAGATTTCTTCTATTTTCCAGGTCTGAACATAAAGATGTTACTCATTATCATCAGCCTGTGCACAGAACATGAAAGTAGAACAAGTCTTATTGTATATGACACAGACTCCTTCAAGTACTGACAGCATTTCATTTAACTTCTCTTCATTTAAGCTGCTTGGTACCCATAGGAGGACTTGGTGTGTGAAGGAGGCAACTACAAAAGCAAGTAAATTCAGTAGATAAATGGAATTCAGCTTTTTTTGTCTGCTTTCTTCCATCTTCTCCATTCAGACTTTCATCGTTAAAGTAGTGAAAGAAGGGAGTTTGAGTGAATGAATCATTGTCTTCAATAGGTGCAATAGTTACAGCCACAGGCAAATGTCATAATTGAAGTAAGGTTTCTGCACTACTGCACAGTAAAGAAAAGCATCTTTACACACTCTGTGGTATATAGTGGCAAAACTAGAATTACGGCAGTTTAGAAAGACTTCTCTGTGATGAAATATAACATACTCAGTATTTTTCATTTTATCTTAAACCAATGATACCATGTCTGGAAGAGTTGAATACAAGATTTTTGCTCTGTGAGACAACTGATATTCTGATGTTAGTTTTCTTTCCCAAGGAAAACCTAAGCTGAAAAATTTTCCAGAGAATAATCATTTCCAGGAAATGTTTGTTCAAAAGTGAAGATATTTTTCATTTTGAAACGATTCAGAATTACTTTACATCTACCTAAGACAGAAATGTGCCAGGAATAAGAACACAGCTGTCTTATACTTTAAAAATTAGACTTCTCAGCTGCTGGGGAATTATACTTTATCTGAGAGCAGTCCTCTACGAGTAAATGTGCTCTGAAATATCATGAAAATTATAGACTATCTAAGCAGAAGTAGTGTGAAATACCCATACTGTACTACTTCAGTGAGGCTCTAAAACTGCTTAAGAAAAAACATGCATTCAGTGCACCCAGACTGAAACGTGTTAAGATGGGTATACCTAACTGGAAAGTAAGTTTTGCTACTGAAAAAAAATATGACAGTATACTTTCCCAGAAATTTCATGATTTGGCAAACCTGAGTTTTATTAAAAAAAAGTCTTTGTTAAATTAATCAATGTCATATTTTAAATAGCAATGAGTATGAGCCAGAGTGACTTAAGACCAGATTTTCAAACTTACATTCATTAACTCATAAATTGCATGTAGTTCTGTTGAATTCACATGTTCTGCGGTGTAAAATTATGATTTCCACATGAAGGAGTATTGAAGAATTGCATCCTAATTTATTCTGCAATGCAGTTATCATTGAACAAAACATAAAAGATAGCATGAAATGACATAAGCATTAGTTAAATATTTTACTGTATGCTTTCATTTGTACCTATTGGCAGAACATGGAGAAAAGCCACTTTTTCTGTGGTTAATGCCTCTGTTTCTTTACTCTTAAGATTAGTGACTATAGGGAAATAATCTACAGTTAGTATTAAAACTTGCTCTCTCCTAAATTTCCGGCTGTTTGGATGCTTCCTACTTCTTTTATCATCAGTATTTCAAAAACAAGTAGATTTGGTGAAAGCAGTTGTAAATGTTCTAGTGCCTGCTTTTTTGTTTTCAGTGTATTTAGTTAACACTTTTATTGACTTCCATGTTTACCATCTCTTTTGTTTTTCATGAGTTGATGGAACTATTTCCACACATTTCAAACTTTCTTTATTTGACTAAATCAAAGAATGATCAATGCTTTAAAGGTCTAAGGAATAATCTGTTTTAAGAAATGCTACAAACCCTTGTCTACACAAGGGAATAAAATATTCTTCAAATTACAGTGTTGCAAATCCTATTTGCCATGAGTCTTTATAGAGGTATAGCTCAATGTGCTATTTTCATCTTGATCAGGACTAGATTTTGATTAGATTTAATTAAGATAAAATATTTTACCTTTTGTTCACTGAGTATGTTTGGGATATAGAACAAAATCCAGATGGTCAGTGACCTAGCTAGTAAACCATCCTTTCACCACATACATTTTTTACTCCTTTATTAAATACTAAAGATTCTTAGAGTCTTAGGTCTCAAAATTACCTAAATAACAAGTAGTCAGTCAAGAAACTGTATTATCAGCTTGCATTTTTTGCTCACTAGAGCTATTATTTCTGAAATGTTAATGGAAATTTTACTCGGATACCTATACTAAGAAGCTAGACATTATGCGACCAAATATTTAATATGTGTGATTTATAAAAATTTTATTTTTTTCTCTCAAGTTCCCACTCAAATGTACAGACTTTGTCACAAAGCCTTCCCTTATCACTCTCATTGGCTAAAGTTTTGATTTGCAGTGTACATGTGACAAAGTATTATAAACATTAATATAGGTTTTGCAGTTAATATGCATGAATTTAATTCTGATCCTGGATAATAACAAAAGGTGCCTGAATCTTAGTGTGACATGCTTAATCAAATTTAAGAAACTGCTTTATTGCTGGACTAGCAGGGGATTCACATTGTGACTGATACCCAGTCATTGACAGGTCATTTTGGCCATACAGGTACAGTTGTCAAATCTATTTTCCAGTTAGTGAGTAATTACAGTATAGAAGGATTTGTGATGTCTGTGTCCAACTAAAATGATTAACATACTCCATATATTTTTGCAATACTATAACGATCTTGAAATTGATTCTTTCATAGAGAATCTCTTATTGATGAATTAATAATGTAACTGATAATGTTTTTAGTATGTTTAAAAGTTTGTTTTGAATTCAAAATCTTTTCGAAGCAGAAAAGACATACCTCTAGTAAATTAAGGAGGGAATGATTTACTTAACTGATCTATAATACTCTCCAGATTTAATAAAAATAGAACTCATGACTTTCAGTTCATGCTGTCTCTTCAGTCTCAGTGCAGAAAAGTTCAGTGTCTCAGGTTCATTCTGTTCTTCTAATGATTCTCCTCAAAGAGTTTTAAATGATTAAAAAAAATCTGGTCCAACAAAAATTTGACTGTATGCACTCCTTGGGAGCATGCTTGAGAAGTCTGAAGTATTTTCTAAAACATGCTTCTCAATTTAGAAACTTTAATATTTGAGTAAGAAATATAACGATCTTTTTTATGTTTTGTGTGTTATGAATTGCATTATATAATGTCCAAACAAAGTTGCAGCATAGCTGTGGAGAGATGAATAAACTGCAGGAGTGCAGACAAGGAAAAATCACTCTCAAGTGAAAGAGCAAACTGTGGTAAAACTTGAGCTCGTGCTAACTGACATAATGAACCCAAATTATTCTTAGCAGCCCTAAATAGTGCCAGAGTCAGTATCATATTAGTCATCTTTGCTGTTAACATTAGTAGTCTCATGCAATTCTGTTTCATGAGGTAGAACCAGTATGGCAAGTGAGCTTTCTCTTGCTTGATAACAAGTCTTCTGAGATTCCTAAGAGAAATAGTAATTAGGCATGCAAAACTTCAGAAAATAGATGCCTACAGGCATGGCAAAATGTGAAGATAGTCCACTGCATGCCTGAAATAGGAGTAAGAAAAGGAATCTTGCAACTGCTCAAGGGGAAAGTTCTTCATTTTCTTTTAATTTCAATTGTTTTCAAAATTAATAAAGACTTGAAGAGTCTAACAGAAAAGGACAGCTTTCTTTATTTTTGTTTTAATATATACATTATATGCAAAGCTATGAAAAGAAAGAGCTTGAAAATTAATTTTGTTCCACATTAGAAATTTAGTATTACAATTTCTTATCCAGTTGTAAGTCCATGTGTAGATTGATTGCATATTCTTTCTAAAGTATATAATTGACATCAATCTTAACTAATTTCCTAATCGATATTTTTTTATATTTTTTATATATTTTTATTTTTATTTTTGTGAGGGTAAACAGGCCCATTTAAGGTGGTACTGTTACCAGGAAGAATAAAACAAGGGGAAAATAATGCATTAAACTTTGTGTTTACACATGAAATATTTCATCCTTGTAACTGGAATATGACCTCTTTGACTTAGACAAACTATGAATACACTTTTACTTGATCTATACAGATACTAAAGAAAGATACGGATTTGTCTTAAAGATAAATGAAAGCCATCTCTGCTGCTGTGACAATACAGACAAATCTATGTGGTGCATATAATTAAAACCTGAATTGGATGTAAGGTGAGATATCACAGTACAAAATATTACATCTCTAAAATATTAATCCCTTCACAACTCTTTTCAGGTACAAGTGGTCTTTCATTGCAGAGATTCTGCCTCCTACTTAAATATTTCATTATTAAGACAATGGTAACAATTGAGATATCATTCAAACAGTCAGTTGGGTACCAACGTTTATGCTTCATGATTCAGTGCACCTTCAACAAGTTTTCAAATCACACCAAGATCTATGACGTGGTCTATGTGCTGGAGAAAAGTGATGTCATCCAGAATGTCCAAGACAGCCTTGAGAATTGGGCCCACGTGAACCTCATGAAGTTAACAAGACCAAGTGCCAGGTCCTGCATCTGGATTGAGCCAACCTGAAACATGGATTAAATTCACTGTAACCACCACTAACAGGATCAAGAGAGGAAGTGTGTGAGATCCTTTGGTTTGTTCTGCCCAGATAAGACACTGACGGGAGGCCTTATGGCAGCATACAGCTTCCTCACAGGGGAGCAAAAGATGGATTATGAGCAGCCTTGAGGAGAAAGACTGGACATGAGACAGTAAACTATCAGCCTAGAAAGCCAGCCATATCCTGCGCTCCATCAAATAGACTTCTATTTGATAGGGAAGTGTTTCTCCCTCACTATTCACTAAGATGCCACTTGGAGTACTGCTCCAGGTCTGTCAGCACACAGGGACCTGTTTTATCATGTACGGAGGAGGGTCATGAAGATTGTTTGTGGGATGAGACACCTATTTAACATAGAAAGGCTGAAAGCTTAGGAAAGAGAAAGCTCTGGAGAGACTTTGTAGCAGTATCTAGAGGAGGCCTACCGGAAAGGGGAAGAGAATCTTTTTCAGGGATTACAGTGACAGTACAAGGGATAATGGCTTTTAAATAAAGAAGGGTGTATTTATGTTAGATATTAGGAAGAAATAGTTCATGATGAGAGTGATGAGACACTGGTACAGCCTCTCCAGAGAAGCTGTGGATATACCACCCCTGGAAACTTTCAAGTCTGGAGTGGATGGGCGTTTGAGCAATTTGAACTAGTGAAAGGTGCTCCTGTTAAAATGTGGGGAGGTGGATCTAAATGATCTTTATTATACTCCTAGTGAGCTGTTACCAGCACAGAGAAGAGAGGCAGGATCAACTATTTCAACCTGCTGACCCTACTTCTTTCAATGAATCCCAGGCTACAGTTGTATTTTTGGACTGCAAGGGCATACTGCTGGCTCATGACCAGCTTCTCATCCATCCACCAGTATCCTCAGGTCTTTCTTTGGCAGGGCTTTGCTCCATCCTTTCAACCCCCAGCTTATACTGATCAGATGTTACCACAACCCATCTCCAAGATGCTGCACGTGGATTCACTGAATTCATGGAGTTCACCTGGGCCCAGGGCTCAAACTTTCTAGGTCTTTCTGGATGCTACACCATCCCTCAGGCATGTCAGCTGCACCACACAGCTTATAGACATCCACAAACTTGCTGAGGGTATACTTAATTCCACTGACATTGTCATTGATAAACACATTAAACAGAACCAGTTCCAATACAGACCCCTGCAGGACAACTCTCATAATTGATTTCCATCCACATATTGAGCCATTGACTGCTAGTTGTATATGACAGTCAGCCACTACAAAATAAACAATCACAGAATTGTAGGAGATGGAAAGGACCTCTAGAGTTCATCTATTCCAACCTCCTTGTCAAAGCAGGTTCCCTAGAACAGCTTGCACAGGTAGGCATCCAGAAGAGTCTTAAATGTCTCCAGAAAAGGAGACTCCATCACCTCTCTGGGCAACTTTTTCCTGTGCTTCATCACCCTTACCACAAAGAAGTTCCCACGCACATTTGTGCATCCTATGCTTCAGTTTGTGGCCATTTTCCCTTGTCACCACACACTGCTGAGAAGAGTCCAGTCTTGTCCATTTGACTCCCACTCCTTAGACATTTATAGAAATGTAGACTCTGAGTCTTCTTTTTTCAAAGCTGAACAGACTCAGGTCTCTCAGCCTTTCCTCATAAGAGAGGTGTTTCATGCACTTTATCATCTTTGTAGTCCACCGCTGAATTCTTTCAAGGAGATCCCTGACTTTTTTGTACTGGGGAGCCCAGAACTGGACACAATAATCCAGGTAAGTCTTCACCAGGGAAGAGTGATCTTTTGAAGGAGGAAAAAATATTTACATATAAACTAGAGTAGCTTTTGTTGGTTTGTGTCATTTTTTCATTTCTACATGAAAGACTTCCCCAAGTTTTAGCTTTCCTTGCATTCATCCCATCTTAAAGTATCAGGGCATAATTCACTGAATTATACTAAAATTTAGTGTATTGATTTGTTTTGCTTTTCTAAAGAATGCTTGCTGTGAAAATCCTTTACATATTCTATGGGCTGAAGATCATATAAATATGAAAAAGAGCACAAAGTTCTGGTTTATGTTGTTTCCCTCTGATTTAAAGAAAAAATGTATATTCAGGCAATATGTGGCCACTTGCTATTTCGTTCTGGGTTATACACATACCCAAGTATATCTGAGTTATACAAAAATATTTTCCGAGGTAAAAATACGCTAAAAAAACATTCTACTTGCCATCAGTCATTCTGATGAACAAGCTGACATTACATAAGATTAGTGCCAGCTGATTGAACATCACTGGGGGAAAGTGTTTCCAGGCAGATTTAATTTCTCTTTACCCACTTTTCTCATTAAAATTGGCAAGATTACTTGAACATGTAACGTGACCATAATAATCATGGAAGTCACTTTATCAGTGCATAAAATTGTAGAATTTCTGCTGAAAAAATGAAAATCCCTTTCATAAAGATCTTGAAAGGTAAAACCATTTTTCTGGAACCTAAATATCTTGCTAAAGCAAAGCATAAATAATAATTATATATCTGTGGATAATAATTACATAATTATTCAATCAAGATTCAGTGGAGGTTAGTATCTTCTCTGATGTAGTACTGAGTTTTTCATATGTGGTACTCCCTTGCAGAACCCAAGCCTTGCTATTTCCCACTATAGCTTTGGAGGTGTGAGGGAACCAAGCAAAAGACTGGGGCACAATTCTATTTAAAACTGTGGAATGTTTTCTTCACAGTCTGAATTTATTTGCATAGGAAATTAATAGCCAATTATAGTCAATGTCCACCTGCATTTGTACATCAGACGTGTCTGTGTTGTATGTACAGCTACTAGTACTTATTATAAATTTCTACTGTAAAGACGAAAATAGTCTGTAGAGAATGAGTCAGCAGACTTAATTTATTTTCAAGAACTCTATTGTAATAAAAATTACCTGAAGTAATAAAAACAATGAAGCTGCTTATGTTTTTGTTTCATAAGCATGAAATAATACTAGAAAATCCATACAGCAGAAAATTAATGTTAAAATAACACACTGTTTTTTCTGTCCTTACTGTTTCATCCCTATTTCTACTTATGCCTTACCTGCAGACTGGTTTTTCAGATGGAAAAATAAACCTGATACTTCCCTGGCTTCTGGTACTCTTGATTCTTGTATGGACTTCAGAAAAAAGAGTGGAACTTTTTCTAACATTCCATTTAGGGTTGGAGATCATTCTAGATCTCTCATTCAATAAATAATGTCACATTAAAAGTGGTAAGGATTCTTAAGAAGACCAAAGATCATCTGCTTCAATTGCAATCACAGAATCTTCATTTTCAAACACCCAATATATATGTATATACATATGCCTAAGCACACATAAATACTCTTATCCCTGTATGTATCTCTGTGCGTTAGTAAGAGATCACAAAATCACAGAATCGTAGGGGTTGGAAAGGACCTCTAGAGATCATCGAGCCCAACCCCCCTGCCAAAGCAGGTTCCCTACACCAGGTAAAGAGATGTTAATCTGAAGCACAAGGTTTTGATTTAGTATGTAATACTTTAGTATTATAAAATGGAATAAAATATTGCCTCTGCATTTCTCTGAATAAATATTGTGAAGTACCCTAAGATGGGATCCAGTTGCATAAACAAGGGTGTCTATTTAAGAAGCCATGAATTATCCTATCTGTCCTCCAAAAGCCACTTCAGAGCAATGCAGGTCTCTTGCCATGTACCCACCAAACTCAGCAGAGTGTCTGAATATGATCTCTGAAATGGCCCTGCTATGGATACCTTTACTAGGCAACTAAATTCAGCCCCTGGACTCTGACTCTTCACAAACCAGTACTTTCAATACTGTTGGATAAAATTCTCAGTTGCTTTTGAAGTACATATTTATGTATACACAAACAAATTTTTGTTATTCTGGTGAAAGTAAGGGAATTTTGCTGTTTGACTTGATTTTTCCAGTTTCTAAGATTTATTCCTTAACTTCTGTTGCTCTGTAGAAAAGCTATTTGTAAGTAAATGTCAGAGGAGAGAAATATTTTATGTAGCTCTTCAGGGATGAATATTCTCTTGCCTGTCAATCTCTGGTATGAGCTTGAGTGCATGAAACTATGTTGTTTTGTGCATGTTTCCTGGAATAATTTCTAGCCTCCATTTCAGGATTTGGCCTTTTGTATCCCCCCCCAGGATTGTAAACCTGTGCAACACTGGATATGTCATCATATACATACTGATTGTGTTAACATACACTGCTGCAATGGTCCCAGCTCAACTTCCAGCTCTATCAGATCCTGCTGTTCAGAACTACAACAACTGCGCCATCTTTGCAACTCCTGTTCATTTGACTTCTTTTGTTGTCTTTTTCTTTCTTTGCTCTGTTATTTTTTCTCATTTGACATTGTTGTTTGTCAGCCCTGGATTCATCTGAGATAGAATTTATTTTCCTCATAGAGTTTGGTACATTGTTATGTCTTGGTTTTAGGAATGAAAACAATGTAAGTCACATAAATGTTTTAGCTGATGCTGAGCAGTGTTGCACAGAGCCAAGGACATTTCAGTTTTACTGTCCTGCCAGTGAGGGAGCTGGAGGGATGTAGGGCACAAGGAGATGGTAGGGAACAGAACCAAGACAGCTGACTTAAAATGTCCTTACCATTTGACATAACATGAAAAAAAACCTGTATAACTGAGGGGATTTGGTTGAAGGAGGCTGACACTGCTGAGCAACAAGCTGGACATTGATCAGCAGGTGGGGAGCAACTGAGCAGTGAATCATTTGTTTTGTGTTTATCTATGTGTGTTTGTATATCTAAATCTAAATCTAAATCTATATCTATCTATATCTATGTATATAGGTAGATAAATAGATATACATACATATGTGTGAGGATTGCTCTGAAAGTAATTCCACCTATTTTATCACATCCTCATTGTTGGCTTGGAAAGACTACTGAGAAGACATTGAGACCCAGGAGAATGTCCGGAGAAAGGTAACAAAACTGGCAAGGATTCTGCAGCATAAGTCCTATGATGAACAGCTGAGGAAACTGGGACTGTTTAGTCAGGAGAACAGGAAATTCATGAGAGATCTTATCACTCTCTACAATTGCCTGAACGGAGGATGTGGGGAGGTGGAGGTCCGCCTCTTCCTATCACTAGGTAACTTAGAGATGGGACGAGAAGTAATGGCTTTAAGTTGCGCAAGGAGAGGTTTACATTGGATATTAGGAAAAATTTCTTCTCAGGTAGAGTGGTGAGGTATTGGAACAGGCTGACCAGGGAGGTGGTAAAGTCACCATCCTTGGAACTATTCAAGAAAAGGGTAAATGTGGCAGTAAGGGGTATGGTTTTATGGGCATGGTGGTGCTAGGTTGACGGTTGGACTAGATGATCGAAGTGGCCTTTTACAACCTCAAGGTTTCTATCATTCTATCATTATTTTTGGCCTATGATGTCAGTGGTATGGCAGTAGAGGCTGAACCTTCTCACCAGTATCCAATATATTTTGCTGCCATGCAACCTGTGGCAACAGAGGGTCAGTCTGGTAAAATGGTGTCTGACATGGAAATACTTATGTAGGAGAAGTGTGGAAGTGAATTCCTCCATGCAGAAAAAATGGCACCTGTTGAAAGTCATCAGCGCTTGCTGAATGCTTATGGAGAAGAGATGGTGGATGTGAGCACAGTGAGGTGGTGGGTGGTACATTTCAACAGCGGTTAACAATGGCAGTATAACCTCCATTGGTGCAGATTTTCATGACTACAGCATTCAGTCTCTTCATCACTGATGAAAATGCATAGCTAACGGTGGTGACTGCTGAATAGTGTTTTGTAACTGAGAATTTGCTCTATCAAACGTTGTATCAGAATATAGAAGTTTGTGTGAAAACAAATAGCTGGCATTCATTTTGGAGCAAACAAAATATATGATTGATAGTACTATTATTTCACTTTCCTTTTTCTGTCATAGTAGAATGAATGAAAGGCTGCCCACCAGATTAACTCATGACATTTGTGCATGCACTTTTTGCTTCCTTCAGTGCCTATATGAGTTGCTTCACCATGTAGATAGAGTAAAATAATAACGAAATCTTCTTGTTTTATATTGCTTGCAACAACAGGTACATATTGATGTCATGCCTTGCACTGAGGTCTTTCATCTGCCATCTCTTCTGCGGTACCTCCAAACTCCTCCACTGCAGAGACACCCAGCCAAAGATGCTCTCTGGAAAGCTGTATGACTTCTTACCAAGTTGCATTGGCTGACACAACACACAAATTTTTCTTAAAGAGAGGTCTTGTTTCTTTACGAGACAGTAAAACATTATTTACTGTGACTGCTGATCAGATGGGCTTGATCTTAGTTTAACTTTGGTCTGTAATAAGTAGTCTGTGCAGCAGGTTTCCGTGATCATCTGGACGTTCATGTACATAAAACAGAATTGTTTCCCAGGACCCTTGTATGTTTAAACAGACTTGGACTGTTTTTAGCCATTAAAAAATACTACCAACACTGCCAAGCTGTCTTTTGAAGGTACTTAAAGGGAGTTCAGAACAAAGCCAGCTGGGAATAAATTTGCTTTCTGCATTCTGAATCTGCAAATCTGAAGCTGCATCAGCTTCCTTAGCAGCATTATCTTCCAGGACAGTGGACTGACAGCTGGGCAGCAGGAGACAGCTGACCTACAAAAATATATTTTGCTCTTGAAAAAAAGGAATAATTTAAAACTTCATGCACTAATCAGTAAATTGTAGTAAAACATAAGAGGCAGGAGAAAAGAGGGTTGTAGTTGAGGCACCTAGAACCAGCTGAATGTACTATATACAGAAATTTCGTGTAGATATTAAGGAATTGAGGTATTAGTCGAAGTGCATTGCTAACAGATAAGATGAAGAAATCGAGTGCTATTCTCATAACTTTTAATAAGGCATCATATTAGTAAATAGGATGAAATAATTTATGAAATACTTTCATAGTCACGACATATAGAAAGATAAAGTTATCTGCTTTGGTAAATCTTTCACTCACTATGCTCAATTGAAGACAATGAAATTCCACAAATTTAATGAGACCTTCCAGTATCAGCTGTCCAAATTCTGCCTGAAATTGCGTTGTTGCTGTTTGTAGTAAGGAAATTATAGCGATAGCCATTGGAAGGAAGAGGAACTCCTTCTTGGAGTGTAAGGTTAAGTTGCAGATTACTCTAGAACATTCTTATAGTGCATCAGGGTAGTAGTGGAAAAATTTCACAGATCCCTCTATTTGATGCATAAAATTACAAGCTTACAGTGTTTTATCATAGTGTTTTCTCCTTTCTGGCTAAAGTGTTTTGCACAGTTGTCTTGGAAAGAAATGTGGAAGCAGGCATTAATTAATGGAGACAGAAGCACATGAAGTTAAACAGCAAGAATAGAAAGGAAACTCAAACTTGCCAAGGTGTAATATTCAAGTCAATATCTCTAGGGCAAGTATAAAATTCAGAAAGTATAAGCTCATAAAACATTTAATTTCCACTTCGGAGTTCCAATATTTTGATGACATATTGAAAAATTACAGCCACCAATTGATGTAGTGGCTAAAGAAATTACTGTGTCATTTTGTGTACTGTCCAAAAAAGAACAGTTTTTAAATATGCTACAAATCAGTATGCTGAATTTAGTAAAACAGTAACACAAAAATGCTAAGTGACTATAAGAGAGATCAGCTAAAATCACTGACAAAAACAGCTTTTCCTCCAGTGTTGTTTATTTTGATTTGCTGTTTTTTGTTTGTTTTGCTTGTTGTTGTTGCTGTGTTGTTGTTTTTATAATATAACTCTATCAATCTATGTACATTAGCAAGCTGTTTTAAGAATACATTGTTTGTCCAGAAAAATGTTCCACTGCACAGCAGGAAACTGTTGGCCAGGTTCCCAGTGCTACTGGTGGAGGGACATTGAGTATCTGTACTATTTTCTGTATGCCTCCCACCTAAGCTTTGACTAGTATAAACACCAGGGAAAAATCCTTCTCTGTGTTTCTATGAAAATAGAACATACAGAAAAGGAAAGCAAAGATTTTGCAGTGGTTGATGAGAATCATAAGAGAAAATAACTTTTTATAGCCTAAAAGAGAGATCAGGTCAGGTGGATGGAGGTGAGGCAGTCACAACAGGATTTTAGCTCATAAAATATCTTTAGTGAAACAGTGCAAATAAAATATGAAAACTCTCACTCCCCTCCCCCAAGCCCTTCCCCCCCCCCCAAAAAAAAAAAGGAAAAGAGAATAACTGATTAGAATTTAAGGAGAGGCTAGAGTTCAAGCATTGAAGCAAGGCAACTGGGAAATTAGAAATTCTATGGAAAAAAGAAACATTTCGGACATGTTTGTGTCAGTGTCAAAAATCCAGTATGACCAAATGGATGTTTTCTGGCTCTGTTTCCTGAGGAGCATATCCCTTTTCTTCCTTCACAACTTCAGAAAAAACCTGTCTCCTGTGGAACTTTTGTGATAGTATATTTGTGAGAAGAGTGTAGGAGTCTTTTTCTATTTATACTCATGCTATGCATGTAGCACTAGTAGAGATGCTTGGATTAAGCGCCATACTTGTGGTTTTAAGTAAGTCAAGGACTTAGTTGCACACTTGTATACATTCAACATGAAAAGCCTAAATCTTTTGTCTTCAGTACTTAGTATCTAAAACTGAGAATGCACATTTCATTCAATATCAGCATCATATAAAAATTACAGTGGTGACAATAGAAGAAAAAACATCTTTAACCACTAACGTAGCACAAATAATGTTTATTATAAGTGCACATTTTTACTAAATACTATGGTACTTCTGTGAACTACAGTTATTACCCACTAGATGCACGCTGTTCTTTTCATGGATTTGAAGTTATTTTAGATATGATCCAGTCCTGTTCCCAAAATCACCCTTCTTGTCTTCAGAGACAACAGTCTGTAGTAAAAGATTCTTCACTATTTTTGCTCTAGCCCAGATACTTAGCAAAGCCTATCCATAATAGAAAAATGGCAAATGTTCCTGGGATATGAAAAAAAGCAATGGAAGAAATGAGCTGAGTCTCCCGAAGTGTTTTGCCTAAACGGTATTTTACCAGTATATGCTCTCCAGGAAACAGTAGGATATCTGGGCAGGGCCTACAGGAAAGCTGGGGAAGGACTTTTTGTAAGGGCAGATAGTGACAGGATGGGGGGGAAATGGTTTTAAAGTGGAAGAGTGTAGATTTAGACTAGATATTAGGGAGAAATTCTTTACTGTGAGGTTGGTGAGACACTGGAGCAGGTTGCTCATTGAGGTTATCGATACCCTTTCCCTGAAAGCATTCAAGGCCAGGCTAAATGGGGCTTTGAGCAGCCTGATCCTGAGGGAGGTGTCCATGGCTATGACAGGGGTTTGAAAATAGATGATCTGAAGGGTCTTTTCCAACCCAAACTATTCTATATTCAATGCTATAGGCTTGGGGCAGAATGGCTTGAGGAGTGTATAGAGGAAAGGGACCTGGGGGTGTTGGTTGATGCTTGGCTCAACATGAGCTGGCAGTGTGCCCAGGTGGCCAAGAAGGCCAATGGCATCCTGGCCTGTATTAGGAATAGTGTGGCCAGCAGGAGCAGGGAGGTGATCATCCCCCTGTACTCAGCTTTGGTGCGGCCGCACCTCGAGTACTGTGTTCAGTTTTGGGCCCCTCACTACAAGAAAGACATCGAGGCCCTGGAGCGTGTTCAGAGAAGGGCAACAAAACTGGGGAGGGGTCTGGAGCACAAGTCTTACGAGGAGCGGCTGAGGGAGCTGGGATTGTTTAGTCTGGAGAAAAGGAGGCTTAGAGGAGACCTCATTGCACTCTACCACTTCCTGAAGGGAGGCTGTGGTGAGGAGGGGGTCGGCCTCTTCTCCCAGGTAACTAATGACAGGACAAGAGGGAATGGCCACAAGTTGCACCGGGGAAGATTTAGATTAGATTTGAGGAAAAATTTTTTCTCTGAGAGAGTGGTCCGGCACTGGAATGGCCTGCCAAGGGAGGTGGCTGAGGCACCGTCCCTAGCGCTGTTCAAGAAGCGTTTAGATGAGGTGTTAAGGGATTTGATTTAGTAGCTTGATGGGTAGGGATGGTGGTGTGAGGATGGTTGGACTAGATGATCTTGTAGGTCCTTTCCAACCTAATGAATCTATGAATCTACGAATCTATGATTCTATGACTTTTTCCAAACCTGGAAAATTTAATGGGAAAAAATGTGTCTCCTGTTTTAAGATAAAAAATCTTCACCTCCTTCAGACTTCTACTATCGCCCCTCTCAAGAGCTTCCCTGACACTAACATCGGTTTACTGTATGGTTTTGTTCAAGTGAACCACTTGCTCTGTTATCACTTTTTTTCAACAGAGTAAATAATATTTCCATAATGCAAGACGAACTTACTATCAAAATATTAGTTTGATATGACACTGTACTATATAAGCAGCTTACTCCTGTATCTGTCTAGTGCAGCAGAATAATGTAAGCACTAGTTCTGTCTCACATAGCATTTTGCTAAGCTAGTACAGTGGGACAGAAATTTGCTAAGACACTAAAGGTATTAAAATATTAATATTTAATGCTGATATACAGAATATATGAATTTTAATCTTAGCCATTGTTGTTCCTAGTTATTGCCTTGGGGTATTAGGAAATAGTATATTTCTGATTAACCCAAGACTCATACCACACAAAACATATGCACTGTCCTGATAAGGTAAAAAAGTATGTTTTGCCATGTAAACATATTAGGAGTCAAAACTATTTTGAAATGATCCTAGCTTTGAGGTTTCAATACTAACTAATTGAGTTTTCTAATTGCATGCAGAATAAATTTCTTCCTGTTGACTCTACTGGAATTTATTAGCAATTTCTAGAACATTTTCAAAGTCTGTAAATCCAAGTTGTTAACTGTGGCTTTGTTCAACTTATAAGCAGGCCGGAGTGTAATTCACCCTTTGCATTAACAAAATCAAATGACATTTTTGGGGCTCTGCTTTTTCAGGCCATAAGGCTGCTTTGATGTTACTCTTGTACTTTGTTACTCTGATGTGAGAAATATCAGTGTTCCTGGTGGGGGGAATCTGCTCACATATTCTGTCTGGAAAGTCACCATGTGGAACTTGTTAGTTAAATTGGCTTTCTTGCTGCCGTGATTTTCTGGCTAATAGCAGAAGATCCAAGACTGGATCTAGTTCACTTAGTCATTTAAGAACATACAAGAAATTTCTAAAGATGTGAGGAAAACAGTTCTGGATGCTTTGCTTTGCAGATTGTTCCTGCTGCAACGTAACTTCTCCACGTGGAGAATTCTAACTTCTTATGATAGACTTTAAGAAGTAATCAAATGTTGAATACATATTAAAATGTGACTAGAGAATAGTACACATGTGAAATAGTGTTCTTGTAAAGTTATCTGGGTCTGAATTTAACACTGAAACCAACCATAGTGTTGTATTAGCCCACAGTGGCAGAGAGGAAGCTTTTCATACAGAAACTCAACCATTAATGCAAACTAGACAGCTGCTCAGAAGTTCTAGTAGTTTTGGCAAAGAAGCATTCTAAATCAGCTGAGAAAAACTTGAAATGAAGTTGGACAAATATTTTAGGCTGCAAAATGGTGGGTGAAATGTGGAAATTATAATTGTATGATTAGAGAGTACTTGGTATTAATAACGAAAAGCAGTCACAAAAATTTCTTAATTAATAGACAAAAAAAAACAGGCATATAAATGAAGATCTGTATAATATGAGAGGTGTTCAGGGAGTTATGTCTCCTGTTTTATTATGTTCTTAGCCCATGACATCAGTAGTAGATCTGTTTTGGTCAATTAAAATGGACTGCATGGGCAACGTTTTCATAGAAATAATTCCATCATAGCATCTGTGAACTAGTGGGTCAGCTCCTCTGGTGCAGAAAATCTGCTTGTAAAAACTATGAACACAGCATGTAGGCTCTTCTTCATCACTGGAAAAGATGCATAGCTAATCATGATGACTGTGCTAAAAATGCATTTGCAGTTGAAAATTTCTTCTATCAAACTGTTTTACTGTGCTTTATGTGTCTGTTATAGGTACCATGGAAATAAATAGGAGGCGTCACTTTTAGAGTGACCTATGTACAGAGTGTCTCATGTCTGCATACAGTTAACATGAACACATCAGAATTTATGCCACAAATAATATAGAACTTAACTACAGAAACTGTTGCATATATGAGGCTCATTTCTGTTTAGTACTGTGCCAGGCATAAGTGATGAAATTTCTCACTGACTTCTGCGTACAGGTGTGGGAGAAAACATCAAAGAGTTAAAGTGTTAATAGGCACCTTGAGAACATACCTGTCTTCACACAGGATATACAGAATATAGAAGTGAGATCAGTGATGATTACCAACAGGAGTAAGCTGTGGCTAAAAAGGCAATATGAACTTCAGTCCAAAAGCACACTGAGGCTGACCAAAAATCCAAAAGGAGACCTTGAAATTGGCAGCAGTACCAGTGTTTTTGCCAGTAAAATAAAGCACATTATGGCTTTAAAAGTTAAAAAGGAGAAATTAATAAACAATATTTACTAAACAATAAATTTAATGAGTTTTTGTTTTGTTTTGTTTTTAAAGAATATAAGGACAAATAGCGCTCTGACACTATGTTGGTAAAGAGAAATTGGACACTGCCTGAGAAACTTGATTGGCTTGAACAAATAGCTCTTGGTGTCCATCTTTGAGCAGACAGGTTGGACCACATGACCTCCAGAGGTCCCTTCCAATCTGAACCATTCTTTCTATCTGTATTCCTGTGATTCTGTTACTTGGAAGGTATTAATTTATCTGTAAACAAATTTGTGGACAAGCGAACCACTATTAAAAGATTGAGGAGATATCCCTTGGAGAGTGTTAAGTGAGCTGACGCAATTTTATCTAGACACTAACAATGTAAAATATACATGTTATGTATACTTAAGATTCGGTTTGGTTTTGATTTTTTTTTTTTTTAGATTTATAACTTAAAATTATTTTATTTCTTTATAATGAAATTCATGGAAATATGACCACCATGGCATACATGACATGACAACAGGCTCTCTGGATAGGAAATCTGGCAGATGTTTAGGGATTTGTCTCATTTACTCCCAAAATCATGAAAAAGCAAACAGGTAAACACCATCTCTCAACATGATGAGTCACAGATCATATTCAGTTCTTATGGTAAAAATGGGGTCTTAGAAGAATCTCCTAACCAGACAAAAATAAATTCAGGATTTATCACAGGATCTATCTGTTAGAGAAAGTGATAATGAGATTGAGGGAGGCATATCCTCCTTCTGAGTCAAAGGATGTGAGGTTCAGATAAAGATAGAAGCCAGCCAAAATCATCACAGGTGTAATTTCAAAGAACTGAGAGACAAACAAGAAATGGTGGAAGGTATAAATGCCTAAAATCCCAGAACTGTGAAGAAGGGTGGGACAGGAGAGAGAAGGGGAAGAGGCTGAAGTTTTCTTCAGAATCAGACAACACTTATCTATGGAGCTAGGAAATTATAGTGGCTATAGGCAGTAGAACCCTTCTTTCTTATATGAGAGTTTAGAAACTCACTCTATTTGCAACTTGCTTTTAAACGTTTAAAATGTGATTCAAATATGAATATTAAAGAATTCTGTTGCATTTTAAATCAAAATTATGTTGAATTCATTAAAAGCAAGACAAAGTAGATTCTGAAGTATGTTGTTTTAAAGAAAAAAGTGTAAATGTTTGTTTGTAACTTACCTACTTTATTTCAAAGGTAAATGGATGATTTTAAAGAGAAAAACAAATCATAATTAAAATTAATGGTGTGGTAATACAATTAAAACATTGCAGGGTAATCAGGTATTATCTAATAGCTAAGTGACTGGGATTGTATGCTTGCTTTTAATTATAAAATTTCCAGACATTTTAGTCTTAGTTAAATGTTAGTAGAAGTGATTTAAAGCAGGCTGCATTTCACAACTGAGAAAGATTAAGAAGGTATTCAGAAAGAAATGCTGATAGCACAGTGAGTGAATTTAGTATACATTGGTCATGTACCTTAGTCCAAATTCAATGCTATGTTTCTATTAGAATGGAATGTGCATTTTGATAAATCAACTAAAATATTTTGCTCAATGTTAATCCTGATTACAAAGGAGTGGCAAATTTTGCAAAGCTCTGAATTGTGATGATTTCTGCTTGCTGTACAATTACACAAAGCCTCAGTAAAGATTAACTTTTTCCCAGGTATTCACTAGATTAACGGATAAGTTCATGACTGTTTAGAAAACAGCTGAATATTGTCTTAGTTTCAGCTGGGACAGAATTGTTTTCTTCAGAGTGTCTTGTATGATGTTATGTTTTGGTTCTAGGAGAAAAGCAATGTTGATAACACACCAGTGGTTATAGCTGCTGCTAAGTAGTGTTGTACAGAGCCAAGGACACTTGCAGAGAAGGGCCCAAGGAGCTGGGAAGGAACAGAATCAGGAGAGCTGACTTACTAAAGAAAGATTCCATACCATATGACATCAAAAGGAGGGAGTTTTAAGGAGTTGAGAGTTCTCTCTCTTTACCATTGCTTAGAGGGCAAGATGAGCATTGGTCAGGGGCTGATGAGCAATTGCTTGTTAAATATCTTTTTATATTTGCATATTTCTCATCATTATTATCCTTTTCCTTTCTTCTGTCTTTGTAAATCAATTTATCGCACCTCATGAGTTCTAATTTGTGGGTTTGTTTTTTTTTTTTTCAGTTCTTTCCCCTGTCCCACTGGGAAGGGGAAAGTGACCCAAGGACTGTGTAGTGCTCAACCTCAGGCTGGTTTAAACCACAACTATTAAAATACATGGTTGTTTTTTTTTTTTTTTTTCAGACACTATCCATAAGGAGTGATCTTTTCTGATCTTTTTATTGATTCCTTAAAAAGAAAACCTGTATCAGAGAAAAAAAGTAGTTTCCCACTGCTGCCTACTACTGTCAGACAGCTGAGAAGTTTTACACATCAGAGAATGGATCATTCAGTAATATTCCTGTAATGATCCCCCAGGAGCTAGAGCCTCCAGTCCAGGTCAACACATGGTCATCGTAGTTGTATACTTAATTCTCTTCGGCTGGTTCAAAGCTATGAATGCTGTCCATTTCCCAGATCCATGAAGAATGGCGCTCTTAATTTTTTTTCTTTTAAATGCTAGTCATCAAGACTTGTGTCTGTTCTGTGTTACTCCAGATCTCATCAAACTGCTGAAGACTTAGATGGAAAGAAAAACTATTCTCTGATATTTTAGTCTCTCAAATGGAGACAAACAAGTTCATATGCAACCAAAAGTCTCTAGTACAAAATGTCAGTAAATACTACTTTTTCACAGTAGGTGTTTTTTTTTTTGGGGGGGGAGTCACTTTTTGTGTTATTTGTGTTTATTGTGGTTTTTACCTTTTTTTTTTGTTTTTGCTTTTGTTTTTGTTTTTGTATTTGTTTTTCTTTTGTTTGTTTCTTCTAAGGTAAACTTGGCATTGATATCACCTCCACTCTGGATCCCAGTTGATTCCATTATCTTGAGGCCCTTCTGCAAAGTTCATCAGGTACTTGTTACTGTTGTTTCTGTTTTAGTTTTGTTGCAGTTTCTTTTCTTTATTAAGTATATTCAATATACATTTTGACTTTTTTTTTTTTGAGAAAGTAAATGGAAGGCAGTCTTAGAAATAACTATTCAGAAAGACTCTGAAATTATTAATTAAAGATAGTGATACAGTTGTGGAAATTCAGTGAAGTGACATTTCATCCCAGCTTAGTTGTACAGAGACATAGCTCAGGAAGCTGGCTTTTTGCATCTCCCCATTTCTTTGAATCCCGCACTGGCTTTGCAATATTACGTTCTAACGTCCCCACCAGCTCTGATATCCTCCACACCAAATTCATCCTTCCACAAAGAGAACAGTTGGCACAAATAGAGCTGTTTTTATTTGCTATTCACCTGCAGACTGTTTCACTATGTGTTTATTATATGTAGGAAAGCAGTCGTTTCTATCATTTGACTACTGATTGTTATGCAGTGTGCAAAGCAAAGTTCTATTTCATATACCTGTGATGTTTGCTGTGCCTCCACTGTTATCACTGCCTTTTACTATTTGTATCACATAAGTAGCCAAGAGATATTATTTCTTCATTTTTCATTGTAAAGTATACTGAGTGCCCTTAAAGAAGGATGAGCGAAACCATAGAGCATATGCATTCATATGAACCTATGAAATTTTCTAACTTAAATGGGTTTTGCCAACTTCAATCTATTTATTAAGGAAAACAAATTTGTTGAAGATATATGAAACACTGATCAATCCTCACGCATTTCAAGTCGCATGGTTCAATTTTTTTGCCCCAAATTTAGATCATGTAAAATGATCAGATCTGGTGTTTTGACTTTAGCAGTCTCATGTATGTGGCAATTACTGTCTAACTTCTCACTTCCATCTTATTGAAGCATTCCACACAAAAGTGAAGCTATTGCATTGCTGTTGTAGTGATGATCTAAACAACAAAAAATAAACATTGCCAGTGTAAATCTCCATCTGGAGATGCATGGTGTTGAGATATGTTTCTTTGTTCTCTGCTTCCTTCCCTTCAGTCTCTACAGATGTTGCCTCTAGGTCTCACTTCTGGGGTAATTGCATCCACACGTGAAATTTACTCTTGTACATCTGCTTCTCTAAAGCTTATTTTCATCTTAGAGATTTCAGAGCTATGGTTGTTAGTGATTTTTTTTAACTTCAGAAGGCAAAGATTCAAGTGGTATCAATTAGTACTGTGCCTCTGACTTCAATAGATCTATATTGAGTTGCCACAACCACAGATTTGGTCTGACACTTCTTTGGGTCTGGGACATGTTCCTCTGAGGATTCTTTAATTAACACCAAATTTTCATCAGTCTCTCTCCCCTGTTTCTGCTAATTGCTACTACTGTTGTGCATGCAGACTAAGAATATATCTGTGAATTGAGGCTTGCTCTGGATGACCTCTAATGTATGTGTGACTTTTTACTGAGGACAAAGTATTACAGATAAAGAAGGATGCTCAATCCTCTCAGATGTGCTTAATGTCTCAGTAAAGCATGCATTGCAATTAGTTTTTATTTTTGTTCTCAGTTTTCAATAATCAGACTCTCTACCCAAAATCAACTACCATAATAAAAAAGACAATAGAAATGATGAACAATATGAAGATAGTCAAAACTAACAGAGAACTAATCCAATTATTCTATGACATTATTTCTTCATGCATTAATGCCTTTGAAATTTTGAACTTTGCTAAAAAAAAAAAAAAGAAACCATAACATTTTTGCCATTCTTCTCGACTATTGTATATGAACAATTGAAATAATGGCAACTCAGTCTATAATACGGTCCCTGAAAAATCAGGTTTCATAGTTTGCATCAGAAGTTTTTTCTGAGTGTATGAAATAACCATTTAAATCATTAAGATTATAAGTCTGGTTCTAATGAGGAAATGGGATTAACTGAAGAGTTAACATCTTGCACATACACTCACACTGATATGAGCAAGAATCTTTGTAAATTGCACTAGTACCTTTTGAAACATTAATCTTTCCTTCATATTATTCAGTCATAAGTTGCTCTCCATTTTCCATACATTGATTATTATATTTTCATTTTTCTCTTTTTCCTTTTTCCTTTTCTTTCTATTATGATGCATACGTGTCAAGATGCATGCCCACTGTTTAAAGATGGATGATGGATGATTATCAGCTATGTCAATTAAATTTACTGTAATCTTAGCAGTACCACTTTTAATTAGCATTACTTCAAAAGCCATTAACTGTATGTCCTAAAAAAAAAAAAATGCAACTTTAAGAGGTGAACTGTTTTAGATTTAAGAGTTTGATGTCATTTAGGTTGCAGTTGGATGTGATAGTCTTGAAGGTCTTATCCAACCCAAGCAATTCAATGATTCTATGATTTTAACTTATAAAACTTGGAAAACCCCCTAATAAAGAGAGATGATGTTATGTGTTTAGGAAAACTTGAAATTTATGTGGAAATAACAATTTCATAGGTGTAGTTTGCTGTATTTATTATCTATTCTTGAAATGAAATGATAGCAACATTTGAGATGGCTGTATTGTTGGGACTAACACTTATGCTGAATTTTAAGAAATACAGAGCTCTGTAGAGTTCCCCTCACTCTTAGCTTCTTAGGTCACATGTATTTTCAGAACAATCCACTGTTATTTTCAGGTAGGAAACAAATGAGATAGAATAGACCCTTCAGGTCATTCCCTTCTTTCTATTTTGTCAGAATGGAATCTTTTTCTTGCAGTATACATGAGTGTCCACTTTGATTTAGTGAAACTATAGTCCCCTTCATGTAGGCAGCATGAACAGAAAGCATAAGTAGGCTGTAGAACTGCAGGCCAAAATCACAAGTAAGTGGAAGAAGAAAACTGCCAGATACTGATAAAGAAACTCAACACAAAAATTCAGTGAAAACAGTAATGTTCTCCAATGAATTAAAAGGTGTTTGTTTTCTTTTTTTCATTAAGACCACATTATTGTACAGCTGAAATTACTATCACTAAAAACCAGTAAATTCAAATTCACAGAAACATTAAACTCATGTCAGTTTTGTCAAGCTGCATCAGCAAGAGAAAGAACGCCCCAAAAATGCCTCCATGCTTACTTTCAATCTTTTCAAAATAGAAGTTAGTTGGAGAAAAAAAAAAAAAAGACAATCTTTTTTAAATAAAATTTGAAATAGAAATTAAAAAAGAAAAACATAGAAGCTAAAGTAAATTTCCACTTTAATCCAGAAACACGTTTCCAACTGCTGCTCATAGAACCATGATAAAACAAGATGACCAGTTGTTAATGCAGAGATGGAAAAAAGCTACTTCATTACAGGACTCCATTGCAGAGATCATGATGCAAGGTTTCTGTTCCTTCCTCCCAAACACGGTTGATATATTCCACAGAATGGCAATTCACTTACCTTGTGAATCACGGGGCTGCTGCTAGTTCACAGAAGGAAGATTGCATATTCTTCACCCCAGAGATCTGAAGCCACCTTTAAGCATCCTCTAGTAAATCAGCACGTTAGTAACAAAACCTTATCAAATGACTAAACTTGAATGAAAAAGAAAGCTAATACCCTGACCAAGAGTATTCTTTTTTTTTTTTTTTTTGACCTCTTGTATTTATTTCCTCTCTTCCTCTAAATCTCTACTATGGATTTGCATTTAATGTTTTTCAAATATTCATATGAGTACTATTTTCTCCCTAGCTAGTGGAAAAATGGACATTTGACTTTTGTTAACCTCTCTTTCTAGAACAGTCCTTACATCTTGGTCATTTTTTTTCTCACTTTGTTCTTTGTTTGAATCATTTCTAAGATGCTTCTATTGCTATAGTGTTCATCTATACCTAGTAAATATATGGAAAGTTCATCATGATGAATAAATGCCTTTGATGGACTTCAGAACAGGGAATTAAAATTACATTAATAATATTTTATTTTCCTTCCTCTGATGAGAGCAAAGGCATGCTGCTGGTTTTTCTGTGGTTGGCAAGTCAAACTTCTTGTCAACTAGTAGTTTTAAGACCAACTCTTGAAGCTTTTACTAAGCTTCAAAATGTTTTCTCTCCTATTCTCAAATTAATTATCTGCTCTTCTCTGAAAAGTGCTTGGAAGTTGTTTCCATCCTTTTCTACTCTTGAGATGAGATGGTCATTTTCAGGTCAGTACTTGCTTCAGAGCCTGGTAGACCCTACTGCCTTAGATATCTGTAAATCCCTTTAGGGATCACAGAGCCACACAATTGTAGGGGTTGGAAGGGACCTCTAGTGATCTGGCTCCCAAACAAATGTACACCTATAGAAGGAGAATCTTAAACCAAAATCTGTCAAGTTACTAATTTCGAAGGAAGTAAAATATAAGCGGAACTTTGAGATTGTGGGTTTTGCACAGTTTACTGGCTCTAGTATTTATCTAGTATTTATCCAAAATTCCAGAGAAAGGTTAAAAATGTTTTAAATAACTGCTAAAAACTGTAAAGAGTATATAAATAATTTTCAAAATGTGCTACATGATTTTAATTTTTGTTTAAGTCAGAATAGTCATGTACGTTCAAAAGGAGAAAGAGAGAATGGCAAAGGGAGATCATACAGGGATTCTGTAATGGCTGAACACAGGAAACTTCTATGGGAATTGTCACATCTTCAGAACAAGTGTTAAAATAGGAGCATATTGCAGCTTACTTT
This sequence comes from Oreortyx pictus, assembly GCA_036925125.1. Classification (NCBI taxonomy): domain Eukaryota; kingdom Metazoa; phylum Chordata; class Aves; order Galliformes; family Odontophoridae; genus Oreortyx; species Oreortyx pictus. The sequence goes on from JAUPFR010000004.1 coordinate 56,260,781, forward strand.
TTAATTTGGTTAGCATAGAAGCAGAACTTGCTTTTTTCCAGACAACAGTGAATGACCCAGTGACACAAGCACATGAATCGTGTTTTTCCGCACTACAAATCCCTTCCTCAAGCAGGTGCAGAGGCCCTTGCTTCACTTACTGGCAGGTGGTAGATATTACATTACAAAAAATAATAAAAATTTTTGTTTTAAGAAACAAAAAAATGTAGATGTAAAACAAAGCTAGAAAGACCAGCAAAGCTGCAGCGCTGACTGAAATAATCAATGACTGATTAACTCAGAGTCATTAGCATCTCCTTCAGCAGAATTGGGTGCTAACTATTGTGACACATACACAGGTTTCGGAAGGGAAACACTTGTTGAAAGGAACTTATTGAAATTGACCATACCACATGCCAGGTTGCATGGCTATCACCTATTTCATTTGAAACTGTTATGTGTACTATGTCAATACTTTGGCATAAAAGGATATATATATGTATATACATATATATATATGAAGATTTATAATACTCAAGCTCAGTCCAAGGGCAGCTCCAAAAATAATGCCTCCTGTTATGATGTTGGCCAACAAAGTCAGAGGCCAACATTGATGATATGACAGTAGAGATTAAACCCTTCCATCAATATTCCATTACATGTTGTTGCCGTGTTACAGACAACAGCAGAGGGACAATCTGACAAAAAGGCATTTGACATTGAAGTTGCATGAATCAAAGGTGCAGAATTGAATTCCTCCTCTCAAAGGAACTGCACCTGTTGACATTCACTGACTCTGAATGTTTTTGGAGACTGAACAGTAGATATTAGGGACTTCGTCTGACAGCCACAACTTTATTTATTAATTCTACCTAGAGTGTAGAGTCTGACACCCATACTAGCTAAGACTTTTGAGAAAAATATTTTCAGACTATTCGAGATGAGGCCATCAGCCTGCATGGGAAGGATAGGGGAAGTCATCAGAAAGGTTGGAGGCAGTAAAAGAACCTGACAGGCACCTTCACCTCACTCTTTCTAGAGTTGCCTCTGGCTTTTAAATGTTTTTGTTTTCAAAAGAAAATAAAAGATTTCCACTAAAAGCCACAAAACGGTGCTTCATAATTACAGTAAACTACTATTCTTGTCTTTAAGAATATTGCTCAAAACCTCTGGAAAAGCAATAATTAAAGACTCATCTTTCAGGTGGTTATCATAGTGGATAGCTCACTGCTAAGTATGCTGGCTTTAGGGCAGGCTTTATTCTTGGTTTATGACACTATACAATGAAAATGAATTGTAGATATCTGAATATACAACCTGCTTCTTGAAATGTTTGCAAAGCTCTTAAACACCAAACACTCACGTTCTCTTAAGATGTGCCCCTTCTGTGAGTTCAGCTTCTTGAAAGCCTGAATATGAAAAAGAAAAAAATGACAGAGAACTATAGGATTTTTTTCCTTATTATTCTTTAGTATTTAATTAATTTTTGCAAGACATTGAAAATGAATGGAGGTAATCTTCATGTTGTAGGACTATGTATATTTAGCTGTCATTATTCTTTTGTTAGAAATACAGTTACTTGTGGATGAAAAGACTACATGTATAGAATTGAATCATCACCTATGAATGAGCTCCCATATGCCTTTGTTAAATTCATCAGCTAAGCCAACATTCTCTGAAACTATTCCCACAAAAGCACTGCATTGAGAAAGGAAATATGAGATGGTTAAACTAGACTTACCATCATCCTGTGTATCCAAAAACACTTGTTTTTAGAGTTAAAATTTGTGTTTGTCACATTTTGCAATGAAAAAAATCATGACAATTCCTGAATTCAAGGTCTTATTGAGTCACTGGGTGATTCTTTATTTTTGCGTGTGGAGCACAGAATATGCATTCTCAAGTATGAATAATTTTTTTAAGATAACCCATTTGCAGAGGCAGTCCATTGCAGTAACGCAGACTTCTCTGGCTATTAACGTCAGAAACATTTTCAGAAGTAGTCAGCCAGACACAGATCTAATTGCCATGCTGAAAATATGTACAATTTAAAACACAATACTGATGTTTGGAGACCATAGACACTGATACTTTTCCACAAGCTTTTAGAAGTTTAGAAGTTATACGTTAACATCACTGATGGAATTAGTGAGATAAATTCTTTTCAGTAGAGCAAGATTTATGAAAATTTCCTGAATATTAGTTAGTTTCTGCAAACAAGATTGCGGAAAATAGAAACCTTTCTTTTCATTCCCTGTTATGTTGAAACATAATTCACAGTGAAAACAAGTTGTTTACAATATCTTCTTATATTATAAACAACGAATCTCCACTTGTCAATAAATGTTCCTTGTTTTTCAACAGCAGCAATAAACTGAAATGTAGGACAAATGTAGGCCATATAGCTTTCCTTTCTACTCTGATGCAGGATTAGATATACATAAGCAGATTCTTGCTTAATCTGTTTTTGAGCACTTTAAATGTGTGTTTTTACACAGCCACTTTGGGTAGTCATTTGTGGTATTAATTTTCCTTGGAGTTAGAAAGCTTCTTCTATTATCTCACTTCAATCTTCTTTGCTACAAATTAAGCTGATTACCAGTTGTCCTACCCCCAGAATAATAGCACTCTAAATATAGCATTACACATAACCCACTTTAAAATTTCACATGAAGCAAATATGGCAGGCAGAAACATTTTTCTAATGCATTCCCCAAATTAATGAGCGATTGAGATAAAAATGGCTTTGCTGTAATTTGCTGTGTGTCATGAGGAAATTATTCAGGAAATGAGACTTCCTTAATATGTTACCAATTTATTTTCATTTCAGAAAAAATAAACGTTTAGCTGTCCATAAATATGTTTTCTTTTTTTATTCAGTTGTATTTAATTTTTGAAAGAAAATAGCATAGAGATGTTGGAGTGCATTTTCAACCATCAGAATTTCTTGCACTGAAGATTACCTAGAGAACAAACTAGAAAGGAAATCTAAAGTTCTGGTCATGGAAGCAGAATACAGAAATAAATGTAACCCTCACTAGAACAAAATCTGACAATGAAACATAATGCTAAACATTAGGATACTAGAGTGGCTGCTGTAAGTACAGCCTATTAGGAAGGCAGCAAAGTTTACCTTCTGTATTATTCTGTCGTATCTACAGATATGTTAAACCTACCTACATACAGGTTTAACTGACTTGCAACTTACAGATGTGCAAATTGGGTATAGCCCTTCTAAGTGTAAAAGGTAGGCATGATTAGTTACTCCATCTTACTTTAGACAACTTGGAGATGACGCAGCAACTAACTGTTCCTCATGACACCATGCTTTTATCTATGGAACTGTAGCTTTTGGAGTAATACACCAATAATGTCATCTTGTTGGGATTTACTGGTGACATAACAGATTTATGGATAGAAACATATGTTCCTTATTCTTTAAAAGCTGTAGAAGTGCTATGTCTATTGCTGAAATTTCAGAATTATCTCCACATTGTGAGGAATTTAAACCATTATTATTAGATATTATACATTAGTTGTGTGATGTTTGTGCTTTTTAAATGTCTAAAGAATTTAAAATCAGTATCAGCTTGGAAACTTTCATTTGAAAAATTATTTTTGGAAAATAAAAAGAAAGAATAAAATAATGGAAAAGAGAAAGACAAAAAAGGAAAGAGAAGGAGAGACAAAGAGAGACAAAGAAAGAGAGAGAGAGAGAAACAGAAAGACAAAGAGAAAGAAGGAGGGAGGGAAGGAGGGAGGGAAGGAGGGAGGGAGGGAGGGAAGAAGGAGGGATGGAGGGAGGGAGAAAGAATGATTTTCTCATTAGATAACTGCTTTTTTTTTTTTTTTTTTTTTTTGTGAAGGTGGCTCCTTTATTTTGCTTTGTTTACTCTACATACTCTCTGTACTTGAAAGACAATAAAACTCTTTCCACCAGTTGAATTTTCTGCAAAAGTCCATAATTTTTTCCTCTGTGCTGTCTTGAGGAGATAAATTCTGCACTCTCAGATAAAATAATTGCCTAGGAAAAGGTTTACAAAATAACCTCAGTAGTATCATCCATGTTTTACCTGAGAATGAAACAAATTTTGTGCTATGTGTAATGTAGCGCCTTCTCTAGTTGATGTGTTTACTCAGTATTTCAGAAAAATGCTAATAAGATCAAAGTCTCCTAAATCAAAGTCAGTCCACCTAAACCATTCCAAGAAGTGAAGATTTAAACTTACATTTTGAGGTTGAAACAGTGTATATTTGATGATCCTGGTGAAATACAGCTGTTTCTCTTTAAGGATGTATTCAAGCGGCAGATTTCCTTATGCTAAAAATGTCCATCAGAGGTGTCATCTTGGCATGAAGTACCTGTGGGTGCTAGAATCTGGACCTGTGTTTTGCTGAGGCATCAGAAATTGTACAGAGTTTAGCAGAAATTGGGATTGATTCCACTAACTTATGCTACAATAATTCTGATGTAATCAGCAGGTTCTACTGCTTGTAACATCAGTAAGACATCTGTTATAATTATTATCTTCAGTTAAATAATCAGGCTACCTAGGGTTAGAATTAATGGCTGAACACCACATGAAGGAGGTTGGGAATGAAGAACAATCTTAGTGACACTATTGGCCAGAATTATTTTTTGAACAGACAGCTGAACACATAAACTGGAGCAATAGGAAACTGCAGCAGATGGTCAAAGAAACATTTGATCACAGAAGAATAATAGGAGACTGACTTGACTTGTGATCCCAGTGGTAAGGTGGTATTAAGTGCAAACCCATTCCCTTTATTACTTCAAAAATCAACATTTTTATCTTGAAGTTGAAATTCTGTCTAAGAACTGCTTGAGAGCAGCCCTGCAGAGAAACACCTAGGGAGTCCTGGTGGACAAAAAAAGCAGAACGTGAGCCTGCAGTATATTCTTGAACCCTGTAAGACCAAGAAGTATGCTGGGCTGCTTCAACAGAGGAGTAACAATAAGGTCAATGGAGGTGATATACCCTCTCTCCCCCACCTTTGCAATGCCTTCCTGAGGCCCCATCTGGAGCATAGCGTTCAGGTATGGGGACACCAGCACAAGAAAGATGAGGAGTTGTTGGAGTGGGTCCTAATCTTGTTGACAAGATTTCATGGAAGAGGAACATTCCTCAGCTCTGAATTGGATGCAGTACACCATGGAACTGGGCAGCTAAAGGGAAGATGACAGCACTTAACAACTGGATTATCATGAGTTCTTGTCAGTTGCCAGTATATGTCATGAGTACTGATGTATTGTGCGTCAGTCACTCTGAAAGTAAAGACTCTTACAACAGTAACAATAAGCATAATAACACTATGTGATGGAACAAATTCTCAGATACAAAACTCTATTTTTTGACACAGTCAACACAATTAGCTGTGTATTTTTGCCTGTTATATGCAAGAACCTGAATTCTGCATTCCTAAAATTCTGCACCAGCAGAGGCGTCCCACTGCCATTATTGCTGTTGCTGAAATCCACCATTCACCTCTCACATCTACTGTTTGGTTTCCAAAAACATTCAGCAAGTGTCAATGAATGTCAGTAGGTCTCTCATTCTTGATGTCTCCAGTATCATTTACACTGATTTTCTTCATTTTTCCTACTGAAAAATTCTCAGAAATTCCATAGAATTATGGAGTTAATAAATGTCTTCGGAATTGGTTTATATGGCTTACACAAGCACACAGAAAAATCTCTTCGTGAGTTAATTAACTACAGGCTATTAGTTTAAGTACATTATTAGGTACTATAGGTGTGATTTTATTCAGTTTTTTCTGAGATTTGGAGGACAGGTTCAGTATTAATTTTTGGGGGCTGTTTTAACTGGTTAGTTGGTGGGTTGCTTGGTTGATTTTAGAGTTGTTGCTGTTGTCTTGTTGTCCTTTACGCAAAACGAGAACTTCATGAGAGTACAAAGAGAATACTGTTCAAATTTTTAATATTTAAATTCCATTGACAGTGCTGCTGGCAACATCTATTCCTTCCTGTGAGGTTTAAAATAATCGTGAACAAAATATATCCTTTGTAAATGAAGGGGAGCAGGAGAGAGAGTCATCCAAGGAGAATGATCTGATATTTTAAAACCTGTGACATTCAGTTAATCATCAAATATAGCTTCAATACACCCTTTTCCAGTGATATATCCATAAGCTATTGAAAATAATGCTGCCAGGGCCAAATCCCCAGTGAGGTTTGCCATCTGCACTAAATTAGATTCAAAGAATCAGAATCACCAAGGTTGGAAAAGACCTCCGAGATGATCCAGTCCATTCTTCCTCCTCCAATTTCCCCACTAAACCGCATCCCTCAGTGCAGCATCTAAACTTCTTGGGCACCTCCATGGATAGTGACTGAATCATCTTCCTGGGCAGCTCATTCGATTTCAACCCAATGGAAAAAGGAGGCAATCTATTAAACAAATGAGCAGCCCATATTTTAAGTTATTAGTCTTACTATTAACCAACAGTTCTGTAAACCATAGGAACTGTCTGAAAGCGACAAAGCCACAGCCAGATCACACTTTTCAAAACTAACAGTGTCCTAATGTATGATTTTGATTTGGATCCAGTTGAAATTAACATATATTTAATAATGGTCCTGAGGCCTAACTAGAGATTTGTTTGTATTAGTAAGAATAATTCTTTTACTAGCACTGTTCTAACAGGATATTTCATGAATTGCTAGATATAAAATAATGTAATTTTACTTATCTTCTGGTGTTACATCATTCATTATTTATGAAGCAATTAGATGTCTGTATATTTTTCAGTTTTTGTGTTGTTTGCCTTTAAACAATTACTGACTGATCAAAACTAAAATCAGAAGTGATAGACTGCAGGAGGAAATCAACAGACTCCACAATGTCTCCACAAGAGTCATAATACGAAAACACCTTATTCTAAACACCAAAGGTGTACATAGACAACTTCTGTGGCAAACAACTTTGGATTGGGCCATGCTGGCCAAGTGACTCTTCTGAATCATTCCTTCGCAATTCCAGGTTCCTTCTCACTGGTCCTACTCCTCTACACCTTTACAGACTCCATGATCCCATCTGCTGTATTGTCAAATGTCTCCTGACCTTCATCTGACCCCACTGGTCACCTCTACTATTATAGACCTACCTAGTCTTCTAATACTCCACAACAGATTGCTTTTTAGAGTATGTCAAGTTTAAAAGCAGTACTATGTTCAGAAATAAAACAGAATGAAAAGTCATTTTCTCACAAATTTGCTGAAGATTTTCAAATGAATGCAATGTAACTGTAAGATCATCAAGGTTGGCAAAAATGAGAGTCGCTACTTGAAGTGGTCATCTTATTGAGTAAATAAAAATTCTGCTAAAGTTATTAATACATCACTTTTCTGTATCGTTGCAGGATTGTGCTTCAAGAACTGAGATTGCTTTGTCCTACTGTTCCAACTGTCTTTCTTTTCTAACATGACTCTAAGTGATATTTTTGGGAAAAGGTAGAAATTAAAACTAATCTGTGTATTAAAACAGTTTTAAAAGGAGGAATGTGGTTGTCAGTATAATAGCTGAAGATATGGTGTCTTAGAAGCTCTCCATCAGAAGAAAAGCTAGAAATTGCAAAATACTGTTCAGCACCTGTACTACTTAGAATATATTTCTGCAACATAAGAAAAATAGAAGAAAACTTACTATTTTTCATGATTTTTTAGCACAGCTGACAAAAATAAATAAATAAAATAAAAAAGAGGCTAAAACTTTGCAATATTTATGTAGGACAACAGTAGGATGAATGAGAGCATTATTTTCTACACATGAAAAAAAATATAAGTTTTCAATATCACTGGAAAAATTTTTAAATGAACTTATACATTTCTTATAAAAAATAAAAATGATGTAGCACAGGGTTAGACGTGCGTTACAAAGCAAAGATATTTTTGTTCTTCGTGCAGAAGAGTTGATTAAGCACAATCTTTGAGCTTAGAGGGATTCTTCTATACTTTTTATTTGTTTGTATCTGTCACTTAAATATCTGTCTAGCATTGTATTTTGGAGTCCCTAATTGCCATGTTTTGGCAACTGAACTACTATGGATAGGCTGAACAACTTTCTTGGTCATGCTGTTTCAACATACAGCTGCAGTGCACTCCTTTAGGCTGATGGTTTTGTCTTTTTGAATGCTCTATAAAAGTGGTGCTCCAGCAGTGTAATTCTGACAAAAACGATCTGTATGGTTCCTTCTCAAAATTTTTGATTTGCTTGGTCTTATATGTCTTAAAATTGCTTCTGTCTTTATTTTTTAAAGGAGCAGTGCATATTTACATATATTGCACCAGAGAAGTACACGGTTTTGACCATAGTGCTGTCACCTTTTTCCACAGTAATTCTTAGAAAGTTGATTAATTGGTATTTATGGAGAAGATCATATGAGGATTAGTATTTTTATGCATGATACTCCTTCATTTATTTTTCGTGAATTCAGCTGCTACAAAAAACAGAGTGATACCTCACACCAGAAACACTTCCTAGCTTGTTATCTAGCCAGCACTGAGAAAAACTGATTGAAAAATACAAATGTTTAAGAAATGTCATTGAATAAATAGCAGTTGTAGGCATATACTGGAGCTAGTGATTTTTCTTATCCAATGAATATTTAAAAAGTATTTATAGTATTGTATGAAAGATAAAAAAGTAGAGAAGAATTTATGTGTTCTTTTTATTTGAAGTGCACTGATCATACGATAAAATATTTTAGGTAGTACACTATTTAATTTTAAGTTCTATCTCTCTTCAGATGATGTCTTTCATTTGAGTTTCCCTCACCTTACTTACAGGGATGCTGGCATCACTCAATTCTACTGTCAAAATTACACATATTGAGGAGTATGGATAAAAAGAAATCCAATTCAATTTTAATTTCTGTGGCAATATATAATGTTTGCTTCTTTTTCTCATTTGTTAGGCCTCACATCAGGGATTATACAAGTTAAATTGGTATGTTGAGGTAACAGAAGTCCAAAGAGGATGATAAAACAGAGAAAGCATGAAAAGCAAGAGAAGACCAATCATAAAGAGAGAATCTAGTAACGACGTTTAGAGAAAGGCAATTATTGTAATTTCCAACTTCTGCTGAGAATAAGAGATTCTTCAGAAGGAGTATGGTGGAGTGTGGAAAACAAGTTTGTTTCAAGCTCTTAACGTCAAAATTTTACTTCTGTAAAAATAGCCCTGAGGATGTTTTACCTATGTGGACTATACATTGTCATAGAGACTCCTGATGTTAGGAGTCTATGCCTGTATGTTTAGAGTTCAATGCCTCTGCAAATGTCACCTATCAGGATAAATTAGCTCCAGCAAAATACCAACAATACCAACAGCTAAGGATGCTGTCCTAGGAGAGTCATTATGTAAACCACACTCAGAAGGGGTAGAGGTTGGATGTAACTTCATTATAGAGTTCCCAATATTTGATACCAGGAAGTCTGAAATACAGGGCTTCTCATTTTTTAATGCATTTTGCCCAATATGAATATTTAAGCTGTCTTATAAATTTCAAATTAAAAAATAGTTCAAGAGTCTCTGTTAATATTGATTCATAGCAATCCAATTATCAACTTCATTAATGCACATGGAATAAAGCAGTAATGTATGTTAAATGCACATAGAGGTTAGCAAAGCTGATTAGCTATAAAATGCAGAAGCACAAAAATGTGAAATATATGGACATGAATGTAAAAGAGCCTAATGTATATGAAGGACTTCACCATTTTCAGAATCAGACTATGATGGTCTAATGGTAGAAATATCAGTAAATGGTAATAGTTCTTTAATAGAATACACTTAAACTGTCCATCAAAATTCTAGTGACTGAAAAAGAACAATGTTCCATGTGTATTTTTTCAACCATTTGACACAAGAAAGGAAAATGATACCTTTCATTATTTTTCAGTCAAATTATACCCACATAATACAATATCAACCCTCTTGGGTTTAAATGTTGCCCTTGGGTTTAAATGTAGGCATACATTTTTGCTAAACATGGATTAAAATTAATAAGAAAATTAAAAGTGCAAAATTGACAAGTTAGAAAGTAAAATAAAAACAGAAAGACAATGGACTATATCGAGACATCCAGGACAGAAGTGATGTAGAGTGCTTGTTTGTCTGCAGGATGGGGAATATATGAATTTCAGGAATACGAGAGTAATGACCTTATGCTGCTCTGGGAGACATTATCATAGAATCATAGAATAATAGAATAATAGAATAATAGAATAATAGAATCATAGAATCATAGAATCATAGAATCATAGAATCATAGAATCATAGAATGGCCTGGGTTGAAAGGGACCATAATGATCATCTAGTTTCAACCCCTCTGCTACGCGCAGGGCCACCAACCACTAGAGCAGGCTGCCTAGCGCCACATCCAGCCTGGCCTTGAATGCCTCCAGGGATGGGACATCCACAACCTCTCTGGGCAACCCATTCCAGTGAGCCACCACCCTCTGTGTGAAAAACTTCCTCCTAATCTCTAACCTAAACCTCCCTTGTCTCAGTTTAAAACCATACCCCCTTGTCCTATCATTATCCACCCTCCCAAACAGGTGTTCCCCCTCCTGTTTATATGCTTCCTTCAAGTACTGGAAGACCACAATGAGGTCTCCCCAGAGCCTTCTCTTCTCTAAACTGAACAAGCTCAGTTCCCTCAACCTTCCCTCATATCTTAGTGAAAAGATATCTTACTGAAAAGTTACCTTACTGAAAAGATCATCAGCATTTTATCGAATAAATTTTTTTCATGTGAATAGAGTTTCTGATTACCTAGGCATTGCTTGCACGTGTATCTGAATTCTTAAGTGAATACCACAATTCTCAGAGACCAAACAAGAAAATGGGGAAAGCAAACACCTTTTTTTAAGCTAGTGCATTGGCGGGTAAACACTGTGAATGAGACAGAAGCAAGTACTCTTCCATCTGTTGAGTTTACCATTGGATGATAATCCTACATTACAAATTCTACCCTTTGGTAAATCACTACTTTTTAAGTAGTGCATTAATAAATGGAACTTCAGTTAAGGGGAATGTCATGGTTTCACACACAACAGTGGGTGAAAGAATTGTTCACGCATATTTTCCTTTTACCTCTGCACATTTATCTGTTTCTGTCTGTTTATCTTTCACGAAAATAGACACGTACACAGACAGAAATTTTATTAAGCATTAGAATGATTCTTAAAATGAACTTCTCGTGTATTTATACTCTAGGGCATTCAACAGCATGTTTTCAATATTTATGTACCAATAGACTTCTATTTTCTGTTGAAAATACTCTACAGATATTCAGATTTTACGTTTAGGTCTCCCTCACAAAATTCTTAGTTTTACATAGATGTGAGTAGCCTTTTGGAAGTCCACCTAGAAATTATTATTGTCTGTGAATGAAATATGAAGAAAAATATATATATTTTGAACTATTTTCTAAAATCAATTGGGAACGGGACATCACCGCATAACTTGCTAGATAGAGCATACAGTTAAAATGGCAGAGTGAGTCCTGGAGTCTTAAAGATTCTGATTTTAATCCCAAGAGAGTTTTTGATTTTGAAAAGCTGTTTTGAAATATTCTTGAGAAAGGATTTGCATCAGGAGCACTACAATCCCATTTATCCTCGGAGGAATACAAGAATACTAACCAGGCTATAACATAACTGGAATTGAATTTGGCAAGGAGTATGATCAATAATAAAAAATTTTGCAGGTACACTGGCGAAATAAGAAAGATTAAAGTAAATGGACAACCTCTGATAAAATAGACAGGAGAATAGGTGACAACCACCATGGAGAAGACTGAGGTACTCAAAATTTTACTGCCTCAGTTTTCACTGGTAAGAAATCAATGACATCTTTCAGCTTCTCAAACTTCAGGACAAGAGTTAGGACAATCAAGCTTCTCCCATTATAAAAGAAGATTTAATATGAGACCAGCAGAGGAGCCTGAACATATAGAAGTTCTTGGAGTCTGACAAGATGCATCCGACAGTCCTCAGGGAATTGGCTGATGTTATCAATAGTTATTCTCAATCACATTTTGAAAGTCATGGCAGTCAGGTGACTGAAGAAAAAGTCATATCACACTCATTTTAAAAGGTGATAATAAAGACCTCTGGAACTATCAGCAAGTTAGTTTCACCACAGTACCCAGTAAGACGATGGAAGTAGATATTCCTGGAAATTATATCAAAAGATACCGAAGATAGGGACATGAATGTAGGCAGCCAGAGCATCTTCACCAAGAGCAAATTATGCTTCACAATTCTAGTGGTCTTCTATGATAGAATGTCAAGATTGGTGGACAAGGAAAAAGCAACTGAAGTCATCTACCTGGATTTCTGTGAGGTCTTTGATATAGTCCTTCTCAACTTTCTTGTCCGTAAATTGGAGAGATAGAGTTCTCTTGGATAAGGAGTTGGCAGGATAGATAAATTGAAGGATTTACAGCCAAGAACTTAATGTCCAAATGGCAACCAGTAAATATAGCTGTCCTTCAAAGGTCAATACACTCTGATATCTTCATTAATTATAGAAGTGGATGGATTGAGCATATTCACAGCAAGTTTGTGGATGACACCAATTACAGTTGATAAACAAGATAGAAGGGGTACCTTGGCGGACTTAAGAGGTTGGTTCATGTGAAATTCATGAAGAGTGCAAGGACTCACTTCTTAGAGAAATCTCCATTATCAGAAGACTAAATGATAAACTGATTGAGATCAGTTCTGCAGATAATAACTTGGGAATACTGGGAGTGAAAATCAGATACAAGTCATTTGCCTGTGCTTGCAGTCCAGAAGACCACGCATATCCTGGGTTGCATCAGAAAATGTATGGCCAGCAGGTCAAGGGAGATTATTGTCCCCCTCTACTCTGCTCTTATAAGATCTCACCTGGAGTACTGCATTCGCTTTGTGACCCGACCAATCCAGTCGCCTTCTATGATGGAGTGACGGCATCATTGGATAGGGGAAGGGTAATGGATGTCATTTACCTGGACTTCTGCAAAGCCTTTGACATGATCCCTCACCACATCCTCCCTCTAAAATGGAGAGATAAGGATTTGAAAGATGGACTGTTCAATGGTTTAAGAACTGTTTGGGTGGTCACAGCCAAAGGGTTATGATCAATGGTTCTATGTCTGGGTAGAGGTTGATCACAAGTGGTGTCCCCCACGGGTCAGTCTTGGGTCCAGAGTTCTTCAACGTCTTCATCAATGACATAAACGATGGAACTGAGTGCACCCTCAACAAGTCTGTAGATGACACGAAGTGGAGTGCTGCAGTGAATACACTTAAAGGAAGGGAAGCCATCCAGAGGGGTCTGGACAGACTGGAAAACTGGGTTGATGTGAACCTAATGAGGTTCAAGAAGGCCGAGTGCAAGGTGTTGCACTTGGGCCAGGGCAATCCCAGGTATTTATATAAACTGGGGAAGAACACCTGGAGAGCAGCCCTGCGGAGAAGGACTTGGGGGTCCTAGTGGACAAGAAGCTGGACATGAGTAAGCAGAGCACAATTGCAGCCCTGAGGGCCATTTATATACTGGGTGCACTAAAAAAGCGGTGGCCAGCAAGGACAGGGAAGTGATTGTCCTCCATTTCCCAGTTCATGAGGCCTCATTTGGAGTACTGCATCCTGGTCTGTGGCCTCCAGAACAAGAAACACGCACTCCTGGGTCCAGAGGAGGGTCAATGAAATGATAAGTGGGCTGGAGCACCTCCCCCATGAGGAAAGATTGAAGGAACTCGGCTTGTTTAGCTCGGAGAAGAGAAGGCTCCGGGGAGACCTGACTGTGTCCCTCTGGGACATGAAGGGAGAATATAAACAGGAAGGGGGACAATTGTTTGCATGAGTTGGTAGTGATAGGACAAGAAGGAATGATTTTCAACTAAGACAGTGGGGGATTTAGGTTAGATGTTCTAAGACAGTGGGGGATTTAGGTTAGATGTTAAGAGAAAGTTTTTCACTCAGATGGTGGTAATGTACTAGAACAGGTTTCCCAGAGAGGTTGTGGATGCCCCATCCCTGGAGAGATTCAAGGCAAGGCTGGATGTAGCTCTGGGTAGCCTAGTCCAGTGGTTGGTGACCCTGTCCATGAGAGGGGAGTTGAAACTAGATGATTCCTGAGGTCCTTTTCAACCCAGGCCATTCTATGATTCTATGATTCCATGAACCCTAGTTTAGAGAACTATTACCAGGGGGGAAATAAATTTCCAATTGACTTTGAACTTGTGTAGGATTTCTGTTTTAACTGAATGCACACTAGTCTATTTGGTCCAATGAGACTCATCTCATAGTACTGAGAGCGTTGGCAGATATGCGGGAAACTATAGGCTAGTGAGCCTCACCTACATCCCTGAAAAGATGATGAAACAATTTGTACTGTGTGCCATCTCCAAACAATTGGAATGCAAAAAGACTATCAGGAGTAGTGAATATGGATTCACTAAGGGGAAATAGTGATTAACCAGCCTGGTAGCTTTAGCCTCATAACATCCTTATTATGAAATTTAGAAAACGTGGGATACTTGAGTGGATGGTAAAGTGTATTGAGAATTGGCTGACTGGCAGAGCACAGAAAGTTGTCATTAGTGAGGCAGTCTGATTGGAGGCCTATAACTACTGGTTTTCATCAGGCGTTTGGTCTGGGTCCAGTCTTGTTCAATATCTTCACTGGCGACCTGCATGAAGGGATATAGCCCACACTTATCAAGTCTGCTGTAGATACAAAGATGGGAGGAGTGGCTGACACAGCTGAAGGCTGTGCTACCATTCAAAAAGAACTGGACAGATTGGAGAGTTGGGCAGGGAGGAACCTGATGAGGTTTAACAAGAACAGTTGTAGAGTCTTGAACCTGGGGAGAAATAACCACATGTATCAGTACAGATTAGAGGATGACCTGTTAGAGTGGAGCTCTGCAGAGAAGGACCAAGTGGTCCTGCTGGACAACAGATTGTCCATGAGCCAGCAGTGCGCTTCTGTGGCAAAAAAAGGCCAAAGGGATCCTGGGTAACACTAAAAAGAGCATGACCCTCAGGTCAAGGGAGATGATCCTCCCCCTCTACTCTGCCCTGGCGAGGCCATATTTAGGCTACCATGTCCACTTCTGGGCTTCCTAATTCAAACAAGACAGGGATCTCCTAGAAGTATTCCAGAGGAGGGCTACAAAGGTGATAAATTGTCTGGAACATCTCACATATGAGGAAAAGCTGAGAAACCTGGGTTTTTTCAGCCTGGGGAAAAGAAGACTGAGAGGGGACCTGATGAATATTCATAAATATCTAAAGGGAGGTGGGAGGCAAATGCATTAGTCCAGGCTTCTCAGTGGTGTGCAGCAATAGTACAAGGAATAGTAGCTTAAACCTTGAACATAGGTAGTTTTGTAATAACATTCAGATTGTCTTCAAAGTAAGTGTGACAGAGCACTGGAACTGGTTGTCCAGAGGTGTTGCAGAGTCTACTATGGACAAATTCAGGACCCAAATGTATGTCTACATGTGTGACCTATTGTAGGGAAACTGCTTTGGAATGGGATCGGACTAAATGATTTCTTGAAGTACCTTTCAATTCCTGTAATTCTGTCATTCTGTGATACTTTTTGATATTCTCTCACAATAAGCAAAAAGTTTTGCTTGAGAGAAATACTGAATGATCACAGTAAATCAGTTTCACTGGAACAGGATGCTCTGAGATGTGGCGGAGTCTTCTTCTATGGAGAAATTAAAGACCTGTCTAGACATCTATCTGTATAACCTATTATGGGGAACCTGCTTTAGCAGGTGGGTTGGACTCGATGATCTTTTGAGGTCCCTTCCAACTCATGTGATTCTGTCATTCTGTGACTCTGTGAGATCTCACACAATTATTTTTTAATATTAGGCATCTGGAGGGGTCCCAGTGAACTGGAATTTGCCATATGTCCCAATTTTCCAGACAGGTAAGAAAAAACAGCCTGGTAGTTACAGACTTGACAACAGCAAATCTGTGCCTGGCAAAATTCTGGATAAGAGGAGACTGAGGGGAGGGCTTATGGCAACCCACGGCTTCCTCACAGAGGAGTGGATAGGCAGGAACTGATCTCGTTGGTGACAGTGATAGGACACAAGGGAACAGCAGAGAGCTGCATAAGGGGGGTGTCAGGTTGAGTATTAGGAAAAATTCTTCCCCAGAGGGTTGCTGGGCACTGGAATAGGCTCTCTGGGGCAGTAGTCAAGGTAACAAGCCTGACAGTGTTCAAGAAGTATTTGGATAACAGTCTCAAACAGATAGCTTAATTTCAGGGTAGTTCTTTGTGGATCTGGGATTCAGACCTGTTGAACCTTATGAGTCCTTCCAACTTGTTATACTTTGAAATATCAGAAGGTATTTTTGCCTGCTCTTACTTAAAACTTTATCTCTTCACTTCATTGATGTTATGTGTTACCCTTCACCAGAAATCAAGTTTGATTTCCATTTCCAGAAAGCATTTCCAAAAATGCACTTCTTTTACCTTAAAATTGAAATCACATTACTTTATGGATTGTAAAATATCCAGGACGACTCAAAATTTTGGAAAAATGGTGTCCTCAGTTTATTTTCCTTTTGCACTTTGACAAATGAGGTCAAAACAGTTATTGCCAATTTCAGTGAATAGCAGCAGATGGCCACAGCTGATTGTCTCCTACTCAGTTTGAAACTGAATGAGATGATGTTGGCCAGCAAGGGGATGAAATTACATTAATGTTGACTCTTCTTTTGCCTAAGGGATTATTTATTTCTATGTGAGGTAGGAAAGAAGTCTCAAAGCCTTCTGAATTTCTTTTGGCACTTTCTTTCTTCCCTTATCTTCAGGTAATTCATAGACTTGATTTTATTCTCTCTATATAAGTGGAGAGTACTGTGGTTTAATCCTTCCCAGAGTAGACAGTTACAAAACATTCTACCTATTACTGCTGTAGAATTGCCTAGAAACTTTTGAGGTTTCAAAGATGGGATAGATCAGGAGGTTACTTTTATTTTGTGCTCAAATCTCAGCTGTCACTTAATCAGTTTGGGATTTATTTCAAGTTACTGATCCACATCCTTACAGCTCTTTCTGGTAATACCTCTCTCTTTCCAGACAAAATAGTGTTTGGGTTTCAGTTCAGTGAGCAGAATTAGAAGGGACAAGATGGATTCTGTAGTGAGAGCCCTTGAGTGTGGGATTCGCTGCAACTGAAGATCCATCCAAGCCAGTCTCAGCTCCTGTAGGGTAGGATAAAAGGCTCATCTCTTTGTTCTGCATTCCCCAGCTTGGATTGCAGACTGCTCCTAGTAATGCTGTTTTGGACACTATCTTGTTTTGTTCCATTTTTAAAACAAGCTGGCACAATATAGAGGCATGTACTTAATTTTACTTTCTATATAATAAAAAATTCTGGTGCTAGTTATCATAGAAAGAACAAAAAAATTAAGAAACTCTTAATCTGAAGGGTAATTAGTAACACTGATAAAGATATTACTTAGTCATGTAAGTGTAATCATTGAGCATTTGTCACAACTGTTTATGAACAATGAGTACTTTAAAACAGAATAAATTGTTGAGTTGTAAATAAGAAACAGGGCCCTATTTCTAACAGGTGTCCTATTGACTCATTAGATGTGCATTTGTAACTCCATCGAGTGCAGAGATTACAATAAGATTAAGATTATGACGATCTTTGCAGGATTCTTATGACAATAGATGTCTTTGTGCATATCAGAGAATGAGGAAGGTTAGAGTAGTAGAGTGATGAAATGATGGAAAACAAACAATATTGAAAAAGCAGATTGAAAGAATCAGTCAAGGAGAGGAGCATATAAAGAAAAGCTACGCACTTTTATAGAAAGGCATCGAGAGAAAGTAGGGAAGGAACAAATTATTAGATGAAGAGGGGAGATGACATAGATTATACAAAGAGCGCTGGCTTTGTCCTGTGTTCACAGGCCCAGAATTCTCTTGCCAGATTTGATTGTCATCAGTGAAACTGCTTCCTCACAATTACCATATGTATTTGGAAGCTAGCCACACTCCTTGTTTAACCACAGTACATGCTTTGGAAATTCCATTTAAATGTCAAATTGTTTGAACTGAATTGGGTTCTATTTAACTGTTTGCTTCTATGTAAGTCAACTTGCAGCATCAAAATAGCTGCTTATTTTTTTAACTTTTAACCTCTTGTTCTCTATCTCTTATTTTCTGCAGTGTTTAAATACATTTCATCTATAATGTGATTGTCTCACACATGCATATGCATCAGTGTTAACAGAAGAAAAGGGGAAAATGAGTTTGGTATTTTGCAGGGATATTGCAAATATCCCTGAATTCAGTATTTAAAATCAGTTAATGGAATAGCCTTGAATTATTACACTTAGTGAGACAGTGATACGTAGAATCTTCTCACCAGTTTATTCCTTGGATCATTGAATTCAGTTATTCATGTTGACAAAGATGTCACAGTAGTTTCATCTGTCTCTCTGAGGCCTCTGGTTTGTTCTTTTTTAGCTATCCTTAAAGCCTCAAGGAGGGCTGACACAAGTGGGTTGCTTATATTTTTGCAGATCTAATAGAAATATTCAAATTTACTAAAAAGACACTTGGGATCCTTTAAGTGACCTTTTCATATTCATACAAATACTTTAAAACTACGTCAAATTTTGTATGAGTTTGGCAGCTGTTCTTCAGCACCCATTAAATCATCTGTACACATCTTCCTGGAAAGCTTTTCAGATCCTTATCTGTTAATAGCTGAATCAACAGCTGGTGCCATAGCTACACCATGTGACAGTTACTCATACTGACAAAAGTGCTCAAGGAATCATAGAATGCTTTGGGTCGAAAGGGACATTTAAGATCACCTAGTTCCAATCTCCATGCTGGAGACAGAGACACCTCCGCCTAGACCAGGTTGCTCACAACCCCATACAGCTTGGCCTTGAATGCTTTCAGGAATGGGGCATCCACAACCTCTTTGGGCCAACTCTTCCAGTGTTTCACCATCCTCACAGTAAAGAATTTCTTCCCAGTATCTAGTCTAAGTGTACCATCTTTCAATCTGAAATCATTTTTCTTCGTATTGTTGCTAACTTCCCATATAAAAAGTCCACCCCCCAGCTTTCCTGTAGGCCCCATTCAGGTTTGCTGATATAATAATGAATGCAAAATGGAAATATTAACTGATGTTATACAACATGTATATGTATGTGTGTATGTAACACACAAATAGTTCTGGTCTGGTTTACCAGGGCAGGGTCATTACTTACATTTATTGTTATGGGTGACCATAGTTGAAGTAGCACCACTGAACAGACTCCTCTGACTTACATCTTGCCCCCTTAACAATTTGGATTTCATTGCTCCTGTTTGTTTTGGCATACTGAATAGTTTTGAATAACTTAGATCTGCAGAGCAATGTAACACATACCCCATATTTTGCTTCTTCAATTTTACCACTTTCCTGCTAAAGATTTATTGGTTCAAGCTATCTTTTGCCTGTTTTAGCATCCAACCCTGTTTCCTGCAGGTACTTTCATCAGCTATGTCTCCTCATAAGTATCCTCAGTCTCCTCTTCAGCATATTCTTTTCTCCATTCAAGTCACAGTGTAAGATGAATTGCAGATACTTCAGATAACTTCCAGCTGACTCTTGTTCCATTCACAGCATGCATATTTGCCTTCAGACCATAGGTAGTATTTCTGATGCTTCCACAGTAGTAACTTCTGCTCACTTCAGGCTCAGTATCACCTAAATAGATTTCACATTTTCTTTTACTGTTTGTTTTTAATTTCTTAGTGCTTCTGGACAGAAGTTTATCATTCAAGCGCATTATCAGAAAGAGTATTATTTCCTTAGATGATTAGTATAAGTGAATGTGAGCATCTCAGCATCTTTGTAGGGCTGGACCAGCTACTCCAACTTTGTTTTCATCACTCTCAATAAATCCTATCTTTATCCATAATTATACATTCTGAAGACAGCTACAGGGCATGTTTTCATGACCATTCATTCCACATTCCTCTTTGTCCAGCATAAGGAGCATGATCTTTTGGGTCAAAACTTTTCATTGCAGATAAATTTTCTTTCCATTGTTTCTTTTTATACTTCCACCAGCAGTTGTCAGTTGTCAGGAAAAAAATGACCAGTGTTTGTTTATTTAGTAACTATTCTCCATAAACCTATCTTTTGATGCCTGCACATCAACTGTTAACTGTTACCTGTGTCAGTTATCACTTCATCCTGAAACCATGCTATCATCACCCTACTTTTGTCTTTATCTGTTTCATTTTATATAGACGGGACACAATTGTGAAACCTCTTCATTCATCATAAGCATGACAATTTCCTTGACAAAACTCCACACAAAATTTTGGAAACATTGAGGTCACAGTGTAAAAGTTGCAGAATTTTTTTTACACAGATCTAACTTTCTAGTAATGGAGCATCAGAAGACAAAATTGTCACTAAATGATTAGTGAAAAAGAAAGATTATATGACATTGCAATCCTGACATTAATTGAAATACAGTATCTATCTCACTCTCAGGCATAACCAGGAATGCTTTTTGCTTTCTACTGAATTCCTTTTCTCATTTTTTTTTCATTCCTTTCACTCATTTTAGCCTTTTAGTATAGCTGTCTAGTCTTTTGAGTAGAGACTTCACCCTGCAGACATAGGATCCTTTCAGACATCAGAATAAGTAACTCACGAGCTTTTTATTTTCCTAAAAGAATTTGCCCTTCAAATTACCAGTTTGTGTGGCTTCTCCATGCTTCAAGTGTCACAGTTTTGTTACTACTGCATCTTGGACAGCAGACCTAAGAGAGGAAAAATGATTAGCAATAACTTTCTGTCATTTTTGGCATTATCTGGAAGGCTCTGTCCACTTAATCCATCAATATTATCATAAGTGACCAAACATTCCTCATACAAAGAAAGATACCCTGAGGCAAGCATGCTGTTTTTTGTAAAATCTACTCCTTTTCTCGTGTTTTCATTAGAGTATTTAGCACTTTATTTTGTTATTTTTTTTCAGCTGTGTAGCAAATGACGCTGAAATCGTATTATATACATTTTATTACAAAGTACTGCCTTAATTCAGTTTGTGTAATTCGAGATGGTTTCTGTACAATAACTCTACAGCCTTGCTGCAGAGCTTTAACAAGACTTCACAGAGAACACTTTAAGTTTCAGAGTTCCGGTTCCTTCACACTGTATTTGTGTATAGTATTTTTAGTTTGTCATAGCATTAACCTCCTACCTGATTTAGTTGCTTTTTCTATGTAGAAAGTTTTTATAATGAAAGAGGGAAGAATTGGGTGATGTTACACTAAAAATGAGACTGACTGCTTTCCTTTGCCAGGGGCACTCCTTTTAAAAATGGAAAAGTCTCTTTGGAAACATTCTATTTTCCAGTTGTTTAGAGTCATTCAATTTCCAAACAAAACGACAACATTCAGTGCCAATTTAGATGCCTTCAGGTATTTAAGATGTCTGTAGAGGAATATAGTGTGACACAGACTGACTGGGAGTCCTCCATCCTTCTGGAACAGTACCACAAGTCCAAATGCAATTAGTTCACTATAAATTTCTAAATGGTACTAGAAGCTATGTGTACGCAGCTGAATTGCAACCTTGGGATATACACTGCTTTAAACATGAGAAGCCTCTGACTTATTCACAGTGCTTTACAGCCTGTCTTACAGAACTGCACAATTTAGCAGCAATAGATTTTTCATGACAAACGCTGTGAAAAGAAATTGACTGAAAACACTGCATTTCCTATAGATGGGACTGAAACTGCACACAGAGCATCAGGAAGGGACATTTCCCTATCCTGGAAGTAAGTAAACCTTTTGTAAGCCTGCAACCTCAACTGTGTAATGCAAAAATGTTGGTTCAGTCAGACATAATCTTCTGTTATAGCACTTCACTGCTGCTTCATCTCCAAAGCTGTAAATGCATTTTCCATGTATTATATTCTACCATCACAAATGTGGGAAGCAGGCAAAACATAATCATATGTTAATTTACAGTTTAATACTCTGAACCAAACTGACTGGGATGAAGATGTAAGTACTTAAGGAATGCAGAGTGTTTATAAGCTGGTCCAGGATCCACAGAGATCACAAAAATATATATTCTGCAGAATCACCAGACTACTTACATCTAAAATGGGAGAATGTTGATGGACAGTATGATTTATCTCAGATGAAAGAAATACTTCGTTGGCTGTTCCCTTTATTATTAGAGTGGTTTGTTGTTGCCAAAAGCATCCAAGTATGTTATAATTTCCAGAAGATATTTACAATAATATGAATTACATTCTTATTTTTAGTTAGGAAGTATCTCATGCAGTCAAAAATATTTGTCCACATTTCCTATTTTTTTACACCTATTTGTCAAGTGCTTGTATGTCCAGTTGTCACTGAATTCTATATTCTTTGTCCTTTTCCTATTTACATTAAAACTACGTTTTAAAAGAGGGAGGAAAAAGAAAGAAGGAAATAAAAGAGAAAGAAAAAGAAAAAAGTTGATTTATTATTTTTTTAAATCAGTCATATATCTCCTTTGTTGATTAGCATTTTGCTTTCTGTTTTACTTAGACGCTAATACTGTACTAAGGACAAAAATCTTGTAGTTTTTCTGTGACAAAATCTAGCATAGTAGGAAACTCTTATTTCAACAAGTTGTCAGCTTAGTGTTTTTCAGTGCTACAGGCAGGTGTAAGTGGAGGATTAGGCTGCTAATGCTAGAATTAAACATAAACAGAATTAATGCAGAGACTGAGCAAGGTCAAATAAATAAATCTTCAAATGAGATTAGATTACTTGAAAGTTTCACTGTGATAATTATGTATTAGATCACCACAGCCTTATACATCAACCTCTCTCCTTTCCTTCCTCTTCTGTCTTCACAGTTCCAAGTGATACAGTGTTATTTTTCTTCTCATAAGGAAGTAGAAAGATCTCAGAAGTAAGCTAAATACAGAAAAATATTTTATCACTGTACTGATGTACTAGAAAACAATCCACATTTTCTAAAGTCCCTTGAGTGGATCCAGCTCTTAGAAGATATTATGTATCAAAAGACAGTATTAGCTTGTATAAAACCTTAGCACAGATTTGCGTTTACTTCAAGTAACATAGATTTTAGAAAGGTTCAATCAGGGATAGACAACATACGGTGTTTTTCTAGTATGACAGAACTAACAAACAGAAAATGTGCTGGGCAGTCCTTTTTATATTTTTAACACATACAGGGAGCTGCACTTAACAATGAAACTTCATATGCAAGAACGTTTTTTTGCTTTTTACCTGGGGAAATTCAGGTTAAGAGAATGATCATCTATTTGGAAAATTCATTATTTTTTTTTTTTTGTGTGGTACATCGTGATAAAAATCTTGTGTTCTTGAAAGGTATTTTGAGTTTTTTAAGGACAGCTGTGTATCCATCCAGAATACTACATGTGGTAATGTGAAAATCATGGTAGAGAGAAACTGAGCTCTAAAAGAACACTTATACAAACTGAATGTACTGCTGTAAACAAATTAAAAAGATTTAAAGTAATATGTATACTCGGCCTGAACAATAATTTCCCTTACTGTGCAGGAATACATAAAAATATATCCACTGGTACTCCGTCAATATCATTATTCATTTCAAGCACTTAATCTGCAGTCTGAGTTGAAATAGCAGTACGGAATTTTCTAGCAGTAACATCCATTAAGTAAATGGTGATCTAATAATTGTGTTGATTATGTGGTACCATCTATCTGTCATCTAGTTTTGGTATATTATTCCTAAGGTTAAATTAACAGTCCACATGAAATCATTGTGAATATTTTCACGTATGTGTCTTCAAATCAACTGAGACAAAGAAAATCCTAATGCAACTTTCTTGGGACAGAGATTCCTTACAGCTCAACTTCTTGAGAACCAAATGCATGAAAAATATCCTATATAAGGGATATAAAAGGATGTATGACCATAATTAAAGAACATGGAAAAATACATATGGCGAAACAAAAACTGCTTTGTAACTCTTTCTGATGTTATGCCCATACATAGGAGGCCTACATTTGTTGTGGCCTTTCTGCCGTATGCATGCTGGTAGATGAGGGATAAGAACAAGCAGTACAGGCTGTCTTCTGTGCCAACATATAGCCAGAGCACAGCTGAAATATGTGGTTAAAAGCAATATGAGGAAAGCATTTGCAATTTATTGAACCTCCTAACTTGTCAGACACAAAGATTAAGAACTGTGTAATATCAGTGATTTTCTTATGCTATTACCATCTTTCTCTTAATTATTCCTAAAACAGGTGGCTACCTCACAGCCAAATAACTAAGGATAGCTACCTCAATGTAAGGTCCTCATGGAGTCCAGGTATGAGTAAATTTATTTTATTTTTTGTCATCATTGTCTACCAGGTGAGGTTAACGTTACAGCCTAATCTCCCATAACTACATCACTGACTCAAAAACAAAGTTGTACTTCCTTTTGAGTTTGACAGAAAGCTAGCTAATGCATCCAGTTATCTCATTGTTTAAAAATAAAAGGATTTTTTTCTGACAGTGAAGACACAACCTGTGTCTACACAGTAAGACAGATGGGGCTAGTTGTGCAAGTGAGCAGGATTTGGTTCCGTATGGCTCTCACTCAGAGAAATCATAAGCAGAATAGAGCAAAATAGCAGGAGGTAGAAAAAAAATATGAGAGGGACATTTGGAATAGAAAGAATCAGTATCAGTAGAAGAGCAGGTTTATAAGCTAACATTAATTTTGGAAAATTTTCTGCCAGCAGATTCATCTTGCTTAACGACTGTTTTCTTTATTGCAATAACAGATGCACATAATTGTACCCCAAGAAAATGGTATTGGCTAACATCAATCCCATATGCTTTTTGTTTTAAGGTAAAAAAAAACCAAAAAACCACAGTAGTTATGCTCTAGCTATTCTGCCAGTGTTAGTCCATTTATAACACAGAGCTGTTTCTTTTTAATTTGAAAGTTATAACCCGAAATGTTACCTGATTTAAATTTCAAATTCACAGGTCACTATAAACTTTTATTTTGGTGAACATATGTTCTGTAGAGCGCCTAAAAAAATAAAATAAAATAAAAAAAGGTCAGTAAAATGTCAAAATTAAGTCTCCATAGGTAATGCCAGAGAGCTATCTTTCCAAAATATTGAAGATTAGTTTTAGTTTTGCTGTAACCCCTTCATGCTTTGTCATCCTTGCTTTGCAGTATTGATTGCTTTCAGAACTTGTGTTCACTCAGAAGAACAGTTTAAAGACTCAGATGAAGTAGAATTGCAACACCTATATGGCTTTACTTTTGCTATCCATAACTGCTCATCTATTTAGATAGTGTCTTGTGTAGATGAAAGACTGGTGCTTGTCACTGCTATCATATTTTTAACTGATTAAATGTGTCCTAACAGTTAGCAATGATCATAGTTCAAGACATAACCAAGTTGTCAGTATGTCACTTTTAAGAGACATATCCAGGTGTGGTACTAGAAATAAAACTGTTACAAGTATTTGTACCCAAATACATACTTCTTGACTGTTGTACACATAAGCAACTACATGAGTGTTTCTGAAAAGAACTAGTGTTTCTAACAGTGAGTAGTAGATCAGAATCAGACCCTCACAGTTTGGTTCATTCTCTTGGATACAGGTATTTCAAGTCTCAAAAATATGAATAATTTCACAGCTTGAACTGAAGTATCAAGATTTGCTCTTATATCTCACTGAAACACACAGGCTCAAAATTGTGCTTTGTTTCAGAATTCTTGTGGTTTATAGAACCGGTCTGATTAATACATTTGTGTGCTGGAAATGACTCAGGCTCAGCATTCTTCATTTAAGGAGAAAACTGACACAGTTCTGAGAACAGTTTCATGGCTTCCTCCTTTACACCACAGCTTGATTTATCTGATAGCAGACCAGTGCTCAAGTCAGCAGCATCTTCAGACCTTTCCTTGTCTTCTCAGATATGGCAGGAAAATAGCACAAGGAATGTAGAAGACTTTCTGAAGGAATAATAGAAAGAACAGAGAGAGATTTCCCTTGGACCCAGTGATATGCATGTGCCGTGCAGAGCTGCCTGAATGTTGCATGCTCATTCCATCTGGAAGGTTTCCAAGAACAAGCTTGGATTTTGTTTGGAACAAGGATATTCTAACATATGAGGCATCTTCACAATGCACTCCTCCTAATGGATAACATTTAAGAATATCGAAGTAAACATTCTTTTTAAATTCTGTTCTGTCCAGATCAACATGTGTATTTGTGTGCCCACTATCAATACAGGTCACTGGTAACAGAAGGCCTTCTCTTGTTCCCACTTCACTGTACACAGAATTAATCCTCTAATTTAGCAGAACCTACACTGCCAACTCACAGTGTCTTCTATGACTCAGTTCCCTGTATATTCTAGGTGTTCTGTTTGTGTTTTTGTTTTGCTTTTGTTTTTGTTTTTAAAAAATAAATCCATTATTGGCATGATTTTTACGTTTTCTTTATAGGTCTGTAAACCTTATTTTCATTTCCCAAAGTTTCCCTTATTTAATTCTAGTGATGAAATAAAGGTAGCACTCTTCCCTTCTTATTCTGAGGTGCTGCATCATCATCTTTCTTTGTTGTTTTGTTCCACTGCAGCTTGATTCCTTACATATCAGTTACATCCTATTGAGTTGACTTGGGGTTCACAGTCCAAACTTAATTGATTTTAGGTTTAGTAAGTACAGGCACACTGTTGTCTAGATACTATAAAGGATCAAAATATTGTATAAGGATGCTAATGATGAGGTATCACTCCAATTATTCTACCGGTAACCTTTCTCTGCTCTTAGACTTAATTTTCCACCTGACCACACCAAACAATTGCGCCACTGGAGAGGGAGAGTAGTATGGAACTAACAAGAAGTGACAGAACGGAAGCAGGGTTGCTTTGTCAGTGACTGGCAGTGGATAATGCTGTTCCATCGTGACACTTTCGCACCTAACATAGTGAGATAAACATTAATTGGAATCAAACTGCATAGTAGTAACACAGACAAGGGAGTCAGCAAAGTCCTGTGACATGATAAAAAGAGTCATAGGAAAAGGTGTAGCTTGGAAGATTTTATTCAAAACTTTCAGGCCTAATTTCCATTTTGAAGTCACTTTTTATCCAGAGAGATTCAAACAGAAAAGCAAAGCTGCCCCTTTCAGTTACGTATAACCTGCAGTCAGGCTTCCCATTGCAATTAATAATCACGTCATCATTCTCTGTGTATAGCATTTTAATTCCTCCTTTTTCATTTTCTTCATGGCCTCCTTTTTCATTTTCTTCATTGGCTTCATGGCTCTTCACTTTCTTCTGCTTCTTCGAGTCTCTCTGATCCATCACTGCTTTTTTTTTTATAAACAAGCAATGCTCAGAAGCAATGAGCGATACACACAGTGAACACTTAGAAGCTTTTTTAATATTCATTGACAAGGAGAGCGTGAAAACAAACCAGGCCAATAAAAAAGCTTTTCTTTAAAAACTGTTGTCCTCCACCTCTGTCACCTCATTACCTGTTTATTTCTGCTTCAAGAAAATGTTGTAGAGAAGATCACATTTTCAAGCTGTTGCTCAGAGTGGTTTACAAGGCTTCAATTGAAGGTCAAAAATTTCCTCTTATTTACAAGAAATGTCATTTGTTATTCTAATAGACATTATTTTTGATGTGACTGAAAAATGGGTCACTGAAACTCCAGGTTGCCTATGGATAGTGTGCTGTGGCATTTTTCATTAGAGTTTTATATTGCTCCGATGGGAAAGGCTGCTGTAGACATGTGAATGCAACCAGCAACAGCAGTATATTAACTAGCGAATACAGTGTGGGCTCCTTCAGTCTAATAGCTTTGGCTCATTAGTCCAAGATGCTGGCTACGTAGCATCAGAGCCATGAAGCATTGCAGTATTCCTCTTTTATCCAGACCTATTGAGAAAGAAGTTTAGCATACAACCTATGTTACCGTGTTTCTTCTTCCCTAAGCTCCTTCCTGAAAGTTAGCACTCTCATTGTGGGGTATCTGTTCAGCTGTATTTTCCGGATGCATTATGAATGTATTTAATATGTATCCTCCAGACAAGAGCGTGTATCCTGAAAAGGCTGCTGTTCAATGGGCTGGGGGTGGGGAGGGGAGAGGGTGAAGCTGCAGTGAAGCCTCCCGACTACACAACACACAGTTGGTAGACCGAAGAGAGGAGATAAGCAAGGATGAATCTCAGCCAGCTCTTCAGCTTCCCTGTGTGCCTCTGCAGGGACTAGTGGTACAACTGAAAAAGCCCTGAGGGACTAGTCCCAGTTACAGTGCTCTGGCAAGTGTGTACTTTTTCATGGTTCTGTTGGAGGTGGTCAGACATATCAAGTCATACCATCTGCTGAAGTCACAGCTGTCTCCTTACCTGCCAGCTACAGCAAGCCCAATTCCTGTTACATTTGTGTCACTAGGGTCACACTGCCCGCTCTTGGATTAGCAATACGCTGCTCTCCTCCCAGAGAAAATCTTAAACCCTCTTCATCCTGGACATCAACATCTTTGCCTTGCTTTCAGGCAGCTCCCATCAGCGTGCCCATCTCTCAGCATGTCCTAAAGCATTTGGCACAGCCCAGCCTTCACTGTACCACTATCCACATGACACACAAGGCAAGGTTGCACTGGCACAGCTCCAGACCAAAGCGTCTGCAGGAAATAGTTTTGCATCTCCTTTACAGTCTTTTTGCTGGA
This sequence comes from Oreortyx pictus, assembly GCA_036925125.1. Lineage (NCBI taxonomy): Eukaryota > Metazoa > Chordata > Aves > Galliformes > Odontophoridae > Oreortyx > Oreortyx pictus. Next base: position 56,289,579 of record JAUPFR010000004.1, read on the forward strand.
GGACTCTCTATTAATTAGAAATAGAGACTGCTGATTTTTTTTTACATAGTCATAGTGCATTTATCCTACTACAAGACACTGAGCAGCACAAATTTCCTCCTCCTTTTTCCCAACGTGTTTCTTGGAGATTGGTGGAGCAATTAATAAGGTCTACTGCGTTAATGGGAGGCTGGAACCAAATTCTCTCCTCATAAAAGGTCTTAATCAACATGTCAGACATGTCAGGAGTTGAGACTGCATAGAATTCTTTCTGCAATCCTTCCCCGGTGTTTTCTAATGCAAATAACCCCCAAACCCTATTCGGTTTCCTGCATGAGTAATGCCATTCAGGACTGCCCTTGATTCCTCTCAACAAAAAAATGAGTCATATGCGCAGATAAATGTTTATCACTTTAGTGGACAAAAGGCATAATTTTCAAAATACCCTATGCCGGTTCTGCGAGCATTTCAGCCATAAAAAAGAATGTAATTATACACACATGTTGACAGCTCTTAATCTCATACTCTGCCTTCTAAGAATAAAAAACTCCCTAAAAGTGGAAAGCAGTTTATACATGACCACAGAGTTTTCAAAATTAGTTAAGGCTAGAAAAATACTCTTAATTTCTCTGAAGCACATGGGAGTGTTTATAAATCAGGCACATTTTGAAAAAGAACTTGTGAACGTATGGAAAGGTAAACTCCGGCTATTTGCTGTGCAATAAAATGAACTGCTAGCCAGATAATGGAATCATAAAACTTTAGCTCTGTTTTCCTATACATTTCCAGGAAAGGAAATATAAAAATAAAATTAAAAAAAAACGTTCTTTTTTTTTTTTTTTCGACTAGATTTTCAAATTTTATATTCTTAATAGTTTCAGCCAGTTGGCAAATGATCTTTAGGAGAAAAAAGTTGAATTGTGTCTTTCTTCCTCAGAGAGTTTTCTCAGTGACTTAGACAGAATGACTGATGCTACTTAGGTAAGATGTAGAATAATTAGCACAAGCTGCCTGGGTCAGGCCCCTGGAGATCACAGGGTTCAAGAGAAATAGGACTACAGCCCCTTTATAATCAAAGGGTAGCATTCACTCCCAATCATACTGAAGATGAGGAGTGTTAGTAGGCAACTTTTAACAGTACCTGGACTTGACTCAAAACAGAGAGTCTTTTGAATTAGGCTTTTGAACTGAATTTGAACTTAGGCTAGAACATCTGATTCATTTAAAACACTGGCTTATTTAAAGTACTAACTAAATCATGGAAAGTAATAGCTGCATGGTTTACTGTAGCACTAACTCTTGAAGAAATTGTATCGCAATTCATGTCAGTCAATTCATCATTCTGGTGCAGACGCGTGGCTGCCTCATCTTTGTCCTACTGCACACACGTCTGGCACACTGAAACAACAATGCCATTAAGGCTGTGTATTTGAAGGGTACTGGACTGACTTCAGACACACACAACCATAGTATGCAATCTTGACCAGATGTCTCATGGTGCTTTCCATGTACTACATGTCTCCTCTGACTATTTTTAGCCTGCTTATGAATTGATTGCATGCACCAGCTCACCTATTCAGCAGGTGTCAGCTTAGAGTGAGGATCATTTCTTTCAGTGAAGTCTAAATTAATCTGTAGCTGTATCAACTGAGAGAGGGAATATAAGCAAGGAATCTTTGCTCTTCCAGATTGGGTATATATATTAAATTTCTCAGGGATCAATTATTTCTCTCGCTCTCTCTCTCTTTTTTTTTTTTCTTTTTTTATGTTCTTGGTTGATTGGTTTGGGTGTTTTTTGTTTGTTTGTGCTAAAACATTTTACAATATTTTTTTCAGATACTTCAGGAGTAGCTCTTTAATATTTTCTAAAATATAACAGGTTTATGCTGTAACTCTTGGTATTAATTGGGAGGGAGTATTCAATTGTTTGTAGCATCACATCTTTAGCTTTCAAATTTTAAGATCTGGAATTCCACCTATTTAAGCCATAAAATTCTAGTGCTTAGAAAGCTTCTCATAATCCAGGTTCTCATTTTAATCATCACGGAAGTCCAAAGAGGAAAACAACAGTCATGTAAAACTATACATATAATCAACAAAACCAGAAATTGTTCTCTCCCAAATATCTTTGTTTTTCAATATCAAGCCTTATTTTTCTACAGAAATTGTAACTATTTTATGTTTACTCTCCCATGTAAAAGTTATCTTAGTGGAGCAGCTTCCTTTAGAAGCTGACAACAGCTTTTTGCAGGAGAGTCTAAGACTTTGTCTGCTTGAGGCTGAAAAAACTCTCAGCATCTAATTTGAAATCCATTATAATGAATGGAAAGACTTTGAGTCAGGCAAAGCATGAAGCTGCAAGGGATGGAGTATGGAATCTAGATGTCTTCTGACTGTATCAGAGTCATTTTTCTGCATAAATACCTGCAAAAAGCACCTGTAGTTCAGGCATTGCTCAGCCCATAGATTCAGGAGGAGAATAGCACAGGATGAAGTACTTTATTTGCACTGCAATAATAAAAATGTGTAGCTGAGAACAGGGGGACAACACTTCTGGCAGCTTTTGACACACTTCTTTGACAACAGCTACCAACAGTAGGCAAACTGCTGACTGGAAAATATATTCCAAAGTAAAGGTAACAAAGAGTGTGGAGGACAATAGCTGAAATGCCTGCTTTAGTGCTATGAAACATAAAAGATTTTGACACAAAAAAAATGTTGAGAAGTCACATCTTGTTCACATTTATTCTAAGAATATTCCACAGACTTTTAGAAGGATAAAACCAGGGATATTTTCCAGGGAAACTTTCCATGATTCTACATCAGAAGATTTCAGTAAGCATGGTTCCATTTTGGTAGATATTAACATCGTCCTTTAGGTGAGATAAGTATGTATGATTTTTTTTAATTATTTTTTTCTGATTTTCTATGAAGTGATCAAACACCAGTGGGAAACCATCATACATGTATGTCAACATAGTCAAGATCTGACCTTTTGTTATGATTTAAGACATCTATATGCTTTTTTAATGGAAGAAAAATATATACATGCTTTCAAAACACTACAATTCACTCTCAAGATGAACGTTTGCCAGCTCAGCCTTGTAAAGTTCCCTCAACTCCCATTGAAGTCAAAGGAACACGTGCATAAACACTTTCCAGAAGAGAGATGTGTTCCTGAATTAATCATAATGAGAATGAATTAATGTTGGTCTACTTCCCAGTACTCCCCTAGAGCCATGTTTTTTACATTTTCCTCCTAGCTTAAGACTGAGTGAGATGCTGTGCCTGATTTTTTGAGCTATAAAGTTTTTGCAGTCATAAAAACCTATTTCTGATGTCTGCCACCTCTCACCTTGCCAGACCAGTCCTAGAGAAAGGAAAAATAATAACTGTGCAACAACTCTGGAGGAAATATTCTCAAGGGACTACATGCACATGCAAGTAAATCAGCCTGAAACAGTAAATGTCTCAAAGTAAATTTTTTTAACCACTGTGTACCAATTATAAGGCAGTAAATTTAATTCATTAACAAAGATACAGCATTCCTGAAATGAATGATTCCTAAAATGAATTCTATACTGCCATCTTTCTGGAGGAACAAAATAACATGATTTGTTTCTCTACATTGTTTGGATAGCCTAGAATTACCAGAATTAAGTATGGTAATAAACTGCCAGATAACAGTAATTCCTTCTGTCACTGTGGAAATGACATTACAGAAGCAATTCTGACCTATAGTTTCCTTCATGAATTCTGCAGTTACTATCACTATATTTCTACTTATCCTCGTGGTCACCCGAACTAACATTATTTCAGAGTAGTTACAGAGACAATGCAAAAGCATCCTGCATCATCTAGTTTCCTTCATCCACTGATGAAGAGATCTGAATCAAAACAAAATAAAATAAAATAAATACACAAATCACAATGCATGGTGTGAGAAACATGGTGCACTGAAAAGATAATTAGAAATAGCTTGTGCACTTGATCGTTGAATATAAATGCATATATTTATATATGAATATAAATGCATATAAGCAAACAATTAAAGAAAAAAGAAGATTGCTATCACTTTAGAGCACTCATTTGCAATTTAAAAAATAATGCAGAGTAAAAATTTTCAACAACGTGCAAAACAACTACATATGTAACCTGACCTGAGTTTTAATTCCGATGCTGTCAGTACGTTACATGTCTCCTCCACATCAGAGGAGAGATTGAGGCCTGGAGGCTCAGATAGTAGCTGGTGGAAATTTCAGTTTGATCCCAGATCCTTCTTTTTTATTCCTGAATGTAAATGCCATTTCACATGGCTACCTGGAGAATAGTGATCATCTTTGCAGGTTTAGACATTAGAGACCAGCTCCTTCACAGCAGAGTTACAGAGGGCATGCAAACCCCAAGCTGAACAAGGACACACCTCCACATAGTTCTTCTGGAACTACAGAAGCTGATAAAAGCTTATATGTACCACAACCCAGAAAAGAATAAGCTGTCTTTTTTGCTTGTTTGTTTGTTGCCAATGAGTGCTAAGGAAGGAGCTAACACCTAGAGTGAGAATAAACAGTTTCATCTGAGGATGGCAAGTAGGCATTCAGAGCATCACAAAACGTTTGTAACCTTGATAGCCTATCCTATTGTACAGTGTTTCAGTGTTGTGCTGATGGTCACATTCTATAGGACTTTTCAGAACTTTAAAAGGTGCTTGTTTTCTCCCAGAAATGGATTGTCCCAACTAATATTTGGAGTGGAAGTCCTACCTCAAAGGGATGATGGAGGTCTCATAGAAGACCAGAAAGGTCCAGTCAGCTAGTGCACGTGTCAAATAAAACGCCCAGGACAGACTTTAGCATGAACATGTAGCAGGACAGAAAAAAAAAAATAGTAGGAAGAAAAACAGAAGTGGCTGACAAACAGAATGGCTGAGTTGCTTATTTAAAAGGCATGATTTTCCATGTGGTAAGCTTTCAGACTTTTCTATCCCATGCTTTGCCTCCGCCCAGTTACTACCTCCTTCCATCACTACCTTTCTGTTTGCTGGACGTCATCATCAGGAAAGACACATGATGCTTAGCACTGACCTGTGAATCCCGTGCAGGATCTCCTGCTGTCTCTCACCCTGCAGCCAGACATCTCAGTAGGTAGCTTTGGAGATCACATAGCTTCAAACGATCCTCCCATTACTGGTGCATACAAATATTAACATTTAGTATGGATTGTATGCTACAGAAATATGTTATGCCTATGAAATCTATAATAGAAGACTTGCAGTTTCAACTTCCATGCTTTAGATATCAAGATGAAGTGATTCAATGTTCACAAAATTAAGGTGATCATGCATTAGTTCTATTTAGAAAGCTGTGTTACACCTGCAATTTAGCTGTTTGTTCATGTCCTGACTTAACGCAGCTTCTTTCAAACATTCATCCTGCAACCTGTGCTTCTTCATTCAAATTTCTTAAAGGTTGCTATGGCCACCTTAAGTACTAGACATTGTTTGAATGCCTGTAACACATAGTTATCTTCATGACTGTCACTTCCCAAGAGTTCTGTTTTATGAAATGCAGTCCTCTAGTGTTGGAGTTTTCAACTCTTAAGTTATTTGGCTTCCTTAATTTCCTTGTGTTTTTTTTTTGTTTGTTTGTTTGTTTTTTGGCTTCTTGTAACTACTTCTCCCTTAATAAACACACAGACTAGACCTTCCATGAGGAAATGACAAAACATTTTTTTAAGGACTACTTTTTTGTTTTATTTTACATTTAACATAAGAGATAGTTTGAAAATTATTTTTATGTGTATGCATGTGTTTATATATACATACAAATATACATATGTATCCCGCCCCCCCAAAATGTCACTGATTCCTGGAAACTAGAGGGATGCATTGCATGAGGAATCTCTGCTTTAATTGTATCAACAGTGACAGCTGGCTTTCAAGAAGAAATTCCTACCAAGAAAGAAAAGGTTATACAATTAGATCTTCATTCTTGTCTGCATCTATGGCAATACTTTACATTGTCCTCTATCTTCAAAACCAGTGCTGGTAGCCAGGAGAGGAATTATCCATGAGAGGGAGGTAGTTATCATCAGAGTTCTAAATCACTTTTGTAGTACCTTCCTACTACTCTGTCCTGAGCCATGTCAGGAAAAATTCTTTTCCTGGCAGCCCTACCATGTTGTATGAATCCAGCAAGGCTGACTGCTGACATCTTAAATTAGAATGGAATTACACTTTCCTAATCTATGCCAGCTTCCTAGCAGTTCCTGGATCAAAAGTTCATAGCACTAAATGACTGTGAGCTCTTTCTGCTTTGAGTGTCTCATTTACTGGACAGACTTCTCATCTCAGTGAAGCACACCTCCAGAGAAGTTAATGAAATTACAACTGTAAGACATGAAGCAGGGTACTTGCATGTTGCGTGTGAACTTGTTTTATTGGCAGCATGTCTATAACTGGTTAAGATCATAAGCACCAACATTCCTTAAGATGATTCTTTTATTTATTTGTGCCTATAGCAGACCATGTATTTGAAACATTTGTAGTAACAGCTACGAGGAAAAACATCACATATTATCTATCCACATGGAGAATTTATGTGTTACTGTTTTGTTGGGGCTTTTTTTTGTTTGTTTTTTTCAGAATATACTAAATATTTTGCAGCTTTATCACTCACAGATAGTGTGATAATACACAAGGGCTGACGTCAAAGAATGCACAAACACATTGCTATTTACTATATGAATTTACAGAGCTTTAGTAAAGCTCCTGTTGAAATCTACATGCAACAACTTCTGAGTTACATCATCTGTGACACCATATACTTTTCCTTGCCTACGGTTTTTTGAAGCTCCCCTTTCACCAAGTCATTGGTTTTACCCTCCATTTTCTTTTGTGAAATTAAAAAAATGAATTCAGAAAAAAAATCCTGTTAATCAGAAATATGATAATGAATCTCGATTTTGCAATATCCTATTGAGTATATTAATAAAAATATCTGTTCATTGTAGAATATCACATAATGGCTATTAAAGTTTTCATAACACTCAGTCTAATCATACGGTCTCCGATTTTTCAACTGTAGTAGAATATTAGTGCCAAATGCCCTATTACTGTAACTTATTTCACTTTGTTCAGGGGTAAAATTTTGTACTTCTTGATCAAATGACACTTTCTATTATATTTGAGAGAACAGCAGGACATGTAGGAAGTGGTTCTGATTTCTGAAAATAGTCTGTATTTGCATGAAATATAATTTTCCTTTGAAGTCTCTGATGTTACAGACCTTGTGTGAACTTTACATAGTCTAGAAAATTAATTTCAGGGGTCAGATTAAATGTAATTAGGCATGACTGATGTTATTTAGTTCAGAGAAAAGGAGGCTGAGGGGAGATGCCATGACTCTACAATGGTCTGAAAGGAGGTTACTGCAAGAAGAGTGCTGATCACTTTTCTCCTGAGATAAGAGTGAGGAAACTCATACTGTGCCACTGTGAAAGACAGAAACTGTTTTTTTGTTTTTTTGGCTCAAAGCTTACTTCGTGAGGCCTTTCTGGTGATAAGACTCTAAGTGAGAACTGCGGTTATCTAGGTGGGTGTCACAGTGCCACAATGCCTCTGATTATTGTTGTAAAGATAAGCAGAAGCAGGTATAAGCCTGTCCTTTTCGAGGTTCAGCTTGGAGAAGCTGATCACTACAAAAGACGATAATGCTTGTGCATGGCAACAAAGGTACCACGCCATGCTGGCTTATCTGTTGGGCCAGGTATGTCACACCAACAGAGAGAAAGGGAAAAAACTGAGAAATGGGGGAAAAGGCCTTCACTAAACTAATGACTTTGGAGAAGAACTCCCAAAGAAAACATCTTTGATGGAGAACTTACGAAAAGCAAATGGAGAATTCCCTGAGGGGAGAAACTCTTCGGACGAACCCTGAGGCCTGCTTGCTGAGAAGCTTCCTGGCTTTCTCCCATCACCCTCAGTGATCAGAGAGTTCCTGAGATCAATGGACCTACTACAAACCTCGCTGGACCCATGGTGGTGATTATATCTCTTGCTTTCTGCCAAGACTCCTTGCATTTTATCCCTTTTGTATCGCTCACCTTCCCTTCCCTGTATTCCCAAGCAACTAGTATTTGTAAGAAATTGGTTGGGCTAACATTTGACCTCTTGTGTCTTAATCTCGCCATTGGTTATACACATAATCAGAGAACCTCATCTCTCTCATTTATATTGAAGCATGACAGCCACAGAAGGGTTTAGACTGGGCAACAGGAGGAATTTATTCAGTCAGAACTGTCAAGTATTGGAACAGGCTGCCCAGTGACGTGCTGGAAATCCACATCCCTGGTGAGAGATCTGTAGGTTTGGCACTAAGGGATATGGTTCAGAAATTGAATTTGTCAGGCTGGATTGCTATTTGAACTTGGTGATCTCAAAAGTCATTTCTGACTTCAGGGATTCTACATAAATTGCTCCAAAAGTAATGCTTCCTATTTATTTCCATGGAAACAACAACAGATACAAGGAGCACAATAACACCATTTGATAGAGTAAATTTCAGCTACAAAAATACTAGTTTTCGACACAGTCACTACCATTAGATCTGCATTAACTGGAGTTTGTGTGTCGCACTCATAAACAGCAGAAGTGATGAGTTTTGCTGTCACCACTGCTGAAACACACCATCCACTGCCTCACTGAGCTCACTTGCACTGGTTGGTCTCCATAAATATTCAGCAAACACAGTTAATGACAGTGTATTCTTATCTACACGGAGGAATTAAATTCCATACCCATGTGTCATACATCCTCCTATGTTGGACACCAACTTATCAGACTTCCACTCTGCTGCCATGTATTGCACAGAAACAAAATGTAATGGAATTTCAGCGGGAAGGTTCAATCTCCCTACCATACCACCAAAATCTGCCTCTGAATTCACAGGACAACATAACAAAATAGGAAGCATTCCTATGGGAGCAACCTCCATATTGTTCTATTTTGAAACATTTAAAAAGACATAGTTGAGAGTTCTTGCTTTTATATTCAGTGTCTTATATTAGTTATTTGCAAATAATTCATAGAATGTATGTCACTCAGTTTTCTAATTTATAATAAAAGAAGTAAAAAACTTCTATATGCCTAACAAGAGTGTTAAATATCCTATATCACAGAATTGTAGGGGTTGGAAAGGACCACTAGAGATTATCAAGTCCAACCCCCCTGCCAAAGCAGGTTCCCTACACCAGGTTGCACAGGTAAGCATCTAGGCATGTCTTGAATATCTCCAGAGAAGGAGACTCCACAACCTCTCTGGGCAGCCTGTTCCGGTGCTCCATCATCCTCACTGTGAAGAAGTTCTTGTGCACATTCGTGTAGAATGTGCTGCAGTTTCTGGTCATTTCCCCTTGTCCTGTCTCCACACGCGGCTGAAAAGAGTCTGGCCTCGCCACTTTGTCCCCCACACCTCAGATATTTATAAACCTGTATCAGGTCCCCTCTCAGTCTTCTTTTCTCAAGGCTAAACAGACCCAGTTCACTTAGCCTTTCTTCACAGGGGAGATTCTCCAGGCCCTTCACCATCTTTGTGGCCCTCTGCTGGACTCTTTCAAAGAGATCCCTGTCTTTTTCGTACTGGGGCACCACAGTACAGTTGAGGCCTCACCAGGGCAGAGTAGAGGGGGAGGATCATGTCCCTTGACTTGCTGGACAAGCTCTTTTTAATGCATCCCAGAATGACATTGGCCCTCTTGGCCACGAGAGCACACTGCTGGTTCATGGGCAACCTGTCGTCCACCAGGACACCCAGGTCCCTCTCTGCAGAGCTCCTCTCCAGCAGGTCATCCCCCAGCCTGAACTGGTGCATGCCATTATTCCTCCCAAGGTGCAAGACTCTGCACTTGCTCTTGTTAAACCTCATCCAGTCTCTGACTGCCCAACTCTCCAGCCTGTCCAGGTCTTGGTGAATGGCAGCACAGCCTTCAGGCGTGTCAGCCAATCCTCCCAACTTTGTATCATCAGCAAACTTGCTGAGGGTGGCCACTATTCCCTCATCAAGGTCATTGATGAAGATGTTGAACAAGACTGGACCCAACACAGACCCCTGGGGGACACCGCTGGTTACAGGTCTCCAACCAGACTTTGCACCGCCAATGGCAACCCTCTGTGCTCTGCCAGCCAGACAGTTCTCAACCCACTTCACTGTCCACTCATCTATCCCACACTTCCTTAGCTTTGTCATAAGGATGTCATGGGAGACAGTATCAAATGCCTTGCTGAACTCAAGGTAGACTACATCCACCGCCCTCCCCCCATCCACCCAGCCAGTGACAACATCATAGAAGGCCACCAGGTTGGTTGAGCATGACATCCCCTTGGTGAACCATATTGACTACTCCTGATAACCTCTTTTTCTTCCAATTCACAGATATTCAATATTCACAGAGGTTCAAACCACTAATCCAAAAAATCAGCCTGAACTTTTATTTTGACCAGTATAGAACCAAAATCATGGGAAAAAAATTACTTCACACAGAAACATGAAGTTTACTGATTCAAGATTTCCCACAATTTAGACATGTTTAAGACTAGGTGAATTTTTTTACATTTCAGAACTTAAAAGAGTAAGTCAGAGACAATTTAAAGAAATGAAAAATCTTAAGTTTTTATCTTATATTTATAACAACAAAATGGTAGCATTCATGAGTAAAGTGGAAAACTACTCTTTATATGCCGGGTAATTTTGTATGCCTCTTTAGAATATATCATAGACCTTTGAGGCTCAGGAAGCAAAAAAAAAATAAAAAGAAAAGTAGCAGGTTAACATCGGAAATCTTTAGTTTATATCATTATTTTGATTGGACTTACACCAGCTATGAGTTCACATACGCAGTTCACTAATTAATACTGCCTCATATGTAGTGATATGTTGTGCATTTTAATAAAACTGGTGGTAGAGAAGTATTTGGCTAATTCAGACCCTCATTGGCTCAAGTAGGATTAAGTTTAAGTGTTAGATCTTTCATACCACTTTTCTCTCTTTGGTACCAAATTGCATTAAAAAAAAGTACAAAACACGCTCTCAGCTCACTTAAGTGAATTGTCTTGTTAAACCTCAAGGAAAGAAACTTAGATTTGCTTACATTGTAGGCATGTATTAGTAGAATTTATACATTTACATTAACCTCATAAGGGAATGACATTCTCCAGCCTTTTAGACAGAAGGCTAACAGTTAAACTCCTTTTATCCTTTGGCAGATCATCTGCAGCTGCTACTTGCAACCCCACATTTGTATTTTAATGCTGCTGGGAGAGACCTTTCAGTTCATGGGCTTATCTAATTGATTTCAGGTGTATTATTTCCTGCATAGCAGACAAAGCCAGGACAGTAGAAGGAAAACAGCACAAGTTGCTACTATATAGTTCTCAAGCTGTAGAAAACTCATTACCTGGGGGTAGGCATTAAGCTGCCAGGAAGTCATAGATTTCTGGAGCTACTTGGTTGTAGGGAGTCCTAATTTTCTGCTGGAAAGCCTATTCCTGATTCTGTATGCTGTTGGTGCAAAAGGGGGTCTGGGTAAAGACTAGGAGGGCCTGGGCATGGCTGCAGAAGTTTGGATTCCAAAGAAACTGCTAGGAGAAAATGGGGCTGCGCGGAAACTGAAGTCTGGTTTGAACGTTGTCTGTAGAGTTCTCACAAAAGAATAAGAAACATTGTTCTGAAGTAGTACACCCTTTATGTGTGTTTTGGAAATGAAGTAATAACCTAAAAAACAGGTAGACTCTTAGTTGGCTCCTGACAGTGTTCCAGCAATACATGTTCTAAGCCTGTGCCCTGGTGTAGTTTAGGTACTCAAAGTCATAAAAGTCTGTTTCATTTCCCTCCTTGACCTGCTCTGTATATGCACTTATCTGTACACTTTTTAGCTTGACTATTTGGTATGCTGCAAGAAGCTGAACATAGAATTTAATTTTTACAATTTGACCAAAAGTTTGAGGATGCAATTGAAAAAAAAGCTTGAAACAGGGATGACATTAAAAGAAGCAGCCAAGTGTAAGTTTGATGTAATTTTAAGTGAAGATATACTGTGTGTTTTTTCCCAATTTCAAACTTGCATTAAGGGAATTAAGTGCTGTACATGGTGCTCGTATTGTTGATTAATACTTTTTTTTTAAGGTAAAGAGGAGAAACAGGAAATAAAATATTGTATGTCCTTGAGATAATACAGAATGTTACAGAGGAGAACTAAAACAGTTCCTAAACTTTCTGTAAATAACTTAGGGAAGTGCTCAGGGGATTTGGGAGACTTGTCAGCATTCATGTGCTCTCACATTCCTGAAGGCTGATACAAAATCATTAAAAGAAGAGTAGAAAATTCCACATTTACTGTAGGAAGGATTAGGTAGCTAATTTAGCATGGGGACCTGATCCCTAAGTAAAGATAGACATTCAATATGTAAACACATGACTTCATTTTTATAAAGTGCTTTAAATTGTGTGCTTTGTGTTAAATTGATAGGCTCCAATGCCTATCAATCCTTAGGAAAAATACACCCAATTATAAAAACAGAAATACATCTGCAGACCACAGTCAAATTCATGCTCAGGAATTTACATGTTTGCAATGCCAGAGATTTATTTGGCTAAACAAAGGCTCAAACACCAATTTCAAATACAAAAAAAGATTTCTCCAGCTGTTGCCACATGTGTCATTAGGACCTGCTGCCACAACAGTGAATGCATTTAGACAAATATTACAAGAAAAACCCTTCTCCTTTTCATGCAGTTCTGGATACTAGAATTGGATTTTGTTCTTGATTGAAGATTGAGTACTAGGAAATTACTATCAGGCTGGGAGAAAATATTGCAGTCCTACAATAACGTACAAAATAATGTACTTCGAATTTTGAATTCGGTAGTAGGAAAAATAATGTGATGTTACTTTGGTAAATAGAATGGCAAACCTTCATCAGAGAACAAAATGCCATGTGTGTGAATTCAAGTAGGTGACCTGTGTCAGTTTACAACTTTACTCTTCCTGGCCAAGAATTTTGGATTTTCTTGTACAATATTGTACTGTTTGTTGATGTATATATCATTCTCAAAAATTCTGTCATGCTGTTTGACAAATAACATGAAGTGTCCATGGAGATATGAACTTCAACCTTATAATAATCAGTGTAGAATTTTGGGAGAGAATCAACATCTTCAAAAGACTATTTTAAAAAAAAAAAAAATAGCAAAGCTTAAATATAAGTGTTTTACAGTTTTGTAAAGTAAACTGTAGTAAAGAGCAGAGATAATCAATATACTGCCAGCTTTATATATGTCTGCAACAGGCTGGATATCTTTTATGCCCAGAGTTGTGGAATCCTCCCAGCTGCTCACTCAGTAAAGAATGCCCTCACTGACTATTCTATTTCGGTCAGTTTTTCCATCATGGATTTGCCTCTTGGCATCTTTCTTACTGTGTGTTCAGTGCACTAGTCAAACAAATGTAGTGCCATAGCCATCGTAAAAAGCCATCAAACATCCCAGACTGAACTAATTATACTGCACCTGACAAATTCTGGACGATTGTTAAATTGATACATTGTGCGTCAAAGCAAAATTCATCAACAGAATGGTTTAGGAGGAAATAATAATTCTTCTCTTCTAAGCAGACATCTACACTGGGAGATGAGGCTTCTGTGACGTGATTTAATTTAAAAAGAGCATTGTCTTATTCTCTCACTGCCAAATTTTAAGTCAGATGGTATTCTGAAGAGGTAGAGGTAGTAGCATAGGTGATAAAACTAGTATGACTATTCTTTCTATGCAGTTATTTCTGTACCTTAGTTCATCTTGGGAGTGAGGCCATCCCCATGGTTTGCACTGTCCACATGCCCAATAAACTCATAGTTCCAGCTGCAAAAAAAAATGGTTGCTATCTGTGTAGAGCAAGAAGCATGGGAGTTCAAAGAATGATCAAAAGGTTTACATTTAATAGATCTTTCCCTTTCGTCCTTCCTGGACTGCCTGTGGTTCACGTAGGCACTGTTTTCTACCCTATTGTTACTTTGAGTCCCAAATTCTAATCAGCAACTTTCTTGCTAAAAGCTGGAATGTGATTTCCACTGGCAATGATAAATCCACCTGTGCTGCAGAATTGATATGACACACTTTTATCTTCCATGAACATTTGCTGCTCAGAATAGAATTCTGAATCCAACATTTAAAAAGCTATGCATGCTCATTTATAGGTTTTCTTAACGTGTGCCAGTATGTGTGATGTATTCATGTTTGACTTGCGTGCAGTTTAAACTAATATACCTAATCTAATGATTAATAAATGTCTGTGCTTGTGGGATCAGCGCAAATTTTGTGTTTACACAAACTACAGAGACAATACTAGTAGAAATGTGTTCATTTTCAGTAAAATGAGAATCTTTACTTGTATTTGAATTTCATTCATTTTCTACTGTTACACCAGCGTTACAAATGGGATGGATGCTGGATGTCCAGAAATCCTAAAACAATGATCCAGAAAACAGTAGGGCACAAAAAACTAGGAATGGCATTCTTTCTGGCTGCAAATACAGTTCCAGTTCTAGAACAGTTCACAGAATTCTGAATGGCATAGCAAGATCTTAGAAGTATGGGCCCGTAATTCTGTGGCAGCTGGCTTCCCTCAGTGGAACTGCAAACTGGAATGGGGCATTACGGCTTGCTTATAGGGTGTAAGATACAGTTACGTCTGTTTTGCCTTACATTATAGTGAACAGGGAAATCCTCATTCTATCGGAAAATGAAGGATGAGTGCCCTATTATAAGAAAGTTTGCCCAAATTATCAGTGAAGATAAAAATATGAAAACTGAATATTTAGAAATCTGTTGTCTATGGTTATTTTGAACTGATGCAGTGGAACAGCAAAGTACATCCTATACGGCTATTACAATATAAAGATATATTTCAAAATATGAAAGGTAAAGTGTCTTGTATTTCTCCTTCGGACCTGGAAATTGAGAAAATAAATAAATAAATAAAAATGAAGGAACATCTCATTGTTATTGCTCTGCATGGCTAGAATCACTTACACTTCAAGCTTAATGTTGATGAATAGGTTAAGCACAGCTGAAAATTAGCTTTCCCTCCCAAGAGATTATTTGACTCAAGACATTTCTCAGATTTTTAAAGGTAAAATTATTTTCTTCAGCATTTGAGCAAACAATCACAGGTACTTAGGAACAGTCAGTGAAAACAAGGCTTTATTTCATTTTGCTCATCAGTTTTTCTCTCTTGCAACTTGGCAAATGTGCCAGTTAGGTTTTCTCTAACAGCAGCTGCTGAAGTATTACTGCATATTGTGCCAAATTTTTCATGGTTGGTGTACCTTTATAAGACAGAAACACAGAATAATAGAACTATTTTTAAATAGTACACATTTTTTTCAGTATTAAAAAAAAAATAGCACAAGCTCTGTGCTCAATTGTGATAATTATATGAACATTTCTAAAACAAATTCCACCTACATGAAATACGTATGTGCCTGTATCATCTTTAAATCCTTTTTATTGACTCCTTCCTGTCTTGCAAATGGCTGCAGCTAAAGATCTTTTTTTTAGGATTTATAACTAGACCTTTAGTTGGCCAGAGCAGAAAATCTGCCATAATGAAGCTGGCTGTGAACCGGAAACTATATGTTTTGCCGTTACAGTACACTGATCTTTCACTTGCCAATCCTAGAAGTACCACTAGCTGTCTGAAAATAAGTGCTTCTTTAAACACGCAGTTTTGGAGGACCGAAGGAAATCACTTTACTAGGGTCCAGTGCAAATAGTATCTTTCACTTGTAGATCTTTCATTTTTCGCTACTGGTGCCGGGTGAAGTAATGTATGTTGTTCAGGCTCGGCATGCATGTAGAAGAGGAAAGAATGAGTTCCAGTCTTGCAGACTTATTCATGATCAAATGGAATCTGGAATAACATTTCCTTTCATACGTGATTGTCTGACAAAACAGGAGTGTGCCACAGTCAATCCAGTGATATTTTCTGCCAAGAAGCAAGAGGGAGATCCAAGAAATGTAGTAGCTGGTGTGGAAGATTGAGGCTTCTTTGTGCATGAACCTTAAGAGCATCCTATAATAATAAGGGTTTCATGGTCCTGCGAGAAACAAATTCACTATTTCTAGTAGAACTGTGAATAAAGCTACTCATGGTGCAATGAAAGGGGTCTGTTTCTCTCCAGCCATTACTTTTCAGAAGAAATTTTCTTCTTTTTTTTTTTACAAGTAGAACAAATTTTTGTGTTTACAACTTAAATATTCAATAGAGCAAGAGCAGAGAGCTGCGTTTTCATTATGCCATCTGACCAGGAGACGTATTGCAAATATTTTAGCAAACATTTCTCCTCTTCCTTTCTCCTAAGATTGGTAATGTTGATGTTGATGTTTGACTGGGTAACCTATTCATATGTGAAGAAATTCCCTATCCAAACCTGTTAAACAGTAGGCAGTACCATTTCACAAGCGCACATAACAAATATACCATACTTTGTTCTCTAAGTCCTAGACTAAATTGAGTTGCAGTACTTGTGTTTTAGACTGTGAACTTTCAAGGTTACTGGGAAATCTGATCCCCACTGACTGAATCTGAAACCATAAGACACCCAGCCTGCATTATTTCTTTTTCTAGTACCTGTAAAACTTTGTAGGTGCTCAGTCGAGAGCAGCAGTGCTTAAATCAGTGATACTTGATAATGGACACAGGCTATGCCAGAAACAGACACTTCGCAACTATTGTTATGAATGCTAGAAAATATTTTCTACTTCAGCCCAAGAAGAGGAAAAGACTTAATCTCTTTTGGGGAAAATGGTGAAGAAGGAATTCTAAACAAATTCCCTGGCTTAGATCTGCAGGAAAATTACCAGTGTACAATGACAAAGCTATTAACCCTTGGTTAATTTGATCCATCACTTCCATAAAAATGACTGAGTAACTACCAGGGTAAGAACTTATTCTTCTCTTTGAGCTGTTACTTTTCAACATGAACAAGATTAACAGTGCAGTAGCTATTGTTTACTTATACTGTATTTAAATCTTATCCCAAATTCTGCCTTGGCATATGCCAACATTCATGTTCAGAGCTGCAGTGTACTCCCCAGTTGCTTACTTATTATGCATACTTATTTATCTAAGTGGAAATTAAGGAATGTATACTTTGATATGTTATGTACAGCAGTAACCAGCAATATCCTACCTGCAGTCTTCACTCTGTCATCTCCCAGTAAGTCCAACAGAGATGGTAAGTGCTGAGGGAAGTAGTTTGCATGATCTGAAATACTGACTGAATGAAAAAAGAATAGTTAAGTATCCGGTGGCTCTTTGATGTCCCTATTTAGTTTGCTGTAAGATTAATTTCAAGTTGTAATGAAAATATATGATAGTGATCTATGGGATTTTTTATTAGAAATTACACAATCATTAAGCACGTGCCACTGTTGTCTCAAAAATTAAATCAGAACAATCAGTATGAAGACAAAGATACCCATTCTGATTATTCTAGGAAGATTTGGAGTTTCATACTGTTTACAATAAACAGTGTGTCACAATTTGTCTAAGCATTTGTGGCCAGACAGTCTGGATGCACAACATGACATGGAACCTGTCATTAATATCTAGAAAGAGCCCATTAAAATCAGGTATCTGTGTTCAACATTAATGCATCTGTCAGTCTGGCTGATCTTGATTCCTTGACCTCCACTTGTAACTTTTGCTTGCTTTAGCACCCAGCAACTGATTTCTATGGTTTCTGTTACAGCTCCAAGCATGAGGTGCTATGCCCATTACACCAGAAGAGCACTATTCTTATAGAATCATTAAAACTGGAAAAGACCACTAAGATCATCTAGTCAGTGCTTGTTCAACCTTTTGGCTTGCCTCGGCCACACAGCTAGTTGAACATGCCTACCTTAGTCATTTCAAATCTCTGTAAGTCACTCAGATGTCTAAATCTATTACACTTCAGATATAACCAATTAAGATAAGCTAATGAATCACACAGTATCTTTGATATTTCAAATGTTAGCAAGTGTCTGTCAACATTTTGGCTCAGCCCAAGACCTAAAAGAAAATGGAGACCTGCTGCCTGAATAGAGAATGAAGCATTTCAGGCTGAACCAGAGACATTCTGTTGTTCAGGTATTATTCTCTAGTTTGGGTAGCTGCCAAAGCTGCAGTTTTTCCTAAGATTTGGATTTGATATTTTGTTCCTGTAGAGAAAGTTTTGTTATGAAGGACTATAATAAATTTTAAAGGGACAGTCACATCCAAGTGCTTCTGTCTACGGTGATGGTGAGGAGCATATCTTGCTCCTGGTAGAATGTTGCATCATTAATACTACTTTAGCTTTTAGCTTTTCTTTTTTTTTTTTTTTTTAGTTCCTAAAAGGAAAAATGACCATCTTTAAATATTGCAAAGTGAAGCTATTTATAATTTCTTACATTTTTGTGTGTTACTTTACGGGTATTGTAAAGTCTGTGGAGGTCACATTTTGTTTCTTGTAACTCCCGTGCTATTAATACAATTGTGAAAGTTATAATCTACCAACAAGTGCTTCAGTCCTTTCCATTCAGAAATCTTACAAGGGAACTCTTTTCACTACTTTCACATTTACATCCCAATTGCTGTTCTCTGAGCCCCTAGGATGATGCAACATTTCCTTTGCTACTTCTTGCAACCTCAAAGCATGCTTGTGCATGAAGGTTACTTTTTCATGTTTAATGAGGTAATATAATTATTGGAATTTCAAGTGTTTGGCAGAGTGTTAAAGAGACATCTTATCTAACATTGTAAATTATCTGTATTGGCAAAAGTAAATATTTTCTTAAAGGTTTCAGTCCCTTATGAGTAAATTTGAAGCTTCCTAGTCTTCAGACATACTTGAATGTGATTTATGATTACTTCCTGAAGCCCTCTAAAACATTCTCCATCAGACACAAAAATGTAGCTTCTGACATATGTCTTGACTAAGTCACACAATTATAGTCCCCTAGACAACACTAGATATCAATAACATTTATCTTATTACCTAGTAACGGACACTATAGATTTTCCACTGCTTGAACTTGGTAAGAAAAGTGTGATGGAAGTGAAAGCTGGGTTTGTACAGGAGCTGCATCAAAATTCCAAGAAGGGAATAAGGCTGAGGACGAGAGGGTTCAGCTGACTACTTACTCTTCACAGAACACACACAGAGGGTGAAAGTAAGGGGTAGTAGTGCGTGCAAAGGGATGAGCTTTATCCAAGTTATCTCATTTCCCCACCTGCCAGATGAGGAAAATAAAGAGCTCTGTTCACAGTGGCACTGTGGGATAAAGACATTGGTTTTTCCTAAGGCTCTTGTAGATACTCTGATTAAAAACACTGTTGATGTATAAATTACTTGTTGTGCCTAGAACTTGTATGTATCCGTGGCCTTGGGTAGCAAAAAATAAATGATGTGTTACAAGCACAGGCCAGCTAAACAGATGTAAAAGGTTAAAAATGAACAAGGCAAGCAGTCTGGGTAGGTGTAGCTGTAGAAGCTGGATTAGCAGTTTACGTTTTCCAAATCAGTTTCTTTTCTAGACATTTCCTTAGCATCATTCAAACACGAATTAATATAAACTGTGACTGACCACTCTTTATGTAAGTCATAGTAACATATCACCACTTACATTAGGGCTGTAGAGATGCTTGCAGTATGGAAATTCCTCCTTGATTTTTTCCAGGTTCTCCTAACTGAGCAGGGAATGGGCAAGTTCTCAAACTTCATTAAATAAGTACAAACAAGAAATATTAAAGCAGAAGCATAGGCATTGCAAAGAACATCAACTACAGGGCCACATGGATTACAGGCACTCAGAGTGTTAATAGGAACCAGGAAGAGAGATGGCATGCATCTCTGAACAGTAGCTACTGCGCCATTGCCTCTGTAGATTGTTCTCTTAATAAAGAACATGAAAGCTTTCATGTTGTTACTTAGTATGTGACGCAAGTAAGTGTAAATCAAAGAAAACAGGAAACATACTAGGTCTAAGCAGGCGACTTTCCTAGTATGAACCTGATCCAGCAAATCAGAGTCAGAAGCTGGAGTGTGTCCTTCCATTTGCCAGCCTTGGCAAAGAGCCTCAGTATCTATTTCATACCATGACCCCATACATGGAACACTGACAGGAAAGAAGATTCTGTTTAAAGATAGTTTCTGCATTCTTGGATATGTTTGAAATCTTAAAGAGTGAACTCAGCATGTTGCTTACTGAACTACTCTGCCTGTTCAGATATTTCAACTGAAAGTTGAAATATAGAAACTTTAAATTTTGAAGGTGTTTTAGGAATGGATGTACTTTACAGAAAGAGTAAGCTTGACAGGAAGTACTCTTTCATATATTTGAATTGCAAGAGTGTTAAGATATTGGAAAGAAACAGAAAAAACAAAGGTCCCAGAACCCTCTGGATTTTTAAGCCTCCGATACTCCTTACTAAGTGTCAACATATTAACTTAAAGCTTAAATCTAAGTAACTCCAGAAATTAAAGAGATCAATAAGCAAAGTGGAGTGAAGGATACCTGTAATTCTGAAACACTTGTGTATTTTGTTTTGGTTTTTTTTTTTCCAGTTCAAAAGAACCTTCCTTCCTTTGCACAGCCATCATTTGCAGAGAAATTCAGACTGAAAGCCAATGGAGTAGTGTCAGGGTATCTAAGCACAGCATTGCCATGGTTGCAGATCTCGTCTGCCTTCCTACTTCTGGCAGATGTGCACCTCTACCTCTCTGTCAAAGTTTGGCAGTCAGCATGAGGATTCAGCAGTTGCTGGCATTTCAGCCGTAACAAGGGTATGAGAGAGGTGGCCATAACAGACTAATCTTTGCCTTTTGATCCCCAGACATACAGGATCAGCACTACCAAAGTTTGTATTCCCACTCCTCAATATGGAATAGTGTCCAGTGCCACTACTGGATAGTGTTACACAGAGCTTCCAAGCCTTTTTTGTTGTTTTTGCCCAGTAGACTACAGGCTTTTGTCCCTTTCTACTGGGAAATCTGTCTTCGCGCTTTTTCTGGCTCCAGGATCAGGGCAAATGGGATTTCCTCTCACAAAGTGATTTGTGCAAGTTAAGAGCTAGCCCTGGCACCAACATGTCTAAACAGTCTTTAGTCTCCTTGACTTTTCTCATCATTTAGATTATGCAAATTCAGGTTCCACAGGCTTTCTTTAGAGCCACAAATTTATGCAAATATTTTTCTCTTTTCTGGGAGCTAGCTGCCTGGTTTTAATGTCCGTCTTTCTCAGATCTTCCATTCATCTTTTGCAACTCATTCTGAGAACTTCTTGGGGCTGCCCTGTAATCATTAACTGCATTGCTACAGTCACTACACAAATACCATTATGGGCAAAAGCAAATCCAAATGCTAATCCAGTGTGCAACCTTAAGATGTCAGTAATGTTTTTGAAGAGTTGCTAAATGCTTCAGAACTGCAATCCTTTCATTTATTTAATTAATTAATTGGGTGGGGGGTGGCTGATTATGAGTTTCTTTTGGGAAGTCTCTCACGTATTTTTTTGTGGGATGAGAGTGTAGCATTTGAGCATTTTTTTATTACAGTTTAAACAAAGATTCTGCCTTGCAGTTAAGAAAGAGCACAGAGCACTTGATGAGCGCAAATACTAAAATAGCTTTCTGCATAAAACTTATTTTGCTGTAGAAAAGTTGACTCAGTGATTTCACTGGTTAAGATGTCAACATGGGAAAGCTTATGAAGTGGGTCTAAATGTTTCTCCCCCTTCGTGTTTTGTGCTCCATCAAGGATTGTATTATTCTCTGGAGCTCACTGTTCATTCAAAGACAATATAACAATATCTATTATACTGTGGAGAGAGCAAGCCTCAGTGGAGATTTTTGTAAGCCTTGTTCCTTTTTTTTCTAGAGGCAAGAAAGTGTTTCCAGTATATTCTGTAATTGGATGCTTTCTTATTCATGTATCTCATCCCTAAATAGTATTGAGTTACGAAGTTTTTCTGCTTTTTTTTGCTCCTTTTGATGTAATATATTAGGAGATTTTTCAAAGACATTGTAGAAATTGTACTCTGAAATTTACAGTAAGTTTTTGTAAATGAATAAGGCCAAAAGGGGCAGATTCCCCATTTATCTCCCAGTGGAAGTCAAAACTGAGAGGAACAGAGCACCTCCTCTACCAAGACAGGCGGAGACAGCTGGGTTTGTTTAGCCTGGAGAAGAGAAGGCTGTGAGGGGACCTCACTGATACCTTCCAGTATTTAAACAGGATTTTAAAAAGGAGGGTAACCAACTTTTTACAAAGGTAGACAGTGATAGGACGAGGGGGAATGGTTTTAAACTCAATAAGAGAAGGTTTAGATTAGATTTTATGGGGAAATTCTTCACAGAGAGAGTAGTGAGTCACTGGAACAGACTGTCCGGAAAGGCTGTGGATGCCCCATCCCTGGGTGTTCTCAAGACCAGGTTGAATGGGGTCCTGGGTAACCTGGTATAGTACCAGGTCTGGAGGTTGGTGACCCTGCCTGTAGCAGGGGGCTTAGAACTCAATGATCCTTGGGGCCCCTTCCAACCCAAGACATTCTATAAATCTATGATTCTATGAATAACTGGATCATCCACATTTGCTGCAAAATAGTTAAATGTCACCTTCTGCAAAGCAGAGGCTCTGGATTAATTCTGCAAGAGATGCCCTAATGACCATTTGCCATCAAGTACGACATAACTTGCAGCGCAGGTGAATACCCACAGTTATTTATATCACCAGGAACTAAGGAAATGTTGATTATCTCTAGCTGCTAGGAAAATCAATTAGATCTATGCTGCACACCTGGTAACATGCTCTAGCAAAGCTAAACCTTTTGAGAAAGTCATCTCCAGCCTCATTTAAAATGGACACCTATAATTAATGCCCTTTTCTGAACATTTTGATTTCACCATGACCTATCTCTCCCCAATTGTTAGATGAGGAAAATAACAAAACTTAATGGAGATTATAAGAATAAAGACAGTGCTGGCAAAGCTCTTGGATAAGAGGAGAATTACAGAAAAAATCATGAAAAAAATAATGATTCTTCACCAAGCACAAGGATTGAGCAGCATATACTAAAAAGTAAGGTTGATGACTAACTATCAAATCAGTGATTGCAGTCCATACTGTGAACTGAGGAAGACAGAATGTTACAACCAGAAATATGCTATTGAAGTTAATGTCCCTCTATCATGTTAAAATCTTACTGTGGTTGGCAATAAAAAGCTTTGACTCAGATCTCAAGAAACTCTGACCTCAGGAATGAGGAATTTAGACTGGCATTTCAAATCAGCTTTTTCAAGTGTGATGGCAAAGTACAGTGTCACTGGAAGGTCCACAAGTTGCTATTTCAAAGTGAGTGGAAAATAGTGCAGAAACCTTGAACTCACAGAGAAATTTCAAACCTTTGTTTTTGCCTTTTGGTGGTTGTCTGAATGGGACATGCACGTAAATGTGACCTATCACTGTAAGTGGACCATAAACTCAAAAGAAATTCTGTTTTTGGAATTGATTGAACCACTTTGAGGTTCACAGAGTAAGAAAGATGAAAAGCCCTTCTTTTTTATGAGATGCATCTTTAATTATCAGTCATGGTTTACAAATGAAAGCATATATAAATGGTTTTATTATATGTAACTTAAACTGTTTTTGAAACAGTAGTAAGAGGAGACAAACAAGACAGAGAGACATGCCTTTGTCAGTTCTACTTGCTAACATCAGTAAAGGTCAGACTTGCCTTTCTGAGTATCAGCAACAAGAAAAGTCAAGCTGCAATTTTTGCTAGGATATGTGCAAAAAGTAATTTATAGCCTCTACTGATGCATATTTTATCACTTGCTGGGGAAGAAGCAGCCACAGCCCCATGGAATATAAAAGAATTCATTTATCAAGTACCACAATAAAATAGAGCTAATAACAACTCTAATATAAACATCATGCTGCAAAATGTAGTTAGAAAGAAGGATCAAGTTAAAGCTTTAATACAATTGCAATGTTCCAAAAATGTATTTGATTGTACTCAGGAATTGGGTGTGTTTCATGTAGAGTGGAAGTAGCATATTTGTAGGCAGCATAGATCCATTGAGTTCAAGACAGAAGAGCAGACTATCCCTCAGACTCAGGGTATTGATCATGTGCTAGAACAGTTTTCTGGTCATCAGCTTGTGCTGATATTCACTTCAGCTTTTTGTTGCCTTTTTTTCAGTTTACTTTGTTACAGGAACTGGGATTGTTTAGTCTGGAGGAGGCTCAGGGGAGACCTCAGCATTCTCTACAATTCCCTGACAGGAGGTTGTGACAAGGTGAGATTTGTCCTCTTCTCCTGCATAACTAGCAATAGGACAAGAGGGAAAGGCAAGTTGAGCCAGGTTCAGGTTGCATATGAGAAAAAATTTCTTCTCTGAAAATGTGGTCAGGCACTGGAACAGGCTGCCCAAGGAGATTGTGGAGTCACTATTTCTGGAGGTGTTCAAGAAACATTTAGATGTCGTACTGAGGGATTTGTCTTAATGGGAAGGGAAATATTGGTGATGAGTGAATGGTTACTGGATCATCTCAGGGGTCTTTTCCAACTTCGGTGGATTCTTTGATTCTGTATACAGTGAACTGCTCCATGGTGAATTTCCAATTGCATTTGTATTGCCTTACTTCTCATGCAGGAGGAGGTATAAAATTATCACTTTCTCCAGGGAAGAAGGAAGGGCAGAAAAGCAGTGGTAATTGCAGGGGATCAAGTGTATTTCTTTTTTCAAGAGTCATGCTACAAATACTGCCATTTACTTCACTAAGTCATGATGCCACAAACATTTGAACTTTCTGAATCTATTATTTCAACTACTGTAACTGCTGATTTTTTTCTGAGGTTGAAATTTGTCCTTTGGAGGTGAGCTTAAAGTGTAGTCCCTATGATATTCAGATATAATGTTTACCTGAAGTAGAAAGAGAATAACAACATGAAAGAACGAAGTGCAAGAGTGCCAACATCCCCCTTCTATACATACATACAAAAGTGAACAAACTAACGTCAAAAAGAAAGTTGACAAAACCAAAACTTTGTTCCATACAACCAGAAAAAAAACTTGTTTCTGACCTCAAATTTGGGAATCAGTTCAGGTCTGTACATTTTAGCAAATAACATTGTCATTATCCTATGAACCGGAAAGGATATAGAGTTTATCTTTGGTTTTGTTTGTTTGCTTTTCTAAATGATGAGAACTTCACAAATACACAGAAGAGACAAAACCCCAAGCTTTCAGTATTTAAATGAACTGTTCACTCATGAATTGAATGTCAGTCAGTCTGGTCTACTTTTGAGTCATTTTAAACAAAATACTACGCTTTTATATGCTTTTTGCTTCTCAAAAAACCCAAAAGCAGCTGAATATTTTTAATAATATTTGTAGTCAATTAATTCCAAATGGAAATGAATTAGTTTTCTCCACTTGAAAAAAATAAAAAATAAAAAAAGTTAATTAAATAAATAATTTTAATGGGTTCCTTCACTTATAATAGCTATTGCTCACTGTTTTTATTGTACTTCACATGTATATATTAGGTATGAAAATACTGGAGGTCACTTGAAAAGAATCAAGGTCCTGCAAGGCCATTTCTGTCACTGTTTATCTTAATGAATTAATAAAAATAAGTCCAGTTCATAGCTGTAATGTTTGTATACATTCCAGACAATATTCTTCCACCTGTGTCATGGTTTTATGATTTTTGGTATTGGTATTCCACATCATAACAACATGTAGTGCATTAAGAGTTAAAGAGTTAATACTCCAACTCCACAGATCATTGATATTTTCCGGGTATACCTGTCTCAGAAGAGAAGAACTATATTCCCCAGAAGACTTTGCGATGCTTTGCATTTTTACGTATTTTCCGCTCAGAGGGAAAAGATAAAAACCCTCTGCAGTCACGGGACACGCTCTTTTCCTTCAGGATCGACTCAGCAGTGGGTGCTCGCTGCCGTATCGCCTTCAGCGTTAGCGTAAGGCCTTCGGTTTATCGGACACTCTCTCTTGCTCATTTTATTTGATTTATTAGCTTCAATTCCAATTATATTGTATTATATTGTGTTATTTTGCTTTCTGATATCTTATTTAGTAAATTAGCTTTCCTCCTCAGATCGTTGCCGCTGTTTTGTTTCTAGGCCCATCTCCTTTTTTTCCTTTTCCCTTTTCCCCCTTCCCCTTTCCTGGGGCGTGGGTCTGTGGGTCCCCCACACCAATCGTCACGGAACCGGGCCGATCCAGCCCGGTAAACCGTTGACATTTTTGGCGCCCAACGTGGGGCAAAGCAGCTGCCTTAGCCTGGCATACTCTTAGAGTGAATCTCTGTCTCTTGCTAGCAAGCTTATCTGTACTGCTGGTACTGTACGGCATAACACGACCTTGAAGTCTGGGCATACTGCCATTTGTTCTGGGATATTTGTAAACTTTTTTGGGTGCTGCCAGCTTGTTTTAGTAAAAAGAAAAAAAAAATGCTCTCGCTTTTTAAACTGCTCTTAAAGGGGCTGCATTTCATTGTTTTTTCCCTTTTAATGCTCAAAACGTACTGGGACCTTTTCCCTGAGCACCTGCAAGATCCTGAGAACTTGAGCAGATATTTGAGACAGGGATGTTGCGGCTCAGACAGATCTGAGGAGGCCCAAATTATTTGGAGTCTGGCTTATGCCAATCAGACCTTATTCAGTACTATCCCAGAGAGGCACAGTGTTTCTGAAATAGAGCGAGAGAGTCTCCGAGCCGAAAGGGATAGTGTCCAGATCCAGAAAGAGAGTCTTTTAGCTGACAATCAGACTCTCCTGAACAATTTAGACAGCCTCCAGACTGACCAAGACACCCTCCAGACCAAGCAAGTCGCTTTTCAGTTCGAGAAAGACGCCCTCCAGCCTGAAAGAGATGCCCTCCAAACTGAGCGAGATACCCTCCAGTCTGAATTCAATAACCCTCAGTCTCAACAAGATGGTCTCCAGTCTGAACGAGGCGCCCTCCAACCTGAAAGAGACACCCTCCAGTTTGAGCAAGACGTCCTCCTGTCTGAACAGTACTTCTTCAGAACTGGGCGAGGTACCTTCCAGCCACAATAGCCTCTGCCCCCGAGCCAGGTGGGGGAGAGGGATAGTAGAGTGCATTGGACTGTGTGGATTCGATGGCCTGGCACATCAGAACCACAAAAATATAAGGTATTGGTGGACACTGGTGCACAATGTACTCTAATGCCTTCAAGTTATAAAGGGACAGAATTAATCTATATTTCTGGGGTGGCTGGGAGTTCCCAAGAGCTGACCAAGTTGGAGGCTGAAATAAGCCTCACTGGTAAAGACTGGCAAAAACATCCTATTGTGACTGGCCCAGGGGCTCCATGTATACTTGGTATTGATTATCTCACAAGGGGATATTTTAAGGATCCCAAAGGGTATCGATGGGCTTTTGGAATAGCTGCTGTGGATGCAGATGACATTAAGCAGCTGTCTGCTTTGCCTGGCCTGTCAGAAGATCCGTCTGTTGTGGGGTTGCTACAAGTGGAAGAGCAACATTGCTACAAAAACGGTGCACAGACGACAGTACCGCACTAACAGGGATTCCTTGCTCCCCATTCATAATCTGATTCGTCAGCTAGAAAGCCAGGGAGTGATCAGTAAAACTCACTCTCCTTTTAACAGCCCCATATGGCCAGTGCGTAAAGCCAGTGGAGAATGGAGGCTGACGGTAGATTACCGTGGCCTGAATGAAGTCACACCCCCACTGAGTGCTGCTGTGCCAGACATGCTTCAACTCCAGTACGAACTGGAGTCAAAAGCAGCCAAGTGGTATGCCACCATTGACATTGCCAATGCCTTCTTTTCAATTCCTCTGGCCACAGAATGCAGGCCACAGTTTGCCTTCACCTGGAGGGGCGTTCAGTACACCTGGAACCGTTTGCCCCAGGGGTGGAAGCACAGCCCAACCATTTGTCATGGGCTGATCCAAACTGCATTGGAACAGGGTGGTGCTCCTGAGCACTTACAATACATTGATGACATCATTGTGTGGGGCAATACAGCAGGGGAAGTTTTCGAGAAAGGAGAGAGAATAATCCAGATCCTCCTGCGAGCTGGCTTTGCTATTAAGCGAAGCAAAGTGAAAGGGCCTGCACAGGAAATCCAGTTCCTAGGTATAAAGTGGCAAGATGGACGTCGTCACATCCCTACAGATGTGATTGACAAAATCACTGCCATGTCTCCACCCACCAGTAAGACAGAGACCCAAGCTTTTCTGGGTGTAGTGGGTTTTTGGAGAATGCATGTTCCAAACTATAGTCTCATTGTGAGCCCTCTCTTTCGGGTGACGCGGAAGAAGAATGATTTTGTATGGGGCCCTGAGCAGCAGCAGGCTTTTGAGCAAATCAAGCAGGAGATAGCCCGTGCCGTGGCCCTGGGGCCAGTGCGGACGGGACAGGATGTAAAGAACATCCTCTACACTGCTGCTGGAAAGGAAGGTCCCACTTGGAGTTTGTGGCAAAGAGCTTCTGGAGAGACCCGAGGCCGACCCCTTGGTTTCTGGAGTCGAGCATATAGGGGGTCTGAGGAGCGCTACACTCCAACTGAGAAGGAGATCTTAGCCGCGTACGAGGGGGTTCGAGCTGCTTCCGAAGTAATTGGTACTGAAGCGCAGCTCCTTCTGGCACCTCGACTGCCAGTGCTGAACTGGATGTTCAAAGGAAAGGTTCCCTCTACCCATCATGCTACTGATGCCACTTGGAGTAAGTGGATTGCGCTGATTACACAGCGAGCTCGGATGGGGAACCTCAGTCATCCAGGAATCCTGGAGGTGATCATGGACTGGCCTGAAGGTAAAAAGTTTGGAACAATACCAGCAGAGGAGGTATCACGTGCTAAAGAGGCCCCACCATATAATGAACTACCAGAAGATGAAAAGAGATACGCCCTGTTCACAGATGGATCATGTCGCATTGTGGGAAAGCACCGCAGATGGAAATCTGCTGTGTGGAGCCCCACACGACGAGTTGCAGAGGCCACTGAAGGAAAAGGAGAATCAAGCCAATTTGCAGAGGTAAAGGCTGTCCAACTGGCCTTAGATATTGCTGAACGAGAGAGGTGGCCAACGCTTTATCTTTACACTGACTCATGGATGGTGGCAAATGCTTTATGGGGGTGGTTACAGCAATGGGAACAAAATGGCTGGCAACGGAGGGGTAAACCTATTTGGGCTGCTGAACTGTGGAAAGATATTGCTGCCCGAGTAAAGAATATAGTTGTGAAGGTGCGCCATGTAGATGCTCATGTTCCTAAAAGCCGGGCAACTGAAGAACAACAGAATAACCATCAGGTAGATCGAGCTGCCAAAGTTAAGATGTCTCAAGTAGACTTGGACTGGCAACATAAGAGTGAATCATTTTTAGCTCGATGGGCCCATGAGACCTCAGGCCATCAGGGAAGAGACGCAACATATAAATGGGCTAGAGACCGAGGGGTGGACTTAACTATGGACGCTATTGCACAGGTTATCCATGACTGTGATACATGCGCCACAATTAAACAAGCCAAGAGGATGAAACCTCTTTGGGGGGAAGGGCGATGGCAAAAATATAAATATGGGGAGGCGTGGCAGGTTGATTATATCACCTTGCCACGATCTCGCAATGGCAAGCGTTACGTGCTTACCATGGTGGAAGCAACCACTGGGTGGCTTGAAACATATGCAGTACCCCATGCTACCGCCCGAAACACCATTCTAGGTCTCGAGAAACAAGTCCTATGGCGACATGGCACTCCAGAAAGAATTGAGTCAGATAATGGGACTCATTTCAAAAATTCTCTTGTAAATAATTGGGCCAAAGATCATGGCATTGAATGGATTTATCATATCCCCTATCACGCACCAGCTTCTGGTAAGATTGAAAGATACAATGGGTTGTTAAAAACCATGTTGAAAGCAATGGGTGGCGGAACATTTAAGCATTGGGAGAAGCATTTGGCAGAAGCCACCTGGTTGGTCAACACCCGAGGATCCATCAATCGTGATGGTCCTGCCCAATCCAGTTCTCTACCTACTGTAGAGGGAGATAAAGTCCCTGTAGTGCATATAAAGAACATGTTGGGGAAAGCGGTTTGTGTCCTTCCAGCTTCTGGAGAGGGCAAACCTCTCCGTGGAACTGTCTTTGCTCAGGGACCTGGGTCCACTTGGTGGGTGATGCAGAAGAATGGGGATGTTCAGTGTGTACCACAAGGGAATTTGATGTTGGGGGAGTGCAGTCAGTAATTCCATGTATATACATCTATATATATGTTGTGTGTGTGTATATATAATGCATGTTAATCATTGTTCTTCTATATGTATCAAGCATGATGTAATGATGTGGAATAAGGGGTGGAATGTCATGGTTTTATGATTTTTGGTATTGGTATTCCACATCATAACAACATGTAGTGCATTAAGAGTTAAAGAGTTAATACTCCAACTCCACAGATCATTGATATTTTCCGGGTATACCTGTCTCAGAAGAGAAGAACTATATTCCCCAGAAGACTTTGCGATGCTTTGCATTTTTACGTATTTTCCGCTCAGAGGGAAAAGATAAAAACCCTCTGCAGTCACGGGACACGCTCTTTTCCTTCAGGATCGACTCAGCAGTGGGTGCTCGCTGCCGTATCGCCTTCAGCGTTAGCGTAAGGCCTTCGGTTTATCGGACACTCTCTCTTGCTCATTTTATTTGATTTATTAGCTTCAATTCCAATTATATTGTATTATATTGTGTTATTTTGCTTTCTGATATCTTATTTAGTAAATTAGCTTTCCTCCTCAGATCGTTGCCGCTGTTTTGTTTCTAGGCCCATCTCCTTTTTTTCCTTTTCCCTTTTCCCCCTTCCCCTTTCCTGGGGCGTGGGTCTGTGGGTCCCCCACACCAATCGTCACGGAACCGGGCCGATCCAGCCCGGTAAACCGTTGACAACCTGAAAACTTTGCTACCACTGTTGTACGCTCAGTTAATGGCTTATTACTGGTTTTTGAGACAGAAAGAATGCTCAGCAAGAGAATCCTGAGCTTTGCAATAAGCAGGCCTATGTGCTTTTTAGTTATTAATTTGGGAAAGTCATATTTTCTCATTAAGCATTCTTTTTTTTAAGAAGTTCCTTTTGCTGACATTTTTTTGATGTCATTTTTTTAACATAAGATTAAAATACATTTGTTTTCTTGCCTGTAATCAAAATATTTATATCTATTTGGAGCCTACTTTTAGAAATACTGATCTCCAAATGGAGGCTCATGACACGGTTGACAGAAAATGCTTAGAGGGTTTCTTTCATTTGTTTCTCTGGATTACTCCTTCAGAGGTGAAATCTTCACTAGCACCAAAGACAGAGGGAATTGGGTCTTTTGCATAATATTTGCACAGAAGCCCTGTGTCTATCTGACTTCAAAGGGTTCCTCTACCTCTCTCCAAAGTATTCTGTCTATGTCCATACAAGGATGGAGCCTTTTCTCCATTGGAGAAAAATATTTGCACTGTTAGCCTCCCGCAAAATAAATAACTGGAATTCTTAGGGCACAGATTATGCCTTTTCCCTGGCTAGCCACACAGGTATAGCCATTCAGATCAACTTCACTATTTAGAAGCATGGCAAAGGCAGGAACATGCAGGAAATAAAAACCTCTCCAAGCCTATTCTGCAAATCATGGCAGTCTGAGCAATATTTTGTTTAGCTTGAGCCAAATGTGCACATATTGTTACACAATATGACACTGTCTATCTGAGTCAAAGCATTGTATTAGGATTCCTTTATTGAACACAGTGAAAAGGAATTTAACAGTTAGAAGGTTCATTTGATATTGTGTTAGTTTATTATACTGGAAATGAAAACGTTATATTCTCAACTTTATAAACATTTTAGGGAACCATCTATTGTGTGCAAGCTGGCAAATTGTTTGGCTCAGCATGTGAGGGCAGTGAGTTTATCTCAGCATCACTGATTGAATTGGTGGTTTGGGACTGATTAGTCTGAGCAATACGTTTGCAGATTTGAATGAAATAAGTGATTTGTGACTTAGGGAGAGGGAGCAACATCAATAATACAATTCCCTACAGCAAAAATAAGTTAATACAGAGACAGTGAACTTATCCTAGACTTGCTTTATCAGACTGTACAATGGATAAAAAACAATGCTAATAAAGTCTAAGTGACTGCATTTATAAAAAATAAAAAATAAAAAAAATAAAAACCACTCCAAAATAACAATTCAGGGATGTAACATAACATTAAAGTGAGATTTCTTGCTCAAGTGAACATGCAAGTCTTCTTATTTTCTTCTTATATTCCAATCAAAAAATGCTGTTTTATGGTGTGTGGAAAAACTCACTTGCATATGTTTTCAATGAATTAGAACATCCTTGACAACGGGATTAAAATGTGAAAAAGGTAGTGATAAGAAAGAAGATGTTAATTAATTGTATGTCTTCCTCGGAATATATTGGTTTTCTGCATCAGTATTATAAATAATTGAGTAACCTCTTGAGGCAGTCATCCAGAGAATGTTTGTAACAGCTGTAACTTAAAAAAAAAAAAAAATTGAATGAATGGGTATAGTAAGTAGAGTGAGAGCATGCAATTGTTAGCCAAAGGTCAGTATACCTAGACACTACACAGGATTCAGTCCTTCTGCTCTGCTTTATCAAAATTCATATTGTTATTATGCAGTGAAGGGTGTTGCTAAGAGAATAAAGGATATTTGACCTCCTTCTCCTTCCAACATTGTTTTTTGATTTAAAATGCCAAAATATTTTTGGCTATTAATTACAGTGGAAAGTTATGAGTTGAGTTAAATCTTACTCACTTCTATGTCTTACACACCAGTCATTTCCTACACATTAACATATTGCATGTAACTATGTTCCTCCAGATATCAAAGGGTTATATTACATTTACACATAAAATGTCACCACTGATGCCCAAATATCAGGGACTGAGAGTTTGAATTATAGAATTGGTTACTGTGCACAAAGAACAAAAATAACCTACAGAGGTCAAAGGATTTCAGAAATGTTTAGGTTAAAGGATGTGTGTGTTTGTTTCATCTAAGGAAACGAATTCTAAGCAACTGGTTTGTCACTCATCATCCCTACTGTTTATAGTAACCTTACTTTTTAATCAGTCTTCTGTAAGTGTAACAGATGAATGAAGTCTTAAGGGTATGAAGTTCCAATATATTTAACATAGTTGACATCTCAGTAGTGACTCTAATACCACACTCACAAGATTTAGTGAGATAGGTAAGGAGAAGAGCCATATCCACACTGTCTGACAACTGCTTGATGCTTGTGATGACTGCTTGGATCTAGCCCAACTACTGCTGCCCCTCACTCAGTCAATCTGTTAAAGAAGAGGAAGGAAGGGCCATGTGAAGGGAGGCATGGCTGACTTTGTTTGCATCAGAGATGCTCAGTTACTGCAGTGAATATCCCACATGAGCCACGGTAAAGCTAGGATTAGAATGAGTCAAGTATGGGGACATGAAAACATAGCTTTATCAATTCTTTTGTTAATAGCAGTTTTGCACTGTCATACTCTTGTTTTAAATATTAGAGAGGAGATACATATATGTACATCATGTTTTATATAGAGCTAGGCTATTTCTTCTGGGAGGAAGTGAGGGTGGAGCACCTTGGCACAGCAGTCCAGTAGATTAAGAACTTCCCTTGTCAGTGCCAGAATAATGAAAGGGAAGCACAGGAGGGCAGGACAGGTGAGAAGGCAAAGAAAATATACAAGACAGAAGGAAAAACTGATGATGCTGTGGCAGAGAAGCTGAGAGGGAGACTTCCCTCTCTTGATGATGTCTCAGATCATCTCTGGGGCACAATGGAGTGATTCACCTCCAAGAACTGTCATAGGAAATCTGATAATCCTATTGCAGATAAACCTCAGCTGCTGATACTGCTGTTTCCACTCTCACTTGGGCATCGTCCAGCAAAATGACACATGCTGAAGAAAAGCTCAGCGGTAGTTGTTTGCCAGCTCAAGAAACCAGAGACTCTTGGGTATTACAAAGGGTTTGCTTTACCTTTCTGCATCAACTCGACAGAAGGAAAAGATATGACTTGAAAAGACCAAAGATTGCTTCAGCACATTGAAAAGCTAAAGTGCTTTTGGTAACTGCACTACAGCTGTACGTGTGCTTGTAATGCGGAGGACTTAAGCAGAGGTTTCATATGAAAGCTAAGGGGGAACAGTAGGTAGGTGGCATCTTGGCCTACCCAAGTACAAAATTATGAACTTGGCAATCAGTTTCAGTGCTGATTAATTTACTGGAATTATTCACCTCCTTAAAAATAAGTGTTTGACTTATTTGACTTTGCTGCATGAGGTGCATTTAAGCAGTTTGATGCATTCTTAGTTACCTTGCTTACACTGATTATAAAGTTTGGTCATTATAAAGTATAGCTTTGCCAACTTTTGCCACGAAATAAGCTATAGCCAAGTGAGAGTAAAAGCCTGGGAAATTTATTTTTGAGTATAGAAGTCAGTTAGTTTGCTCAGTATCTCTCAGAACACCATATGACAAACCATGACAAAAACTGTTGCAGGATAACTGTCACCAAAATCTTTAATCTGTGAAATTCTTCTGTAGTATGGCCCCTATATCTCGGGTATCTTTGTCTTGAGAGTGTGCTAAAAGAAAGCTAATAAAGAGTTAAGAAGTCCTTCTCTTCTATTCAGCCTTTCTGTTTTCTTTCTTTACAGTGTTTCTAGGGATTGTTTAGGGAAGGAGAGAAGGGTCGTTATTGTCTGCTGTACTTGGAGTCCTGAATACTAGCTCCTTTCCAGCCACTCTAGGAAGTCATGCTGAGTGAACTACTGTAAAATGTGAAATTGGTGCAACGAGTGTATTTTACACTCCCCTTGAATCAGATGGGTGAGTGCAAATTAAACTTTGCCATAACCTGCTCAAAACAGTTATCATACAAACAATATCCGAATGTTTCAGCTGACTGCAGTATGAAAAATACAGGAATTTTACCTATTTGAACAATGCACAAATATAGCAAAATAATTTTTTGTCATTATTGAAAATTAAGGATTTTGAGTCACTCTGTTAGAACGTTGTTGGGCCCTTGAAGAATTCTACCTAATACATGACCACTTGAGACCTATGACCAAGAGAGGAGGAAGGAGAGACCTCTAAGGTACTTTTTCCTAAGAGGCACTGTGACCTTGCTGTCTGAGCATAAGGAATGAGGAGTTTAATTTTATTCTGTCACTGATTAGTTACACAAACTCAAGTAGGCTGTTTCCCTTCATTTTCCATGTGATGTTGGGCAATTGTGTTCTCTTGTCAGTCTGTCAGTGGTTAGAAACTGTGCACTGATGTCATTATTTTTCCTGTCATATGTAAATTTTGCTTCTTACTGTGGTCTATCCAGTCTGTTAATCTTGAAAGGTGATTTTTTTGGCACTCGAAAAACTATTGTTTTACTGATTAACCACCCAAATGGCAGTGATGATAGTCTACATGCAACTGTTCATCCTGCTTTGGCATTTCCAAAGGAGAGCTGTCTCCTCTGCAGATAGACCTCAACACTTCCATGTCAGAAATTACCACAGAAAAGGTAGAATGAAAAAGTTGGCAATAGCATCACTGCCCCCTTCCTGCAGAGTCTGCTAGGTGACAGCTGAGTTTTCCCAGACATCTTTCTGTGCAGAATCAGTGTTCAGTTCTTTGTGTCTCCACTGGCTGTACCTCCGTGCCTCCCGGTTACCCCTATGTAGTGAGGTCCGGCATGAATGCAGAGCATCTCAACTCTGTTCTGAGCAGCCATGGCTAACCACAGAGGTACTTGGGACTTCGGGATTTCAGTAGAGCACGCATAGCACACTGTGGGAATCTGCTGTATAAGACCGTTTCTCTTCGGGAAAAACCTGTTAGGCAGCATTCGTTATTTATCAGCATACAAAAGGGAACAGCTTCAAGTTCAAGGCATGCCCCAGGATGCTGAGAAAGTGCTTTAGCTATCATTGTGTCATTACATTTGGGAGAAAGGGGACATTTGTAAAAATGTTTAGTAAAATTCTTCTTTGTGAAAATGCAGGATGCATGTTGCATGTTATACAGTAAAAATTCACACTTGTGTGCAAAATAATAATGAGAAAGCAGCCGTGAAAAATGATTGAAGCAGCAACTTCTAAATCTACCTTTGTACTTCTATAATGCAGGACACAACTACAGCACACTACAGGGTTCATAGATGCCAGTGCACCCTCTATTTCAAATGTCATGTTTGAATGCCTCCTAATTGTTGGTTTAGTTGTCATAAACTATGGGGAATGTTGACTGAAGGTCTCATGGCAAAGGAGGATAGGGGCATTGTGTCTTAAGTTGCCTAGGGCGTAGAGAACAAAGACTTCCTTGTTTCAAGCAGCATAAACTCATCAAGACCACATTGTTTCAAGTTGGGTTTTTCTCTGGGATCAGAAATGCTTAGAAGGAGTGAAAGCACAAAAAGGCGAGTTATTTACAACCCAGTGAGAAGAAAAAAGAAAAAAAAAAGTGCTTTAAATGCAATAGTAAACTAACCAGCAAAACATCTGACAGTTTTTCTTCAAGATTTGTCCATATGTGAGGATTGTTGTCATCACAGATTTGTAAGGAGACAGAATTTTTTATCACTACCTAGTTGGGGTTTATCTGGGGGGTGTGAGGGTGGATGGGGGTGGAAGATTTTGCTCTTTAGTTTTCTGTTGTGCTGGTTTTTGTTTGTTGGTTAGGGTGTTGGTTTTTGTTTGGCATTTTGCTTTGTTGTGTTTTGGTTTGTTGTACTTTGTGAAAAGAAGAAAACAAAACTTTACAAACAAAATAACATGAACTCTTGACCTGAATACTGGAATGGAAGAGGGAAAGTGTTGCAAGTTGCTCATTCATGACTCTTTCTGCAGTAATTAACAAGTTAATTCTACACATGGCTTAGTTTTCAAAATTAATAAATTTCAGCTCTGCTGAACACTTATTTCAAAATGCTCAAAAATTTTAAATGGAAGGTTTAGCAACTTCATCTGTAAATTTTCCAGAACACTGAGGACTTTGTGGCATTTGTCACATGGGGCAGAGAGGTAGTGTCCCTACAGACGCTTTGTTCTCTGTCATGCTGTTCCTAAGTTCCAGCACACACTTTCAGCCCTCTTCGTGTACATTCAGCATTTCCCACAGTTAAGCATTGCCTGTCCTCATTGCAGAAGTTTTCAGGGACTGTCTTTGGTAAGGGATATTTGAAAGGAGACATCTGTCTGTAACACTTCGATCAAAATGAAAGTCTTGCTTGTTGCAGGGGACAAAGTATGTGCAATACCATCATCAAGAACATTAAAGCAATTTGCTACAGTTGCTTGTGGGGGCTGACTGAAGCAAGATTCCATTTATCTTCTGCCTGTGGAAACGATTTGCTTGCTTTGGAAGGGCAGCTACAGATAACATGGCGAGATGCAGCTCGCCTATGCTGGGACTTAACAGAGGTTTTGTGCTGCCCTGCATGTTTCTACAGGCCAAGTGCAATCCAGCCTTTAAGTTCAAATCTCGTTGTCCAATATGTATTGTGACTCAAGAAAACAAAATATTCTTCTGACTTACCTATGCAGCCTTTTCGGGCAATGGTACGCATGTGTGCATGTATTGTTTCATGGATGATGTGTTATTTCACGTTCCTAGGTAGGTATGAACTCCGTTTTCTGTAATACTTCATCAAACTTGTAGAAGACTTCAGGCATTATGAACCTTCCTTTCATTTTCTGCACTGCTTCTCTTTGTTGGATCACCTGCTGGCAACCTCTGGCACATAGATCCAAACATAAAACATGTCAGAAATCTGAGCCTACAAGATGGCACAGTGCTTATTCCTTACAACAGTTTTGTTACAGATAGGGCATATAACACGCATGCCCAGTGCAAATTAAACGCAACTTCTTGCACAGAGTTTGCAGTGTTAAAGGAAAGGCATTTTAGAGAAGTTCAGAGAAGAAAAGGGGCTAGACCATAATACAGCTTACGAAAGGTTTCATGAAAAAGTTAATTTTTTAGGCTTTTATAATTTTTTTTTATTATTTTTTAATATATGTAAACATAGTGATATGGCATCTCATATCGATACTCCCTTCTTTGGGTCTCAGAAGACACTACCTAAGCATTCTAACTGTGGCTAGTTACTCTTTGGCATTCTAACTGTGGCTAGTTACTCTTTGGCAATACATACTGCTGGGGGACAGCCAGTTGTTTGCTTTGTTGCATTCCTGAATTGATAGAGCTGAATGATTGAAAATATATTTTACCAAAGAGAGAAATTCACTTTCTAGAACTGGCTCTGGGAGAGATGCAGCTCATGTTAGCCTTTCCTCAGTAGTGTCATTGGCTGGCTGCTCACTGAGAGCCCCAGCCAAGCAGAGAAGATGCACAGCTGCTTTGCAGCATCCAGATACCTCCAAAGGCCATCAAAGCAGTGCAAATGTGTCTTTTCTTCAGCTCTCCCAGCAGCTGGAAGAAAGACATTCTTTGAGATGGCGTGGGTGGCCAGCATCACCTGGGGATTTGATTTTGCAGACAGAGTTCTCAGGGTTTGGATTTATGGTTCCCATGTGCTGTCCTGCCAGCTTGAAGTTGCTTCATCGCAGCCAACATTCTATATCTCTGTATGTGGCTTTTTGTACCTTTAAGATGAAGACTGTACTTACCATCAGATCAAGCAGATTAAAAGCCACTGTAGCTTACACCTTCTTTTTTAATCTCATGTATTCATATGCAGGTCAGTCACAGCCAACTCACCATATTTCCTCTGAAGTCATATACGTAAAAGAATTTTAGTTTTATTCACCCCCCTTCCCCAACTACCACCTGTTTTTGCCTCTGAAAACAGGCTTATTGTGAACACTTCAAACCACAGATGAGAGTGGAGGGAAAAAGATCATTTGATTTATTGTAGGGCCGCAGCGAAATTTCTTTCAAGCCCTCATAAACAGGCTTCTCAAAGATCTGAAAAATTGTAACCAGGGCCAGGACCTCTGTTTACCCATTAGACGTTTAACCCACTTATGAAAGCCTGCACTTAAAAGAAAACAATTCCTTTCTGAGGTCATGGCCCTTCGTGGTGGGCTCAGTGTCCAGCACAAGGAATGGTCTGTGTAGTCAATGTGGTAAGCTATGTGGTACTGAGTAGCTGCGGAAACCGTGAGGCTGTGGGAGTAGTGTAGGAGCAGTTTGTGGCTGTATGGAAGAAATAATAGCTGATAGTTGATGTTGGCAGTACTGAGAGCTGAGAGTGGGAGCAGAGAATGAAAAAGGCAATTCTCTAAAGGATTCTCCTTTAAAGACATCATCAGCAAAATCTGCCAAATGAAGAGTGTCAGGGATGTAGAGACTACATCAGTAACAGCAGCAAGCAGTAATATTAGGCCCTGTTAGTAGGCTGGGAATTTCACTTGGGTGTTTTCTTCCAGATTCTACAGAAGATGCAGGAACCAAGGCTCATAAGAAACTGTGTATTCGCATGCCAGCAAGCCTGCATCACATTACTGGGTGCCTCAGGATGAAGGGAAGGGAAGGGAAGGGAAGGGAAGGGAAGGGAAGGGAAGGGAAGGGAAGGGAAGGGAAGGGAAGGGAAGGGAAGGGAAGGGAAGGGAAGGGAAGGGAAGGGAAGGGAAGGGAAGGGAAGGGAAGGGAAGGGAAGGGAAGGGAAGGGAAGGGAAGGGAAGGGAAGGGAAGGGAAGGGAAGGGAAGGGAAGGGAAGGGAAGGGAAGGGAAGGGAAGGGAAGGGAAGGGAAGGGAAGGGAAGGGAAGGGAGAAGTTAATCTATATAAAACAAAACATTACATTTTTAATATTTTTTTTTATTGAAACATGGAAAATGAGAGCAACACACTTATAAAACTAGAGGGATACGTGACCTTATTTTTGGGAAACTGACACAAAGGTCTGGTTCAATGGCAGTGGCTGCAGTTCTTAATGAGTTGTTAAGGTGTTCATCAGATATTTTTTATGAAATTTCATTTTTCCTGAGCTTCATCCTTGAAAACAGCTGTTCACAAATGAACACACTGCCAGAATGTGATGATGTGAATAAAGCATTTTTGATTTTTGACTTGAACGTGTGATTGTGACTCTGTTTATCATCTGTCTGCTTAAACTAATATGTTGATTATTATAGCTTGGCACTAAAAAGAAACAGTTAATATTCACAATACTGAGAGCACTGGTAAAAGATTTCTGTCCTGGAGGAACAGCTGTTCATGGAACTGTTTTGTGCCTTGTATTTATCTAGGCAGTGAACAATATGCAGTCTGGATGTATTTAAAAGTACTGCAAATACATGCTTAAGGTGCCTGATTAATTGCAAAGACATCACATATTAGAGGACAATTTTCCACCCAACTTTTCTTTTTGCTTCTTAATGCAGAGTGAGAAGTAGAAGCTGACATTCAGAAATGATCCATTAGTTTCATTTGGGGGAAAATTGTTTTGGTAGAAGACTTGTGGTCGCATTCCAATCTTCAAGATATTTGTATAAACATTGCAATATTTTAACATTACAGAAAGGCTTTTTCAAAGTAAAAATAAATAAAATGGTGCAATATGCCATTTTGATATTTTAAGTACAATTCTGTTTCTAAAACAAATGCTGATCTATGAAATGCTATTTGAAAGATGTCAACTTCATTGAAGTGCTGGTTTCCAGGGTAACTCTGTTTGATTTAGACTTTCTGACTAGATTTGCTCTGCAGTACTTTCATGCTATTAGCCTCCTTTGCACTCTGCAGTCACAGCCTCTTCAGTACCTGTTAGTCTCTTATCCTTCCTAAAGTGCTCTGTAGTAAGTCAAAGTAAATGGGTAGGGAGAAATGGCCTTAAATATTTTACTGAGCAAACCTGGTTATAACCAGTCTCCTGTCACGCAGCCTTGGCTCTTGAAGTGCGTTTCATTAATTCTTCAGTATGTCCTGTGATATCCTCTCTGCTCATCATAGGATAAAGTTCACTTCCTTCACACTTTTTTTTAAGCTCTTTGAGGTGGTCTTCTTTTTTGTTTCCAGATGTACCAACACTGTTGTGCTTCTAAGCCAAATGTGGTTTGAATTTCCCTTCCACTCAGGAAATGAGCAAAGCAGTCCATGACTATGCTCATGTAAAGCACATCATTTGTCTCTCAAGTGCTTGCAATCGAGTTGGGAAAAGAAACAGAGCACTGGTTGTCTTTAACAAGGAAACTTTCTCATTTCCAGCCTAAGACCCATTATGGGGCTGGAGGCCGTTCTCCAAAATGACTGCAAAATATGTTATGTGAAATTGTGGCAGCTACATCAGCAGATTAATTTAAAAGAAAACAGGAATATCTGAGGGAGGTGGAAAATGCTTTAGTGCTTCCTGCCACTTGCAAACATTTGATCTTCAAATGCAAAAGCAATTGTGAATTCATTTTGAAGTTCAGTCATGATCCCAGACTGTGTCAGTGTAGTTTTGTCTTTCCATTCCACTGGCTGGGTAATGCTTATGCCAAGACCATGGCAAGCAAGTGCCTCCAGAAATGTCCTTTAGCTGCTTGAGAGGGAAGAGACTGGGGAGCTGCTAGATGTGGAAGAACAGCCATGCCAGGCATGAAGTATCCTGAATCTGCTACGACCTCATAAGCAGCAGGCGTTTGATGAATTACCTTCTAACCCAGTAACCTGGCAAATGCTGTGTAACCTGTGTGAGACCCAGACAGCCTAGATCAGATCTGAACATCAGGAAAATTATCTTAACTTTTGTTACTTGATCACATATATCTGAGCACCTCATTCATGACTGGATATTACTCCTCAGAGAAGGAGGAATCCCTGATTTTCCTAGAGCAAGAACAAGATGGTCTCTTAGAGAAGAATGTTCAAAGTCAGATTAAGATAAATTCACTGTGTGTGTCAATAAGCAGAGAAGAAAACACTGATGATGATGCTTGACTAGTAGATTTAACTGTTCTTCCTGTCAGCCCATACATGTATGCATACTCATGGTCCAGCATGTTATTATTTCTCACTGTTTCAGTCTTGCATGCTGGTAGAGAGAAGAATTTTGTTTGAACAAAAAAACAAACAATAAATCTTTGGCTTTAGGTCCAGTGGCCTGAA
Organism: Oreortyx pictus; assembly: GCA_036925125.1. NCBI lineage: Eukaryota > Metazoa > Chordata > Aves > Galliformes > Odontophoridae > Oreortyx > Oreortyx pictus. The sequence continues at coordinate 56,331,770 of JAUPFR010000004.1, forward strand.
GCCAAAACCACTAAAATAAAATATTACTTCACATGTTTCAGATTAGCATCTGAGCCCACACACAGGGGAAAGAAATGTCCCTTGAATGTCACCTGTTTTTGATAGCATTCAGTGCTAAACTACTGTGATTAGCAGGGCAAACGATGGAAGCTTTTTCTCTCATAGTTTGCACTATGACTTAATATAAACCAATGTTTTAGGACTACAGACATCATTAAAGCCAGAATAAGTAGTCAGGCTACCCTGATCTTCCTCCAAACCTGACGTATATGTATGAGTTACACCTGACATACATTTGGCATGTAATGAATACGAGTGTCACACTAGCTAAAGCGGTGAGTACTCAATTATTCACTGAGAAAAAGCAACAAAACCTTCAGAAATAATAAGAGAACAAAATCCAGCATCCGGGACAGAATGTGTTGTTACATTTTGAAACGGTAACCACTGCCTGGAACTCTGCTGGGATGACAGTTCCCAGAGGAGTTTTCTGGAGAAGCAGAGGTCTCCACTACTCTGAACAGTTTGTTACAACACTATTTCCAGTATAATTCTGGAATAAAATCAATAACAGTAAAATTTCAGGATGTGATCTCTATTGGCCAAACTTGCTCTATAAAATAAAATAAAATAAAATAAAATAAAATAAAATAAAATAAAATAAAATAAAATAAAATTCATTGGTATGATGTTCTTGTCCTGACTTAAATGTGAATTAAACATCCAAAATGAAGTTTCTTTTGAGAGTACAATTTTATGATCCAAAAAATAGAAATAATTCATGAAAATCTCAAGATTTTCATGAGATACTAATTATTAAGTTGTATGCATTTAGAAAAAGAAAATTATTCCTGTAAATCACCCTAAGGCTTGTGGGCAGTGTCTATTTCCTCAAATCTATCACCTTTTCCTTGGCCACCCTTTGCTTAATAAAGAAGTAGAGTGGGGAAGGATGTGTGCTCCTACAATGATCAGATGATGTGTTGTACCACCAGCACATCCATTCTGATGCATTCTGTTGCTGTGTGACAGATGACAGCAGAAGGACAGTCTGACAGAATGGAATCTGACATGAAAGCATGGATGTAGCAAAGGTGTTGAACTGAATTCCTTCATGCAGAAAAAATGGCGCCACTGACATTCATCGAGACTTGCTGAAAGTTTATTGAGACCAAATAGCAGTAAGTTTGTCAGTGTCAAAAAAGTATTGCCTGGGGTGAAGACTGTGTAGAAAACCAGTGTTTTGTAGCTGAGAATATGCTCTATCAAACAGTGTTATTGTGTTCTTTGTATCTGTTGTGGTTTCCATGGAAATAAATAGGAAGCATTAATTTTTGAGTGACCCATGGAGATTAGGACATATGTAATCATAATCAAACATACTCAGAGGTATACAAGTTTAATTAACTTTGAGACTCATAAAATTCCCTTAAAAACTAAACACAATGGCTTTGACCTTCAAAATGTGTGAAACTGGCCAAGCAAATACCATTTGAGACTCCTCAAAATTGCATTTGCATTCCACAGGCTTAAATCAGTCAATGGCTTAATTTTATTATTTTTAACTTAGCATATTTGATTTTACCATTTAACCAGCCATGTTTTTAAAGAGAGCTCATTAGAAGCCTGAATTGGTCAACTGATCATTTGAATATTTATTGCATATGGTAAATTTTGGGTTAGATTATTTCTTGTAACTCGGGAAGTGGTTATACAAAGCAGACTAAGTTTTAACTTAGTTTAACTGTACTCTGTATTCATCCTCATTCTCTCAAATGAAGTGCATAGTATTGATTTTCTTCACCTCCACTTTGCACGTAGATGCATGACTTTCCTATGCAGTAGCAAATACGTTGCAACTTAATCATTTTTGACAGGCTGCTTTCTCCACTGAGAGCATGTCTCAGACCACATCTGAGAGAACATCTGTCTGTTGGAGAATACTCTGCAAAGAAATACCTGTGAGCCTTGTAATTCCTGGTCTTTGTTGATATAGAGGTCTCTATTCTGTGAGGAAATATATTTCTCTATGATCTGTTATGCTACAAATGTTCTCTTGGCCCCTCAAAATGAATTTGTGAAACCCTACAGCTTTTGTTCACCGCCTCAAATAATTAACATCCATTGTTCACCCATACTCCTAAAACAACAAAGAGGTAGGAAATACATTAAATTGCACTACACTCTCTCCTGTATAGTATTACACCCAGGAAGGGTAAGGAAACTGCTTGAAAAGTTGATCTCAATTTTGTCTATCACTGGCAAGAAACGTAGGGATTATGCATATCTGAAGTTCTAACTGTTTGGCATACTCATGAAAAATACTCTTACCTGTGAAAATTATACCTACTGCCACATGTTAAACACAGGAACAAATAGCACTGTTTTGTCTGCAGTCAGCTACTACAGACCTAGCACTTTTTAAAAAGCTACCACATACCTAGTACTTCTTAAAGACTGTAAGATACACAGAGCTCTGATGAAATGCAGTGAATTTTCCTGAGCCTGTGAAAGTACTTTTTCAATAATTACAAAGCTTAGGAATCAGAAAGTTGGCCTACTTTTTTTAATAGTTAGGTGGTTTTGCATGCAGATAGAGACAACTCTGTTCCTACTGTACTTGATCTTTTTCTGTTCCATACTATGCACAAAGAAAAGGACTCCTGCTAACTTTAGACTTATATCACCACTTTCTAACTTTGATCAACTTTTTTATCTCACAGATTGTAGAGAAGTAAATAGAAATTAAAACAGAGCTCAAACAAGTTTAACCTTCAACCTTTGAAATAAGGAGTAGAACACTTGGCTACCTGGTCTCCATGGAAGTACATGTATATATATATATGTATATGTATGTATATATATATATAGGAGTTTATTAGCTGCACTTTTGTTCCCTGATTATAATAGAAACCTGGAGAGAATGCATTAAATTTTACAAGTCAAATATAAATAGTATTCAGCTCAAACAAACCCTATTCCCCAATCCATACAAAGATCTAAGTGCACAGAAAATTTAATGAATGTTAGATTTGCTGTAAGTCTATAATTTTGTTTGAACCAGAAATATTTGATTAGTCTTTAGGACCAAACACTGGCGCCATCCAATAAATTAGATACTGATTTCACTGGGATCAAGGTTTGGTCCCCAGTGCCCTATTTGACATTCTAATGAATTTATTGTTTGACTGCTCTGAAAAATCTTCTTGCAGAGCTGCTGTAAATATAATGGATCAGTAATGTAGGGACACTTTTTTTTTACTGGTTCTACTTTCAGCCAACGTGTCATAGAAATATTAGTCTGCAAAAGAACAGTATTAAAAATTATGGAGAGATATTAATTAAAAGTCAACAGTAAATGTCAGAGGCAAAAAAAAAAAAAGAACAACACACACAAAAACTAAAACAAAGCAAAATAAAAAAGCAATAATTCCTAACTCCATAATTCTACTTGTGAAGAAAATGTAATAAAAAGTTAGGCTAATCTACTGTATTATTTTATCAAAAAAAAAAAAAAAAACAGATCTGAAAATGAATTATCTACTTCTTCAATTCACAATTTACAAAAATATGCAGAAAGGTGGTATTAATAAAATGTAGGAGTGATTAGGTCTGTGCAAACCCATCAAGGATTTAAGAGTTTGATATTGAACTTCACATCTGAATTATCTCTGGGTTGCCAGAAAATGCTTACAGCACATAAAGGAGTATGCATCCATGTGTATTCTGGCTTGTTTATGTGAGCTCTGTAAGACCATAGCCTTTTTTTTCTGAAAATAGTGTTTGGAGAGTTTTTTTGTTTTGCTTTGTTCTTTCTGTGTTGGTGTGCTCTTTTACTTTCCTAATTTTTATTTCGAAGATACAATGATTATGCTTCTAGTCAGCTGTGTGTCAGTGCATATCTGTTGCAGTGTCATGTCATTTAGCTATATCCCTAATGGTATGTACATCTTTAGTATATGTGTTGGGGAATCTGTATTACTTACCTCAGCTACTGTGTTCTCTGGCTGTAAGTTTCTTTGTAAATGTAACTGAAATCAGCTAGTGGTTCATGGTGAATTTATACTAATATAAGAATGCAACATGCATATTTAATATTCATAAATAGAGAACACCTTTTTAACAGCTATCTATGATCCCTACCAAACACACAAAACAAACAAAAAAAAAAGTTCTTGCCAAACAAAATCAATCTGGGAACAAAACCAAATGTTCTATGGATGGACACAGCAATGACCCTCTGGGCTACAGAGCAGTGCTCTCTAGTCAGCAGAATACCAGATACTGTGTCAAGTATCATCTTGCCTGTATGGTATTCATGAAAATATTTAGCTGAGATCAATCATAGCAGTTAAGCCAATACATGTTAAAGTTCAGTGCATGCTGATTACTACTAATCTCAAGCAACTGTTGTATATTACTGCCAAGTTTTTAACCAGTGAATCTGATTGTCACAGCAGTCACCTGGAGCAGCAGTGCATGAATGGTTTAACAGTTCACTGTGAAAACTGTGGACATGTCAGTGAATGAATGTATGAAGAGCATTGGGACTGACTCTTTGTTTAAGTTTACTGACAAATAAGAACACATGCAGCATTGCCATCATTAAATTTCAGGGAGTCACAGACTATAAGGTATTGCCTCAGGCTTTTCAAGAATTGTGTCCACATTCATAGAGAATTATAAGGGGCTTGGACAGGAAGGGAACCCTAAGGAACACCTAGTTCCAAATCCCCTGCTGTGAATAGGGTGGCCACCCACTAGATCAGGTTGCCCAGATCCCCCTTCCATCCTGATCTTCAGCACCTACAGGGGCAGGACACCAACAGTTTTTCTAGGCAACACATGCTAGTATCTCACCACACAGTTAGTAAATAATTTCTTCCTAGTACCTAATCTAAATCTCTTTAAGTTTTGTTTCATTCCCCCTTCTCCTATCACTATCATAATGTGTAAAAATTCATTCTCCCTCCTGTTTACAAGCTCTCTTCAAGTACTAGAAGAGCAGTGAGGTCTCCTCAGCGCCTTTTCCAGGCTGAACAAGCCAAACTCCCCCAACCTTTCTCCATCAGAGAGGTTCCCCAGCCCTCTTAACATTTCTGTGGCCTCCCTCTAGATCTGCTCCAACAGATCAACATTTTTATCGTGCTGGGGACCCCAGGCCTGAAACCAGTACTCAAGCTGGGGCCTCATAAGCACAGAGCAGAAGGGGTTGCCCTGCTGATCACACCTTTGTTGATGCAACCCAGTGTACTATTGTCCTCCTGAGCTACTAGCACACACTGCTGGCATGTGTCCAGCTTCTCATTCACCAGGATTCCCAGGTCCTTCTCAACAGAGCTTCTCTCAAGTTCTTCAAATCAGAATGCATAGCTGGGACTGTCACAGTCCATGTGCACTCAGCCTAGTTAAACCTCACTAGGTACATGTGTGCCCACTTTTAGCGTTTGTCCAGGCCCTTTCTGCACCCAGTTTAGTGTCTGCAAACTTTCTGAGAGTACGCTCAATCCCATTCTCTATGTCACTGATAGAAGGTTTGTAAAGCGTCAATCCTAAGAAAGACCCATGGGGGATATCACTCATCACTCTCCTCCACCTGGACAGAGAGCTGTTGACCACAACCCTTGTGCTGTAACCATCCAGCTAACAACTGACTGGCAAAGTAGTTACACTTAAGATCCATACCTCTTCAATTCAGAGTGCAGTAGTGTAGCAGTGTGCAGATTTCTGGTACCAGTGGGAAGCAAGATGAGAGAAAGAGCCTTACTATGTATACATCTTAATGATGCTTATTGAAGCACTCTAAATATTTGGGCATGGTTCCCCATATTTTTAATACATTTAAAACAATTAATAAAATCATCAGGGAAAGAAGATGCAGTATCCAGAATCCTCCTAGTTAGCTTTAACCCTGAGATAAATTATAATATTTATGCAGGAGGCCAGTCTCTTCTGTAGCACAGAGAAGCTAAATATCTGGCCAGTCAAGCATGACAATTGTACCCTGAACACTTGGCAATATATGGAATTCACCGTTTGATAAAATCGTTTACTCTATTGCACTCCATAGGAATAGCCAGTGGTTAAGTGAGGCTAGATCTCAGAAGAGTATAATCTATGGAAATATATGTAGCATCCCATGAATACTAAACAAATTCATTATCAGCAGCGCTATTTCCAATGAATCTATAATGATGGAACCTTTAAATTAAATTGTCTCCCTTGATTTTTCAGTGTAATCATGTTCATCAGCACAGTCCTGTTTTTCTCCTTATTTAAGGCATCAATAGCATGAGCTCATCCATATATGAAAGCACATTTGAGCGTCTCAAACTAAGAACAAAGTGGGGAAAAAGACAAAGGAGTCATTCTTTACATCATGGAGCACCAAATTCTTTGTTGTGAAAAGTGCAGTGGAGAGAAGACAGATATTAAGAAATACAGCACAAAATTCCCATGGTAGAGAAACTGCAAGGGCTCACTTTCCTAATCTCTGTCTACAAAGATATTGTAGATAATGCCTAAGAGAAATAAGACAGCCTCTGACATTTGGATAAGTGAAGAGGATTTCTAAAAGCTTAAGCTTGTTTCTGCCTAAAGTGGCAAACCCCCATTTTTTCTATCCTGCTCCTCAAATTGTTACCAGGAGTATCACTGCTACTGCTAGAGTGCTTGCTCCAACATTGGTGAGTGAAGCAATTCTTAGGCATACTTCAAAGTGTTTCTTTTTGTTTTTTCCTTTGGCTGAATTACTTGGTAGGACAACAAGTTTCCAAGTGGGAACTAATTCATTTCCACAGTATCAGCACTGTGTCATGAGAACAGCAGCTATCATTCCTGTGACTGCCCTACTACTGTAGAAAATCTTGGCTTCTTCCTAGTGATAGACTGTTAATGAAAAACTGCATTATTTGTTCCTATACGACTCAAAACATGTGCAAAGTGACTAAAGGGCAAATGCTACTTATTCTGTTTCTCTAGAAGTTTATATCCTCATATTCCTTTGTTGATCCTAGCAAGCTACAGGAACAGGTCACTGTCAAAACTATTGCTTTTTTCTGACACAGGAAATGAAATCATGAAAACTGGAAGCTTTAATGTCTTATATATATATCTTTCTGAATTGTATAATCAACTGAAAAGCGTATTTTCAAACCAAAATTTCTTCTATAACCAGTACAATTCTTGAAAAAGAACCTTATGTCAGTAAATAGCAATAAATATAAATTACATTGCCTCAGTAAATCTATGCATTTTCATCATTCACCTCACCAAATACCATCTCAGCTTTCTTATTGTTCCATCTGGAATTAGTTTAAAAGTATCTCTATCCTGTGCTCATGAAGTTCAGAAATCATCTTTTCCCCTCAGCATGTGTGAGTTAGATTTCACTTAATATTTTGTACAGTCAGGGAAACTCGATGCCATTGTTGATGACAAGTGGTCTTGATCATTTTTAGCTGGTCAGAAGCAAATTGCAGCATCAGTAGGTCAAAGTGCATGTGCTTTGCTGTGTCAGCATTTGGCACAGATGTAAGCAGGCTTGCTCCGTTGGATTTTCCGTCTGTGAAAATACTGAGGTCATATTTAACATTTTTTGTCAGTGAATGTTCTTAGATCTCTCACAGACATTATTATTATTATTATTATTATTATTATTATTATTATTATTATTATTATTATTATTATTATTATGTTAGCTACATCAAAATCTCAATGGCACCAAGTTAAATTTCTTTCAAAACAAAGACAATTTTTTTAGGAATCCTTTTCTTTTGCAACATTCATTTACATCTCTTACAGGCAAGAAAATATCTTCCTTATTTCGTAATGCATGTAGTTTTCTGGTTAATACAGATTCACAAAAGAACAGTATTTATCATATCAAATCAGACCTGTCTCACACTGTATGTCCCTTTTTCAATGGTGGTCAAAGTAGGATGTTGCAGAAGTATTGGACCAAAACAGAATAAAATTTCCCTTGATCTCTACTAATGGAGACTGACTAAAACCCCAAGGGCAGAAGATAAAATCCTTATCAAAATTGTATATCCACTTTGAAGTGTCTCTACCGTTCAAATAATTCTTCTTTTTAAAGTAAACCATTGTAAAATCCTGAAAAACAATCCATATTTCACACTACCAGGAGATGTCAAGTTAATTGCACAAAGAAAGGTTTCTGATGTGCCTGCCATATCTCTGTAACCAACACCTGTTCTCTCCTCAGTTCACTGTCAACAGTTTACAGGCTGGTTCAGCCCAGTTCCATGACTAATTGAGCAGGGGACTCACAGACCAGTGCCCCAGGAAAGGGGAAGGGGGAGAAGGGAGAGGGTAGGGAGATGGGCCTAAAAACAAAACAGTGGCAACTATCTGAGGAGGAAAACTAATTTACTAAATAAGATATGGGAATGCAAAATAACATGATATAATACAATGTAATTGGAATTGAAGCTAATAAGTCAAATAAAATGTGACAGAGTCTGAAACCAAGGGTCTTACACTGAAGTTGAAGGCGAGATGGATAGAGAACCTCCACTGCTGAGATGAACAGCAGAAGAGGAAAGTCTCAGGACTTGCAAGCAGTTTTATCTTTCCCCCTGGGTGGAAAATGAGAACACAAAGTCCTCTGGGGTATGTACTTCTCTTCTGAGGACCAGGTACACAGATATTTGTCAGTCCATGGAATTGGAGCATTAACTCTTTAACTCCCAGTGCCTTACATGATTTTATGATGTGGAATACTGATAACGGAAAATCATCAAACCATGACAGTTCACTGAACACCCTTCAAACACACATGCTTGTACATCTTTGATTTGTTTTAGACAGTTGCAACTCTGTAGCAGAACTAATAGGATAAAAAGAGCTATGTGCATTGTGTGACCTTCCTCTTTGACTGCAGAGCCACAGCAGTAAACACATATTTACAGAAAGTGAGTAATAGAACAGCACAGCAGAAATGTTACTGGAAATAAAGCAGCTTTATAAAATTACTTCTCACTTCTCCATTACTCTGTGAAAAGCTGTTTCAACACAGATAGGTTCTAACTGATTAGATTGTAACTGCTCGATTTCTAACATTCCCAGTTATTTCACTGACGTGGTTGTATCTTTATTTTTGCTCACTTTCTCAGTTTGAGTAGATGTATGTTTTTGGCAACAGTGTATTCATATATTGAAGTCCTTAAACTTGCAGCAGCTCTGCAGCGTCTAGGCTGCCTAATTCTATATGTAATCCTGGATTTATATTGCGGGCAGAGGAAATCTCCTTTTGATCATAAGAGGAAAGCCAAGCAAATCTAAACAGCTTTAACAGGTTCTATTAGCATTTATTAAAAATCTCTTCCAAAATCCATACAAGTCAAAAACAAATTTATCCCATCTTGGATAGCAGCAAGCATTTGAGTTAGTCCTCAACACGGTTGTTCATCTGTTCTCAAAACTGCAAATTAACATATCAGAGACTTGAAAGTACTTAATAATGTTGATTACAGTACTTCACAGTAATATCACAATATTGCTATTGTGTACTTGACATGTCCAGAATATGACGGATGACACAGTGTATGTTTTGGCAAGATGTAGATTGTGCCATGTTAGATTATAAATATTCATTCTTATTAAAAATAGATAAGTGATAATGACTGCATCAACCTTGCTCAAGGTTCTTTAGCATTTACCATCCAGATACACTCAAACAGTCTTAGTGACATAATTATGTCAGTAAGGAATGGAATCTGAAATGGCTATATACAGCTATCACTCACAATAAGAAAACTATTAGGAAGTTCTTCTTGAGAGAAGATGGAAAAAGTAATTTAATGAGTGACAACTAATCAACACCTTAAAAATAGTGAGCATCGAATGTTCAGAATACTATGGGGCAACAAAATATGATAGGAACAAAAGTGTAAAATCTAACTGAAAGCCAATTACACGATCTCCTTAGAAAACTCTGTGTGTGAGGCTCAGCTTGCATCTGCCACTAGAACTGAAGAACTCTGCACAGGATCTTCTATCAGGCACCCTGTGTTTTAAGGGTTTTTTTTTTTTTAGCAGAAAAAAATAATATTAAAAAATAAAAAATAAAAAACAAAAATAAAAAAATTAAAAATAAAGGAACACGAATAACTAATAAACCTTGAGAAATATAAAAGTTAGCTCTCAGAACCTCGGTTGAGATTTAAGCCAGCGGATAGCTAATCACCACCACCATTCACTCCCTCCCCCATCCCTAGTGGGATTAGAGTGAGGGTTGGGAAAAAGATAAAACTCCTGGCTTCAGATAAAGATGGTTTAATTGAACAGAAAAGAACAGGAGAGTAATGATAACAATAATGACAAAAGAATGTACAAAACAGAGATGAATAGTGCAATTGCTCACCACCAGCTGGTACCTGAGCAGTGTCTATACCCCCAGCCAAATTCCCCAGTTGTATTATTGAGCAAGATTCCTTATAGGAATCCCTTTGAACCAGCTGTCCCAACTCTGTCCCCCACCACCTTTTTTAACCTCTCCATCCTCCTCTCTGGTAGAGTAGAACGAGAAACTGAAATATTCTTGATTTAGTCTAAGTACTACTCAGCAACGAGTAAAACACTTGTGTATGATCAATGTTTTCAACACAAATCCAAAATAGATTACCAAACTCAGATGAAGAAAATTAATCATATTCCAGCTGAAACAGAGGAAACCACTCAAAGTCACTGAAATGTATTCAGGACCATCCATGACAGTCTATTAGAGCTCTGAGGGGATACACATGTACACCACAGAAAGACACGTACACCACAGAAAAAAAATCCCTTTTTTCTGCTCTACTGAATGCTATAAAAACTGTTGCACTTTTTAAGGAAACTCTAGCACCTACAGCTGTCTCAAAAAGCTCTTGCAAAGTATTTTCTGAATATTCCTGTAGAGAAACTGTTTACTGCTGTAGCTCTTATTTCTGTCATCTTTTTTTGACTTGGCTGCCTAGTTTACCAGATATTTGAACTCTGATATTTTCTTCTCATTTAATAGCCAAGGAAATAACACACCTATTTCAAAACTGAGATCTTCACCAAGAAAATTCTGGGTTTTTTAAGTAAGAGAAAATACCTTTGACATACTTAGAATGTGTGACAATTTCTTAGCTGAAAACAAGTTGACACTTGATTATATAAAAAGACAAATAGAAGAACATTGTTAGTGCCTGAATGTCAGTTTCTCTAGTGTTTCCCTGAAATGAATAAGAACAATGACTGAGTGTAAAATCTATTTACAGAAGATGACAGCCAGTGTAACAGCTAAGGCAGCACCATGGCAGATTAACAGTCTGTGCTTGAAGAGAACTCAGAATTTCTTGACCAATTATGATTGTGGTGACATACCTACTATCAGAATCATCTTTCTGCTTTTCCACATGATTACATTTATTTTTTTATACTTGTATGTATTGTGGTTTAACCCAGCAAGCAGTTCAATACAACACAGTCTTTCACTCACACCCTCCCTCTGCAGTGGTACAGGGGAGAGAACTGCAAAAAAAAAAGGTAGAACTTGTAGTTTGAGATAAAAATGAATATTGAGATAAAATAATTTACTTAGACAGAAAAGGAAGAGAGAAATAACAGTAATGATAGTCACGTATACCCCAGCTGACTGATGCCTAGCCAATCTCCAAGGAGCAGTTAACTCCTCCCCCCCAGCCAACTCCCTACAGTTTAAGAGTTTTTTTCACATCATTTCATATTGTATGGAATATCCCTTTGGCCAGTTTATGTCAGTTCTGTTCTCTCCCAGCTTCTTGTGCTCCCCGGTCCTCTTGCTGGCAGGACAACATGAGGAGCTGAAAACCAAAACATCCTTGGCTCTGTGCAGCACTGCTCAGCAACAGCACATCCACATATAACCAATGCTGTTTTTCTCCTGAAGCCAAAACACAGCATTATAGCAGACATAGTGAAGAAAATCAGTTCTGTTCCAGCTGAAACCAGGACAATATACAACATTATCTTGAGACATTCTGCACACAGTGCTTTAAAATATTTCCACTGTCTTTGTACTTAAAAGTGCTATATGGCCATCCAGGAGTGCAAAATTTCAAAAGGGGTTTGAATGCCTCTAGTGAAAAAATCATCCATTCTTCAAAGTCTCCCCAGTGTGTCCATTTAAAATAAATATTGCCAAATCACAAATATCCAACTATTTTAATTAGGAAGTCATAAAGACTCAAAGCAAGAGCGCTGTTTTTCCTTTGAGCAAACACAATTGTATAAACAATCTAAAACATAGAAGAAAAGGATACTGTTATACAATATTCTAAAGAATTTTCAAACAAACAGGTAAGCAAATTATTAATTGATAGGATCTCTGTATACTACAACTACAGGAGGTTCAAACATATCATGGAAAAAACAGAGCAATCCCTTTGAGTAAGGATTGAACCTCCGGAATCTCACCCCAAGCCAAGCTAGCATATTCTGCAAGTAGTAGGTCTCTGCTAGGAAACTAGCCATCCCATTTTCAAACACTTGAAGAGTCACCTCTATTTGGTAGACAGGCATGTTAGCTATGCAGATTACAAACAGAATGGCTGATGACCATATATATTAAAGTTCTGTTTTCTTAATCAAAGATACTGGAATCTGGTAAATTTTACTATAACTACCTTGACTCTACCTCATTTAGAATGCTACAGCACTTTCTGCATCTAATGCAAAATAAGTCTCCAAATGGCAATCCACTGACAGTTAACTTGGCAAACAGGCCACACAAATGCAGCAGCTTCCTCAGAATAAGTCATTTATAAACATAGATATTTAACATGAATCTCCACACATTTCCACAAGTGTTTATCTTCCAAGTATATGAATAGTCCCACTCACTGCAATGAGCAAATAATGGCTGTAAGAAATTTAGCAAATGAGTAATGATAGTTAAAATCTCTGTACTCAGCCTTTTAATTGTACACTTTCAATATTCAGAAAAGAAAATCAGTTGAAATAGAGATTCTTCTCAGTTGTTTTATATTTATTTTAACAAAGGAGAAATAGGAAGAGAGAGGAAGAAGCAGAGGAGGAACTTAAATCCAACTGCATGACCTCGTATACAAGATTGGAATGATTTTTTATAACCTTCCCTATTCAAGAATAGCATGAGCCTTCTCGCTTTTTCCACACTTTTAATGCTGATTGGAATAACTGCAGTGTAATAAAAATCATTAATGCAGCATGTTATTAAGTACTGTTGGCCTAATCTAAGGCCTCTACAAATGCAGTGTTGTATAAATTTTTTTCACCCTTTCTCTGTCTGCTGTACCATTTTTTCCCAAATTGTGCTACGCTAGTCAGTCCTTCTGTGTGATTTGTTTATTTCAAGTCAGCTTTTAAAAGAAAATTTTTGCAAATTCTGTTTTGAACAATAAAACTCCAAAGAAACACAGGCAGTACCTCTCTCCAAATGTATTTTCACTGTCATGTTATAGATTTTTTTAGCTACAGGTGATGTAAATATCCATAAACTTGATATTTTAGTTAATTTCTCATTAAAGTACACTTATTGCATTTCTAATGCATACACCAAATCCTCCAATGCTTCTAAACATTGTTTATTTACTATTTGCTGTTCTTTGCTATCAGCTGCTGGGTAAAACTCATTTTTATCTTGATGTCTCATGGCTACTGAGAGAAACAGTCAGGAAATGCACTTTTTCCTTAACCCAGAGCAGTAAAATTTACCTTTTGGCCATACTACTGAGAAGGTCTTAGGCAGAAATTCCTTGTATTTTCTGTTAGTACAGGTATTTCCTGATCTGCTTTGAGCAGTGCCAGGTAACAGCAGACAAAATAAGAAATACAGAGCAATGCACTGCAGAGAAGTTTTGTTAGAGAAATTTGTTTTATTCGTTCCTAATATATGCTCAGAACTATTTGATGACTTTTTGTATGAGCAAGAATGTGTTTCTCTACCTGTGCACATAAATGACTGTAGAAAAGAAAGAGAAGAGAAGAGAAGAGAAGAGAAGAGAAGAGAAGAGAAGAGAAGAGAAGAGAAGAGAAGAGAAGAGAAGAGAAGAGAAGAGAAGAGAAGAGAAGAGAAGAGAAGAGAAGAGAAGAGAAGAGAAGAGAAGAGAAGAAAAGAAAAGAAAAGAAAAGAAAAGAAAAGAAAAGAAAAGAAAAGAAAAGAAAAGAAAAGAAAAGAAAAGAAAAGAAAAGAAAAGAAAAGAAAAGAAAAGAAAAGAAAAGAAAAGAAAAGAAAAGAAAAGAAAGGAAAAGAAAGGAAAAGAAAAGAAAGGAAAAGAAAGGAAAAGAAAGGAAAAGAAAGGAAAAGAAAGGAAAGGAAAAGAAAGGAAAAGAAAGAAAAGGTTTAATTTATTGCTCTTAAGGGATTAGATCTGTGCAGAAGAGGTCAACATTTGGTTGTACTTTGTGTTTCTGCAGTGGGAACATGTGTAGTGCAAGTACCGAAATGCTGCTTGTCTCTGTAGTCATAATTGCTGCACATACTCTCATGACTGCGGGTGGTCTATTATTTCATGCTGCAGGTAGCAGTAGCAAAATTTTTCTCAGCCATTTCTGCATGGAAGTGGTGCTCTTGTTTTGAACTTTTTTATGTTCAGAGATCTGTTTCAGTTGAATTTTAAATTCTGCAGACCCTGCTGTTTTAGGTGTCATCAAGCTGGCTAATAATAAGGAGCTTAAATGTTCCTTCTTATTCAGCTACTGGGCTCACAAGGCATGGACAGGATTGTCAGTGGTCTCACCAAAAATAAATTGAAATTACTAGAGTTAAAGACTGGACAGGCCACAGAGTATTGTGGACAATCAAATCAATTTTAACATGTGGAACTTAATTCTGTAAGGTAATGTCTGAATTTCACTGAAGGCCTCTGTTTTCAATGTAAAATTTCCTATCCTGACTGCTGATCAGTAAAATAATATGATACTAAGACTCATAATAGTTTATTAATATGCCAGATTATTTCCTCAAATAGAAAGATATTTATTTCAGACAGAAAGAGTGCATGGTATTGTATGCAAGAAAATGTTGATAGCTGTTATTATTACTATTATCATTATTACATCTCACAAGTTTATTGTGACCTCTCCCTTTTCCCCCAGAAACTCTGGTTGCCTTCAGTTGTTTGTTGTTTCTTGATTTTCTGTGCAAACTTTAGAATACATTTAGGACTTCTCCTCATTCCACTATCTTCAAAGTTAGGATATTCCTCTCTACATTTTCCTTTATATTAAGTTCTTTTTATGTTCGTCTCATGGCGTTCACTTTTGCTAGCATGGGGGAAGGAGATTAGGGTCTTTCAGTACCTCTGCCATACAAGCTGCTCCCCAGCTATTTCCCACAGCACCAGGGTCAAAGACCTTACCCTGGGGTCACCACAGAGAATCTCCTTGGAAAGTCCATGCATAGAAGACTTTTTAGCCATGTAACTCTTGGAACTTCAATGACTTATCTTAAGGGAAATCTGATCAAAATGTGGTATAACTTTTGAATCCTCTTCATGATATAAAATGCCTGTTCAATCTACAAACATTAAGAGATGGTATAAAAATCAGCTACAACTTAATGCTGAAATTCCTGGCTTCAGTCAGACTCTTCCTGCTATTCTTTAATCCAGCAGAGCAGAGCTGGGGGGGAGGGAACAGGGGAGGGTGCTGTGTGACTGCTGTTCCAGGCAACAGAACAGTTGTTCACAACTGTGGGCTTTAGCAAAATAATAACTTCTGCTGCTTTTACTCATTTTCTTTTTCCTACTGGCAATTAACATGTATACCAAATATTCGCATTGCATTTCTCCCATAATTTTTCTGCATTCCATTCAGCCTTTTTTGCAGATTATTGCTAGAATGAAAAGACGGCAGAAGACAGAGCTTCCAGAGATCAAACTTACCATTGTTCTTCGAATAAGAAATTGTATTTGAGTACAGAGATTTGCATAAGAATTAGTCCCCTTCCTTGTATCAAGTCAGCTATTTTCAGCTCAGTGTAGCAATCTTTGATTTCTTGGTTGTAACTATGGCAATAAGATTAGGTGGTATTCAGTAAAATTCGTTTTACAAATTAGCATGGGAGGGTACCCATGACTGTGAACGAGGGAGTAACATAAAAACACTGTGGAATGAGACTGAAATTAAAACAGGACTCAGAATGTTTCTCAAAACAATTATTCTAAAATTCATCCTGCACCATCTGGTAGTTTGTGAGTGATTTACAACTAGCTAGAATAAAAATGATGGGATCAATGGGCCTGATGGGGGCTATAGTTCTTACTCTATGCCATTTTGAAAATACATTTTAACCCCATTTTGGTTGGATGTTGATTTCTTTGATCTATAACTTTTATAACACCAACAGTCAAATCAATTTCAAACACTTTCATTACTGTACAAATCTACAAAGCTCATTATAGCCAGAGGAGGAAAAAAGAGGTCTTGCTCCAGGCCTCAGGACGTGATGTAATGATGGTAAGAATGAACTATGTGGAGTTCTGCCACTGCCTTTTTGCTGCTTGGTACAATCCTGTTGGTTCATTACAGCAGCAGACCTTAATTTGCACATGCTAAAGATGGCTTCTTGAAGTTTTGCATCATTTCCAATAAATCTTAATTTTGATCATATTTCATTACTGATGAGCTTCCTGTCCATACCTAGCCTCTTCTGTCCTTAATTATATGTACAAACAGGGTTAGAAGGAAGACAGTTTTAGACATATTTTTCATAAGTTTAACAAACATTTATTACATATATTTGCATTTTCTCAAGGAAACAGTGAATAGGATGTATACTGCAAAAATGATTAATAAAAAGAACTTGATGTTATGCTATGATAATTAGTTTAATATGATATGGTATTTAATTCATATTTATACGATTCTTTCATCAAGTATTAAGAAAAGTAAAGTTTTGTTTTTCTTCTTCTCTGAAATAATCTTTCTCAGCTCTTCTTGGATGTAGATTGGTATTTCAGAAGGCTTGAAGAGGTCAGCCCTGCAGTCTTGCATGAAAGACAGCAGAATTTCATGAAATTTCATCTCCCTGCACAGTTCAAGCTCAAAAGATGTTCTTCAGGAATATACAAGGCCTGTACCTGTTGTCCACAAAGCAAATTGTTCTCATGGAACAAATGCATGCTTGAACTGCATAAAATGGAATTTGGCCTTTGTAAATAATGTCCAGCAACCCCAATACACAGTCTGACCAGTTCTTCTTACCAAGCAGCATGCACAGCTTCTGAGATGATGAAAAGTCAAACCTGTCCCTTCAGGAAGGAAGAGGAATTACAGATTATGCAGATCTACTCTTTTGGTTTGGAAAGATCACTTCAAGGGACATTTTCAGAGATCAGTTTTGAAGTAAGAAAGATGTAAGGAAGAACACTCCAAATAAAAGCCTGACCACTGTGGGTGTTTACAAAGTAAATGAATGCGCAACCTCATTTACTGTTTTGTTTTTTTTTTTTCCTTATACTTTACCCTGAAGTTATTTATTTGCAAATCCTCATTTAAAGCCAGGGATGGGGACATTACTTCTGTAGACACACCACACATTATCAAAAGGGCTTTGTGTTTCTTCTCAGGTAGAAACAAAACTATGGGGGTGGAAATTTTCTTGCTCACACTATTAGTTATCTGAATAATTCTTTGCTGCTATAAATTAAAACAAATGATTGTTTCCACATAAATAATCATAATCCATTTCCTTGCCAACAAGACATATTTCAGCTGGTGATATACAAAAGATCAGAAACAAAGTGGAAAAGAGCATTTCTTTTTTAAATGGTTTGTTCTACAAGGTAAAACAGAGTTTTTAGCAGCATAGACAAGAACTTACAGTCAGTTTTAAACCCTTCATGATTTCCTGTGCTGAATTCAGCAGTATTCTTAGTTTGCTGCTAGACTGTGAAATGGATCACACCATGACACAAATTAAACTTGTACAGAATATGCATTACAACCAGGGGGTATAATGTCGTGTGACTGTAGAATAACAACATACCAGCTTAACAAAATCCATGTAATAAGTATTTCTCAGTGCCAGGAGTTCAAAAGAAGTAAAACACTTGGAAACCTGAAATAAGATTAAAAAAAAAGAAAAACAAATAAAGACAGGGATCTCCTGGAAAGAGTCCAGTGGAGGGCTGCAAATATGATAAAGGGTGTGGAACATGTCTCTTGTGAGGAAAGGCTGAGAGACCTGGGTCTGTTCAGCCTTGAGATAACATGACTCAGAGGGGATCTGATCCACATCTATAAATATCTAAGGAGTGGGAGGCAAAGGGACGAGGCTGGACTCTTCTCTGCAGTGTGTGGTGATACAATGAGGAGTAATGGTCACAAACAGAAGCATAGGAAGTTCCATTCAATTGTGCATGGGAACTTCTTCACAGTGAGTGTGATGGAGCACTGGCACAGGCTGCACAGAGAGGGGGTGGAGTCTCCTTCTCTGGAGAGGTTCAAGACCCACCCGGACAAATACCTGTGCAACCTGGTCTAGGGAGCCTGCTTTGGCAAGGGGGTTGGACTCAATGATCTCTAGAGGTTCCTTCCTATCCCCACAGTGTTGTGATTCTGCGGTGATCCACCCCTATTTCAAAAGCAACAGGTGAAAGGATCAGGTAGGTCTAGGAAGGCTATCAGAGAGGGACATGTTTTGCCAGATGCTGCACTAGGTGAAGAGTGGAACCAGATCATCTAAAGCAGACATGTCCAACACACAGCCCACAGGCTATTGTGCAGCCACCCCCATCCTATGCCATTATAATGACAGCTCTTTCCAGCTGTGAGAACCATCCAGGCCCTGGGCACACACTCATCAGCCAGCAACAACCAAACATCGGTGTGCACTTGGCACTGCCTGGGCCAAAAGCAGGACATGTGGAAGGTGCAATGCTGTGCTAACTGAAGTGATGGCAAATAATTTTATGCATTTCAATACACTGCTCAAACAAAGTCATGTGAACAGCATAAAATACACAGCTGTGTTTTCCATTCTGATTAAGGAATTTGAGAATAGCTTTCAAGACTGCTAAAAAAATCATCTTTTTTCTGTGTGTGTGTTTGAGATTTTATTTCCAGTCAACATACATTACTTGCAAATTTTCAAATGAAATGTATAGAGTTGCAATCAGATATTCAACTCAAAAATTGCATCATCGCTTTTATAAGTCCCATCTTAACAGAGAAAAAGATCCCTCACTTCACATATCATGTTGTCGCATTTTGTCAGCACGTACATTTGTGAACAAATACTGTCAAGGATGACACAAAGGAAGAGTAACATTTCATCAAAAATCTCTGGCAAACACCTTGACAATTCATTAAGAATTGCAACTGTTCGCACTGAACCAGACTGATGCATCTGTTCCACAAAAAAAAGGTAAATAAATATCCCACAGGTTTTATTGTTCTTTTTTGTTGTTTGTTTTATTTTGTTTTCTGTATATTATGCTTTAATAAAAAACATTTTTAAAGTTAAAAATAAAATAAGGGCTTTTCTTATATGCATTAACTATATTATACATTTTATATGCTGCCCAAGACAATTTCTCTTCATTCAGTGTGGCCCCAGCAAGCCAAAATGTTAATACCCATGATCTGATGTATGTGAAAGTGCAATTTAAAGCCTAAACATTTACTGGCAGATACCAGATAGTTCTCATAGATTTAACTCACGTATTTTAGAAGAAACACACATAGGACACGTAAGATCTTTATAAGGATGACACATTTTTAAGAATCCCTACAAGTCATAACTACTACTTCATTCTTATGCAATGGAGCCATTCATTTTCATCTAACACTTCTGAATTTCAGTCCTAAATCTTACCTCTTGTCCAGGTGCTGAAGTTCTGCCTTTAAGCACATCAGGGTTTCTATTTTATGGTAGAATTTCTCCATAAGTAACTTGTATGATAGCAGCAGCCTAATAATTCTCTTGCCTTGACTCTTCCAAGCATCTAAGTCAGCAGAGGTAGCAGGTCCCCAGATATCTCTGTTCCCAAACAAGGAAGATATGGCTTGTGCTATTTCTTTTTCTGAGTTGAATGAGTATGAGCTGGAATGACTGTGAGTTAGTATCAGTATATGGCTGAAAGTCATTGATAGCAGGTGAGGCATGGCTTAGCAAAGGGATGGTGAAAACATTTATCCTGCCTATGCTGGCAAAAGTTGCATATTATGCCTATAAATCAAAGGAAAAGAAAAATTAGTTTCAGGTACTAAACTAACTAGTAGACCTGCTGGTTAAATACTTCTCCTGTATTTTCACACCAATCAAGGCCACATAGTCTTGGCCTGTGACCATATAGCTATACAGCTGACTGCAGGAGGACATCTCTGGTGTGGTCACATTCCACACTGAAGCAAGGAATTGCTTCAGCAGGGTAAGTGAATTCCTGTCAGCAAGTTGCTGCTGGGTGGCGTTGCCTTCCCCATGGCAGTGGCTCTGACATGGCAGGATTGGGACCAGGAGCAGAGGCATCGAACCATGCAATTACAGCAGTAGCCCCTTGGAAGTGCAGCTTCTAGGAGCATCACTAACACAACAGACAGAGCACAGAGGGCCAGTAAGAGTGTGGCGGTTCACATAGGCAGAGTGAGCAGGGACAACAGACTGTCCCTCCCCACTCAGAAGGCTGGCTTGCCTATAAGCCTCCTTCCAGACAATAAATATAGCCATTGTTCCCACTAGGCAGAAAGATCTTGCCAAAAACAGTGTGGCTACCCAGACCTAGAGCCTGCCCAGAAATGCAGCTGCTGAGGTCTCTCACTGCAGGAAGTGCCTATGCCTACTGCTTTCTCCACAAGATGGTAAAGATGCCACCAGCAAGGAGTGTGAACATGTGTCTGATCCACTCAACATGGTGACAGAGCTCAAGGAGGAGGTGAAGAGATTAAGAACCATCAAGGAGTGATAGACTAGTCCAATAACTAACTTCCATATGTACATGAAAGAACCCCAGCCTTGTCACTGACAGGTAGAGGGAAGGGGACCTAAGAGATAAGGAGGAATAGAAACAGGTCTGTGCTCAGCATCACAGGAAAGCTTCCTTCCTACCTTTCTCACCTTCCCAGGTGCCTTTACAGAATAGGTTTGAGGCTCTGGAACTTGAGAGACAGGTAAATGAGAATATGGTGGAAGGTCCATCCAGGAGGTTGTCTTTGGCAAGGAGGTCAGCTTCATACTTTAAGACTAACTCCACCAAAAGAAAAAGAACTGTAGTCATTTTTCCTTTCCCTTCTGAGGGGAATAAAGGGCCCCACAGCCCAGACACTGCCCATAGGGAAGTATGCTGCCTCTCTGGGGCCCATGCAAGGTACATCACTAAGCTACTCCTTAGCCTAGCTTAACTTCTGAAGGAAGCTTGCAGACTATCAATAAGTCAGAGGTCTGGGGCAATTAATGAACAGTGCAGGAGTACAGTTGGTATTTTCCTCTGTGCCTCCCGTGTCAGGGAGGAACACTGAGAGGACTAGGAATAGCTATCTGATAAATGCTTCACCAAGAGGCTGGTGCTAACACAACAATTCTGGCTTCTTCTACTATAATGGCAGTTTACTCTTCACTTGGCCTAATGGCTGCAGATGGGGTGTACTTGGCTTATGACAGGAAAAGAATTCTCACTCATGAGCTGTCTGGCATCATTAACAAGGCTTTAAACTAGGTTTGAAGGAGGAAGAGGGTGGTAGTGAGCCTGCCCATGACAAGATGTGGGATAGCACAGATGTGTTAGAGGAACAAGATGGTAAGAGGGGCCCTCAAACTGCTGCGTCTCATGACGATGAAGGTAACAAAGAGAATAAACAAAAACACTTCAAAGGAGTTAAGAAGCCATCCTCCAAGAAATCTTCGAGACAACATGCCCAGCTGAAGTGCCTCTATCTAAACATGCATCTCAGAAAACAAACAGGAGTTGAAAGCTACCATGCTACTGATAAAACACAATATAGTTGTCATTACCGGAACCTGGTGGGATGATTCCCATGACTGGAATGTGGCAATGAGTACAAGCAAATTGAAAGCATATGGGTGAGAGTTAGAGTCCAGTGCAACAAAGGGAACCTATTGGTATGTGTCTAATACAGCTTACTTGATCAAGCAGATCCTGTTGATGAAATCACCTTCTTCGAGATACAGAACGTGTAAAAGAAGACTCAGAGGGGATCTGATCCATGTCTATAAATATCTAAGGTGCAGAAGGCAAAGGGGCAAGGCTGGACTCTTCTCTGCAGTGTGTGGTGATAGGAGAAGGGGAAATGGTCACAAACAGAAGCATAGGAAGTTCCATACAATTGTGCATGGGAATTTCTTCACAGTGAGGGTGATGGAGCACTGGAACAGGTTGCCCAGAGAGGTTGTGGAGTCTCTTTCTCTGGAGACGTTCAAGACCCATCTGGACAAATACCTGTGCAACCTGGTCTAGGGAGCCTGCCTTGGCAAGGGGGTTGGATTCGATGATCTCTAGAGGTTCCTTCCAACCTCTTCCAACTTCAACTCTAAGATTATGTGATTCTGTATCATGATTTTTGCACTGGTCCTGCTAGGGGACTTGAACCATCCTGAAATCTGCTGCAAAATAAGCATGGCAAACTGTAGGCAGTCCAGTTTCTGAAATGCATTGAGGATTACTTCCTGAGACAGGCAATAGACATCCTAGTGGGTGGTTTGTAGCATATGGTTTTGAACTAAAGGAAGGGAGATTTAGATTGGGTATAGGGAAGAAGTCCTTTCAATAAGGGTATTGAGGCACTGGAACAGGCTGCCTGGAGAGCTGGTGGATGCTCCATACTTGGACATACATGAGGTCAGGCTGGACCAGGCTCTGAGCATCCTGATCTAGCTGTAGATGTCCCTGTTCACTGCAGGAGAGTTGGACTACGTGACCTTTAAATGTCCCTTCCAACTCAGAAGATTCTCTGGTTCTATAAAATGCTACAAGCAATCAGTTAGGTGTATCAACAGCAATTGTAATTGCTGACTGTATTTCTGCTTTTAATTTGTGAATGCACTAACTGAGCTTTATAATGCTTGCCACTGATTGAAGGAAATGTCTGAGAGTAATGGGAGCCTGTGGATAAGGTTTTCTCTCCTGTTGTCCTTCAGATACTGAGAACAATGCAGAAAATGAGTCATTACTTAGCTGACAATGTAGCAGATCAGAAGTACCTGATATTTATCTCTGATTAGGAAGGCATCACTATAGTTCTTTTTACCTGGGCAACATAAAACCTTTTATTTAATCTGAGAGAAAGGAAGCTCCACTGTTGTAATGAGTGAAGGATATTTTTAGAGATATTGAATAGTGTAGGATTAGAATTTCCACCTGTCTTTGAAATGTGTTGGAGCTTTCCTGTTCTTGTGGACTAAGTTTCTTTTCTTTTCTTTTATGGCCTGTCCATCCTACTCTTTATACAATTTTCACGAAGTGATAGAAAAAAATAAGAGGAGTACATTGGTATACACTGCATAAACTAGGCCTAATTCTTTGTTGGCTAATCAGCCAACTCTCAGCTCCTCCAGGTAGAAATTTTGAGATCTTATAAGGCCCTGTATGCTCGTCACTTTCGTGCAATTATGAGTGAAATTAAATACCAAAATCATCACCAGCTGAAAAATTCTGTGTAACATTATTTTTTTTTATTCATGAAGAACTGAGCTGTCAAAAGTGCACAGTAAAGGTGTCTAGATACAAAGAAATAAGGGAAGTTATTCTCCAAGGTGCTTTGGGATACATGAAATATAGAAATATTAGGGCTGCTCTGAAAGTAATCTCTCCTATTTTATTATGCTGGTCCACAACTTCAAAGGCAGATGTTGAGAGTATGGTAGTAGAGTTTCAACCTTCCCACCAATATTCTACTACATGTTGTTGCCATGTGACAGATGGCAGCGGTCTGTCAAAATGGCATCTGAAATTGAAGTACATATAAAGTTATAGAATTTAATTCCTCCATGCATTAAAAAAACAAAAAAAATAAAAACAAAAAAAAAAAAACCACAATGGCACTCAATGGCATTTGCTGCTGCTTGCTGAACATTAATGTAGACCAAACAGTGGATGTGAGCAGAGTGAGATGATAGGTAGTACATTTCAGCAGTGGTGACAGCAACAGTGAATCACCTCCACTGGTACAGATTTTTACAAGCACAGCCTGCTTGCTCATTGCTGGCAAAAAAAAAAAAAAAAAAAAAGCATAGTCTATGGTAGTGACCATGTTCATTACCTTTACAGCAAAAAACATGCTGATCGCATAGAACATCTTTTTCTTGTAGTCATGTACATTTTCACCAAAGTTCTGAGAAAATCAGAGTTTAGAGTAGCTTAGTTTCTTTCCTTTATCTGTGAATATTAAGGCAATGGGATACAACTTTACAGGCATAAAGAACCATAGAATCATAGAATCACTCAGGTTTGAAAAGACTTCAAAGATCATTGAGTCCAACCACAACCTAACCATACTTCCCTAACTCTAACAACCCTCTGCTAAATCATGTCCCTGAGCAAAGAAAATTCTCTTATGGTCTACACTAGAGCCAGATCAGGATACTAACTGGCTTCTTCCTTGAAAATCAGAACAAAATCCACTGAGGATGGCAAAATGAATGTTATGATTGCAGAAGTTGCATGAGGCCTGATTAAAGATTTTGATATGTGAAAACTGATAAGGAAGCATTATGGTGAATTATGGGATTGGTTAGCTTACTCTTTGTAGCTAAGAAGACAGAACAACAATTGCATTGTCGCCACTGTACCCTTCAACTTTTTACTAGTGGCAACACTTCTGCTTCCACATCTCATTCATGGCTTCTCATTGTCTTGTGGCCACTATATGTATGGAGACAGTGACTGCCCAGAAGCATAACAATGGAAATTTGTCCCAGCTACAATTTGTGAGTAGCCTGTAAGTCAGCACACTCAGAGAGGGACAAAAAATTGAAACCATCTTGAGGCCTTAAGACTCTGCTGCCACAGATCGCTAGCTACTGTAGCAGATCCTGTAGTAATGTCCCAAACTCCCACACATTAGCAAGAACCTGTTGCCTGAATACGTATTACAGCTCAACCTATTGTTGCAGGAAATGTAGTAGTACAATGTGAAAATTTCCTCGTTCAGTCTTTGTTCTTCCTGAATTGCTGGAGCTCCTCTTTGCTACAGTGGTTCTGCTGTGATATTTCCTGGTGTAAATCACTTTACATCCAGTTAGGGCTCCCCTGCCTATTTGCCTGTCGAATCAACAGGAATACTCACACTTAATTCACAGGTATCTGTATTTGCTGACCTATCCTATTAAACGTGTTGATTGGCTGTTTCACTAATTGAGAATGCAGGAAAACAAGAAGGACACAGAGAGGTGTGAATAGAATCACAAAAAACCTAGGTACTGATTTTCTTGACACTTGTGATATCTTTATATCTGAAGCGCGTTTCTCCTTGATAGAAATTGGCTGATGAGCTCATAACTGCCAATGGAGAATGGGAGGATGCCAGGCAAACAAAAAGGCAGTATGGTTCTATAGGCCTTGTTTATTTGGTGAAACTTTTGGAAATCAAAACAGCATTTAGAGGAGAGGAGAGGAGAGGAGAGGGAGAGGAGAGGAGAGGAGAGGAGAGGAGAGGAGAGGAGAGGAGAGGAGAGGAGAGGAGAGGAGAGGAGAGGAGAGGAGAGGAGAGGAGAGGAGAGGAGAGGAGAGGAGAGGAGAGGAGAGGAGAGGAGAGGAGAGGAGAGGAGAGGAGAGGAGAGGAGAGGAGAGGAGAGGAGAGGAGAGGAGAGGAGAGGAGAGGAGAGGAGAGGAGAGGAGAGGAGAGGAGAGGAGAGGAGAGGAGAGGAGAGGAGAGGAGAGGAGAGGAGAGGAGAGGAGAGGAGAGGAGAGGAGAGGAGAGGAGAGGAGAGGAGAGGAGAGGAGAGGAGAGGAGAGGAGAGGAGCAGCTTCAAAGAGAAGCAACACCAAAATTCTTCAGAAAGCAACACATTTTTACCAGTGGAAGCCTGGACTAGGGCTTGTATCCCACTGTTGCTTACCATGAGCAGCTTGAAGGAGATGATAGAAATGAGTGTTACAGTTTATTCCTCATGAAAATGCTGCCAACCACCAGCCTCAATAACAACAAAGAAGATAGAGGAAAGTTGTTAAAGGAGGATGTGGGTGTACTGAGGTAAATAGCAGGGTGATTTAGACAATCAGCACTTATCAGTAGCTGACTGCATGTATAACTGTTTTTATTTACAGAAAAAAAAATTAGCTACAGAGCTGGTCAAAGTGTTTATTAACACAGATGCGCTGACTATGAACTAAGTAAAATATTTATTTTCTACTACCATATTTTTATTGCTTGAAAATATTCCTTCATTTGTTTTGTGTTTTGTTTAAGATACCATATGGAAATATGGTTAAATTGATTTAAAGACATGAGTTTGGTTGGTTGATTATTTTTTCCTACAGAAATACTGGTACAAATGCTCCAGAGATGTATAGCATCCATTCTCACAATACACCTATCAACCTTATCAGTGCTGACCCTGCTTTGGATGGGCAGTTGGGTCTCCAAAGGTCCCTTCTGCTCTGTGTCATTATTTAGGGGAGATTATGCCAAACTGCAAGGTAAAGAAGAAACTAACTGCTTGTGTAGTTACTCGGAAAAAAGCTTCTATTTCCTACCTGTTTCTCCTGAAAATGATTTATGCATGGTGTTGCAAGAAATAGTCTCCAGAACAGTCTAGAACAAATTCAGAATCTTTTCTTTTAATTATAGGGTTTGGTTTTTTTTAAATTTCTTTCAGCTTGCAGTGCCATCATCACATCCTTGAATTGTCCTCACTTCCCATTCAAAATTACAGGCTAGCTTAAATCCAATTTCTGATTCTTTTAAATGTGAAATATATTTTTCTTCTAAATGTAACATAATAGCACATCTGCAATGATTTTTCATGAAATATATGTGTAGTATTTGGCAGCTGCATTTGTTTTTTTCTATTTGATGTCATGCAGCTATTGCAGGCAGTAGCATACTGTGACATCATTCTCAGTACTAATAATACTTCCTTTTTTTAAATAATAATAATAATAATAATAATAAAATAATAATAATTTAATATTTTGAGCCAAAGTCCTATGTTCTATTTCCCATTAGATCCAGCTGGTTTAACTAAGTACAGATGAAAAACAGTTAATGAACTTCCTGTACCATTGGTTGTAAAGAGCATCCAATAACAATCCTTAATTTCCACTCACAAATTTGCTTCCTCTTCCTTGACATGAAAGATTTCTTTGGAAGTGCCTTTGCCTTATCTTGAACCTGAAACAATTTATCATTGACAGCTATGGCTTCTTTAATCAGTCAACCTTAATAGCCATTGGCTCTATTTCAAGGATTAGTTGTATACCTTCCATCTTAAAAGTGCTTGCCTTAACTTTTTCTAATTATGTAGATAGAACAGACAAATTTTACAATTAAAGGGAAACTATATGAAAAATATTGAATTTTGAATCTCTGTTGAAAAAAAAAAAATCATTTACCCAGAAGAAGAGAATATTCTTGACCTTGAGCTGTGGTTTAACCTGACAGGTGGCGAAGCACCACATAGTCTCATTCACTCACTCCACATTTCCCAGATGGATGTGGGAGAAAACTGAAAAAAAAGGTTAAACTTGTGTGTTGAGATAAAACTATTCACTAAGATAGATAAAAGGAAAAGGATAATGACTACATATATATGTATTTATATAAATGTATGTAACAAGTGTTACACAAGCAGTCACACTCCAGTCCTCAACCAGTGCCCTGACAGACCCTGAGCTGCAGTAGAGAATGAGATGAATTACTACCTGATTCAAAACTCTGTCATCTTGATGTCATATGGTGTGAAATTATCCCTTTGGCCAGTTTAAGTCAGCTGTCCTAATTTCATTCCCTCACAGCTCCTGGAGCCCTTCACTGTGAATGGTCTTGGTTGTGTACAATGCTGCTTAGCAGTAACTGTAAATATCAGTATCAATATTGTTTTTCTCCTAAAACCAAGACTTAGCATCAAGTGAGACACTCTGAAGGAAAACAATTCTGTTCCAACTGAAACTAAGACAATATCCACTCCTTATTCCATATTACTTACATCATGATCAGGTCCCACAATTTCTGCACCTCCTAAGTAATCATCATCAGTTTGTGTTTCCTTTTTGCCAGTTGGTGGAGGCATAGCAGTTATTTTATTGATCCTATCCATGAGGATCTGACAATGTTAATCTTGCCATTTTATTCCTAAGAACTGGATCTGCTGTAAAGATGCCTTGACCTGGCTTTTCTTAATGGCAAAACTGTCTATTACAAGGGTTTTAATCATTTTCTTCCCTTTCTCAAAAACTTCTGCTGTGTTGCCCCACGCAACAATGTCATCAATGTATTTCAGGTGTTCTGGAGCATCTCCATGACCCAGTACAGTCCAGATCAGCTAATCACAACTGGTTGAGCTGTGTTTCCACCCCTGGGCAGACAATCTTAATGCTGAACAACAATCCAAGTAAAAGCAAATTGTGGCCTGCACTCTGCTGACAGAGGGATTGAGAAAAATGCATTGGAAATGTCAGTTGTGGCGTATCACTTGGCTGCCTTTAACTCCCACTCATTTTGAAGTTCCAGCATGTCTGGCTTGGCAGCACTCAATGGTGGTGTGACTTCACTCAAGCCATGATATTCCACTGTTAGCCTCTACTCTCCATTAGACTTTTACACTCACCATATGGGACTATTGAAGGGTGAGTGAGTCTTGCTGATTTCTTCTTGGTTCTTCAGTTGGTGAATCATCTGATAAATAGCAATAACAGAGTCCCAGCTGTGCAATATGGCAACTGATGCAAGTTGCAGTAGTGATTGGCCCCTGTTGCTCTGCTCATAGCAACCCCACAGCAGAAGGTTCCTCTGAGAGACCAGGCAAGGTAGACAGCTGCCTAAAGTTCTGCATCTCCAAGGCAGCTATACCAAAAGCCCACTGATATCCTTTTGGGTCCTTGAAATATCCTCTTTGAAGAAAATCTACACCAAGGATTCACAGAGCCTCTGGGCCCGTCACAGCAGTGTGTTTTTCCCACTCCTGTTAGGTTCACTTCAGCCTCTAATACAGTTATCTTTTGGGATCTCAGTGGCACTCCAGAAATACAAATGTATTTTACCCATTTATAACTTGATAGTGGTAGACCACATTGTGCACTGGTTTCAACCACAGTCTCATATTTCTGTGGTTCTGATGTATCAGGCCATTGAATCCACACAATCAATAAACCCAGTTGTCCCTTTCTTCCATGTGGCTGGAGGCAGGACCCCTCTAGTTCTGGATATTATGTTCATTACTCATCTTTCATGTATGAGAACTAGTAGGCTCATTGTAAACCTCAGAGATGAGACTGGACTATCTTCTCTCTCTAAGGAACTGCCTGCTCAAAACTAGAATCACAATTTTCCTGGGAGGACTCTCTCTTCTGATTGTTTTCCCTTGCAACTCATGTACCCAGCCTATAGGGCTGAGGTGGGTTTTCCATCCCACTTCCCCATGACCCCTCCATGATCTTGCAGGTAAAACCACAGGATGGTATGTGGTGTGAACCCACTATATCTCCTAATGGATGAAATACTGGTTTGTACAGGTTGTGGAGACGCTGAACCAGTTGCTTTTTCTTTAAGCTGTTGAACCAGTTTCTTTACAGCTCAGACACAGGTCCAATGGGAAGATGAGTGTCTGTCTTCATATTGTCAAAGTAGGCTAGCCAGATCATCCACTGCTGGTCTTTAATCATCTATCCAGAATATTTCTGCCATGGTCCTGGAATACAATGACAGTGTATTTCATACAAATCTCTGCTACATAGGTCACATACATATCCTGACATCTTGAACTTGGGAGTTGGTATTATTGTCCAAGTTAATCCCATATATTGTCTCTACCCCAGCTAGTTCCCTTGAGTACTGGATACCTTTCTCCATGGTGGTCCATTTGCCCTGGTTAAACATGAGGTCTTCCTTGAGGGGATTTCTTTCTTTCATGGCTCACAGAATTGCCACCACGGGGTTTAAGACTATGCCCCTTTTCTAACTGCTTTTTCAGTGACGCTGTCCCTAGAAGGATATCCCAGCTGCTTGACTTCACTGCCCCCTAGTTCTACTTGCTCTACCATCCCAGCAAGGTGTTCACCTGGCCAATGTTGTAACCTTTTTGCAGATCTCACGGTTCACACAATGTTAGC
Organism: Oreortyx pictus; assembly: GCA_036925125.1. NCBI lineage: Eukaryota > Metazoa > Chordata > Aves > Galliformes > Odontophoridae > Oreortyx > Oreortyx pictus. The sequence goes on from JAUPFR010000004.1 coordinate 56,362,006, forward strand.
AGTTGAGTGGTTTCTGTCTTTTCCTTCTCCTCCCACTTTTGTGATGGCCTCACTCCACCTTCTTCTTCTTCTGCTAACTTTTAAGTTTCTCTCTTTGATATATGTTCTGACTTTTGTAGTCATTTTTTCATCTTGCTTAAAGGGACAACTGATACTGGCGCTGGTTGGTACTGCTTAACAGATAACTAACATTAATGTTTAATCAATTTTGTTTTTCCCCTAGAACCAAAATATAGGATAGATACTCTTTTAGATACTCTAAAATTGAAAAGAATTCCATTCCAGCTGAAAATAAGACACTTTAATTACCTTCAGGACTTGTTTTCATACTGTTTATCTGAACAAACCTGAACAAGCATCCTTACAAATCTAATATATTTATTTATGCTAAGGTGTCTCTGGCCAAGATCAGGAACCTTTGTGCCACATACTCTGGAAGTATGTGTAAGAGACTGCCTGGCAATGATTATTACCTGAATAGGCAATGCAGGAAAAATATGGGAAGACAGACATGTTATGATTATTGCTTACATTTTATAGACAGTGGATGAAAACCTGAGGAGGGCTGTGATGACCCTTTGCAATGTAACAATCACACTGGAAACCAGGTAAGCCACTAGAAAAGTGGTCTGTTTACTTGTTTCTGTGGCCAGTGCTCTCACCCCTTGATTGACTTTCCATAACTGACCACTCCCTAAGTTCAGCTCTCCTATGAAGGTTTGTATATCCAGGAAGGGATGATTCCATTATCAGACTTCCAAAAGCAAAAAGAAGTCTTGCTGCAGAGGTTTTGTTCAGAATATGGTTTACCTTAATCTTTCTTTTTTCAGTATATTCTAGTTAACCTAAATAAATGATCTTTTCTGGTGGAGTTGTTTGGCCATGGGGAAGAACAAGGTAATCGCTGTTCTTCAAAGGATAAGACTCACTATATTTCTGGACTAAAATATAAAGAACGGTTGTGTTCTCTTTCACTGGGCAACAGATTTCCTTACATGTGGAACTTGTTTCTATTTAGCTACTGCATCTGTTTTCATGTTTTTAACTTTTTCTGGGTCAGTTTTTACATTTTATGTCTTACTAGGAATTTTCACATTCAGATAGGCTGGTTCTCTAGCTGTTTTCCACCAGGGTCACCACTAATGCAAGAATTAAAATGTCATCAAATTTCACTGTAAAATGTGGTTGAGTGTGTACAGTTTGCAGTTACACATTTGTTTGCACATGTGTTTATCCAAAAGATATTAAGAAAATGTTCTTAGTTGCCAGCTCTGTCAACAAAGAACTCTTTCATGGTTAATCACATATTGTCATTACAGTGTATTATTATTCCTGAGACATACACAGATATGACCTTTATTATTCAAATTTCTACTTAATGTATTTTAAGATTACTGTGCTTCTGGTTCATGTAAAAATCTTTTTATTTTGTTGTTTCTAAAATTAGGCTACTTAATAACAATAATGAATGTGAGCTTTAATCTGCATGCAGTCATGTCCTCTTACTCCCATACTGTACTAAATCGGGAACTTCTCATGCATTGTAATTTGGGAAGTGTTCCTGAGCAATTGCACATACAGTTAAGATAATCTTTCTTCCTCAGGATGGGAGATTCCTTCCTGATGCAAAGCTTGAGACTATGATTTCCTTTTCCGGGATACTTGGCTTTGACTGATAGCAAATAACCTATTCCTTAAAACATCCCCTGCAGCTGATGCTGCCAAGCCCGGGGTGCATGACCTGCCCTCCTGAGGTAGAGCATCCTGTGCGTAAAACTATTGTGTGCCAGGGTGTGCATGAATAGAGAGCAAACCTCATCTGATCTCAGCTTTTTTTGGATTTCCAGATGGAACAGAAGTCAAGTCCAAACACTGAGCTAAAGTCAGTGCAAGAAATAGAAAATAACCTATATTCTATTCAAAAAGTTTAAGAGAAACACAAAACAAACAAACAAAAAATAACACGTAGAACACTTTCCACTGACTTGAGCAAGAAAAACAGAATAATACTAATCATTTGAATGGAAAATGTCATGTTCTTTCCATCTACTAATGACCTTTCTGAGCCAGCTCCTCAGTTACAAGTTGTTACATGGTCATTTACACCTGTGAAGAGGACAAGTCTGACAAACAGCTTTCTTAAATGTTTTTCCTTTTGTTTCTGTTCTTTCTGTAGCAGGAACAATGGAGAACCTGCCTTCCCAGGGGTGCACACCAGGTCTCTTCACTATGTTTCCTTCATTCTCACTTTAATAAAGAATAGCAAATTTGCATTAATAGCATCCCAGTTGCTTAGGAGGGGATTAATGTAAATACATCTCTGACTCCAGGTTACAGCTTGTCTTCCTGCCTGGCTGTAGCTCTGGACCAGACCCCTTTTTGTCCCAGGCTTACCTAGAGATCCTTGTCCACCAGCCACTCTGATGTCAGCACTCAGCTATAATACAGACCTCTAATTTCTGACTCCTCTTCCTAGATGAATCCAGTTTCTTGGTTTAGTACACTTCTGTTCTGCCCCAGACTGTTTAAGCCCACTCCTGCCCACTGATGCGGTACTTTTCCCTCTTCAGTGCAAGCAATGCTAGGTGTCTGCAGGGAGATCACAGAGATAAACTACCTCCAAAATAAATCCCCTGCTACTCCTTGGGTCCTCAGGGACAGACCTAGGGAGGATGCAGAAAATTCAACAGCTTAAGGCTGTGGTATGCTCAGCATGGAGAAGCACCTCAGAGAAATAGCTATCCTGCCCAAACAAGTCTCTACAAAGCATGTATGCATAAGCCGTCTCCCGAGGGCTTGTAATTTACACTCACCATGTGATTTAAAGGACCAGATACTCCTCATTTTGCTTCTGAAGAGCAAATGCTTCCCATGCAGCATGTTGGGGCTAGCCCAAGAGTTATTCACAGGATTAATATCTGTGAGTGCAGAATAAATCACAACAAGTAGCAAGCTGTCATTTGACTTGTCACAAACACGATGGGAGGAGAGAATGGAGTTATAATTAATTAATTAATTAGCTCAGTGGAAATTATTTACTTACTTTTGCTAAGTCAAAGGACAAGATCCTCAGGTGATGTAAATCAACATAATCCTATTGCACTCAAGTGAAATATGTTATGATCAAATAGGACTTCTGCATCACATCTACAACATAAGACAGGAAAATTCACTTCTTCACTCTTTATTAATAGTAAATATTTGTGAGAACTGACAGTAATGGGGTTTGGGGATTAAATTATTTTTTCAATGTTCCAAAACTATTAACATTGCTACTTTTAAATAAATATATTTACAAAAGTGTGTACCTTCTTGTATATGGATTCACAGTAGGAATGTGGTTCAATGTTATGCTTATTTAATTACGATTTTAGGAAGGCATTGCCACTTATTTTCAGCTAAAGGAATATACTGGTATATTGAATGCACAGAGAATCACATTCACTTCTCCTACATCTTGTTTTTAACAGAGACAGAATCTTTCATCTCTCCAAATAAACTCTCTTGAAACAGAGTGGGGTACAGAACTTCCTCCAGTTTGCTCTCTTAGGCAGCACCAGGATGAGTGGCTTGAATGAAAGCTAGAAAATTAATTGATGCATCTATGAATACGGACACACTACACAGCAAAGCAAAGCAGCTCCTCATCCCAAGAGCACATCATTTCCATTGAAAGCAGAGGTGATACTAAGTGCCCCAAAGATGTCAAACACTTGTTCTTCTCTCGGTCAGAATTACGGTAGCTGCAAAGGTCGCGAGTACAGGTATCACTCAACCTTGAAAAACAGCAAACCTAAGGCAATAAGCATGGCAAAAGGGGCAGAGAACTGCAACTTGCAAACAGCTAGTTTGATAACCAAGAGAAAGCAAGGAGCTGGGTGATATCTGTTGAAGAAGTAAGATACACTTAGGTCAAGGACAGAAACTATTTTTCACATCCATGAGTGACATACTATGAATTCTCCTGTGTTTGCTATGCTGTCTACATGTGTTTATGTATCTGTGTATGGTTGCTAATTAGTTTGTATGACAGTATGACAGTATACAATATAATTATTTTGTATTATATCTCACCATTAAAATTGATGCAGCTGATAGCCTGTTTTCCAAGTTTAGATTAATGGTGATATCTAATTGGACTGTAACTGAGCTACAGTTGGCTATCCATGCATCATTATGGGAGTACCCAGAGTCACAGAACAGACTGATAGAGATCAGCCTTCCATGCCTGTCCTCAGTGCCTTGTGTAACCTGGGAAGATAAAATCAGCCACACATAATTAGACATTAAGCTTCTCATTGGAAATATACTGTAAAGCAAAAGATGTCCCTTTGTGCTCATGTTAAACATGTGGATAGTGAGCACAAATAAGGCAGATCATTTTCACTAGAAGAAATATCCCAGTAAAAATCTGGACAATTTATGAAGGACAGCTACTTAAAAAAAATCCTTGTTAACTATGCTGTGACGCTTCATTCTCATGCCCTAACTATTGCCCAGCGTATGTACACAAACATTTCCTGCTAATTTAACTAAATATTCTGTCACTGTTGTTTTCTCCTTATTCAAATGCAGCTTCTAAATTGCCACTTGTTTGCTGCAATGCTTGCAGAAGTCCCATTTTACCAATTTTAGTTTTCATTCTGTGACACTAACCTCCCTTCAGTGACTGTAATCTTGTTTTTGTTTTCATCTGTGTTCTGCTGCTCCTAGCTTCTTCCTGTTAATGTATGTATGGGGGAGACAGAGAGGAAAAAGGGATTTTTGTTCTTTTGTTTCATGCTCTGTTGATTTGGTCTTGGTTCAGATTGGTCCCAGTTCTTTGGCTACAGTACAAATGCCTGACACCTGCCTGACTGCCCTCTATGAGATTCTGTGTGAACACACTAACTATTACTTTGTGGATTTTAGATTGCAGTACCCTGAGAGAATGACTCTGTCTTCTCTGTAATGTATGTGTATGACTAGAGTCTATAATCTTAACAGTTAGATCCACTGAGAAAAAGTTACAGATTTAAAAGCATTTGAACTTCTCGTAGTAGTTTTTCCACATTGATTTTACTTTTTTTAATAATTTAAGCCTGTTTATTGTCTTAGTTGTTAACCTAAAATCTAAGCTGGAAAGAACCCTAAAAGCTTTGGACAAAATCTTTGAGAACAGACATCTCTCCTCTCCTCTGTGTGTTCCAGGATTTCTAATCCACAGAATTCAAGAGATTTCATGAGGGTATCGCTCGTTTAGTTGTTTGGATTCCTCAAGCAAACATGCCCAACAGCAAAAATGAGTTCGGATTTTGATCAAGGGATAGTAGTGACAATGCAAGCCACAAGAACAAAGCTGGTATAGTTTCAGTGTGCCACTAAAATCCACAGATAAATAGAAATGGCATACAGACATTCTAATGAAACACTCCAGCTACAGACTGTTTTTATGTCTCAGAGAAAATAAGAAGGAAAAACAAAATCAGCAGTTACAAGCGTTTATGTTTGGAAAACATCGTGCTAGTCATGTTCCTTTGCGGTTCAAGCCCCCGAGCAACGCTTTGAATATGTAAGGATAATTGCAAATTTGAGTAGCTATTCTCAAGATTTTGGTTAAAATTTGATAGTTCCTATCAGAATCACACAGACTGGATATTTATATAATTTTAGCTCCTGCTGCACAATTCCTTTCATACTTGAAAGCTTCACATCATCATATTCAGCAGTCACAGAATAAATAGCTTAGAAGAGCAGAACACTTAATTTTTCTGCAAGAGCTTTTTGCATTTCTTTGCTTTTTGCTATCCTCTATATATGCTATTAATAGAATTGCTATGTTTCAATTAACAGTCACTATTTCACAGTAGCAAGATCACTTTCTGAAATGCATTTCTTTTTAGTTGTTTAGTTCGTTCATTTGATTTTCTGGTAGAAAATCAACTATTTCTAGGCAGCTAATGTCCCCAGTAACACAGATGCAATCTCCTTCAAATAACTGAACAAACTGAGTCTGTTTGCTCATGAGATATGTGTTAGTTAAGAGGTAGAGGTATAAATACTACATCAAAGTTTTCTTTCTCACTGATGTCAGCCACAGATCTTAGGATTTCTACTGTAGGCCTCCTTATGACAATTATTTCAGGTAAAAAGAAAAGACTGTAGAAGGAAATGTACACTGTTTAGTTTCACAGATTGTTCTGGGCTTCTGTTCTCTTGGTAAATAATGCACCTGAGAAAGTTGTCATGAGAGTGAGTGGCAGAAAGACAGCAAGAAGAGGGTGTCTCAAAATACAGGTACTTTGTCCTGAATTCAGGATAGATTACCATTCTCTTCTAGATAATGTCTTTACTTCTCATCCTATCTCTGTCCCTTTGTTCAGGCTGTACAGATATGGTAAGATCTGAAGTTAGGGTCTAGACCTATAACTCAGATTTCAGAAAATGCAAAACAGTAAGAGATACTGGCTTAATGGCTTCATTTGTGGATGGTGAAAGCAGTCCATTTCACTGATATTCAGACATAGACTGAATAGCCACAGACAACAGATCAAGTAGCCATTGGTTCTTCATCCCTCTTTCAACAGATCACAAAGAGAAAAAATAGTATTTTATCCATTTTTGAAGAAAAAACACTAATGGCATGAGTTCCTGTCCATTCCATCAGCTGAAAGCACAGTCCATTATGATAATGATTAAGGATGAGAGAGTAAAATGGGGAGAGCTATAGCGACCAGAGAAGCTCGGTGTAAAATGCAAGTGAGAATGGCTCAGTAGGATGGGCAAAAATTTGGGGTTGTTTGGACAGTCACATAGGTGGTGATCTCCAAGAGGAATTCTGGCATCCTTCCCCATCTGGAAAAACAGATAAAACCATATGTAGTCTCACTTTCAGATTTTCTTAGGATTATTGTGATTTTAAGTTAAAGTTCTCCAAGTCAAAGCAACATGGGTGTGTTTTCTTCTATTTCCATATATTTTACATTCTCTTTTTTCCTTCTGATTCTCAAGCTAGAGCAGTCAGTCCAGGCATTACTGAGGAGATCTTGCTGCAGTTCACAAGTTAAAACTGTTTTCTCTCCATTTCTGATCAAGGCATCAGATCACAAATGGATATACACTGTATATTCTTTGATTTACCACAGCCTCTCTTATGCCATATGGTGATGCTTTTACCCTTTAAAGTGACATGAGATGCCACATATTTCTCTTTCAACGTCTACCTACTCTGTAACAATATTTTTACTGGATCTTAGAAGGTATAAAGCAAAGATAAATGCTTGAGAGCTTGTTGTGAAGAGTAAGCTTTGGCAGCTGCCTGTGAAATGATCTGCAATCCCTTCCCCCTCTCCAGCTGATGTACAGCATCGTGAATGGTGGTCTGACAGCATAAACAGGGACAGAAATTTCTTATTCACTCTCTCCTAGTTAGAGGGCAATTTCTCCTCTGTCTACACCACAGTGTGCTATGGAAATGAAGAGCTACTGCAAAGGATGATGGACAGTCCTGCTGTGTCTAACTAACAGGTGCCACACAGATAGATTTCACTGGCCAGGCTGGATGTGTCTCTGCAGAGGGTCTGCACGCAAGCTGTCATTCAGCCTCTTATCCTTCCATCAGGGCATTCAAAATCCACGGGCACACAAATAGATTGTGGAAAGGAAAAGAAAGGTGACACCAAAAAATCTTCTATTTAAATCACCTGTCTCTCAAGTAGGTTCTCACAGTTCTCTTTCTGGTGTTATTTTGGCAGTAAAAAGATGGAGTCCTGCTATTTACCTGTCTGGAGTTACAGCTGGATTCACACAGGTGTGACCAAAAGTCCTATTTGTTTTCTATAGAGATCTGCATATTAATGTACCCAAAGTCATGGTGTCAAAGCTGGCAGTGTGCAGATATGAAAGGGGGGGGTCAGATGGGTTTCTACATCTTAAACTATACAGCAGAAAAATAAAAAATAAAGAAAACTCAGCATTTCCTTAGGTTTATAGCACACAAATGAGAAGGAAAAAAGGAGACAGTTTTATTTTTCTGTTTTACAGTTAGTCTGAATCCTGTCTGTGAAAAAAGCTTCACTTCTGACCTTTCCCACTATTAGTTTTTAAAATGTCACCTCTCTGCTCAGTCTCAGACTTTCAACAGAACATCTAATGCCTCAGTTGTGCATACACAATTAAAAAGTAAGGATTGCTCTTATTAATCTGTGTAATACATGGATGAATTTGAGTAATCATGGAAGCTCCAGTGAAGTGTTCACCTCCACAGTAAATACAGCAAATAACACCTCTAAGTGCACAGACTGAATGCGGTTTTCCCATGAAGAAATACTCATGCAGCCTCAAGGTGCCCATTAGAATGGCAAAGAAATGTGGACATGAAGAGAAAACATTTTGCTGACAGCTGTGGGAGATTCTGCACTCCTGTGGCAGAGCAGGATCCTCCCAGCCGTTATCCCTTGTAGCCATCCAGCTTTGTTAACTGACTCCAAAGCTAAATAATTGTGATTTTTTAAGCCTGTTGAAATACTTCAATTTCCATCAGTGAGCCTGAGCTCAGAACCTTGCCTATTGTGGACAGTCTGTCTGAAAGACTGATTACTCTTCCCTGTCAGCTTCAAGGCAGCATCTGGACTACTGATAAAAATCTTGGAGCCAGAGCTGTGAACAGCATCAGGAAAACCAGGCTGAGCAACTGAGTAAAGAACAGAAGCATAGCCATTAATGACTAGTTTTCAGACTAGGACTTCAGCTTTCAAACTTCCCATCTGTTTGCCCATATAAAACACACCATCAGAGGGGCAGAGGTTGGAAGCTGGTTTTGACAGGCCTTAAAACATCAAGAGCTATCCCTAATTACATTTTTAACCTATCTAAGAAGCTGTGGATGGTCTAATTATCTGCATAATGTTTAATTACTTTTTGAATCCTGCTAAGCCGCTAGCCTCAGTGAGACTGGTAATGATAATTCACAAAGGTTACAAATGAGAATTAGATAGAACACTAGAGCACAACAGGGACGAGTGCCTCCCAGCCCCAAGCAACTCCAATACTGAGCCAGAAGGGCATTTATTTTCTTAATATCAGAGATGGCAAAGATCTTGCTCCATAACCCTCCTGGGTATTTTCAACATGCAGCCTTACCAAGTACATTTTCTGTATACAGCGTCCATTGTCAAGTTGTTCTGTGTTTCAAAGGCTTTCCATTGTCAGGGGTTATTGGGTAAGGAAGGAGAAAGCTGTGGTTTTCCCTTTGAAGCCAGAGGAATGAGGAGGGAGAAATGCCCTTTGGTTTCTTGGCTCAAGTAATCTTTGCTGTCTCCTGTTGGGAAAGGTGTTATGATGTCCAAATGTAAAAAAGCAGATGGGTGGCATGCTTGCAAAATTAAAAAGAAATCTAATCTAAACCACAGAGGGTGGATGAAATCTCTGCTTGACTAAAGCTGCATTACGTAGCTGTCACTTCTGAACAGGTGAAGCTACCGGACGGACTGAAGAACTCCTGGGCTGCTGAAATCTGGCATTGCTCAGTTAGGGAGTCCCTGCTGCCTGGCTGATTCAAGATGGTCCAGATTTGCCTGGTTCTGGTAGCACAGGGCTGGATCAGAGCATTTTCTGCAATTAGATTGGGTGTAGAATTGCTCAGGGGGCTCTTGCAACTGCTGTCTCTTGCACCAACTCACTTAGCTGGGCAGGGAGGAAAAGACAAACAAACAAACAAAAAAAAAGAACAGTTGTTTCTAAAAATGAAACACTGTTATCACATAATTGATGACTATCCATAAAGTATGGATGTAGAAGAGTGGAGGTCATGAAACAGTTTCAGGTCATGACGGGCTTGGGCTTGTTACAGCTGTCTGCCTTTTAGTTTAGAGATGGTGGAGCTCACCAGGTGGGCATGAATTCACAGAGCAGGCAGCAGTACAGCTGCCCTCTTAGCGCTGATTCTTGTTACACTTCTCTCAACCAGCAGTCTGCTGATGATAACCATATTCATAACATAGCACAGCATGGCACGGCACAGAAAACTTTGTGTAGAAAGAAGGCAAATCATGCTTGAATGCCTGTCTGAGCTGCCTTGTTTTCTTCCTTGCTGTGCACTCCCATGAGCCAGAATTTCAAGAAACTGTTAGATATAATGCAGCAACTGCATTTCCCATACTTTGCAACCAAAGAAATAACAAAAGCAGGTGAGGAAAAGTCTCAGAGACAAGTAACTCTGTGCACAAATATTTCATGGAGGAATACCTTTGTCTTTTTCTAACTGTCCCTTTTTCACAGTTGAACAACCACTTCTCTGAATGCTCTTGCAGAAGAGTTTGGCTCTGGGGGCAGCTTGCTGCTTGCCATTGCTTTTAAACCTCCTGCTGTTCTTCTATGCAGGCCAACAGTACACCCATTTTGCTTAAAATTCTTGCACAACAAACACAAAAACAGAATGCCTGTTCTTGCACTCAAGGGACTGAAAACTTCTCAGTCTGAAAGGTTACTGGCTGAAGGCTGCTACTCGGTAGATTAAAGTTCAGGTTTGGTTTACCCGTGGATTTGACATCTCTATGAAAACGGCTTACAGTTGGAGCCTGCTAGCTGAACTAGCAAATAGTTCCCTTTTCAAAGTCTGCACAGCCATGTTGCACACATGTTACAAAGCTCCAACATCTACTGCTGTGCAGGAGGCTGCATTGCATTCAGATACCATTCTTAGATGGAGCATTTTCTCATCATAGAGGCTGTGTGAGAGAAAGAGGGAGAAGCAGGTAGCTCAAATTTGAATAGGATTTGAGATTAGGGAGAGAAGAGTGATGTGGGCTCTGTGTCTTCTTTCTGCTTCATCTTCTGTAAGCTTGCTGCTAATCTGAGCTCAGCCTGCTCCCGCCCTTCAATGGCCTGAGTCTCTGAACATCATATGGACTGCATCCCTGAGGTCAGAAGCTCCTCCTTTCCCACTGCTCTGAGAAACAGAAGATGAATTCACTCCCTCCTCATGCAGATTCAGTTCTGCTTTCCAAATATGAGAAATTTTAGAGAATGTGAAGCATCAGACTAGAATGTTGGTGTCTTTTAGAGCAAGAGGAGCTCTGGAGGTCAAAACTAAAGAACCAGGAGACTGCAGTCCCCAGCTTACCTTTTAATTAATCTTTCACGGTTTCAGTTGAGCAACTGGCACAGTAGGCTCCATGACACAGTTCCCATGACATTTCATTTTGAGAGAGAAAGTGCAGCCTCAGACAAGATGAGTGGAAAATCACATTAGGAGTCAGTGGTGAGAAAACTTCTTCAAAATCTTCTCTTCTTCAAGGCACAGAAATATTATCCATGCAGATCTTTTTCAGAATCTAGTTTAAGAGCAATGATACTGATGATTATTAGGCCTCTGAAAATTTTAGTGTGTTGACAACAGACCTGTTGCATTAGTCTGAAAAGCAGCTCTACCACCATATTATTTTGCTCTATTTTTTCTGTCTTTCCTTGTTACCATCTTGCATGAACATTTGTGTCAATTCTACCTTGTCAGTTATCCGTGTCTCCTGCTAAAATGAAACACAGAACACCAATACCACTAAAAAATGAAATGGTGAAATATTGAGCATTACTGAAAATTTAATGGGGAAAACTTTCATAAAATGTCATTCAACACACTTAAAACTATAATAAACACTTTCTGTAATACAAACAACTACAAACTAAAAACCTCAATATTCCTTGTGAAAAATCAAGCTCTTTCTTCTTTCTTCCAAAACTAGGTAGAATAATACAGATCTTTGTTGAGAGAGTGGATTGCTTTATAGGTTGTTTTCTATCGTAATGGGAAAATGAGAAATGTATGTATGGAAAAAGTAACAAGTAAGATTATTAACATGAAGATTATTTCCAGTTAATCTTTATGCTACTTCTAATTGATCAGTTCATTTTTAGAACTTTAGAACTTTTAAATGGTGTATGTCTTCTGGGCATCTGTGTGTCCCACTACTAACAGGTAGGGACTTACAAACTTAGCAATGAGATTTTCAAAGTTGAAGGAAGAATGTGAATGTCAAGTACTGATTTGAATTAGTGAAAGCCCTCCTGGTATTAAAAGACCTGTGGTGAGAGTTAAAGAAAAACATTCATGCAAAAATAAATTCCATTACAATGGTGGCTGCAGTGCTATATTTACTGATCTTCTTCTTTTTCTTTTCATGATTAAGGTACTTATTTAAAAGGATAAATGTGGATTTGAGTTAGTTACTGAATTCCACAATTTTTTCATTTATTTTTCTTTATTCTTATTACAAGTTAGTCATACACATATACACATACAATCTTTGGTGTAACAACTGCTGCTAAATGGAAGACAAGCTGCAAAGACAGCTCTCACTCCTTGAGCTTGCCAGACACTGGACTTAGCTAAGCCCACAGGCATCCTAGGGAGTATAGTAATCACATACAGCTTATTGGCTCAAGGCTTCAGAAATCCTCAGCACCCAACAAAATGAAATTGCTATGATAAACTATTAAAAAAATTGTCACAGATCTTCTGGGACTTCTCTTTTTTAATGGCTTGAAAATAAGATTTGATGACAAACGGCACTGCAGAGTGTCAGTGTTGAACTGCCACACACTCAGTTCCATGAGGGTTCCCTTTACTACTTAGTCTAGATTAAAGTATTTTGATTTTATTTGATACTTAAGGTTAACAACTGAATAAGCTTTTTTTTTTGACTAGAAACAAATTCTGAGCATATTACAGGTGAAGAATAAATGATATGTATATACCTGTCACAGGTCTGAGTGAGAAAACTGCAGTGAATCCAACACTGAAAGACAGTCTTTGACAAACCTGACTCTCAGCCTAGTTTACTCCTGGGTGTTTCCTGGCATTTTTCTTTCTTTTCATTTAGAATGAGTTTTTAATTATTACTTTTATCCCCACCCTAGCCTTCTTTTAGTATCTGGGAGAACAAAATCATGATATCACTTAAATATTTTGTTTGGATCCTCTGATCCAAAAAAAACAAAAACACCACCTTATGAAATACATCGTCTACCTGATATCTTCAGCCACATGTAAGGGCTTATACACACTTACAGATAAGGCAAATATGTAATATCCATACTCACTTACTAAGAAATTAGGAAGACAATCTACTTCGCCACAACACAGGAATTTTTTAACAGAAGACCTCCATGAACCAAGGTAGTGTTTTCCTATTAGCCAGACAGTTTTGTTTAATACTGCTCACCCAACAAGAAGACACGTTGGTTCCTTTAACTCCCACACTGGTATTATCTTTAAGGAGGGACATCCTGTGGGGAAATGTTGCACTTTGTTCTGCCTGATTTAAGTGTATAGGTTAATATGATTAAGGCTAATGAGACACAGAACCTCATCCAAAAAAGTTGCCATTAAAGCACATTTAACACTGATGAATTAATTAGCAAAATACAAATCACATTTTCTGTGGGATACATGCCAGGGTTAATTCAAAAAATGGCAACATCCAAGCATTTTCAAGGTAGTGGCTTCAACCAATAAATCTCAGACAAAACGGATGGACAAGTATCCTGTTAATGTATGCGCTGGAACTGATACTCAAAACCCAGAGTGAAAACTTCAGCTCAGAGGGAAGAGGGAAAAGGGCAGGGTGAGTATACCAGCATCTTGAGCTCAGTGAATGCCTCTTACATCTGTATCCACGTGCTTCCACTTGTTCCCACCCTCTTATCAGTTACATTTAACAGCAAAGAAGAGAGGAATGTTTGAGTAAGATTTTTTGTGAGGCAGAATATGTTTCAGGCTTTATTTGTTGGGTTATAGACCTTTCAAGAGATTTTTCAAGATAGGTGTTCACAGTTCTCAAGCAACTTAGAAGCAAAATTCAAGATTCGCAATTAGAGCAGCACAAAGGGGACTAGTTTCAGCTCTTGAATATTTTAAGAAGTTCTAATTCTCTTCTAATTTACATAATATCTACAAGTGAAATTGAGAGATAATCTAATCTGAAGTGACAAGTAAAATGATCATGTGAATGGACTTTCCTGGCACCACTGTATCTCTAGTATGTTCACAGTGTTAACTGACAGGCTTGCCACTCGCCTTCTGCATAGCAGAGGACAGAAAGTCTGGTCTAGGTGTGCAAACGCAAGCAGAGCAATTGCACTGGGGAACCAAACACTTGGTGTGTCATCAGACCTTTTGGAAAGAGCTATAGGTTTATTCCTTTGTACCTGGGCTCTTTTTGGTGAGAGATGAGCAGAGTATGCACACAATTTACTGTACTCCAAAGCCACAGAGATGGGAAGGTACAGCACCATACACCAGAAAGCACTCATGGAAACAGCGTGTCTTTACAAAATACTATGGTAACTTACAGTGTAGGACAGAGTATGTACCAGTTAGTATCTCAAGGTGATTGTGGTTATTAAAATGAACCCGTTGATTTGATAGGGACTTTGGTGGAGGATTCATGAACTAGGACATGGATGTTCAACCTTTTGTCTTGCCTAGGCCACATTGAAAGGGGATAAATTGTCTTGGGCCTCATATACATAGGTTCCACTGAAACTAATACCTCCTATTTATTTCCATGAAAATTACAACTGATGCAAAACAAACAAATAAACAAAAACACAACAACACTGTTTAATAGAGCACATCCTCTGCTAAAAAACACTGCTTTTCAACATAGTCACCACCATTATCTATGCATTTTCACCAGCACTGAGCATGAGACAGCATGTTCTGCTCTTCAAAATCTGTAACAGCAATGGTGACTCACAGTTACCATCACCACTGCTGAAATGCACCACTCACCTCCTTACTGTACTCACATTCACTGGTCAGTCTCCATAAACATTCAGCAAGCACTGATGAATGTCAGTGGGGCCATTTTCTCTGCAGGGAAGAATGTATGTGCCATGCCACATACCGCCCATGCATAGTGGATTGGATGTTCCTGTGTGAGAACACTGCTACCTTTGGTTTCTTGATTTGTTGTTTTTCTTACAGACACTACAAGAACCAAAAACACCTGAATATTCAGCCTCTGCACAGTTACCACTAGTAAATTTTCACACTAAGAATTTTATGGTCAAGAGCCGTTTTAAAATACAGTAATGAACTGTGGTTTTGCGCGTAATTACTTATCTAAGTAGCAATCACCACTGAGAGATGTCTGGAATATGTCTGACACTAAACCACCAGGTCAAAGAATTTTGAACTTGGTCAGTGCAATGATTCTTCCAAGTACGTTTATCATCATTACCCGGTGAATCTTGCAGAATGTGTTTATCTGTAATCTCTGGATCCTATTCCTTTTCCTGCTGTAAATATGTTGTTATTTGAAGCATTAGTGTTAAATTTCTTTCTAATTCATCTCTTATTTTTCTGTTTTCTTCTTTATTTCTTCTAGATCCAGTGTGTTTTCTCCTTTTAATTTCCTTTTAACTTTTTCAAAACCACTCTACAGGGAAAAACTAAGTCCAGAGTTTCTGGACGTGAATGTCTATATTTAGACTGCTCTAATCAGATTTATGGTACATAAACAAATGGCTCAATCAACAAAGTTGTTGACAACCCATAATTATCATCATCTTCAGTACGTATCTAGTTTCCAAAAATCAAGAGTTGCAAAGGCTGTTTTTGAAAATATGCAGACCAGCAAGACTCTGTTTGAAACCACAATCTTTGTAAAGTCTTGGCAAACAGGAGAAGTGCCTGAAGACTGGAGGATAGCTAGCATAACTCCAGTCTTTAAAAAGGGCAGGCAGGAAAACCAGGGAAACTACAGGCCCGTCAGCCTCACCATGGTCCTGGAAAGCTGTTGGAACTACTATTCTGGACACCCTCTCCAAGCAATTAGAAGAAAATACTGTTATCAGGACTAGTCAGCATGGATTTACCAAGGGAAAATCATGCCTGATCAACATGGTAGTCTTCTATTATGACATCACTGGCTGAATAAATGGAGAGAGAATGGTGGATATTGTGTACCCTGGCTTCAGCAGGGCATTTGACAGTCTCCCATAAGATCCTTGCTATGAAACTTAGATAGATGAGTGGACAGTGAAGTGGACTAAGAACAGGCTGACTTGCAGAGCTCAGAGAGTTATCACAGAATGACAGAACTGTAGAGGTTGGAAGAGACCTCTACATTGAGTCCAAGCCCCCTGCCTAAGCAGACTCCCTAGACCAGGTTGCACAGGTAGGCATCCAGGTTGGTCTTGAACGTCTCCAGAGAAGGAGACTCCACCACCTCTCTGTGCAGCTTGTGCCAGTGCTCTATCACACTCACTGTGAAGAAGTTCCCACGCAAAACTGTATGGAACTTCCTATGCATCAGTTTGTGATCACTACCCCTTGTCCTACTACCACACACTGCTGAGAAGAGTCCAGCCACATCCCTTTACCTCCCGCACCTTAGATAATTATAGATGAGGATCAGGTCCCTTGTGACTCTTGTTTTTTCACAGCTGAACAGAGACACAGGTCTCTCAGTCTCTCAGCCTTTTCTCATAAGGGAGGTGCTCCACACCCTTTAACATATTTATAGCCCTCCACTGGACAGGAGATCCCTGTATTTTTTGTACTACGGAGCCCAGAACTGGACACAGCACTCCAGGTGAGGACTCACCAGGAAAGACTAGAGGGGGAGGATCACCTCCCTCGACCTGCTGGCCACGTTCTTTTTAATGCACCCCAGGATCCCATTGGTCCTCTTGGTCACCAGGGCACACTGCTGGCTCATGGCCAACCTATCAACCACCAGCATACCCAGGTCCCTCTCCTCAGAGCTTCCTCTCCAGCAGGTCATCACCCAACTTGTACCAGTGCATGTAGTTATTCCTCCCTAGGTGCAAGACTCTGCACTTGCTCTTGTTAAACCTCAACTGGATCCTTTCTGCCCAGCTCTCCAGCCTGTCCAGGTCTCACTGAATGGCAGCACAGCCTTCCAGCATGTCAGACATTCCTCCCAGCTTTGTATCATCAGCAAACTTGCTGAGGGTGGCCACTATCCCCTCATCATGGTCATTGATGAAGATGTTTAACAGGACCAGAACCAGCACTGACCCTTGAGGAACAACCGCTAAATACAGGCCTCCAACTGGACTCTGCACCTCTGATCACAACCAGGCTGGTTGTGGCTCTGCCAGACAGCCAGTTCTCAACCCACTCACTTCACCATCCACTCATCTATTCCACAACTCCTAAACTTTGTTATAAGGATGCTGTGGGAGACAGTGTCAAATGCTTTTCTGAAATCAAGGTAGACTACATCCACTGCTCTCCTCCCATTCACCCAGCCAGTGATGACATCATAGAATGCTACCAGGTTGGTCAAGCATGACCTCCCCTAGTGAGCCCATGCTGACTACTCCAAATAACCCTTTTCCAATAGCCTGGAGACAGCATCCAGAACAAGTTGTTCCATCACCTTTCCAGTCACAAAGGTAAGAATGACTGGCATGTAGTTCCCTGGATCCTCTTTCATGCCCTTTTTGAAGATCCAGTTCCAGATTGGCTTTGGCTTTCCTCAACGCATCCCTGAAGGCTCTGACAGCATTCCTATATTCTTCTCAAATGGTCAGACCCTTTTTCCACATTTCATGGACCTTTCTCTTCCCTTTAAGTTTATGCATGAGCTCCTTGTTCATCCACACAGGTTTCCTGCCACCGTTGACCAGTTTCTTATTCACACGGATGCATTGATTCTGAGCTTGGAAGAAGCACTGTTTAAATGCTGACCCTTACATTCTAACACCCTAGCACACAGGATAGCTGCAAGAAGGTCCCAGAAGAGACCAAAGTCGGCTCTCCTGAAGTCCAGGGTAGCAATCCTACTTTTTGGTTTGCTTCTTTCACACTAGATCTTGAACTCCACCATCTCATGATCACTACATCCCAATCTGCCCCTGACCTTCACTTCCCTAACAAGCCCATCCTGATGAGTAAGAACAAGATCCAGTAACCCCCTACTCCTTGTTGGCTCTTCCACCACCTGCATCAGAAAGTTATTTTCAGCACATTGCAGGAACCATCTGGAGCACACATGCCTGATAAAGATATATATATGTATATTTAAATATATATATAAATAATTGAAGTCTCCCATAAAAAACAGTGCCTGAGATCACAAGGCCACTTCTAGCTGCTTGCAGAAGACCTCATCAACTTCTTCCTCCAGATCGGAGGCCAATAATTCACCCCAAGAACAGTGTTCCCCACACTAGCCTGCCCCTTAATTCTCACCCACAAGCTCTCCACTGGTACATCACCCTCCCCCAGGTGAAGTTTGATTCATTCTAGCTGCTCTCTCACAGGAAGAGCAACTACGTCATCCTTCCTTGCCACCCTGTCTTTCCTAAAAATCACATAGCCATCTATGACAGTATTCGAGTTATGTGAGCCATCCCACTAGTGTATTTTTTCCAGCATCCTGGTTGAAGGGATAGTGTCTGCTCTTAGCAAGACTGCTGATGATACAGAGCAGAGAGGAGTGGCTGACACACTGGAAGGCTGTGCTACCATTCAAAAAGACCTGGACAGACTGAAGAGTTGGGCAGGGAGGAGTCTGATGGGGCTTAATATGAACAAGCATAGAGTCTTGAACCTGGGGAGGAATAACTGCATGCATCTGTGTGCATTAGGAACCTACTGGAGATGAACTCTGTGGAGAAGGACTAAGCAGTCCGGGTGAACAGTAGATTGGCTATGAGTCAGCAGTGTTCCCTTGCGGCCAAGAAGGCCAATGGCATCCTGGACTTCATTAAAAAAAGCATGGCTAGCAGGTCAAGGGAGGTGATCCTCCCCCTCTACTCTGTAGAAAGGCCACGTTTAGATTACTATGGCCAGTTCTGGGCTCATTGGTAAAAAAAAGACAGGGATCTCCTAGAGATGATTAAGAGCCTGCAGCACCTCCAATATGAGGAAAGGCTGAGAGACCTGGGTCTGTTCAGCCTGCAGAAAAGAAGTCTGAGAGGGGACCTGATAAATGTTTATAAATATCTAAAGGGGGATGGGAGTCAAATGGACGAGGCCAGGATCTTCTCAGTGGTGGTATGTAGCAACAGGAGAGGGAGTGGCCTAAAACTTGAACATAGGTAGTTTTGTAATAACATTCAGAAGATCTTCTTTATGGAGCACTGGAACAGGTTGTTCAGAGGTGTTGCAATCTCCTTCTATGGAGATATTCAAGACCCATAGGGATACCTAGCTGTGTGACCTATTGTAGAGAAACTGCTTTGGCATGGGAGTTGTACTCAATGATCTCTTGAAGTCCCTTTCAGTTTTTGTGATTCTGTCATTCTATGATACTTTTTCATACTCTCTCACAATGAGCAAAATATTTTGCTTGGGAGCTACACTGAATGACCACAGTAAATTACTTTAATAGGATTTTTCTTTCTTCAGATATGCTGTAGTCTGTCTTTCACCATTTTTTTTTCCCGTGCAGGTACTATAAAGCTAAGAGAGATCTCCTCATAATTCAGTTTCTTATTGTAATCATTTTAGTGTGCTAGCCCAAACACCATTTCCTCCCCTTAGCCATCCACATGTAGCCATTTGGTAAGCACTGACCAACCAGTTTTCTACAAGGAGACATTTCAGGTTTTCTTCTTCTCAAAGTTTTGCAGAATGAGGCTTGGAAGAAAAGCCAGAAAAGTTAAGACTTTCTAACTTCTGTCTCTGAGGGACATGGCAAGCTGAAAGCTTGCAGAAAACACTGCCTGAGATAAATATGCAAAGTGAGAAGGAAAAGACACTCATTTCACACCAGCAAATGCTTTGAAAAGAGTATTTTCCTGAAGGTGTAAATTGAGAGAATACCATCCATTAACAATAGCTCTCCTGCTAATGAAAAAGATTATGTATCTAGATTCCAAGGTTTATTTTGTCATTTGTTTGACAATCTGTGATGTCTGGAAGTGCATTTCCAGTATTCCCATGCAGTGAATGAAGTTGACATTCATTAACTAGCTTTTGGCTTCAGAGTTTGCTCTCAGCTTAATTAACATATTTAGGCAGTTGGAGCTACATTTACATGAACATGAGTGTATAGCCAGTAGAACATACACTGATCATTTCTTACTTGTAGAGACTGATACGGGAGAGGACATGGCTGTTGAAAAAAATTAAAAAAAAATAAAAAGTATATATATGCAAAAAGATTTCAGGTTATAGAAATACTAAAAAGAAAGAATAGATATGAAAACATGAAACACTGAACAAATCATTGAAAGAAATGTGATTTTTCTGAGAGGGTTTTTTAAAATTTAATCTAGATCAGTCATTTCATTACTATATTGCTTTTCATTTGCTCCTTGTATTTAATTTTGTAATTGGTCAGAAGATACAAGAAAAAAGCTTTATACAGTGCCACAGTATCATCAGATCTAGCTCAGGACCAAAACTTACCAAAACAAGCCCAGAATTATTGCAGCAGACTTGGTGCAGAGTGACAAAATGAAATTGCCATACATAGCGTACAGTGCAGAAATATGGGAAAGGAACTACAGCTTACACATTATGATGACATGCTGGCTTATGTGGATGTTTACCAGTAAAAGGGTTGTCAGAGCCTCTCACCAAGAGGAGGAAAGAAATAGAGCAGAAAGACCACACACAGACTAAACTGGCAATAAGGACTAGTATCATTTTTCAAGTCTATCCTCACATCCATTTCAGATTATTTGTACTTATATTTAATAAGTAGTTTGTTATTGATTTTTAACCAAATTATAAACAAGTAATTTCCTTTCATAAATAGCCACTCAGCATCTAAAAAATAATGTTCTACAATTTTATACTAAGGGACAATCTTAGGGGAGCATTTTTTAGGAAAAAAAACAACGTAATTGTGTACAGGATAGTAGTTACTAGGATCTTAGGCTCAATCCTTGTATGTAATAAGACTTTGTATTAAAATATGTGCCTTAAAAGGTGTGAGAATTTGATGCATGCCTAGGTGCTAAGTGTATGTGTGAAATGCACCTCTTGACACAAATGATTACAGTGAAGAGATAAAAAGTCCAAAAAAAAAAAAAAAAACATTTTGACTTTTTAGAGATTAAATGTAATGGTAATGACAAGTTTTTTCTTAGTTTTAAGGAAAATCTGGATCAAACAGATCCTAGTAACCAAGGTGAAAGACTTCTGATCCTTGAAAGAGAAGGAATTATTTCACCTGAGGAAAATAAACATCCACAAGTCTATGGGTCCCAATGAGATGCATGCCAGAGTCCTATGGGAACTGTACAATAATGTCACCAAGTCACTTCTGATGATATTTCAAAAGGCATAGCAGGCAGGCAAAATCCCTGCTGATCTGAAAAAAGGCAACATCACACCCATTTTTAAGAAGGGTTAAAAGGATGACCCAAGGAACTACCAACTATTATCACTTCTGTGCCAAGAAAGATCATGGAGCAGGTCTCCTTGGAAGCTATGCTAAAGCACACAGAAGGCAGGGAAATGAACAGGAGAAGCAGCATGGCTTCACCAAGGGCACATGCTTTCTGAACGACCTAGTACACTTCTGTGCCTACAAGATAGGGGAGGAAAGAACAGCTCTTTCAAAAATGATCTGGGGGTACTGGTGGATGGCAAGCTGGACATGAGACAGTGATGTGCACTCACAGCCCAGACAGCCAACCATATCCTGGGATGCATAAAAAGAAGTGTGGCCAGCAGAATGAGGGTGGTGATTCTGCCCCTCTGCTCTGTGCTGGTTGATGCCTCAACAGGAGTCCTCAGCACAGGAGAGATATGGTGTTGCATCATGTCTAGAGGAGAATCACAAAAATGATCCCAGGGATGGAACACCTCCCCTGTGAGGACAGGCAGACAGCTGGGGCTATTCAGCCTGGAGAAGAGAAGGCTTTGAGGTGATCTGGGTGCAGCCTGTCAGTATCTAAGTTGGGGTTATAAGAAAGAGAAGAACAGACTCTTTTGCAGGGTCTGTGGTGATAGGATGAGGGAAACGGTTTCAAACTTAAGGAGGTAGATTTAGGTTGGACATAAGAAAACAGTCTTTTACAGTGATGATGGTGAGGCAGTGGAACAGATTGCCCAGAGATGTGGTGGACGCCCTTTCCCTAGAGGCTTTCATG
This sequence comes from Oreortyx pictus, assembly GCA_036925125.1. NCBI lineage: Eukaryota > Metazoa > Chordata > Aves > Galliformes > Odontophoridae > Oreortyx > Oreortyx pictus. The sequence continues at coordinate 56,384,071 of JAUPFR010000004.1, forward strand.
GCCTCACTGAATGGGGACGCTGAGCATCTGAAAGAACTGTTGATTGTTCCTGTTCACTGCAGAGCAGTTGGACTAGATGATCATTAAAGGATTAAAGGTCCCTTCCAACTCTGAGGATTCTAGGATTCTAGGATTTCTACCTTCCAAAGCATCTAGACTTCAATTTTCCATAGAAACTGATTTGTACATCTTTGAAGATGTCATATTTTATATACAGTTTTTATGCTGAAGGGATCAGTCATTGTATAGATTACTGAGGTGCTTGTGCTATCCTGAATACTCTCTCAGTCAGTATCTGAGTATATAATGTAGAACCATAGATTCATAGAATCTTGAAGTTTGAAGGGACCTCTGAGGCCCAGTTCCTGCATGCTCATGCTAGAAGGAAAGAGATAGAAGAGTGTGTGCAGACACTTCACTATGCTGGTAAGATCTGTTTATTCACAGTAATCTGCGCATCCATGTTCACATTTCCACTTCTGAAACATTGCCTTAGGTACTCCTGAAGACAGCGTGGCCAAGATTTTCAAAACAGCTCAAAATTTACACATAATTTTCTCCTCAAGTTAAGAAAGTGCCACAGATACCCTACAAGGGTAGTGTGAAACACTGAGTGCTGTTAAAAATATCAGCTTTCATTTTGATGTCCTGCTTTACTGAGAATGCTGGCTTAACTGTGGAAGCTGAGCTCCTAGACATATAATGATGTTAAGACATGCCTCAAAATTCATGGTAGTCAATAAGATATTTATTCTTATGGCTAGCAAGAAATTATCTGTTTTAATGTCATGAGGTCATGCTGCTCACAGTGCTGTTACTTGCACGTGTGTGGTTATACTAGCCTAAAACTGATACACGTTAGTCTTATCAGTTTCTTATTGTTTAGTTATTTATGTAATTGAACTAAAGAACATCTTCTGTTCAGTCTGGACTCCTATTGCTGTTGAGTTACTCATGAATAGTTTTCACGTGGATCTCCATAGGATGACTCACAGTAAGTTACTCCCAGCTGTTGTAGCACAATATGTTGGAAGGATTGTACCTAAGGGGATTATAAGGTTGATTGCGGCACTTACCAGAGATAATACCCATCTTCTGCAAACTACCAATTTCATAGAATTTACATAGAATTAGGCTAATCCCAAGCAAATTGACAATTAATTTCACAGGACTTGCAGATATGACAGCTCCTGTCTAATTAAAGAGTAGTTGCATCCACATGTGATATTACACTGCCATATCGCATTTTCATTGAAGCTCTGTGATATGATGTTGGACTTGTTTTCCACACTAACTTCTTTCCTTTTTGAACCTTTTGGGAAACATTTGCAATATACTGTCTGCAGATTTCCACCATACAAAAGGAAGGAAAGTGAAAGGCTCACACATGATGAGGGAGATTCCTACACTCGTACACAAATACCAGATTGAATTTTCAGCTACTTTAAAAATTAAAAAATATTTTTCTCCTAAACAGAAATAAAACTATTTCTGTGGTTACAAATTTTCACATGGTTCATAGAATAAGGACGGGAAAAGAAGAAGAGGGAAAAAAAGTTGCATCTAAGTCAGGATTTAAACAGCTAATGTCTACAGGTTTTGGCCAGTTTTATTTTTTGCATTGCTCTTTTTTAGCACTGTGGATTTTTATTAACTGTTGAGCGTTTCAGACACTATAAAGTGAATGATCCATAGATTTCTCTCTAGGAAAGGCTGGTACAGAATACAGAGAAAAAAAGTATTTCTCCTAGAACTATTTGCTTATGTCAAATACAGAGGCATTAATGCTGTTAGACAACATACTCACTGTCACTTCCTGACATCTTGATTGTGAGAAGTGTTGTTCTGTGCTGCAGGCAGAGAAACAATAGAAAATGAAATAATCCTCTTAGCTGACTTTGTTAAAGTGGACAAATGACTTCTAGAGAGAAAATCTTAGTGATTTGCTTTAATTAGAAAAGTAGAAGGGTCAGCAAAGCGCTTCTTATGGTTGTTTTCAAAACCTAACACAATACATTACCCTCCTCTTGTCCAGTGTAGCACTTACATGAAGCACTATTGCAGCGATGCAAAATTAGAGTTCCTAAGTCGTGTCTCAACTCTTACCCCTCTCTCTGGGGCTCAAACAATGTCTCACAATGTCTCTCACTCCCACATGGCTATGAGAGTCTCTGCAGCTTCAGCTGTATACTCCAGCTGCTGCACGAGATGTGGCAAGCAGGGCAGCTTGTGGCTGGTGTTGGTGAGATCACTCCTTGCCAAGAAGGCTACCCTTGTCTGAGGCTGTCACTTGGTACAACCAGCTCAGGAGTCACTCACTGAGCCAGAGGCAAACATTCACACAAACAATAGAAACAAACAATATTGAATGTATTGTCTGTTATAACACAGCACCTTGCAACATTTCTGCTTGTGATAGCATGCCGGTAATTTATGGAATATTACCTCATATTCATGTCATTTCAAGATGTACTGTACCACAGATTACATGAAATAAATGGGGAGAGAAGGCAAGCCTGTGAGTGAAGTGATGCTGACATGCCTGTGTTGCTTTTACAGGAAGCATCATCCCTTTTTTTCCCACTGTATTGCACATCCTGATATATAATGATTTTATTTCAAACGGAAATAAGTACAATTTGTGTTAGTACTGCGTGGAATAAAGTACAGCCAAACAATTCAAAATTAGCGAGCTTTAGAACATCTTGATGGCAATCAAGGTATCTTCAGCTCATTCACCTAAATACTTCGGGTTTTGCTCAAGAAGATTTGCAACAAAGCCCCCCAAAACACTAGAACTCTTTCCAGCAAGTACTGTGGATTTTGATGCAAGGCAAATAGTCACAGCAAAATACAGTTTTACACTGTCAAATAGGTGTCACACTAACACAGTCTAAGGAATACTTGCATAATCCAATACTGCAGTTTCAGAATTAAATGTTAAAGGGAGAGAAAATGTAGAAACAGACTGAGAAGATGAAAAGTGTTTTGTTTTTTTTCATTTAAGTTTTGAATGTATATTTCTTTAAAATGAAAAGAAGTAAAGGGCATGTTTTCTCATGTGCGCCTGCTGTGAGTTTCAGTGAGAAACATCAGCAACCTCAAGCTATGTTAAATCAACCTGCTTTTAAACTCATAACAAGGGTATGCCTGGTGAGCAGTCCTAATACGAACTGTCTTACTGGTAACCACTTGTGCAGAGGATGGCATATAAACTGTGAGAGGGCCCTCAGGCTCTGTAATTGCAAACTAACATCACTAGAAGTTAGAGAAGTTTTTTTGGCCAAAGAAGATGAGGAATAGAAGACCTTTTTGCTGCTGGAAACCAGTGGACATGTTTCAAGTTATTAAAAAAAAAAAAAATTAAGAATAGTAAATTTATTTGAGAAAGAAAAATCTGAAGGTTTTAGGAAGTTCTTTTATTTATGCATGTATTTATTTATTCTCAAGTAGAAGGGGATACTATACATATGGTTTGAAGTCAGCAAAGTTCAAAAATATACGTATGATGTAAGAATACTGTCTTGCCAGTTTGAAAACTCCAGTAGCAGAAATTCTGGTCCTGGAACTGCATCAGTACGAACAGAGAAAAACAAGATAAAAGAGTTTCAGTAGCTGTTTTATACTGGAGGAAAAGCAATGAAATCTTAGTATCTTTGTTCTACTTCTCAGTTGGTAAAACGGAGATAATAAGACTCACTCTCACCTCCCAGGCAGTGCTTGTGTGATGTTTTGGGGATGAAAAGAGGCAATATTATCTAAGTGCTGATATTGTTATTATTACAGTTTTATTAGGTTAATTGTTTTTGTCTTTGTTTTTGTTTTAACTGAGTCTTTTCATGATCTGCAACTCTCATAGGCCCAAAATCTATACATTAATAAAGCAAATTTAATGGAATCAACATGAACAAACTGTAGTTATATATTCAGAACTGCTTGCATAAAAATCCTCACTTTCAGAATTAAAACTCCTGCACAAGGATAAATCTTCAGATATCTGTATTAATAGGAAGGGTGGTCAAAAAATAGGTGCTCTTGCCTTTATGCACTGAAGTTTGTTTCCCACCTCAGCAACACTGCAGTTTAAAAAAAAATAAATCAGAACTTGGCTTTTTATTGACTGTAGCTCATTAAAAATTCTTATCCAGTGCTTCAGACTATGGTGCCCAGAAGCCTTCACAGAGTCCATAAATGCAGAGAAAGCTAGTTCACTCTGTGCTATCCCTGTATGCTGAATGGCAGGAACATCTCCTTTAGCTCCAAAAATACAAGATGCTTTTTCAATACCTGAAAGTTTTGCAGCCCTGAAGCAGCTTTGATGTAAAATAACTGGACAAGAGCCATAGAAGAAATTTAAAGTATAAAAGAAGTTTAAACTGTCCACAGAATCACAGAATTGCAGGGGTTGGAAGGGACCTCAAGAGGTCATCAAGTCCAAGCTCCCTGCTAAAGCAGGCTCCCTGCAATTGGTCACGCAGGTACGTATACAGCTCAGTCTTAAATGCCTTCATAGGAGACTCTACAGCCTCTCTGTTCCAGTGCTCTGTCACCCTTCCCTTAAAGCTCTTCCCCATGTTAGTATGCAACTTCCTACATTCAAGTCTTAGTCCACTACTCCTTCTCCTGTCACTACACACCACTGAGAAGAGCTTGGCCTCATCCATTTGACTCCCATCTCCCTTTAGATACTTATTTATTGATCTCTCCTCAGCCTTCTTTTCCTCAGGCTGAACAGATCCAGTTACTCAGCTTCTCTTCATATAAGAGATGCTGCAGGCTCTTAATAACTTTGTGGAGCTCCACTGGACTCCTTCTCAGAGATCCCTGTCTTTTTTTTAGACACAGCAGTCTAAATGTGGCCATTCTAGGGCAGAGTAGAGGGGAAGGATCATCTCCCTCAACCTGTTGGCTATGCTCTTTTTAATTCAGCCCAGAATACCTTTGGCCTTCTTGGCCACAAGGGCAGGGCACACTGCTGGTTCATGGCCAATGTTTTCCTCTTCTATCCCTCTCCACATACTTAATTTTCAACACTGAGTTACTATATTGTCCCATGACATCTTGCACAGAGATGTGAAAATGCTGTAAAATGTCTCATGTTTTTGTATAAAGATTTGACCTGCAGTAAAGAATGATATGACAAAGAGTCTGCAAATCTGTTTGCTTTTTTGAGGTGAGAGCTCATTGTTTATGTTCTGTTTTCTTTCTTTTTTTTTCCTCCATAGCAAAGAAAAGAAAACCAAGATTGCATTTAATTATACTCTGATCCCAGGTGGCCTATGCTTCTCCATGCTTGTTAGCCCCTGAATGTTATCAAAAATGCTTAGCTGAAAGCTGCCTTTTGCATGTTGATGGGCATTGCAAATCCTTCAACAGAGTTGTCTTTCATGTCTAGACAATATCAAGCACAGTAAAACATCATCATCTATCCATCCCTCTGCTTCTCTTTCCTTTGCAAGTTGTATTCTCTTTCACTGCCACACAGTCAGCTTCCTTCCTCAGCAAGGAGTGTGTGTGTTTCTGTGTGTAGCATGTTCATGTGTGTATTCACAATCTCAGAGGGAGGGATGCACACTGCCTTCACTCAGGATCCTCCTTTTAAGCTAAGAAGAATAGCCACATCTGCTGCTTTGTCCACAGAGTGCCTAGTCTAATTGCCTATTCCACTTCTGGTTTATTAATATTTAGTTCCTTAGATACAAAAATCCTTCCTTCAATGCAGATGAGTGACTATTTCTCACCTTTTTTTCCCCTGCTGATTAGCAAGTGTTATAGCATTCTTGTTTCTTGACAGCAAGAATTAATTGTGCCATAGAGCCTGAATCTCTGGGGGGAGAAAGCTCCTAAAATCACAGAGGAAATGTGAAGAGAAAATCTTGGATCATTTTTGAACCTTATTCTTATTAACCTGATCTAATTTTGGATGTGAAAATCTTCCACAAACTCTAATTTAGTGTTCGTCCTGGAATTGCAAAGATTAGAAGGTGGGGGAAAAAAAATCTTCCACTTGGGAGCCTTTACATTCTCCTGTAAGAATTGTGCTGAATTTTTCATTTCTGCTCATGTGATTGAAAATTTAATGTTCACAACACCGGTCACCTCATAAGATACAGAATCTGATAGCTGATGGCCTCAATACATGCTGTCTTTAAAGGAAACATAGTAAAAATGAAATTAAGGAAGACAGACAAATGCCAAAACTCTATGATGATGTGTCTTGTAATTATCACATCTGCTGCAAAGCATCTGAAAAATAGCTTTGGAAGCTTGCCATGCTGCAAACAGCTCACACAATGAAGAGGAGTAGGACAGTAAAGGACAATTGATAATGAGATTTTTAAATGGACTTATGACCTTGTAACAGTTGGTCTACCCATTCTATCTTTTGTTGGGACTCCTGTTTGGTTTTCAACTTAGAATTGTTTTTGCTTTTCATGATGCCATCTGATGTCATGATTGGAAATGTGGCATGGCAACAAATATATCAGAAACAAAAGGAGTGGAGGAAGGGAGTGAGGACTAAAATAGGAAATTAATTCTTGAAGTTCCTGCCTCAGAGAAACATCAGCTACTGCCACTATGCCTACAGGAGCAACTTCATTTCCCTTTTGTTACACGTCTGAGTCGCTGTTAGTTGGGCTATTTTGTTCCTTAGGAGACATAATACAATTTTGTGCTGCAAAGTATGCTGCATGGGTGTCCAGTCATTTGGTTTGCCTGGGCTGTATTGAGCAAATAATAATTGTCTTGGATTGCACACATGTAGGTCACTCCAAAAGTAATGTCTTCTATTTATTTCCATGGAAACTACAGATGATGAAAAAAAAAAAAAAAGCAATAACACTGTTTGACAGAGCACATTCTCAGCTACAAAGTACTATTTTTCAACACTGGCATTATCAATAAGCATGCATTTTCACCAGTGGTGAACAAGAGACTGCATACTGCTACGCTCCTCAAAATTTGCACCAGTGATGGCAAACCACTGTCACCGCTACTGAAGCACACTACACACAACCTCGTTGTGCTCACATCCACTGGTTGATCTCCATAAACATTCAGCAAGCATCAGTGAATGTCAGTGGTTGCCATTTTTTCTGCATGGAGGAATTCAGTGACACACCTTTACTTCAGATACACTTCTATGTCAATAGCATTGTGTTAGACTGCCCCTCTGCAACCATCTGTTGCATGGAAACAGCATGGAATGGGATACTGGTGGGAAGTTTCAGCCTCTACTTTCATACCACCAATATCTGCTCCTGATGTAATTGGCAAACATTTACGATAATAATAATAAAAGGAGGCATTACTTTCAGAGCACCTCTCACAAAACATGCAAGATAATTAATAAATTAATAAGAAAACTTTTAATTTTAAGTGTATTTCTTAAAACATCCAAAATAAAAGCAAGAGAGGAAGAAAAACATGAAACTAGTGGGATATATGATCTTGTTTTTGTGAAACTAACACACCAGTTGGGCTCAATGACAGTGGTTACAATTCTTAGTGAGGTCTCATGGTGTTCATTCAAGATTTTTGATAAAATTTTAGTCCTCCTTCTCTTCACCCTTGACAGTAATTTTACAAAATGTGCACCAGAAAGTGATGACATGAATAAGGTGTGATTGTGAATCAGAGGATATTTCCCTGTTTAGATGGGGACTATGAAACTACAGTAAAGAGAGACGACCAGATTTTTGAGTTGAATATCTGACTATAACTCAATATATTCCCAGCAAGGTTGTGCATGCCCCCTCTCAGGAAGCATTCAGAGCCTGGATGGATTGGGTTGTAAGCAACCTGATCTAGAAGGAGGAGTCCCTGCCTACAGGAGGGGGATTGAAATTAGGTGAATTTAAAGAGCCTTTCCAAGCCAAGTCATTCCATCATTCTATGATTCTATTTGAAAATTTGCAGGTCATGTTTCTACATGAAAATGGTCTCAAAAACATAAATTAATTCATTTTCGGAAGTCCTGAAACACCAAGCTGTGGGGAGCAGTTGACATGTTTGAGGGACAGGGGGTCTTCCACAGGAAGCCTGACAGGCTGAGCAGTGGGCCCAGGAGAACCTCATGAGGTTCAACAGAGCCAAGTTCAAGGTCTTACACCTGAATCAACTACCAATACAAGATAGGGGAAGAAAGAATAGAGCACAGCTCTTTCAAAAATGATCTGGGGGTACTGATGGATGGCAAGCTGGACATGAGACAGTGATGTGCACTCACAGCCCAGAAAGCCAACCATATCCTGGGATGCATAAAAAGAAGTATGGACAGAACGCCAAGGGAGGTGATCCTGCCCCCTCTGCTCTGTGCTGGTATTGCCTCAGCAGGAGTGCTATGTCCAGATATGGAGTCCTCAGTACAGCAGAGATATGGAGGTATTGCAGCATGTCTAGAGGAGAATCACAAAAATGATCCCAGGGATGGAACACCTCCCCTGTAAGGACAGGCAGACAGCTGGGGCTATTCAGCCTGGAGAACAGAAGGCTTTGAGGTGATCTGGGTGCAGCCTGTCAGTATCTAAGTTGGGGTTATAAGAAAGAGAAGAACAGACTCTTTTGCAGGGTCTGTGGTGATAGGATGAGGGAAACGGTTTCAAACTTAAGGAGGGTAGAGTTAGGTTGGATATAAGGAAACAGTTTTTTATAGTGATGATGGTGAGGCAGTGGAACAGATTGCCCAGAGATGTGGTGGACGCCCTTTCCCTAGAGACTTTCATGGCCAGGCTGAGTGGTGGCTCTGAGCATTTGAAAGAGCTGTAGATGTCCCTGTTCATTGCAGAGGAGTTGGACTTGATCATCTTTAAGAGGCTCTTCCAATTGTAAGGATTTCATGATTCTATGATTCTTTTTTCTAATTCCTTTACCGAAACAAAAAGCTCAGAGTCCTGTGTTTAGCCAGTGAATCTAGATGCACACTGTGATGTGCCATCACTGCACAGCACTGTCCTCCCTGTGCCCTGCTTTCAGTCAACACAGCTCATTAACCATGTGGTCACTGCTGTGCGATGGGTGTTTGCCCAGGGCTGCTCTGCGAGGAAGAGCCACTGCTTTCAGGGAATCACTGAACCTCAGGGAGGGGGCGGGCATCACTGCAGACCATGGTGGGCCACATGTGGCCAGTAGACCACGGATTGAACATCCCTGGTATACTGGAATCAGAAGGTGAAAGGAGCTGAATAAGGTCTTAAAGGAAACGTGTTGTCTCAGCTTTTGATCTTCAGATTAATTATCTGCAGGGAAGTGTGTATATTTGCACATAATTGCATGTTCAGAGCATCACTGCAAATCATCTTTGTTCCCAAGTGACTCATCAGTGATTTGATCTCATTCTTACAAGCATTTTCAATGGAAAAAAATTGACAAAATAATAAAAATAATAATTAACTCCCCCAAATAATCTGTTGTTTTCAGTAATTTTTTCTGCAAAGGACCTTTACTTTGTCTTTCCTACTGTCACCATTTTGGCACCATTAGCTTGTGAAGAAGAAAATTACTACTTGTTTTTGAATAAGACAGAAAGATTAAGGCCCTGCTGGGGAGATGAAAGAAAGCTATAGGAGATAGAAGCAGAAAGACTACCAGGGTTTGTTCTCATTGTATTCCATCATGAAATTTTGTTTTCTGTGGCTATAATGCTCACATATTTTTAATGAATTACCAGTGGACTGAGTTAAGTACTGTCTCTTTGAGCCCAGAGAAAACTTGTGAGCTTTCTCAGATGATACCTTAACTGAGCAGGGAAGAAAGTACATGTGCATGTTGCCCTCCTACTCCTGATGCTCCTGTTCCTTTATTGGCCAAATTTTGAAAATAAGGATTGAAGCTTGTTCCATTCCCCTGAGCTAGTGCTAGGTATCACATGCACCAGAAGGCTCAAAAATGCAGGGAGTCATGCTGAATACAGCGCTTAAGCCCCACAGAGAATCAAGACTTTGGGGGCTTTCCCCACCAGTTAAACTTAGGGATCTCTTAGCTTGTGAGTGTGATTCTGCATCAACATTTGATGGTGTAAATTGTCTCTTGAAGTGCCTACCCCTCTCCGTATCTTGCAGGGGTCCTAGAGAACTAGCTATGCTTTTGGCAGGTCAGGCACAAAATCATTTGAGGTCAATACACAAGATCTGTTCCTCTTTGGTTCCAACTTCAGGTTTTGATAAGCACCCAGGAAAAGACCATAGGAGAAGAAAGCAGCCTTAAGAACAAAGAAGGGTTCTGGCATTGTGAACACTGGGCATGACCTGGGGCCAGCTCCACAGCAAAGAGAGCAGAATATGGAATAGCAGCTCATCAGATGAGTGCTAAGCTATTCATGGATGAGAAAGTGACCAAGTAGAAAGATCATACTATTGACAAATCTATCATGCTGACTATACAGGAGAGAGTCTGACAGCTGGATTATTGGCTCTCCACCAATGAGTCTTCTCTCACTGAAGTCTTGTTACGTTTTTTTATACCTTGATGTTGCATAAGCAGATGCTGTCCACCTTTGGAAATGAAATGGGAGAAAAGTAGTGCTTACAGAAACAGGAAAAACAAAGTGCTTACAAGCAATATTTTCCTCATCCTAAGGCACAATTCAGCCCAGACATATTACAGGCTGTGAATACTGCAATAGTAACATGTTCACGTAGATACATGCAGGCAACAACTTTTTTTCTTCAGGAACCCCTGTAAGCTTTGGTTACATTTTTGACCCAAATCTTTTAATACACATTTGTACAGTAGACTTAATCTAAGGCATCTGAAGGCATTACTATTTCACATGTTGCTTCAGTAATCTGCAGTCAGACAGTAGCTGATTTCTGGGAAGGAGATTTGGAAATCAACCTACTTTTGTGCTGTGTTTGTTTCTTTCTATTAATATCGTGGCCCAGTTTGGCAATATTTCTAAATAAGAATAAAATATTAATCTGCAGATTAAATACTAAGACCTACTTTTAGCGCAGTTATGCTATGATAAATCAGGTAAACTGAAGAATTGTTTCATAGCTCTGCCAAGCATGGTAGATCCAAATCTGTCCAAATCTGATACTCTTCCACTGGATCAAAAGCTACTGTGTGTCCTGTGACTGGATAGCACTGGTACTCATGATAAGCTGTCATGTTCAATACCAGAAACATTTTTAAAAAAATTGTTCTTCTCACAAATAAAATAAGAATAAAAACCAGATTATGCTGTTCTTACAACATGAATATCTTCCAAAAAAAAATTAACAAAAAATTCTTTAAATGAAAACAAAAACAAATACCAGATATATAAGAGGGATCAGGGACTTACTTAGTTCATATTCTTTTCTTGCCTATCCAATAGACAAGCTATGAGAGTGCATGAAACCCTTCCCTTGCTGACCTGTACACAGCTACATGGCACAGTATCTCGACTGTGATAGTGTGGCTGCAGAAGATATGTATCAAATGTTTTTGTGCAGAGTTAAAGCACACAGCAGAAACTCAGTGATTTACCCTTATTTAATTATTAATTACTGTTTCACTGTTAGGTACAGCACAGATGTGAGGAACAGATCTCAACACAAATGGAAACAGAAGTGTGCTATTGAACTCTTTGCACATATTAAGTTCTTGAGGTCACAAGCTGCTTTTATAGCTGAGACATATGCAATGTTTGGTACAAAAGTCACGCACTGGAGCCTCCGGGCATAACAGCAATATGAATAATAAATGGTAACAACAGTCAAGGAGTGCAAGGGTTAATTCCAAGCTCCAGCTATTGGGGCCAAGTTACAAAGTAAAATCAGGAAGTTCCATAGCTGTTGGTGCAGGAAGATTATTTTCTGTCGTAATTGTTGTGGTAATCTCTATTTTTTCTGCTCCTTCAGCTTTTTAATGGGAAATCCTAAAAGCCAATTATTTGAAGCTGGAGAGTTGGCAGAAAGACAGCAGAAAATGCTGCCCCATTCCCATCCAAGTGGTTTCTCAGGAAACAGCCATAGGAGTCCTTTGTGCTCCAGAAATGGCTGAACGTAGTACATTAAATTAGAAAGTAAAAATCCTGGAAGGAAATAAATACAAGTCCCTTGTCATTTGAATGCTGGGAACACTGAGCACCTGTGTTCTAATGATCATGAATGTACACTGTCATGCTAAAGAGGAGGGTTGAAAACACAGTCAATATTGATGTGATATGAAACCATCCTTCCATTTGTCAGAAAGACATATTTGCTTAATTCTGAGGGAGTAACAATAGAAAATATTTAGAAACTACTCTCTCTTCTTTTTCCTGAAGAGAGGCTTGTCGTAATCACACAGCAGCATATAATTGCACAGTGGAAAGCTGGCAATGGTGCAGCTGAAAAAGTGCTTGAAGGTATTTGCTGATAGGTGTGCTCAGGTTTCCAGATCTCATTTCTTACTCTAGCATTAATTACCACAATGTTCTCTTTAATAAGTCAAATAAATAACGAGAAACATATGGCAGATAAAACACACTGTGTTTGGATTTGGGAAACAATCACCATCATCATTAGGAAAAAAAAATAATAATTGAAACTGTTCAGGTAAGTTAATCCAAATAAATAAATAAATAAATAAATAAAACTTAGTAATAGGCCCAAGAATGTAGCTGACAAGCTCTGGAAAATGACTGTTTTACACTGAAGTCATGGTCAACGTGATTTGTCTCTTTTGCCCAAAGAAAGTACAAATCACCAGTGCAAACTCTTAAGTACATCTGAAACCAGGATAATATAGCATGTGTGAGTGAGTAAAAAAGTACACCTACCACTGCATCTGTGATCAGGCTGGGCTCCTGACTGTCGCCAGATCAGTTCAGTTCTTCTGGTCAACATCTTGTTTCTACTTTCCCTTGATATCAAATATCAGGAGACAGCACCTGAACATGTCTCCCACTGCTAAAGACAGGACTATGAGCTACAGTACAGACCCACTTTCACCTGTGTTCCCATACCCGCTCTTTAATACTGCTAGAGTATTCCCAAAGAGTTAGAGGGACCTGATCAGCCTGAACATGATTTATGTTTCGTTCTTTACTCTGAAAGTGAGATAAAGATCTGATAAGCTCATCAGGATTTTGAAAAGGAAGCATGTCATCAGGAACCCTAGGACAGAACTAACACTTGTCCATTTTTTTCCACAATTTTTTCTAAGACATTAGATTTTAAAGAAAAATTTTAGAATAGCTCTGTTACGTCCTTATCCAGGGGAAAAAAAATACTATAAACCCTATTGTCCAGCTACCAAAAAGAGCTTTTTTTTGCTTTTTTTTTTTTTTTGTCATTCAGCAGAGAAATGTGCATCTGTTTGTACTTTCTATGACCCTCGACACAGTTCCATATTAAAAGTGTTCTAGGTCATTGTCCAAGCTGGAATACTGCCTCAATGTCTGAACTTACTGCCTATTCCTAAGGGACAAACCTAATGTTAAATATCTTCACTCTGTCCTAAAACGAGTTATAAATCTTTCCAACTGAAGAAGTAAAATGATCGATGTCCACTCCTCATGACCTGACACCACATCAGATCAATCACCTGTAGCACACTTACATGCATTTGTTTAGGATCAGTCAGAAGATTTTATATAGAATTGGAAAAATGCAGAAGATTTACTTTAAAAAGTAATTTTTTAATATTTACTGAGGCCTTTGTGCAACATTTTCAAAGGATTTTACAGACTGTAAGAAAATAACGTTGACATTTATATACACATTAGTAACATTTTCCATTAGGCCATAGCACCTCCCCTAAGATCGTCATACTATTCTGCCTATTAACATCAGTTACAGAAACTCCGATCCAAGATATTTTAAGGGCCAACTAATATTGATATATGCTTGTAGAACAAAACCCAAGTTTATTTTCCTTTTTTCCTTTCGCTTATTAAAAAAATAAAATTTTTCTTTTTTTTTTTTCCACTAACGTGTCATTTTATAAGTATTATGAGCCAAAATCTTTGCTTCCATTAAAACTTTTTGGACATGAGAAAGGAGACCAAAGAAGCCGTTGGCCTAGGATGCAGTTTATGAACTTAGCAGTCTCAGTATAGGTTCTAAAATCCAGAACTCCTTTTTCATTTGCAAAGGCCCCCTAGTGCAGATATGAATGATGCTGGGAGGAGATTATGTGAAGGCTCACTGACTGTCTTCTTTGTTTTTGTTGATGACTTACATGACCTTACACCACAAATGAAGTTACACCACTGAGTGGAAACACTGAAAATGGTACCACAGGTGAATACTTTAATTGGAGAGAACAGACAGAACCCAAATTCACAGATACTGTAACTGAGACATACCCTCTGTGGTCTTTTCCACCCTTAACAATTCTATGATTCTGTGGAAATGAGGTATTTCTGTGGCGGCATCTTAAACAATGGAGTTAGAGGAAAGATAGAAAACAAAAACCCTATCTCCAATGGGCAACTCATTCTTTTTCATATACTTGTTTCCGTATAAACTTCATCTATCCCAGAGCTGAGTCATGGCACCATGATCTTCCATCAAAGCAGCTGACTTCAAAAGCTCAGGCAGCCATGTTGCTATTCTCCATGCTGTTTCTCCCACATCAAAGCCCAAAGAACAGGATCCCTGGAGGCAATACGTTCACGGCCACAGCTCCACAAAGGCTGACAGAGTCAACAGAAACAGTAGAAATGGCATGAGCAAACCACTATGCATTCACTATTCAGCACTAGGTCATTTAGCTCCAGCAAATGTACATAAAGGAGAGAGACGGAGGAAGAACATAAGTAAGTCAGTGAATAATAGAACACTTAGAACTGGAAGAGACCTTTAAAGGTCATCGTGTCCAACTCCCCTGCAATGAATAGGGACAGCCATGGCTTGATTAGAGCCCCCACGCAAGGGGGCTGAGCACCACCATTCAGTGTGGCCATGAAAGCCTCTAGGGAAGGGGCGTCCACCACATCTCTGGGCAATCTGTTCCACTGCCTCACCATCATCACTGTAAAAAACTGTTTCCTTATATCCAACCTAACTCTACCCTCCTTAAGTTTGAAACCGTTTCCCTCATCCTATCACCACAGACCCTGCAAAAGAGTCTGTTCTTCTCTTTCTTATAACCCCAACTTAGATACTGACAGGCTGCACCCAGATCACCTCAAAGCCTTCTCTTCTCCAGGCTGAATAGCCCCAGCTGTCTGCCTGTCCTCACAGGGGAGGTGTTCCATCCCTGGGATCATTTCTGTGATTCTCCTCTAGATATGCTGCAATACATCCATATCTCTGCTGTACTGAGGACTCCATATCTGGACATAGCGCTCCTGCTGAGGCAATACCAGCACAGAGCAGAGGGGGCAGGATCACCTCCCTTGGCGTTCTGTCCATACTTCTTTTTATGCATCCCAGGATATGGTTGGCTTTCTGGGCTGTGAGTGCACATCACTGTCTCATGTCGAGCTTGCCATCCACCAGTACCCCCAGATCATTTTTGAAAGAGCTGTACTCTACCCTTTCCTCCCTCATCTTGTATTGGTAGTAGAGGTTGCCTTGATTCAGGTGTAAGACCTTGAACTTGGCTTTGCTGAACCTCATGAAATTCCCCCTGGTCCTATTGCTCAGTCTATGTAGGTCTCTCTGGATGGCATCCCAACCCTTGGGCATGTTGACCACAGCCCACAGCTTGGTGTCATTCTGCAAACATGCTGAGGGTGCACTTGTCTCTGCTGTCTCTGTCACTGACGGAGACACTGAAGAGTATCAATTACAACACTGACACCTGGGGTACACCTCTCACCAGTAATCTCCATCCAGACATTGAGCCATTGACCACCACTGTATGGATTTGATCCTACAACTAATCCTTTGTCCATCAAACAGTCTACCTATGCAACCCACCTGTTTGCAATTAGAAGAGAAGGATGTTGTCAGGTACTGTGTCAAGACCTTACTGAAGTTCAAAAAGGTGACATTAGTGCCACTTTCCCTGTGCACTGATGCAGCAACACCACCATAGAAGGCGACTAGGCTGTTCAAACAGGATTTGTCCTCAGTGAAGCATGCTGCTTCTCCTGTTCAGCTCCCTGCCTTTCATGTGCTTTAGCATAATTCTCCAGGAAGACCTGCTCCATAATCTTTCTTGGCCCAGAGGTGAGACTGACAGTTTGGTAGTTTCCAGGCTCATCCTTTTTACCCTTCATAAAAATTGATGTGATATTGCCTTTTTTCTAATCAGCAGGGACTTCACCTGACTGCTCTGTCTTTTGAAATATCATCAGGAATGTCTTGGTGACTACATCAGCGAGTTTCCATAGGACTCTGGGATGCATCTCACTGGAAGCCATAGATTTGTGAATGTTCAAGTTGTCACTAACCTGATCTTCACTTACTAGGAAGAGCTGAGTGACAAGCAGTTGTCTGAGAAGACTGAGGCAAAAGTGTTGAGTACCTCAGCCTTCTCCTGATCTGTTGCTACCAGCCTGCCTCTGTCACTCACTAGGGGGTTATGACCCCGACTCACAGACTTCCCTTTTCTGGTTGAGGTACCTGTAGAAGCCTCTATTGTTCTTCTTGGCACTCACTGCCAAATTTAGTTCAAGTTGGGTCTTGGCTTTCTTGATCCCATCCCTACACAGCCTAACAGCATCCTTATATTCTTCCCACAGTAGCTGTCCCTCTTTCCACTGCCTGTGCATTTTCTTCTTTCTCTCCAGTTTGACCAGCAGATCCCAGTTCAGCCATGCCAGTCTCTTACTTTCCTTTCCTGACTTGCTGCCCTGTGGGTGGAGAACTCTAGTCCCCTGAGAAAAGCTTCCTCAAAGATCTACCAGTTCTGCTCTGCCTCCTTGCCCATGAGGACAGTTTTGCAGGGTGTTTTGTTGACTAATTCCCAGAAGAGTTGGGAGATAGCTTTCCTAAAAATTAGCATCCTGATTTTACTCTTTGACTATCTCATGTCCATCCAGAACATTGAACTCAACCATAGCATGATCAGAAAACCCAGGCAGCCTCCAATCCTGAACCAATCAACTCATGTGCACTGGTGAGCAGCAGGTCTAGTATTGTATTCCCCCTAGTGTGACCATCTATTACTTGACTCAAGAAATTATCCTCTGGGCACTCCAGGAGCCTTCTGGAATTGCCTACAGCTCACTGTGCTACTTTTCCAGCAGCTGTCAGGATGGTTGAGATCTCCCAGCAGGACAAGAACTTGTGATCGCAGTGCCTCCTGTAGCTGGTGGTAGAAGGCCTTGTCAACAGGGTTCATTTGACTGGATGGCCGGTAATATACAGACATCAACCACAAGGCTCCCTTTGCTGCTTTAGTCTCTAACTGTCACCTATAGGTTTTCAGCTTGCTCATGACTATTCTTTAGGGACAGCTCTTCACATTCTAGTCCTTTCCTGAGGTAGATAGCAATGCCCCCTCCTCTTCTTCCTCACCTGTCCCTTCTGAACAGTTTGTAGCTGTCAATAGCCACACTCCAGTTGTGGGAATCATCCCATCAGGTTTCAGTGACAGCAAGTATATCGTGGTCTACTAATAGTATAGTAGCTTCCATCTCCTTCTGTTTGTTTACTAAGCTCTGTGCATTGGTGTGAGGCTCTTCAGCTGGACAGCTGGTCTTGTCACTTTCTTAGAGGATAATTCCTTCATTCCTTTCAAGTATTTCCCTTAGGTTTCCCCATTGCCTTCTCCTATTGCCTCAGCAGTCACTGCCTCATTATCATAGGATTTCATACGCTCTGCAGTGTTGCCAGCACCACAAAAGACAGTAGACTGAAGGCCCCTGATAGCACAGAGTCCCTCTAGTATGGTTATGCCATCCTGCACCTTATCATGGGAAGGCTCAATATACCCCATGCCCTCCTTCAGATCTAGTTTGTGGGCCTCTTATCTTCAGGCCCTGTAGAAGTTTAAAGCAATTTTGAAAATGTAGTTCTAAAACACTTTGATCCATATTTGACGTAGCAGTTTTTGAAATCTTCCAAGAGAATGCATTTAGTAATCAAGTATCAGAGAATAACAGAATTATAGGAATTGGAAGGAACCTCTAAGGGATCATTGAGTCCAACTCCCAATGATGAATAATTAAAAACTTTAATTAATTATCTAGTATTGCTTATTTCCTGTACATGTGTTATCTGCAAGGAATAATTCATTAGAAAGGAAGCAAAGGTAGTTATTCAGTTAACCATTCTTTTAACTACCATCCATTCAGCAACTGTCTACTGGAAGTGTTTTGAAAAAAATACGCACTTATTTTTTTTTAGATAAATTACACGATACTACTTTCTGGGCTGAGTAGATGACCTGGATAACTAACCAGCAACAGTAAGATCTTCAAATTGCAATCAGAAAATAAAATTAGTAATTCGGAATTACAAATGCAATTAGAAATTCACAATGATGAGCCTTCTTGTGCACACATGCTGGCCTTCAGGACCAGACCTTTGGTTGCTGTAAATCAGAGTAGCTCTGTTCAGAGATGAGCATCTGGCCCACATGTTAAATCCACTTTTCAGACTTGTGCAAATCAAGGCAGAATGCATTTGCATCTTCCTCAAAGTGCACTGAAGAGTATATTTCTGCTTTTCATGGCTGGTGGGCAGAATGAAGCATAGAAAGCAGCTGTATTTATGTATCTATGGCCATCTTCACAGTTAAATATTAAAATGAAAATTAAAGCTACTCCCAGATATCTTAGACCTAGTTCTTAGCCCAGCTTCCACAGTGAAGGAGGCTGTGTGGAGCACCCCCACCAGAAGCACCTCACTGCTTTTTGATCAGTTTCATAATGATCTAGAGGAGACTGGTACAGCTGCAGTATCCACACACTATTCTGAACTTGCTTGTGTTAAAGCAGAGATAGCTTAAGAGTGTATACGACTTTCAGAAATTAAAAGGAAGCATAAATGAATATAACAATCTCATTTTTGGAAAGTTAATAGAGATTGTGATTGGCGTGTGCTTTGCCAGGATGAAAATGATGCTAATGTAGCTATATTCAGCAACACTTTTTCCAGTTGTTTTTGGTTAGGCAGCATGATAACATAAGATCACACAAGCTATCGTAATATGAATCACTAGTTCTCTTTCCATAATTTTCAGACAACAGCTCTGCTATCTAGGGATGTCACTTCACATTTCAGTGTTTCTTTACCTGTAAAATATATATATTAATATTTATCTCCTTTGAAATGTTCTGTACGACTTAGTCTTCTCAAACTTCCTGAGACCCATAAAAACTTGCAAGAAAAGAAATCCAGTACCACTGCTGTTGTTTCAATAAGTTTTAGTTTGTATAGGAAGAAGCTGGCAGATTTCCAGGCTGATAAAAAGGATGATGCAGAGCATGTCAATTCAACTGCTTGATTAGACAACAAAATAGTGCATGTTTATGTTACCCATAAAACAAGTTAAAAAAAACCCAAAACTCTTTAATTACAGTTCTGAATTGAGTATCTGAGAATACACATAAGAGGTCTTGGTAGGAGAAATTTTGAAACAGTGTTGTGTGGTGGTGAAAATTATGACAAAAACTCCCGTGCACTTCCATGCTTCACTGGCTTCTTGTTTTGTGTGTTGAGCTGTATCACTGGAAAACCTACTGGAAACAAAAAGTGCTTTCAACCAATGAGTAAGCATGACAACTTTTCATATAAGTAAAATTTCCCATGTCAGAGGCTTCTTGACTGTGAGAGTAAAATGAGCACATCAAGTAGTCCAGGCAGATCTAATCTGAGCCCTAGCTCGTTTCCAAAATTCAACCATGGAGCAAATTTTCACCTGCAATTTATACAGAAGATTAAATCAGAAAAATTATTCTTCCATGTTTAATTGTAGGGACAATTAAAATAATTAGAGGTGCACAGGGAGCTGTTCACAACTCGGTTTTCACCCCTCAAAGCCTTTTGAAAAATCTATCCCTAACAGGACTTCCTAAAAAATGAAATATTGCTCCTTAAGATAAAATGAACTATACCACCCAGCATTCAGCCTGTAAGGCAAAGGCAGATATGAAATATGTGGTAATGGGTGTGTCATTTGGAGAAAGCTTAACTTTTTGCTTAACTAAACCTGTGGGAGAAATCCTTTCCAGTAGGAACCATTTAGCTGTAACCACAAGACACAAAACCTGACAGAGCAGGGGAAGTACCAAATGGAAAGTCCAGACTTCTCTGATGGCAAATCTCTAGCAAAGGTCTCCAAGCCATGAGAGATTTCTTCCCAGTAAATCATCATTTGAGAGCTGTGGGGTTAGTTATGGGATTGAATGTCTCCAAAAGAAGCTTATGGAAATCTTGATATGGAGGCTTGATCAGCTGTCTTTGGGGACAGTGACTTTTAGCAATAAGAGGATAAATTCCTTTCTAGAGGTCTCTTGCTAGGCTTATCTGCTATGTTGGCCTTATTGTTCTTATTCTTTGGTTCTCTAGTTTATGCTTCCTTCAGTGAAGTTACACCAGCATAAAACTCGAATTAGGCGTGAATCGCCTCTCATGATTCTGCAACGCCTTCAGCACAGTTTTGGATGCTAAATCTTGCTGTGGCTGACTTAGCATTGATTTTGTCCAAACATTTATTTTTAACTGATTCAAAATATATATTTATACATATATTTTTAAGACAATTAAAGAAATAATTGCATATCCACCAGTATCAGACAATCTTTGGACCTCCAAGAATTAGGATGACAGCTTATGTAGTACATTTCTTTTTCTTTTTTTACTAGCATATGTAAATTAATAGCCCCTGCAGATCTGCTTTTACTCTGATGGATGTAAGAAACCATAATGAGCTAATAATTCTCCTGCTGCAGGGCAGACAGGTAAAGCTGCTGTGAGCTTAACTGAAATTATATAGACAAGACCTGAGAATCAGCGATGCAAAGCACCCATGACTCCTAAAATCCATAGAAGCTCAGGGTGCTTATCACTTCTGAAAATAGGCTAGAAATGTGTTTGTGACAGGTTTTGTATATAAAAGCCATTCTGTGAGCTGCAGCACTGATTAGGCCCTTGTCTCAGGAGGACTGTGTTCCTACTTACCGCTATTGCAATACTCACAGTCTTTCAACTATAGCCCTCTCTCACCTCCATAATTTTGGTTTACCTTGCTCACAATGTTCTTAGAGTTCCTTCAGCCCGTGCTTCTTCCTTCTCCACGTACCCTCAGACTTATTCCCTCCTTAGTATTTTCTCCTTCTTTCCACCTCCCATCAGGCACCATGCACCTACCTCTTCCCTCCTTTCCACCAAGTGAAAATTCCCTCTTCTTTAACATCAAGTAAAAAAAAAAGCCTGATTCATTATTCCCTGATAGGCTTGAAGTTTTTTGGCCATGTTGGCTGGCTAGCTGGCAGGCAAAACAGAGCAGGTAATTGTTTACTTCACACCAGAACCCTCCCCTCACTGAGAAGACTACCTGTCATTTCCTTGTCTAGCTGCCGGTTTTTCATGAAACCTAGAGGAGAATAATATATCTGAGGCTGATACCTCTCCGTTAAATTCAGATGAAGTAAGCCAACTGTATCAAAAGTTATTTGAGGGCAGGACAGTAGTGCTGTTATGCAAGTCCTATTTCCTTAGGAAGTCAGGCTAATAAAATCTACAGGCAGATATTCATTGTATTTTTCTTCTCATGACCTTTCTTGTCTGCTCATATCACAGTTCCACACCCTCATGGATATTAGAGGACCTGTGTGTACTCAATCATTATCTCATTTACATCAATGCAGCTGCACACAGCCTCACTTTCAAGCTCTTCTGACTGGCTCTTTCCCATGACAGTGACAGTGCCTCATCCAGCTTGGCACTATTAACAACTGAGAGACCAAACAATCATGTAGTAAAAATTTCCGTAATCTTTTTTTACAACATTGTGAAAATTGCTGTGAATCTAACTCATTAATAATAACTTTACCATTTGTTCAGTCTTCTGCTATCATGTCCTTATGGTATACTTGCAGCTATCATGTCCTTATGGTATACTTGCAGCTCCAAAGGATGCATAGAGCTTGCTGTTTTAGTTCTTAGAAAGATGTTGTTTTCTTCTATTATAAATGGCTGATCTGAATTTTCTCCTTGGCTCCTTCCGTGGCCTTTTGGAGGTATCCATAGGGATATGACATACAGATGTAAACTGAGCTGTTACTTTTCCTCCTCATATGGGAACTGTGAATGTGAGATGCTGATACTTAGAATAGCCAAAGAAATACATAAGTCTGTGGGAGAAGGCTGGCCAGTTGTAAATGTGGATGTGCTTATTTGCCTAGGGCAGCTGTACTACTATGGCTGGCACAGCAGTGCTAGATTTTTTGATGAGTGGTAAAATAGAGTTCATTGGTGGTCCTGTAGCTTTTTCCACAAAAGGAAAGGCTTTTGTCCTACTACTGTAGACCAACTCCTTATTAAGCAATTTGCGGAAAATTAATGCAATATGATGTTCTTCACTTCTTGCCTACAGAGATTGGAAGTTTCTTTCAGGCTGATCCAAAACCACTGGAGTGAACTGGGTTTAAACCAGACCTTCCATGGAAAAAGCATGTTGTTTGTGGGACCAGCTCTAACTCGATACAAAAGTCACAGTGATTCCATCAGCATAGTATAAACATGGCACAAGTGTATAACAAGAGGTTTTTAATTACCACAAGTAGTTGTAATCACAGTTATATGTCAAACTTGAAAATTCTTCCAGTTATCCCAACCCTAAGGAGTCATTTTTCAGCACAAATGTACCAATCAGCATAAGAGCACATGGATATCACTACAGCCACCAGACAGTCCCTGGTGATAAAACGTGTAAAATACAGAATAGGTGCTGGGGCATAAAGTGTGGGAGCACCACAGCTTTCCAGCAACCTCTGCCTGACCTTCCAGCACTGAGACTGCTGGCCTGAAGACAAATGGGGAAAGAGCAGAATCAATTACGGTTACCAGTTCAAGGAGCAGCCATGATCACCTCTGTTGCTTCTGCCCTCCAGATAAGTTTCAAATTCAGGATGAATGTCTGGGATTCAGTCCACAGCTTGAATTTCTCTTGGCCCACATACAACCAACAGTATTCAGCTAATTAAATTTTGCTAGCATGCAGTTGAGAAGAAAATCACATACCTGGGAAGATCTTCAGCTTGTCTAGATCTAACAGAGCTTGTATTCCTCTAAGAGAACTCAGGAAAGCATTTTATCAGACTGGATGCAAAGACTTAGCCTTTACTTGAGCTGTGAACTTGTAAAGGATTCAGCTGGCGATGGTAGTCAGCAAAGCCATCACCACCTGCCATGGACCCTCTTTATAAAGAGTGAGCTGTTGCTTGACTCCAGCAGCTGTAATAGTGTAGTCCTTCCACTGTGAAGACCATCACTCCTGGTGGACCTGGGAGTAGAGAGGTCTGGTGGGGAGGAAATCACATTCAGAGGCAATGAAGAGTTGTCATACAGGTCTCTAGGCTATTGCTATTCACCAGTGTGGCAGTCAGTGCCCAAAGATATCTCCCAGGGACTGTCACCTCTTCCATACTCACATGGTTTGCCAAGGGCCATGGTCAGCCTTATGGCACCTAATTTCACTGGAGTAACACTCAGATGCCTTCAGTACAGAGCTGGGGCAGCAAGTAAAAGTGCTAATATGGATGGATGCCCCCTTCCACCATTAGTTTGCCTTTCCTTAGTTGCGGAGTTAATGCAACTACTTCTGTTCTGAGCAGGCATATATCCCCACTGTTCCTGACCATCCTGTTCAGCCACATTCCACCCAAGAGAGAACAGAAGCCTCTGGTAGGCACAGATAAGAGTCTGTGAAGCACGGATGGGGATATGAACTGCTCTGTTCCTTACGTGTCTTCTTGTGTCATTTTCCAGTGTTAGGTCAAATATCCTCTCTTGCCAGACTGCAAATGCTAAAATCTGTTGTTACTGTTGTTATTTTACATTCATCAAAGGGGTCTGATTTTTTTTTTACCCAAGCATGTGTTGTCTCAGTGCCCAAAACCTCTGGCTGTATTGTATATGAGGAGAAAACCAGAAACAAAGGCTAAACAAGTTGCAGCAACTTCAGCCAAAAATCTCAAAGATGAGGAGTACCACTAGTCAGTTTAAGGCCAAGCCAAGAGGTTTTCTTCATTTAATTGCCTAAACTACTATGGATCCCTCAAGTTTGGGATGGATCCTGCAAAAGACCTATGACAATCTATGTCCATAAAATATGGTCCCACATAGTATATTTTTCTCATGTTTTTATTTTCATGTATTCTGAATAAAAAGAGACTTATATGTTACAGTTACTACTTCTGTGGAAAATCTGATAGTGAAAAGCCCATCCACACAACCTTCCTGAGAAACAAGAATTATGCAGAAAGTGGTGTAGGCGTTAGACATCATGTCTTCTGAACAGCAGTGGGTATTAAAAGCATCAGAAAAGGGAACCACAAAATATGCTACAGTTAAGGTAGGTTACATACCTACAGTTGATTCTGGTTTGACCTAGTTATTACTTCAGGAATTTTATGTATTAAAACAAAACAGCATTGTTTTCTTACACGTTTTCACATTGTGTTCTAACTGAGTTTTAGAAAAGCTTTCTGCAGTTCTCTAAATGTTGCTATAATCCTTTTGCTTTTTCATAGGTGGAAGGGTTAATAGGAGAGAAAGGTGTAGGGTTTGCTTCCCAAAGCCAGTGCTAACCAGCATCAGGTGGCATTGGTGACTGAGCACAAGGAGAAACTTTGAAGGAGGATGACTTCATTGCTGGGGCATGCCCTTGATGCAGAGAGGCTTTGGAAGACCTTTAGTATGCAAGAAATTACAAGGCAGTTCTGCACTCTTCATATTTTTATGAATGACCATTTAGTTTCAGCTCGGATGGAATTATTTTCTTCAGAGTGCCTGGTATGACATTATGTTTTGGTTCTAGGAGAAAAACAATCTTGATAACTCACTGACATTTTTACTGCTGCTAAGCAGTGTTGTACAGAGCCAAGGCCATTCTTAGCAAAGGGCCCAAGGAGCTGGGAGAGAACAAATAGCTGACATACGCAGGTCAAAGGAATATTCCATACCATGTAACAGCATGCAGAAGATTTGAAGGGGGAGGGAGTACACCTCGCCCTGTTGCATTGCTAAAGGGCAAGCAGGGCATCAGTCAAGGGTTAGTGAGCAGTTTCCTGTGCATCACGTGTTACATACATTCATACATACACATATGTATTTATATGTAGTCATAATATTATCCTTTTTTTTCTCTATCTTAGCAAATAGCTTTATCTCAACCCACAATTTCTACTTTTCTTTTCTTTTTGCAATTCTCTCCCCCTTTCCATTGGGAAGGGGGATAGTGAGCAAATGATTGTGTGGTGCTCAGCACCTGCCAGGTTAAATCACAACAATAGTGCAGGTGGTGCTTTGTTATGTTTCTGTTTCTCTTTTCTTTTGCCCACCTACTCCCTCAGCATGGCTGAATTAGCTGGAGTGCCCTGCACTGAAGAGATAATCTGGGGGCCTTTGAAGTAGCAGGAACAGATCCCTCTCCTGTGCCCCTGAGAGTGAAGGACTGATGATGTTTTTTGTGTAGGGGGACAGAGGCTCTCCAAACATGGATGGCAGCATTGTTGCATGCTGGACCAAGCAACTGCTCAGATACAGACAATGGCCTCATGATTCCAGACTAAATGCTGTGGAGTTAGACTTAAATCTTATAGTTCCCTTGACATCATGCACATATTCTTTCATGTGCACCATAATAGGACAAAAGCATCCTTCCCATTAGCATAGTCACAGCCCGAGTACCAACACTATAAAGAAAGACTGTGGAGAATGCTAGCTTTGCAAAAATCTTTAGTGGAGATTTAATCACCAAATGCCCTGAAACTGCAGTTGAACAAAAATAACAATCCAGTGGATACAGACAGGGAAAAGAAACAAATTAACAGCCCATTTAAGGAATAGTAAAACAAACAATAAATACTGTGTTTTCATTGTATGGTACAAAAATGTATCGTTTTCTTTCTGCTTGTACTGGGCACTTAGTAGGACCAGTTGTCTGCTGCTTCCCCTCTTCTTTGCCGGGAATGGGCCATTTTTATCTCACTTCTACTAATTTACTTTGTTTCTGGAAGAAGAGACAGCTCTGTCAGTTGCAATGTCTCTTCAATACTCAAGAGCAGGCAGAGAGCCTGGAAAATATACATTATGCAATGAGTTAACCATTTATAATATTTAGAAAGTTACTTCCCTTCCCCGTTCTATAAACAAATATGAAAGTCTGCTAAGCCAGAAAGAAATCAGACCCTACCACTGAAAACAGCAATGATGAAAAAATGCTTGTAGTAAACATCAGAGTGTAAAGATCCTTTTGTATGGGGAAAAAAAAAAAAAAAAAAAAAGGATTATTTTTTCTTAACCTTCCAGCACAAGAATACAGAGAATGTTGTTCTTCATAGCAACCCTGAAAATTCATCCTCCAATGTGACTTTAAATACAGCTGTGTGAAATGATAGTCTTTTAGTTTGTGGAAGCTCATATGCATTTTTCATTCTGTTTAAGAGTTTAGGATAGATCCTCAAATCTCATGGATAAGAACTGGAAAGCATCTACTCTCCAGCTAGTTCCAGCATCAGATTTATCTAGCAGTGTAAGTCCTGTATGGTATCGAAGTGAAAACAAAACTGGCATCAGATTCACCCAAAACCTGCTTTGCTTCAAGGAGAACCCAGAGCAGACTGAAGCCTTCTTTCAACCCTGGAGAGCACTTGGCTGATGGACAGCAAAGCCCAGCCTCCTCCTCCTCCTCTCTCCCAGCCAAAGCATCAGGATTGGATGCAGATGCATCACAGCACGTTCCAAGTGCCTGCACTAGTTTAAGAGTCAGCAAGAGAAAATTAAAAGTCAGCACAACACAGACCTGAAGTGAGGTTGTTCTTTAATTCCTGGGGCTGTTGGGATGGCCATGATGCAGAAGGAAAAGAGGGGGTGAAGCCAAACTGTGCTTGTTGAGTGAAGAGGTGCTCCCTGTAGCGACAGGGAGCCTCACTCAAAGTTTTTTCAGCAAATTCCAGTTCTGTAATACTAGAAAATTTACATATGATCAAACATTGGACCAAATTCTGATTTCAGCATATCTATTAAGTAACTATTTAAGCCAGCAGGGCTACTGCTGTTTAATGTCAGGTTCTGTTTGGCCTGATATAATTTGGCTAAACTTGCTGAAATGATGGCAAAATATGTAAATGAGGTATGACTTTAGTCTCTTAACTCTCCTTTTCGAGAGTTTGCAATTTCCCTTTTGGCTCCCACTCCCCTTTTAATTATGCCAGGCTCCAAAATGCATTCTCAATTGCAAGCCAAGATTTTGAGTAATTGCAACAAATGGAGGATTTCTAGTTTCGACACACACATTAGCTAATTTCCTTGCGTTCTGATACTAACTATCAAATTCCACCATTCCCCTGTCTCTGGGCTGTTTTTTTCCCCTCCATTTTGTTTTCTTTTTAAACTTGTTTTCCAATTGCAAAGCAGACATCTGGCAGCTCTCTGGTGGCAATAGCTGATACACACACTGCTCATTGTGCTTTACCCATTTCTCTGTGGGAGGTAGGAAAAGAGGCAAAAGAATCCATGGTTTCAGATTCAAGCCTTTATTCTTATCCTGTGTAATTCCATAAGGGGATGATTTCCTCCTCCTCCCAGCCTCAGGCTTGTGCTTTCTATTATCGCCAAAAGACCCGACTAGCAGGAAAGGCTTCCCTTGCCTTTAAAATCAGATAAATTATTTCTGGCTTCTCCTCTTGCACATAGCATTGTTGTCTTCTCCACCCACATTTTCAGACGAGTTCCTCCTTCCCTCACACCCCTAGAAGTGAAGGGCACCCGTGCTGGTGTGGGGACACCTGATTCAGACACCTGGCATGCCTGCTTCTTGCTACTGCAGAGATTGCAGCAGTCAGAGGTGCGATGTGCAGAGCACCTGCCAAGCTGTTTTTTCTGTGGGAAGAGTACGGAAGGGGAACATTGAAATGCAGGAAGGGAAGGGGAGAAGGGAGGCAGAGCACAACTTTATCTACCGTGATTTGTCCTGTTTGTCCCTTGAGGCCTAGAAGTAGAATACAACAGAGCTGGCTGTGACCTCAAGTTCTCATTTAATATTTAATCATTATTTAGATTGCTGTGATGTTGATTAAGGCTGAGTAAATATATACTACACATAAATGATTTCACTCTAAATCAAGAACTGCATTTTCCCCAGTAATGATCATCATTAGACTGGAATGTTTCTCATGCCTACAGTGTTTTAATAGATATAAATTATTTTTGTTTTAAAATAATCCCCACATGCCCCAATGTAATTTTGAATATTAATTCATTCCTATTCCCATATCCATAACAATCCTGCTTGAAGTTGCTTAGACTTGTATGAGAATGATCACATTTTGTTCTGCAAACTATAGTCTTTTTTTGGTAGTAATATGTTTCAGCTTTCACACTGATGCTGACACGAATTAATTGTCAAGATATTTCACATGGTCACTGGAGGGGCACAAATTCATAGGATACTTGCTTTGGTCTCTAACACAGAATACAAGCCTGGTAGACTCAATGATTTTGATAGTTTGTTCCAACTGTGCAGGCTTGTAGACAGCATCAATAGATATCCCTACAGTGTTTTCTTCCTACCACATTTACCCCACTGTCTTTGCTTCAGCTCACTTACATTGCAAGAAATTGACCTTTAAGAAAAAATCCAAGTAGTGACTTATGATATTAAGCAGACTTATGTCTCTATAAGAATAACAATTCTGCAGTGCCAGCCTCAGATAACATCTTCAACTAATTTTCTGAATAATACTGATCATTCAGTCTTAAAACTGCATTTCTCAAATTCTAAACAAGCCCTCATCATGTACGGAGTTATCACATGAATATGTATTATAATGCTTTAGTACCTATGAATGTCTGAATGTATAAATATAAAAAAGAACATTGAAGAAAAGTTAAAGCATTTAAAAATAGGCTCAAATGAAAACTCAGGCAAGAATTTTCTGCACCAAATGCTGAGAATGCACAATAGCAGTGAGCCCAGTATGTTAAAGATGCGCCATTACTTTTTACTTCATATCAGTTTGAGGCTGTCAGCAGCTCTTAATGTGCCTTATTAAAGGATTCTGCTAGGATATGTAGAACAGCCTTGGTGAGTAGGAGAAAAAAAAGTAAAATAAAACCTCAAAAAATGCAGTCCACAATTCTGGCTTCACTGCAAGTGTTAGTAATAATCTGCAGTTTTTCTTTCAAGCTTGATCACAAGGCAGGAGAGTAATAGCTAGAGAAGAGGACTTTAAGCAAATAATTGAACATGAAGCAGAGGGAGACATAATAAAAATGATTTTGTGGCACTGTCTTTTTTTTGCTGAGAACTTTTATGGTTCAGTTTGAAAATGGCTAATACAGTTCTTGGGCTAAACAGAGGGACATCTAGGTTCTGCTACGGAACAATAGATCTGGTGCCAGTGTAAGATGAGGATACCACCAGCACAGTGATTTATCTATACAAACTACTAAGACACTAGGTCCATTCTAACTAATAGAGACAACTGATGCTTCAACTGCTGCTAGTTTTTCCTGCTTTGATTCACTACATGTGGGGTCTTCCTAAATGTGTTGCATGTGTGCAGATTACCCCTTCTGTCTGTAGACAGTAGGCATGGTTACGCTCAGCACGTCTGTGTGATATGTTACTCCTGACACAAAGATAGAGTTTAACCAAAGCCACTGTCACAGACTGATAGGAATGATGTGATCACATAGTCATGATCTGTGAGGTCTGTATTTACCTTTCAGTTTCATATTATGCTGCCTCAACTCTAATGTGTGTAAAGTGCTACCACCAGAGTTTTAAATCAGCATGAGGGATTTCAGTATGTCACAATAATCTTAAAGGAATAGCTTTGGCTCATTTACAGAGATTGAATTTATTTTAATATTTCTTTGATGACTTACACAGCTGGGGAACTAATAGGGGCATGTGTCAGCCTAGGCACTGCAGAAGATCTCTGGGAACAGGACACTCACCAAAAGTATAGCTTAGAACTGTAGCATCCTCACGTTGTAACCACTGTGCATTCCACACCTGAAGCCTACAGTTTACTACAGGTCCTCAGAATATGAGAGATGTGGAGCTATTGGAGTGGGTCCGGACATAGGCCACAAAGATGCTCAGAGTGCTGGAGCACTTCTCCCATGAAGAAAGACAGGGAGCTGGACTTGTTAAGCTTTACTCATTCTTTACTCATAGGGTGGTGGAGTGCTGGCACAAACTATACAGAAAAGTTGTGGAAGCCCCGTCCCTGCAGGTGTTTAAGACCAGATGGAGTATCAATACTGCTCATGGCAGAGGGGTTGAACTTGAGTGGGCTTTAAGGAACCCTTTCACCCAAGGCATTATATGACAGTCAGGAGGAAAAACTCAGTAAACTCTCTTGAAAAGCAACTTTGATTCTAGCTGTTTTCCTCCAGTATCATTTTTTAAATGGATCAGCTAAGTCCCATGCCTGTACTATCACTTTGAACTTGTTGAAAAGTGATTAAATTATGCTATAGATTCAGTCTGTCCAATTTCTTTCTTGTTTATAAGTAAGTCGTAGTTTTAGTACTGGTTAAATAAGAGAAAAATAGAGAATAAAAGAGAGATTTAAGCGCGTATGTTTTACCTCACACCTGTGACTGACTAAATACATGTGCATGACTGGGTACCGTGGCTGTATATGCTGCAACTTGTTGAGCTGCAGTAACTTTAGTGTCTGTCTGAGCCCCAAGGGTCTGTCTACACACAAAAGTTTTAGTGATTAGCTCTACCGTACTGGTACAATACTACATTTAACCATATTAAAGTGCAACATTGGCCTCAAGGATAGAAGCAGTCTGCTTGATGTGAAAGTATGTAAAACCATGGAATTTAGTCTTGTAAGGGAATTGGAGTAAGTTATGCCAATGTAAAGTACTTTTATACCTAATTACAATCTTAGCTGTAGGAAGAAAAGCCATCAGATCAGCCATTCTGCAGGGCAAGCAACATTACACTCAGATTACACAAAGAAAAATATTTGGGGTGGGAGGAAAATGCACAAATTATAGAATGTGGCAAGAGACTTGGATGAGAGAGATCAGTTTCTTGTTCAAGCAAGAAATGGGGTATTAAAAATTCAGGGACTGAACCAGGGGTCACATTGAATTGTTAAGATTTCTACATTACATATTCATTGGTCATTCATGACAATTACATGACTTCAGGAAAGGGGACTTTAAGGTAGAAACAGGACAGTCACCAGTAAGTTTTGCTGTAGTTCTTGCAGGAGATAGAGATAAAACTAGGAATCCGTCTGTAATGTACTCACTTTTTACAGAGAAGCAAGAAAGCATGATTCTCACAGATGTATTGGGTAGACTGAACTAAAAGGTACTAAAGAATATTCCTTATATGCTGTATATACACAGAAAATGAGGAAATTCTGACGGAGGTACAGCATGTCTCCTGGAATGGATAATAGATTACAGCCCTTTTCTTTTTACTTGATTTGGAAGTATTGTCAGTAGCTGTTGTATCATCATCTGCTTGGCAAAGTGAATTCATGAAATGAGTAGGGCAACCTCGTTTTGCCCTCTGTGAAAACTTTGAGGGCTGAACTTTAGTGCTGAAGTGGTTCCTGATGGGAACTGTCAACTCATTACTGCCAAGTGTAAAATGACAGCCACTGTCACAGGACAAATGGCCATCCCCCATTTGTAGTGCATGACTTTGTGACACTGTGTTTTATTTAACCTCAGTGGTGTAATTATAGATTAAAGAAGTGTTAAATGGCAGATTCATACGTGACTGTATCTTCAAATTTTAATAGTAACATACCTAGAATTGTGGAGCATGGCCTGACACCATTTTTTCTGTGGTAACATATTTTTAAGCACTTGAATTTTTTAATGCAGCTGAAGTAAGTCATGGCATATTCAAGACACATTTTAGACCATCTCTTTGCAGTGAGTGCACAACTGTTTTGTGCTAACTGTGGAGCCGCATCCATTAACTGAATAGTTTGAGTGCAGAGTATCCAGAAAGAAGTAGAAACTCTAGAAACAGTGAAACTGAGAGCAACTTCCCTTCAAGCTGGCCTATCGCACAATAAAAATGGGGTCCCAGGCAGCCCACAGTGTTACCCTCACTTAAAACATGGAACTTAAGGATCTTGAACTCCATCCTTTCATGACGCACACATACCAATCATTGACACTGACATCATTTCCCCTGCCTCTCCTTCCCAAAAGAGTCTGTATCCTTCCATTACAACTCTTCAGTCATGGGAACCATCCCACAGTTTTTCTGTTATGCTCTGCAGAAGTGTGCACATCTCTTAACTCATCTTTTAACTCTTTTGGATTGTAAAGGCGTTTAAGTCAGGACTTTGATAAGACTGTTTTATTGGCTGGAGTGGCTGGGTCTCCTTTATGCTGCTCCTAAGGTGCTCTCCTGCTGACCTCTGATCTTCTACCTGACTCTGGGTATCTGTTGTTGCTGCTGGCATGTAAACAGTAAGAATCCAGTGATTCCCCTGTCCCAGTAACTGTAATTTAAACTATTTAAAGCTCTCTTCTTCAATGTTAATTGCGCTAACAGTGTTAGTTGAACTAACAATGTTAATTCTAGCTAACTTAGAGAAAAAAGAGCCAGCTCCAGAGATATGAATACCCTACAGACTCTGAAGGGGTAGTTTAAGCATACATGTTTGGCATAAAGAATCCCTTTGGAGGATTAGACACACACTTGATGTATGTAGGTCACTCTGAATGTAATGCCTTGTATTTCTTTCCATGGAATCTGAAACAGAATCAATGACCACAACACTATTTAACAGAGCACATTCTCAGCTAAAAATATATATATAATAATATATAATAATATATAATAATAATATAATTATAATATAATATAATATAATATAATATTATATTATATTATATTATATTTTATATATATATATATATGTAATATTTTTCAACAAACATCACTAGCTGTGCATTTTAGATGGTGATAAACAAGAGCCTGCATGCTATGCTCTTAAAATTCCGCACCAGCAGAGATGATCCACTGTCACTGTTATTGCTGCTGAAACGCACCACCAACCACCTCATATTCACTTTTTGGTCTCCATAAGTGTTCAGCAAGTGTCAGTGAATGTCAGTGGGTACCGATAATTTCCATATGGAGGAATTTTCCACATTTTTGCTTCATACACACTTCCATGTCAGATGCCATTCTGCCAGACTGCCTCACTGCTGCCATCTGTTGCACAGCATCTGCAGAACTAGATGTAATGGAATATTGCTGAGAAGGTTAAATCTCTACTGCCATAACTTCAACATCTGTTGTGGGCCTACATGATAAAATAAGAAGCATTACTTTCAGAGCAGCCCTCATACTATGGCATACAAGATGACCACTACTAGTAGTACCCATAGTACTCTTTTTTTTTTGTTGTTGTTGTTGTTCGAATTACAAGGGCTGCTCTGAAGCAAAGTTATGTCATTGAATTTCTCCATATAGAAAAAATACAGCAGTGATGACAGTGACTGTGGTCACCACCTCCACAGGTGCAGATTTTTCGGAGGTAGGAATGCAGGCTCTTACTTATCCTTGGTGAAAATGCAACAGTGGTGATGGCAACAGTGGGTCAACTCTGCTGGTGCAGATTTGGAGGAGCACAACATTCATGGTCTTGTTCATTGTTGGCAAAAATGCAAAGCTAATGGTGGAGACTATATCAAAAAACAGTATTTTGTAGCTGAGAATGCATTTTATCACACAGTGTTATAGTGCTCTTTGTATCTGTTGTTGTTTTCTCAGAATTAAATAGAAGGCATTATTTTCAGAGCAAGCTACGTACAAAGGATAACAGAAAGTACAAAGGTAATTATTAGTAGTAGATAAAAATAACTTTCCCATGAATTTACAGTTAAAAAAAAAAGTGAAGCAAGCAATCATTGACGTTCTATTTGTTAGTAATTCTGGCTAGTTATCGAGGAACACATGGCAGCACATTGGCAGAAGACCAAAGAGCCCTACAAGTACAAGCCTAAGACAATGAAATTAACACGGCCTTGAGTTCATTTTAAGTGTGAATATTTAGTAAGTATGTAAAGTGCTCCTTTCAACATGGTTATTCTTTCTTTATCTTGTACATTTTTTTCCTCGCAAAAAACAAGCATTTGACAAATACTTGTTGACTTAAACTTATAAAAATCTTAATATATTCAAAGAGAAAAAGTTAAATTCCTTAGAATATCCACAGTACTAAATTAGAACTACAGTCAGTATTCAAGTAACTTCTGTCACTTAGAGGATATTTTATCTAACAAAACTCAGATGCTGACAGTAGTTTGTATCAATTTGAATTTCAATCTTTGCATACATTCTTATACATTTCAGAATTTTATCACAGCCTCAGGCATAGGAGATTTTCTTGTCCCCCTTTTCTCAAGAAGTACCATATTATTAATCCTTTATTAAATGTCTTTTCAGACACTTTATATCACGTGAATAAAAAAATTACTATAATGGGTCAGAACTTCTCACCTAAAACATTAAGAACATTCAAAAGGTATTTCTTAGGGAAGCACTTCAAAGGCAAAACAAGGATACAAGTGTCGGAACATCTTACAAGGAGTCTTGATGTACAGGTGGTAGAGCCATTTCAGGACTGCAATTCTGGTCATCATCCCAATGGACATGTCATCCCCTTTATTTCTTTCTGCCTTCCCAGAATTTGTAGCTGTTAGAGGTGATCTTTCTCATCCTTAGAAGCGTGCTCAGTTCTGTGTTGAACCAGTATGAAATGCATGAAAGGAAAGTTTCCACCATTTAATTATCTATTGTGCATTTAGATCCACCTCCTCTGATTGTCCTGTTTTGTTCCTTTCTACACACTTTCCAAATTTACCACAACCTCAAAAAGCTACAGAAGCCACCATGAATATGTATAGTGATATGATCCTACTAAAACACTGATTTTTTTATTATTTCCTTCCTAAACATTTCGAACAGTCAGTACTCTTCTCTGACCACATTATTGACAGTGTCAAAAAACTGCCTGTTATAAATTCAGGATCTTATTCCTTAATCATTAGAGTCAGCTCAAAGACCATCATTCATGAAAGAAATCACAAGGAGAGAAATAGTAAGGCAAGGTCCTGTGTGCATCATTTCATATTTACCTCATTAAATTTCATCTGCCACTTTATCACCTGAGTATAAAGTCTCATACAGTTCTTCTACAGTTCTGCACAGGTAGCTTCATCATTATTACCCTCAGTATCTTGGTTTTGTCAGCAAACTCTGTCACCTCTCTATTCACACCATCAGATCAAAATAAAGCTTCCTAGGCCTACGCTGTTTTGTCGTCATGCACGTATGCACATTCATGCAGTAAAGGGAAAGAAGCAGAGATATCAGACCTACTGAGGAGAAAAGTAAAGCAGCCACAAGTTTGAATTCTTTGCTCATGCCTTAATTTGAATCTAGATTGCAGACTGTTGATGAGGAAAAAATGAGGAAAAATCAATCTTCTATAAAAAGTTGTCTCTAAAGCGTAATCATGTTCTTAAAGCAAAACTCCTGCAAAGCAAGTCAGTTGATAATGTTTTAAGGGAGTGTAGACTTTAATCCAGCTTAACTGAGCCACGCTTAATTCAGAACCTCTCCAGCAGACTGAGGGTGAAGGGGAAAAGAGATCACAAGGTAACCTGTTTGCTATTGCTTCGTACAGCTACTACAGAATATTACAGGCGTTGTTGCTGTGCATACTTAACAGGGGTGCCCCAGAAATGTGATAACTTGATACACTGCATTGTTACCAGAAATAAAAAATTGACCTGCAACAGTCTTCCCGCAGACTTTGCTGTGACAAGTGTTGAAAATGCTCTCCCAGTTCCTCGTTACCTTTTCATTTATTTGCATGCTAATTTGTTAAGAGACTGGTACTTTTCAAAAACACTGTTGTATTTATCACAGTCAAGCCCAACTTCTAGCAAACCTGAGCTAGCTCATGATCCCCATGTCTTGGTCAATAAATTCTGACTCCAGTGGACAGATGGAAACCAGATGGATCCATATTAGACATGACTGCTGCTTCCTGCTAACTCATGGCTCCTTGAGCTTCCCAAAGCCAGAATACGTGGAGGGAAATACATAAATTGTATAGATGATACACGTGCTAAACAACTCCCAGGCTTTAGCCTGGGAGTTTCCTTCTCTTTAGAGAAGGAAATTTAATTCAAAAATAGTGCTTTGGAAACAGTTAGGTAGCAGACAACCTGGAGTTAACAGAGCACATTGATAGCTGAGGAGGGACAAAAGCAAGTAGCTGTAGTCCCAACCAGTCTCTTTGTGCTACAGACCTTTGCTGCACCACTCAGAAGGGGTAAAAATCCAAAGAGGAATATAGGGTAGGAGCCTCCAGGGTGACCTGAACTCTTAAGAAACTGGTCCTGGATAATGCTGGTTTCTGCACAGTGGCACAACCATTTCCTGACTGTGTGTAGTCCTTATACATTCTGCACTGCTTCTGCATGTCTGCTGATTCTGTTCTCATGTTTTTGGATCACCTGAGATTTGGTCTGACAAAGGCATTTGAAAGATTAATATGTCCATCAGCCATGGAAATAACCATGTATTAATTACTTATCCCCTTTTCTCCATCCTCACCATGGTTTTTGCACAGAAATAACAACATCATTGATGAGAAAGACTAATAGGAAAGAGGTTAGTATTATCTTCTTTTAGTTCTTTGAACTACCAAGTTAATGCAAAAACACCCTGTGATTCAGACAATGGCCGGCGACTTTTGGACAGTGTATGCAATGATAACATGTGTCCAATGAAAAACAACAGTCATTTCCTCAGAACAACCATACTCTGCTGCTGTCTGCCTGTTTCTGAGTCAACAGCAAAATTGGGCACACTGCATTATGTGCAGTTTATATCAGCCAAGCTATGCTGGTAGGCAAAACTGTTAACTGAGATATATATTCTCTTCAAAACCTGTTCCTAAACTGCTAGAGCCTTTGTTAACCCATTCGGAATTTTCTGCTGGAAAGTTGCAGGTTGTCAGAAAATGCTTAGCGGGGTAAAATCTGAGGGAGCTCAGGATGGCAAACAGTGGGAGGTGATTTTATGAAATGTCTGAGTGGAATGCTGCCCTCTCTGTTCCCTCCTATAGTACACGCTTTGTTGATGAAGGCTGCCTTCCTTTTGTTGGTGTTCATTGTAGAGAGAAATGCACTAGTTATTTACTGGTGAAAATGAGATGGCAGTAACAAGCAGTGGAAGACAGTGTTGTTTTTCATTTTGCACTGATGCCCCTCTACAGAGGCATCCATTTCTCACATTAATCTTCTGAAAGCCTTTATTGTCCTGGCTTCCTGTTACAAATCAAGCTGGTGATGGCATCCCCATGAAATCCCATTATCATACTGAGAGCAGTGTATTACAGTACCAGGCAATAGAGTAAATGCAGAACAATAAGTATAATAGGGAATGTATTATCCCAAAATTAAACAGCAGCTCTGTTACTGCATAACAGTGCTACAGAGGTATCTCCTCCCCTTCTTGGAAACAAACAAATAGCATTTTAGGAGCTCAGCTCCACTGAGAAGTGAAATCTGCTTCATACAATCTAAGGAAAACAGAGACACCAGAGCATTTCCAAGCACCGTTGTGATCTGCTTCCTTGTTCACAGATCCAAATCTCTTTGAAAGACTGACTTCAGATATAAAAAAGTCATCTATTTTTGATATACGGATGTAACAGCACCTTGGAAACTCCAGAACTTATTTTAGAGATTTAGTCCTTGTTTCAGTGACATCAGTGGCAGCACATGACCATAAAAGGGAAGTTGGCCATTTGAGGCCATGCAAGAAACAGCCTACGATGTATCAGCTGGAAGATGGCTGGATCATCAGTGTATGCTAATACATCCCTAAACGTGGATAGTTCTTAGGGCAGGCCCCTGTGTGCTCTCACTCTAGGAGGTCTTAATGGGCTCAAAGTAAAGACGCATACAATAGGTAATGCAAGCCACCTGAGCAAAAATGTGTAACTCAGATAAGGAACAATCCTCAAAAGGAATTAGCATTTACCTTTGCCTTAGTAAGGGGTTGTAAATGCCTCTACAAAAATGTGGATTCCCACCATCTGTCAAATATGGGTGTGTTTAGAGGTGGGAAAGTAGCTATGCTTTTCCAAAATGAAAAGGATAATACATTTGAAAGGCTTTTTTAAGGAAAAAAAAAACAAAAAAAAAAAACCTGTCAATCATCTTAAAAGCAAATCAGCCTAGCTATTGGCATGTTGTTTCTGATGACAAATCACTTTATGACTTTAATTCAAAAAATGGAAACGGCAAGTCTGTAATTTCTCTTCACATGCCAGATGTAAGGTTTCTGTATTAGTAACTTGAGATGATATAATGACATCTATCTTCCTATAGTAGTTTCACTTCTCAGTGAAATAAGCTGGTCTGAGGGATCTCTTAGACCAGTGGGTCTACAGTGAACAGTGGGTTCTGTCTTTACAGATAAGCCTGCAAAAGTGGAATTAAGTCTTTACTAAGAACATCTCCCCAAATACTTGTATCAGGACAAACATTTACAAGTTTTGTTCTTCAGCTGAATGCAGTTGAAATGGACTATTAATTAATTTATGAGGATAAATATTAGTTAATGTACTTGGGTATAATCACTTGTCAACTTATCTCAAAAATTCAAATAATAAATAGAAAAAAAAAAAAAGCTGAAAATATATGAAAAGAGAACATTGTTTGGTTTCTATGCCTTCTTTCCTTCCTGGTTCAAGATAAGAAAAATCAGGGGAGCTCTTTGTGAATTAGTCTGAAGTTGGAAATGAACAAGGGGCACAAAATCTGGTCATCTTCTGATATTTAAGGAAACGTTCCATTCAAGTGTTCAGTCTAAGGTCTGTTTGCATATGAGAAATGTAAGTGAGAACTGACACAAAGACAGGCATCTAGCTTGAGCTAGATTCATATAAGATTTCAGGAGGCTCCACCATGTCCCAGAAGAATCATGGTTGTACATATAATAAGTATTTCAAATGGTGCATATGGATCTTGTTATATGAATATGAAGGGACTTGCTAGGATTTCCTATTTTAGCATATCAAAGGAAATGACCACATGGCTTTTAAGGAGGAGCACAGAACGTGGATAGGACTGTTTTGGTTAATAAGTACAGAAAATCACACCAGAGAAATCTAAATTACATAAATTCACAAGATCTCTACCTCATCTGCCCCCATATCACATATCAAATAAAAAATCCCAGGACTTTAAAACAAATGAAATACCTTTAGCATAACAGATGACAGTGCTAAAGGGCAATCAACAGCACAACTATAGGTAGATTTTCAGATCACCGTTAGCTGTTACTTGTTTTTCTCCCACTCATGCCTTACATCTTGTGAAGGGCTATGAAACAGAATGATAGCACTTCCTGTTTACCTGCCTCTTCAAATTAACCCTCTCAGAAGATTCCCCTTAGATAACCTTTAAGTAGCTTCTGAATCATCCCAGGAAGTAATTATTCATTGCTAGCTACTGTGTGAAATTATTCAACTGTCAACAATTTGGAGTTTCCACTTTGTTACAGTGTTCTCATGCTTTCTAGGGTGTTAGTTATAGTCACTGTGAGATGTGTCCTCCAAACTTTACCAGTGAACATGGGGAAATAAGAAATATTCACATGAATCTTGCAGTACTAAGTAGTAGTGAACACCATAGAGAGCTGCTTCTGGGAGTTCTGTTACAGTTTCACCTGACATGCGAGGCTGAGCATTCCTCAATGTCCATATTCCTCCTCATAACATTTTAAAAATATGCATGCAATATAAGAAGCAAAAATACTAGTGTGAAACACAGCTTCCAGTGTGAAAAAAACATTAACTAATATTTTAATAACACACATCTATTTCTAAACCTCTTCAAGAAGGCTTTATTACAACAGTAATCCACTCTGTAATACCTTCCCCCGGTGCTAACAGCAAACCAGATGAAAATCATCCCAGGGATATGTCTGAGAATAACTTGCTTTGAGCATGAGCATATTACATTTTATGACAGGTTTAGCTTCTTTCATAGCTAGGCTAGAGAAGATCTCCAACAATTAAGGCATTACTGCCCTGAAAACAGATGTGATGCACTGAAGCATCACTTGTTAGGTGTACCCTTTACTCTTCCTTCTCCTTCAGATCTTATAACAGTATGAAATTAGCTATTCTTCTTTAAAATAAATAAAAAATAGTTTGCAAGTGACACTACTGGCTGCAGGCACTAAGGAAATTCTGTGTATTTGCCTAAGTGCCTCCTACTAAACTGGTTGTAAGATTCTGCTGTGTAAAGCCACATT
This sequence comes from Oreortyx pictus, assembly GCA_036925125.1. NCBI lineage: Eukaryota > Metazoa > Chordata > Aves > Galliformes > Odontophoridae > Oreortyx > Oreortyx pictus. The sequence goes on from JAUPFR010000004.1 coordinate 56,424,466, forward strand.
GTAAGAAATGTTTCCTACTCCATATATCATAAGAAAATCTAGAAAAGCATTTAGGGATTTAAGATAGGCTTTAGCTGCATAAATACAAATTGCTAAAATGTCACACAGCTGTTGCCTAAATCCAGAAAGTACTCAAGATTTGAGCACTGCACTGACACAAACCTCAACTTATTGTCATTTCCAAATTGACTGGAAAGTCCAGACAGTACCGTGTGGCAGTTTATTTCATGTCCAAGCCCTTCTGATCCCTGCAGTCCAGATCTATGGTCTCCTTAGTGGCTCAGTACAATCTATTTTGAGGGCCTATAGTCGACAGAGTCCTGCAAAAGGCTTGACCATTGAATTTGCCCTAAAATATTTCAGATGAAGGATGGAGCACACCACAGTCATTGCTACCCATAGAAGATCCATCTCAGTTCCCTCCCTGCCTGAAAATATCGCAGATGATCTACCTGCTCAGGTCTTCCCATTTTCTCCTGATATTTGTCATACAAGTGCAGCCTTGATTGTCAGTTTTCCCTGTTGCTGTTCCACTGAAATTTAAGTAAGTCTAAGAAAAGTAGGAATAGCAAGAATGTCCATCTTTCATACCTAGGTTCTAATCTCTGCTTCACTGACATCACATATTTTATCAGATGACCACTTACAATAAATTACAGCTATGCAAACTTTGATACAGTCCTCAAGGAAGGAGGCAAAGGAGTCCAGGAAAGCTGAACATTCTTCAAGAAAGAAATCTGGAAGGCACAGGAGCCAGCCAAAATGCAAATCAACAGGAAGAAAAGCCTGGCTGAATAGAGAGCTTTGTCAGGAAGTAAGAAAGAAGATGGTTATGAGCTTTGGAAGATGTAACAGGTAACTATGTAGGATTACAAAGACATTCTGGGGTTATTCAGGGAGAAAATTAGATGGGCCAAAGCCCAGCTGCAACTTAACTTGGCTACTGCAGCAAAAGGCAATAAAAATGTTTTTATCATCGAATAAATAACAAAAGGAGGACTAAGGAGAATTTTCATTCTTTATTGCATGCAGTAGTAAACATAATGACAAGAGATGAGAAAAAGAATGATGTACCTAATCTATTTATTTTACTCAGTCTTTATTAGTAAAACTAATGGTTCTTAGAGTACCCAGTTCATGGAGTTCAAAGACAGACAGGGAGCAGAACAAAACCTTTATAATCCAACAGCAAATGATTAGCAAACTACTATACTACTTGGCCCCACAAGTCAGTGGAATTGGACAAGACGCACACAAGGATGCCAAGCCACTTTTAATAATTTACCACCAGTCCTGGCACACCAGGAAGGTCTCACTTGACCGGATACCCATCTACAAGTACAGCAAGAAGGAGGATCCAGGGAAATACATGTCTGTGTATCTGACCTTGGTTACAGAAAAGGTCATGGTGCAGAGGATCCTGACTGTTGCAACATGGTATGTACAGGACAACCAGGTGATTAGATAGTATGGTTTATGAAATGGAGGCCCTGCCTGACTAACCTGATTTCCTTCTGTGACAACATGACCTACTTAGGGGATGATTGAAAGCCTGTGGATGTTGTTTACTTGGACTTAAGAAAGGCATTTGATATTGTTTCTCACAGCCTTCTCCAGGACAGACTGGCTGCTCATGAACTGGATGCTGCAAAACCACTTGGATTGCCAGGCTCATGGGGTCATTTTGAACAGATTTGGTTTGTGGTTGGTCACAAGTGGTGTTCTCCAGGGCTCAGTATCAGGGCCAATTTTGTTTAACATTTTTGTCAATGATCTTGATCAAGAGTTGGAATGTGCTCTCAGTAAATTTGCAGTTGAGCAGGAATGCTGATCTGCCTGAGGGTAGGAAGGTTCTGCAATGGGATCTGGATTGGCTGGTTCCATGGGTTGAGACCAAGCACAAGACATCAACAAGGCTAATTGACAGGTGATGCATTTGAGTCATAAAATAAAGACTATCTGGAAAGTTGCCCAGCAGCAAACGACCTGGGGATACTGCTCAACAGCCGGCTGAAAATGAGACAGCCAGAAGCATACCCAGGTGGCAAAGAAAGCCAATAATATCTTGGCCAGTGACATAAAACACGTGGCCAGCAAAACTGAGGATGTGGTAGTCCCCTTGGACAAGGTGCTGATGAGACTGCATTCAAAATATTATTTTCAGATAGGAGCCTTTCTCTACAAAACAGAAATTGAATCACTGCAATACATTTAGAGAAGAGCGGTGAAACTGCTGAAAGGATTAGAAAATAAGAGGGAGCTAGAACGTCTGGAGAAGAAGAGGCTGAATGGAGACCTCACCTACCTCTGTAACTACCTGAACGAGGCCGTAGTCAGGAGGGTGTCTATTTATTTTCTCAGACAACAAGTGACAGGACATGAGGAAGTCGCTTTAAGTTGCACCAGGAGAGATTTTGATTTGATGTCAGGAAGTTTCATCACAGCAAGGCTGATTCAGTTTTGGAACAGGCTGCCCAAGGAAGTGATGGAGTCACCGTCCCTGGAGGTATTTTAGGAGACTTGTGGATGTAATGCTTAGGGACATGGTTTAGTGGGGGACTTGGTAGTGTTAGGTAATAGTTGAACTTGAAGATTTTAAGGGTCTTATTCAACCTAAATGATTCTAAAATTCTATGATTAGTAGGAAGATCTTGTAAAGTCATGAAAACCTTATTAAAAGACTATTTAAAGTAAAACTTAACCAGGTAGGAAGAATTGGCTTAAATGCATGATCAGCAAGGCAGACTGTCTTGCCTAAATTCTTGCTGGTATGATTGTCAGGAATAAACGACTTTAAGGAATTTAATTACAATGACCTATATTCAGAATGTTCATTTAGTTACACTGGTCCAACAATTAGAACTTCAGTGGGTGTCATTATATTGCCTTCTCTGCAACAGTCAGTGAGGAGAATTTCTCTAAGTTGCTTCTTCTTGGGATTTTCTTAGTAAGTTCAAGAGTAACAAGCAAACAAACAAACTCACACATACACGATTTCCATGTGTTTTTTTAATACTATCCATCACCCCAGGGTTCTGCCTCTGAAAATGTCACTTAGATCTCAATTACACACCCAGAGCATTGCGGTGATATTAGGAAGACTACAAGACCGTGTTTGTAGCACGGGTATTTTGTATCCATGCTCTGGTTTCTCTGAGGATTTTCACATTTTAATAGAGCTTGAATGTACATTCAGAATCTGATTCTCATTTAGAAACTAATTTTCATGGCTGATAATTCCTACCTTTCATTAGCAGGCCACTCATTGAGAAGGGTGGGGTGTGTTAAGTTTTGCTGAGCTCAGTTCACTCTCTGTATTTTTACAAAAGTGTAGGTTTTTTGAGAATTCCCTGTTTTGGTAAATTTTTCTTTTTCTTTCCTTAAATGCCCTGTTGTTTCTAGTTTCAGCCGAAGCAAACAGAAAAATCCTGCAGAACATAAAAGTCTTAAGTGGTGTTACTGGTCCAGAAATGTACAAGTCTGTCTCTTATCCAAAAACATTTAGGCAAGTTTGATTATGCGTCAAACTGAAATGTAAACCTGTACCAAACTCTGTGCCAAGATATTACTATTTCCAGTATTATCACTGTTGCACGAATGTGCTGGAGAACTTCACTGATTTTACTCAAGTTCATTGCTCCTGCAGTTCTGCTGGTCTGCCTTTTGTAAGGCTTTCACAGAACATGATTTCCATAAATTTGCTTAGACGTGCCTCTGTCAATTATTGCTCCTGCTCTCTAATTCCTTGAAAGTGAAAGTCTGCTCTTCTGGAATAGTTCCTTTGTCCCAAAGAACATATTCCCAAGAATATATCAAGTCTATGTGATCGTTTTTGAGGAACAGCCCCAATCCAAGAATACTCTCTTGTTTTATCCTGTCTGATTTGCTGACAGATTTTCAACAGATATGGTGACAGAGAAAAGGGGAAGGTGACTGTCATACGTTTCTCCAAGGATTAAAAAAAAAAGGATCAATGCAACATGAAAGGTCAACTCATTACAAGTTTCTCAGGGTAACAATTCAGACCCTCGTTTGTAAATGAATTATGGTTTCTAAAATACTTCACTGCTTTTTATGGTGATTCCAAGTAATTAGAAGTATTTAGTTACATACATATATGTAACTAAACATAAATACATGTATATATTTAGTTAGAGTATGTAACTAAACCTAATAATTATATAAGGTGTTTTGTTAAATACATCAGGTGCTGTGCGATTTTTCTCTCTGGGCTTTAGTAAAGGGAAAACACAAAAAAAATTGTTGCATTTTTTTCTTTGTTTTCTTTTAATTCAATTTTTATTTTATTTGAATCCCATTCACCTTTCTTCTGAATGAACAAATTGACCCACAGAGACCTAAGAAAAGAGAGACCTGGACAGACTAGAGAGCTGGGCAGGAAGGAACCAGATGAAGTTTAACAGGAGCAAGTGTAGAGTCTTGCACCTAGGGAGGAATAACCACATGCACTGGTAAATGTTGGGGAATGACCTGCTGGAGAAAAGTTCTGAGGAGAGGGACATGGGTGTCCTGGTGGATAACAGGCTGCCCAGGAGCCAGCAGTGTGACCTGGAGGCCAAGGCCAATGATATCCTGGGGTGCATTAAAAAGAGAGTGACCAGTAGGTCGAGGGAAGTGATCCTCTCCCTCTACTCTGCCCTGGTGAGGCCTCACCTAGAGTATTGTGTCCAGTTCCGGGCTCCCCAGTACAAAAAAGACAGGGATCTCCTGGAAAGAGTCCAGCAAAGGGCTACAAAGATGATAAAGGGCATGGAACACCTTCCTTATGAGGAAAGGCTGAGAGACCTGGGGCTGTTCAGCCTTGAAAAAAGAAGACTGAGAGGGTATCTGATCCATGTCTATAAATATCTAAGGTGTGGGAGGCAAGGGGATGAGGCTGAACTCTTCTCAGTAGTGTGTGGTGATAGGATAAGCAGAAATGGCTGGCTTTGAAGGGAGGCTGGACTAGATGATCATCTAGATCTTCCAACCCCTACAATTCTGTGGTTCTGTAATCTTATCATTTAAATATTTTGCTTTAGAGTGCAAAGTGATGATGCTAAAATGTTTTTTAAAGATTGTCATGGTTTTATGATTTTTGGCATTGGTATTCCGCATCATAACATCATGTAGTGCATTAAGAGTTAAAGAGTTGATACTCCAGCTCTGTGGATCATCGAAAGTTATGGGTATACCTGTCTCAGAAGAGAACTACATTCCCCAGAGGACTTTGCGATGTTTTGCCTTTTTACGTTATTTTCGCTCAGAGGGAAAAGATAAAAACTCTCTGCGGTCACAGGACACTCTCTTTCCTTTGAGATCGACTCAGCAGTGGGTGCTCGCTGCCGTCTCGCCTTCAGCGTTTAGCGTAAGGCCTTTGGTTTATCGGACACTCTCTCTTGCTCATTTTATTTGATTTATTAGCTTCAATTCCAATTATATTGTATTACATTGTGTTATTTTGCTTTCTGATATCTTTTTTAGTAAATTAGCTTTCCTCCTCAGATAGTTGCCGCTGTTTTGTTTCTAGGCCCATCTTCCTTTTCCCTTTCCCCCGTCCCCTTTCCTGGGGTGTGGGTCTGCGGGTCCCCCACACCAACCGTCACGGAACCGGGCCGATCCAGCCCGGTAAATTTCATTTACCAATCAGTTTCTAGTGTTTTTAGTTAAGACTGCATTTACACTGAAATTTGTTACCTTCCCTGTTCAGCTGTCAGCAGCTTTTATTGCAACTTAACTTCTCCACGAATTTCTGCTTTGGTTTGTAGGAATATATTGGAAATCAAAAGTCAAAGCATTGTGAGAAAACAAAATACATTCATGTTTTTCATTATGGAGAGATAGACATATGACTTCCCTTTATTTCTAGAACAGTTCTTAGTTTTAGTTGAGAAAGGTGTTATCAATAAGCCCTACAGACAGCGTAGCTATGAAGTATATTTTTTTATAAATTCACATTTTCTTCCTATGTGAAATCAAGTGATCTGTTTTACTTTCAACTCAGCAGATTAAAATAATCTCTTAGGGTCCTACTGAGAAAGCACTTTACAAATATTTCATTAAGCTTATTTATATAAGGCTTCACTACTGGAACCTCTGCATCTATAAAGCAGCACCTTACTGCAGCTTAATTTAGGGATTTTTCTTTCCCTTTATCCAGAAATGGTACCCACAAAAATAATGAATGCTTCAGTCAGAACTCCCACAGTTCCTCACGAATACCACAAGGACCTTATTGCTAATTGAAGAAACAGATAATACGTGTCTTCAGTTCAGCAGCCTTTATGTATTTTAAGGATATTTTTCATCAACCTTCAAATATTTTCTTGTTTGAAATTCTACACGATTTAATGTTTCCCATTTGGATTATTTAGACTCAGTTTGAAGGAAAAAAAGGGGGAAAAAAAAGTAATAACATTTCTTTAACTCCTGTGTCAGTAGTACCTATTAGCTACATGCATTTTCCATCTGCTTTCACTAAAAAAGAGGTGAATAGCTGTATCCAACAGGAAGACAACCCGAATCAGCTAGCAGAAATCATCAAGCACCTGATCATTTCCTGTCACTAGCTCTGCCACTGCTGCAAGCAGCATATCAGAGTGCTCAGACCATGAGTGCTAACTTAGAAGAAACACTTTGAAAAAATGCTTTTTTGCTGTTATTCTGCTTCCTCTTAGTAAAATCCCTTTGCCTATTGATTTAAGTGTTTGGGGGTTATATTTTCCTTTGTGTGCTTTCAATTGAACTACATAATGCCAGATTTGTGAAAATTTATGGGCCTCATAGCCTCCTAAACAATAAGTACACCAGACTAAAGCTGCAAATTAAAGAGAAACCAATTATTTTCTTTGGCGCACTCTAACTCTGCTGATAATTGGTAATATATATTGTCTTGGGTGGTTGCATCTCATCTATTTATTTGCTTAAAGCATTATCTACCACTTTGCCCTTACGCTTCAGATTATACCATACAAGCTTTCCCATTCCTCATATTTGAAAGGACGTATTATTTTTTTTCTTAAAAAAAAAGAAGAAGAAGGTAATAATACATAGACAGTACAGAACTTTAAAATACTTGGTTAGCTGACTCATGCACCTGAGAGTACTGATGTTTTCAGATATACTGCATGAAGCTCATCTGGCCATTTTGTTGCTCCATCCTGCTGAAAATGTTGACAGAATACCATTTCTCTTGCACATTGTTGAAGCAATTTGTTCACTCACATGGTAATGTTTGGCTTTCTGACTGAACTGGTGGAAGGTTTCCAAATAGGTAAAACTGCCTGTAGCATGAGACAGAGTGAGAAGGTTTTCTGGAAGTGACAGAAGTATTAAGAAATTTCTTATCTTTTTAAATCTAGGGACCCTAAAATGTTGGCCGATTTTGAGAAATAAATGATTTTAAATGCAGTAGATCATTTCTAAAGTAGCACTAGTTGTCAGAATTTAAACTCATGCTCAACGTCTCCAGAAACAACAACATGAAGATCTTATACACATATATAGTTTGGGGCAATATGCATGTCTATTTAAGTAATTTCACTGCTGCATTTCATCAAGAGTTTGTGCCTGAGTGAAAAATGGGCCACATGAACTTCCTGCACTATTAAATTTGCTGATACTATGACTGTGGTCTTGCAGACTTCTGAGTGCAAGACTGTCTTCTTCATATTATTGTATGTTTCAAGATCTATGTTTCTTTTGGTTCCAAATGGTCCCGAGTCTTTTTTTTTTCTTTTTTTTTTCCTCAGTTTCCACAATAATCATCATTAAAAACATCTGCTGCAGCACATGGCTTATACTGTGCATCTCGTGTGCACTGTGAGAATGCAGTCAGTTTTGCGATGTGTCTATTCCTAGAAGTGGGGAGAATGTTTGAGTAAGCCTTCCCTTACACTCTGTGAAAGTCTTTACTATAGAGGTTTGTTCTCTGTTGTCTTGTCTGGCCCTTATGGGATAAAAATCATGAAAAGAGCATGTAGCAGTGAAGTTAGCTTCTGTGTAGGACTGCAGGGAACAGATTTACAGAAGCAATGCATGTGCAGTATATCTTTGTGACCTGGTATATCTGCTAGATCAGTTCACGCTGGGATGCACGGAACAGCAACAGACACTTCGTGCTGTTTCACAGAGAATGAGATATTTTCTGCCAGAAGTTTACTGTTGCACCTCATTTCTACACAAAAGTCTGTGAATCACACTGTTAGCAGGGTCAGAAATAAAATCACATGTGCCTTGGCTAATTGCTGATGTTCATCCTGTGAAACCCACTCTTTGTTTGTTTGTTTGTTTGTTTGTTTGTTTTTCAAGGTACCATGTAAGTTTGGGGTGAACAGTTTACTCTCATGCCTGTTTCCATAACTGTCTCCATATCTACTACTCAATTTTTCCTTTCACAGTTGAATGCCAAACGATTTTTTGGTCTCAGCTTAAGGAAGAAAAAAAATATCATTGCAACTCTTCAATTTATGATGTTGTAAGAAAAACTGAATAATCATACTGGGATGGGAAAAGTACATATTACTGGTGTTGCTCAACAAACTAAAATTCTGATGGTGATTAAAACTCACAGCTCACAAAACCTTCCCAAGATGAAAAATAAAATAAAATAAAAAAACTATTTTCTGAGTTCTTGTATGGTAAGTTTTTCCAGCCTTCAAAATGCATTTACAACTATTAATAAATCTGTGCTTTTTTAACAGTATTTGTCCAGGTCCCTTAATGATTATCTGTAAATAAGATATGGAAGTGTCTGCTTTTTAGATTCTGAATCACTAGGTCATTCTATTACAAGATATTTTTGGAAGCACAATGTAGAAATACATGGTCTACAAGTACCTTTCTTCCTTTTAATCCATTCTGTTTTGCATGTATCTCCTTTCTGTTTTCCTCTTCTAGGCAATTACCCCGACAATAAGTATATCCTGACAAAATTATTCTATCTGAGAACTGAAGAACAGAATGGGAGACTCTAGAATTAATATTCAGAGAGAAGATAAAATATCCATAAATGAAGGGCTAAGATGCAACATATATTCTTCTTCATTATTAGAGCTATTTGTGCAAGGTTTATTCTTGACTCTCATTCAATATCTCCCAGACTAGGTTTAGCTATATATAGGTTCCTGCTTCAAAAGATTTATAATAGGCTTGCCATCTTCTATAAAATAGGATCCAGAGACTCTACTTTTGAAAATCTGCACATATTCAGCAAGCTCCCAAGTCTCACATACTTGCCTGAAACACTTCTCAAACATTATTAGTCTCCTGTAACAGTGCAACTCTTTCAATAAGACTATTTTATGACAAAACCTCTGATAAGACCTCCCAGTACTTCAAGCTTTGTCATTATCGACACTGCTATAACTGTAACTCTCTACAACAAACAAATTGGCTTTTGAAAACTGTTTTAGATTACTCAGATTGTCTATAAGGCTTGTACAGTATGTCATTTATCTACACTGGATAACAAAAAATGGTAACAAAAAAAAAACATCCACATTTTTTTGACTGAGGATCTGTTTTTACAGAATCATTTGTGTTCTACTGGCCGACTCATTGATCTAACTAATCATCATTCACAATTCATGAACAATAATTCAGGTTAAAAGACTGAAATAGAAGGAGGAATATTATCCTGCATTGCTTTTGTAATAAAGCAGAAGGACTGAGACAGTGCTGAAGTAAACTTAACTTTGTTTCTTTTAATTTACAAATCCAGCCATTTTATAGTGTTCAAACTTCGAAGATTTGGTGAGGTACAGAGTTTCATAATCGAACAGTGCACATAAGTAGATGCAAGGCAACATTATTTTGATTCCATAATGCCAACTAGTTAAACACTACTATACAGCATCACCCACCAATTATTTTGGCATTTCTGATCAAGTGTACGGCTCTGCTGAGCTAGTTGCTGTACCAATAGGGAAATATTTAATGTCTTTCCTATCAACTAGAATTCTTTTCATGCAAACCCCATGGTTACTGCCAGGTTTAATGCTGGAGGCAGCAATAACAGCCCCTGAGGAAAGGTGAATAGGAGGTTCCAGAGTGGAAGACTTAGCAGCCAGAGATGTAGCATATACTCCCTACTGCCACAGCCATGCAACCTTTGTCCTCTAGGTACTGGAGAGAAATGGAGAGAGAAGGTGATAATGAAAAAGAGACAGGAAAGGAGAGAGAATGAGAAAAGGGAGAAAGGGAGGAGAAAATGGCTGTTCGAAGAGTAGGAGGAGTGGTGGTGAGGGAGGGAAAAGCAGCTATTAACAGTAGTCAGTTATGAGGAGCGGTGCAGGGGAGGGAAAAAGAGCAGCTTAAAGGCATTGGTTTGAAAACCATAGGTTGTGGTGTGGGTTTTGAAGTGGTTTTTCCTTTTGCTGCCACTGTGGCTGCTCTTGCAGTTATATCTATCGCCCCCAAAAGTCTGAAGGAGAAGGCAGGTTTTGCAGTATCACTGGGAAAGGGTAAAAAATAATGGACAGAGAGTCAGTGGTCTGAGTAGGGAAAAGGCAATTCTTGCCTGTGATGATGTGCTGAGCCTGTCCTGCTAGCAACCCTGTCATTGGAATCACCAGAGCAACAGCCAGAGCTTCTCCAATCATCCCAGCAGTAACATGCTGTGAAGTGCTGTGCATGGAGCTGTGGTCTCTTGGACAGGAGGGTCTGTGCCAGATATCATTCAGTGTCAGTGGGAGTGCATGATGGTGGATGGAAGACTGTGGTAGCTCTGTGAGTAACGCTTTGTACTGGAGAGTTCACAGCTTTGTCATAAAGGTTTCTTAAGGATGAAGCTGACAAGATGGTGCTCAGTGACTATTTTCAGGCAAACGCAGTGGATGCAGGATGTATTTGTGTCAGTCAACCAGCAATATCTTGTTTGTTCTGCATGAATTATTTCCCTTGTTTCCCAAGTCTTCATGAATTTCCTGTTTTAGCAATATTATATAGGCAGAATCACTGCTATAAAAGAATTCCGTTCTATTTATCAAAGCAGTAGAACCCAAACTATATCTTACCAGCACTGTGTAAATGGCAAAGACTAAAAATAATTCAAATTAATTAAAAAAAGATGAGAATGTGAATCGATTGTTTCCCCTGGCTGCAATTTTTTCCTATAACCCTTTATGCACTTGCTTGGTGCACTCATGTGAGAAATAATGCAGCTCCTTGAATCAGTTTTCCAAATTCTTTTCAAATCTACTGTGCACTCCAACCTTTAACAACAAGCACTTAAACAAAATGCACTGTTCCACTGGATTTACTGTGAGCCTCTTAAGAGATTCTTCTGGTCAGCAAACTCACTTGAGAGCTTGACAATCTAGCCTTTTTTTAAGTTGAAGAGGAGCTAATTTAAAATCACTGGAGAAATAAAATGTAGGAAATTAAACCCACAAATCAACAGAGTGCAGGTGAACAGAATGAAATGGCCACTGATTTAACTCATATTGTCTCCTCTTGTTATGGATATGTCACTTCCCTTCTTGCCTGTACATCTTTAAGATTAAGGGGAGGTGCAAGAGATAGTTGGTATGCATAGTAGACATACAAAATAATCTTAAAATATTTTTCCATAAATGCCTCTATCTTACTTCATATCACCACAGGGAAATAAATCAGAACAAGCTGTATACCTACACTGGCTTCCATGTAACGTGATTTCCAATGAGCTCACCCAGCAGGAATTAGATAGCAATAGAACTATGTCTGGATATATTTCTTCTTTTGAAACTTGTTACAGACCTATTTTTTTAGGCCATAACCCTCATATAGTGGTACTGAAACTAGTTACAAACTTGCTAAATCATTTTGGATTTTTATTTTTTTTAAAGCAATCTTCGAAGTAGGCTTCAGCAAACTGAGGAAGAGATATTGATGCTATCTATGCCCATTTCATCTTATAACTCAGGGTTGTGTGGACTCACCTGAGATCAGCTCATTCTTTCCCCTAACGGAGACGGCAGCTGACATCTCTCACAGCACCACATCTACCAACATGTCAGAGTTCACTGCATTTCTGAATGATACATCTCCCTGCTTCTATCTTGTCAGCCTTGAGCTTGACTCCTTGGATCAGCTGCGTGAAGGGCAGCAATGGCATAAGAGAGCGGTGGAAACGCAAGGGCAGCTATGCTCTCCCAGGGCCTGTAAACTCTGGGCCTTCTGGGGAATGGTTCTAAACTAAGATGGGAGACTTGGGTTAGATATTAGGAGGAAGTTTTTCACTCAGGGTGTGGTGACACACTGGAACAGGTTGCCCAGAGAGGTTATGGATGCCTAATCCCTGAGGGCATTCAAGGCAAGGCTGGATGTGGCTCTGGGCATCCTGGTCTAATGGTTGGAGATCCTGCCCATGGCAGAGGGGTTGAAACTAGATGATCCTTGAGGTCCTTTTCAACTAGGCTATTCTATGATTATATGAAAGGACAGAGCATTAGTCTAGCTTGTACCAAGCACCCCTCTTGATTTGTATAATCTTACTCTCTTTCCTCCTCAGTCTCCTGGACCTGTTTATCCAGGCTTTAACCCAAACCAAATTAGCCTCCACATGCACAGCCTCTTCTGACTGTTGTTAATCACTTGGTCCTTTAAAAACTCCAGCACTCCCTGCCCACTCCAGCTTTCTTGGGCCAGCCTTCCTCAGTTCACCTGGATTATTACCCTCTTTGATCTGCCAGGGGACCTGTTGGTGAGATTCTCTTTCTAATACATTTTGATATAGATGTGTCAGGCTAGCAAAACCATGGCACTTGAATTGTTTAAGTCAGATAAAACACTGTTTAAAGAAGTGTGCAAAGGCCTTTTACACCTATTTTCCCACAAAATATTCCAAAGACAAAACAGACTTTGCAATAAGCAGGAGAAATGTAGAAGTGTTGTGACTCTGTGACTAAAAATAACATGCAATGAAAATTGTCCTTTTCCCCATATCTATTGAAGTGAGAGTAAAGCAATCATAAATATGTTGTCTTATTGAACAACTGATAAAGATGGAAGATATTCAGCCCTGAGATCTAGTCACAGCCTGTCAAAATTACACACAAAGGCTTTCATAAAATGCAAAACAAAAACTATAAACCACATTTAGGCCTTCAGGTTTCTCAATGCTTTGTTTTGTTTTTCTGTACTGTATACCAACTTCTCTGTAAAGAATAACCTCATTTTTTATTTTCTTTACAGTAGACTGAATTTTCAAATCATTTTGCAGGAAAAAGAGGCTCCAAACAGTAATTGTTCCTGGCTCCTTAAGCACCTCAGCCCTGAGAGATGCACATGGTGACCTCATGGTGCTATCTTGAACTGCTCTGTGATAACAGCCTCAGTGAGACCTTGCTGCTCTGATCTCAATGGCAGCCTGAGGTAGACTGCAGCAGCACTGGGTTCCCTCCCTATTTCCAGGGGCAGCCTAGAGAAATACAGCTGAAACACAAGCTTCCCTTTGAATTTAATGGATGAGAAGAGGTTGAGGGCAGACTTGCTTGCATGTCTAGCTTGTCTGGCTGCTGCTGCCACTCTATTTATTAATTCTGCATTCAGTATTTTATAGGCACCATACAATGCCAGCTGAAGGTTACCACAGTAAAGTAGTAAAAAAGGATAAAGATTACAAAGCCATTGACAGTTTATTTTAATTCAGCTAGAAAGAGCAACTTGTGCTTTTATCATCCTTTGTATCTGGCAAAGGTTAGAGTTTATCTTAGTTTCACAAGCTGCCAAAATGCTGAGTAGATCCTGCCATTGTCTCAGTGAGCACTGAATTGCATATTAATTGAAGATCTAAGGTTCTACATCAAACAGCAGAAGTATAACCAAACATTGTAGACCTGGGACACGAATGTCTCTGGAGCTAGATGGGAATGTTTGATTTAACAACAGTATTGTTCTGCCCCTTTAAACGCTTCCAACAGAAATGTTACTAAACCCTTTGAAAGTTTGTAGTGTTTTGCTACTAGCTGTAGTTAAACGTCTTTCTGGAGGTCAGTGCAGCTTGCTCACATTCTGGTCATATCCAAATGACCTGTGCCAGACACAGACCCAGCATCCCAGCTCCCAGGGCTATTGTAGACTACTTATGTCATGGAGATTAAACACCTCTCCTCCTACAGGGCCTATTGTTTGCACACATGGCCATGTTCTTACCTTACTGTTTCCCAAAAGGAGAAATAAGATGAGGGCCTAGAGAGGAACTATCTCATCTTTTCAGGATGTGAATGAATGTTGTAAGAGCAGAAAAAAACTCAGAAAAGAGGAAGAAACCTAAACCAGCAAAAGAACAGTGGCCCGCTCCTTGAATAAACAGGTAAATTCACAACACCTGTTGTGAACACAATGATGCAACATAATGTGTGAAGAATTTATACCAGCCACAGACAAGAACACATCTCCTAGATGTCGCTTTATGCGTGTTCATAAAATGGAGGAAGAGAGAAATGAGCATCTATCCCACTTGAGATACTAATCATATACTACAGAGTTGGACACTGAGAATAGTGTCAAGAAATGTAAGTGATTCAAATCCAGAAAATAAACAGGTATGATAATGATTATAATATATCTGAGTTGCACAAATTGTTCTAATAATTGTCTGGATAGGGTTACCCTTTGATAAAATCTCACATTGGATCTGGGTCCAGCTTTGCTGCTCAGTTCTTGTCTGAAACATAGAATCCCAGCATTTATAAATGCGGATGTTCAGGTCTAGCCTTTGTTGTGTAGATTCTTTATCCAGGGAAACACTGTGAATGAAATAACATCCACAATAATATAGAGGTAACAGGCAGCATTCAGCATCATACTGGTTAGTATGTTATTAGCTTTAGATACGAAGTCACAAACAAAGTCATAGCACCTTAATTGCATACTAGATTTAAACATCTTTCTCTGGATCTAACTCCACCTGGCTGCCACACGTATATTATGTATCATTTTCATACATTATTTTGCTGAGTAAATCTCTGCACAGCATTTTTCTCATTCTGTTTGTAGTGTGGAAGTTAAATAGTACACAAAAGTAGACTTGCAAGTGTAATTAGTGCAAAGTAAGTAATATGTACTTTCAGACGGCATTCTTCTAACAGAGAATGCAATTTTCAGTAGGCAATGGAGCAATTTTAGGTGCAGCCCAAAATGTCAGGAGTCAGACATTTGAGCAGGAAGAAGCTGACAGTACTACCTTAATGTACTAAGTAGCAGTCATCATTTTAGACTGAATCCTGCAAAATGCAGCCAGAAAAATTTGCATCCCAAGATTGGATGTCATCCAGAGAAGATCTTCAGGCTCCTAAAATTTCCTACAGACTCACCATAGCAACTTCTGTCTCTGATTCATCCATACAGCTGCCTTCTCTCCTCGCACTTTAGGGGTGTACTCATTGATATCTTAAAGCAAACACATAGGGCAACTGACTCTTAAGATAGCAAAGAAAGGATTAATGAACAAAAAGACAAAAAGACTCTATTTCCCTATTCCATACACATACTTTAAGTAACAGAGGTTTCTCGAGTTTCTTTCACTTCTTTTCTCATGGGCATATAACTGATCTATTGTAAAAACTTTGTCCTACAGTCCTACAGCTATCAGAGTTTGAACAAAGAGGTCATGGTTTTGAATAGTCACTTATTACCTGTGAGAGGTGAAAGAAAAAAAAAAAAAAAAAAAAAGCAAAACAAACAAACAAAAAACTGAGCAGATAAGACAGGAAAGTTCTGCCTTCACATAGAAATCTCTATTTCTTTCTCTTATCAGTTTCGATTGTTTTTGTATTTCACTTCATTCTTCCAGATGTTGATTTATTTGATACTTACTATTTATACACACTAGCATTTGACATACTATATGCCATAAACAAATCATGTTTAGCACTGTTGCTGGAATGTAAGTTCCAGAAATAAGAAAATATGTGTGAGAGCATCATCTCTCAAGGAGAAAGTTGTAACGTAAAATTGAGTCCTTGAGGTAAAAGCTACTCTTTGTGATTTATCTCTATGCGCAGAGGTGACCCACACTCCAGTCTCATTCTAGGGCTAACACAAAAAGAGAGCTTCCTAGTTAGGTCTTCCAAGACAAATTACAATTCCAAAGGAAAGAGCAGCTTTATTCACAAAATGGGTCACCAACAACAGCTGGAAGGAAGTGTTATCAAGCTAGAAATATGGAAAAAAAGGCAAGTAAATTTACTGAGATCTCCTTCATTATATACAACACAGAATCTCCACCCTCTCTCATTATTTCTGAATTAATGTGTAGCTTTGCTTTTCTAACATTAGCTACTGAAATTTCAGTTGCAAAAAAAAAAATTACTTTGATGTTTAGTGTTGTTTTTTTCCTCCAAGGTTGCTCCCCAATGTACAAAATCAACTCAAAGAAATCATAAAATCTTTTACAAAACTTCACCAGCATGTCACCAAACATACTACAAACAAAAACAGAATACTTAATCTCTATTTTTTTTAACTTCCTTATTTGCCACTGAATTAATTCAGTCCCGATCTTCCCGTCATATAAATTGAAGACTGTTAAACACATGCTGAAACCTTCCCTTCAAATTGTTAAAAAACAGTGAAGTGCTCAGCCTGTTTGGGGAGCACAGTCAGCTGAGAGCCCCACTTGCACAGAAATATGAATCTAGTGTTGGCCTATTCTTCAAAAGTGCTCTCTTCTTTCAGCCACAACATTTGCTAACATGTTAAATGCACCTCCCATCCTGCATGCAATCTAACAGTGTAGGTGGGGTGTTTCAAAGAGATGGCCAGTTTTACTTAATTACCTGTGCAGTTATACAGGCCAGGCTATTAAGGCTAATGGAGTTTCC
The DNA here is from genome assembly GCA_036925125.1 of Oreortyx pictus. NCBI lineage: Eukaryota > Metazoa > Chordata > Aves > Galliformes > Odontophoridae > Oreortyx > Oreortyx pictus. The sequence continues at coordinate 56,441,274 of JAUPFR010000004.1, forward strand.
TATGTCACACTGTAAACTCATCCACAGGAGACATCGGTCTGCTGACCTAAACAGCTGGTGAGTTTTGCCTGTCATCCAACAACCAGTGGGCAGAGAAAACGTGACAGCAGCAGACAGTTCCCATTCACTGTCCACTGCAACACAGCACTGTTTCTAAAGTTTCCCCACCAAACTAGAGGGACACAGGGCATTTCACAATAATGTGGTGGTGGCTGTTGTGTTTCAGCTTTGTAACACTAGCCATTTGTCTGGCAGTACAGCTAACACTGTTTTCCCATCCCAGATCTGGAAGTTCAGCCTAACAGTTCAAAGTTAAATGTGGATCTGCAGGATTCCCCCAGGTTTTTTGCAGACACATATGCAGCACTGGAATATCCAGCTTGCTTGTTCTATTGTATTTCTTTCCAAAGAGGAGCTCTACAGGGACGATTCTTTGGCTGCCGAATACTCTGTGTTTTCTGTCCTCACTAATCATGCATACTGTGCAGTGTAGAGTTTGAACTGCTAAGCACACTGTGATTCACATTCTTATGTGAAAAAAAAAGGAAGGACTGTTGCACTTCACATCAAAACCAGTTAGTTTGTGACTGCTGGGACTTCTAATGATTGATGAGCGCTTTGGCATGGTTTCTGTTTGGAAAAGAGAGCTTTGAACTGGTGGATGAAATAGAAAGAGGAAAGACTTACATAATGGGCCCATCTCCCCTAATCTCCTCACCAAAGAATACACCAGGAAGAAAAACAAGAAGTCCCTTGTAACCCTTGAAGCGACAAGCGCCTTGTTTAATGTATTCAGTTAATTATTAGACCTGAGTAGACCAATATAAATCTAGCACAACAGTGTGCAAAGTCAGCAGGGGGTCTGAATCCTGATGTTATTTTTCCCACTGCTAAATAAATCATTCCAGCCACCAGCTTCAGAAGCTTATCCTCATTAGCATGTATGAAATGAGTGGAAGAAGCACTGGGAGATTTATATTCAATTTAATTAATAAGAGACGACACCAATTTCTGGAAGAGAAAGGCAGTATCTATAGATTCCTGTGCATCTTTTACTATTATTAGTGATATAAATCTATCACAGTACAGAGACCTTAAAAGGATCCCTCATCATTTTCTAATCCTACTGACACTCATTAACTAGGCATTTTAGCAACCTGAATATTATAATTTGCCACTATCATTAAGGTCACTGTGGAGTTTTCATTCTAAGCCCTCTACTTACCAAGGTCTATAACTCTGCAGGAGAATTTAAGGATAACCACATACTGCCAAGAAACAACTTTTGCAGTTATGGGACTGTATTTTAAATTCTGGGCTGAGCAAAACAAACAAACAAACAAAAACAATAATAGTAATACTAATAAATTAAAATAAAAGAAAAAGGAGCAGCACCATAAATAAATAAATTCATCTACTGGTGTCTGACACCAAACAAACAATTCAGGTAGAGCCACTGTGAGAACACTTTCAACCAAAAGCAGGAATGGGATATCCATTTCATTAGTGGGAAAAGGTAAGTAATGTGTGTCTTCTTGTCTAGTCCATGGTACATGATACCACACAGAGTGAGGTCATCTGCAGTTCTGCCACTGACTCTGCTGAGGCTGACAGCTGAACCAGTTAGGACGCACAGTCACAAACTAGCTAACGCTAAGGATTCTGCATTCCTGGGTGATAGACTGATCCTATTAAAGTATCGAAGTGACAAAACTCCTTAAGATTTCTGTAGGATTCTTTACCCCCACATCAAATATAGCTTATTATAAATCAACTTTGATTTTTTACTGAATTGAACATCCAAATTACAAATTTCAGTAAAATAAAGGCACAGGCTAAAACTTAATATGCTTAAATCAATGATTGTGTGTGTGTAATTTATGTCTTTGATGTAGGATATAAGTAGATACTAAAATGTACATATGTTTTCTGCTGACTCTCTGTGAACACTAACACATATTCCACACAGGGTTGAACATAAAGTCCAAGCAAAACACACAGGAAGTCCCTTCTAAGTGTGAGGAATAACGCTGTCTTCAGGACATCCCAAACAAAGAGTTAGTTACCAAGAATACTGCTATAAATCATGCCCTTGGCAGTAAGTCATGAATTATTTTTCAGCTAATGGGAGTTTCATCACGAATAGCACATGAATTAAGATAGCTGTGGTTTATGTCACGCAAGTAGATGTTTTCTTCCACATTTCTTCTTCAGTATACATCACCACTTTCTGCAACCATGTGGTCTCCTTTTCTATCTACTAAACTGCCAGACATGCAATGATAACTGCATCCCAATACACTATCTTTGGTGTGAAGGTTTTGAGGAAGGACGATTTGATTCAGAAACCAAAAGTGTCTCCCAGCAATGGAAACCCCCTCCATGGTGAGTCAAGCAGGCTTCTCCACGCAGTCTCTGCACAGTCTCTTGCCCTTTGTTTTAGATTAGCTACAAATCTTCCAAATGGCTTTTACTCACTTCCTCTGCATTTTGCTGCATTAGTATCAGGCACAGGGGAGTGACTGAAACTTACTTGAGCAGAGCTGGAATTACTAGGCTGTGATTTACCTGGGACAGTCACACCCAGGAGAGGCTCAGCAGCTAATGATTGCCAAGAACAAGCAAACACAGGAAGTCTCTACTCTCCTTCCTTCATTCCCTGGTAATAGTGCAGGCTTCGTTAGCAAACACTTTTTAGCTCTAATAATCACAAGGAAACTCCAGACTACAGTCAGCCTAGAGGTCAGGGAGGGGTTGCTGCCATTACATAGTAGTAATGTTGTTGTCACTGTCATCCTAAAATGGGCCAGGAGCTATCACCTTTGCACACAGCAGGAACCATCTAACGCTGCAGGTATCTGTGCCAGCTGCAGAGCAACTTTTTGTGGAGGAGAGGCTTGTCAAAAACAAGTAACATTGTCAGAGTACAAGCAGCTATCTGGAAAAATCCAGACCACCAAATTTGAGTCCCTAGAACTCTTATTATTACTCTTACTATTATTACTTTCCCTAACATACTGCAATACAAGGAAAAGAGAAAGAGAGCCCTCTCTGTGCCAGCTAGGTGAACTATTGCTAGAACTATCATCATCTCAGCTTTGGTCTTAAAAAGGGGATTATGGAGAAGCAGAAAGGAAAATAGCAATTTCAGCTCTTTTTCTTGAATAACATTGTTGTGAGATGAGGCATGCTAAGAAAATCACTGACAAGACCCCCATCCGTTCCCCAACACATCCCATTAAAACCACACTGAGTCCCAAAGGACAGCTTGCTCTGCATTCTGCAGTGAAGAGGAATTGCTTCCCGCAGCTCCCCATGAGACATGAAGGATGCTGAGTCGCGCTGGGGAGAGGCATGTTCCCCCAAGCCCTCCGCTTTTGTCCTGCACACATCTTTGAGCCAAGAGGAGCCTATCTGCACATCTCACCCAGAATGGTTTTGGGTCTGCCCACTGCCTGTACAGGGCAATCCGCTCCCCGACCCACATACTGGAGCACTGTTATTTCTTGGCTACCCTATGTCTTTTCTCCCAGTCAAAATTAGGTCCAAATAGCACACTGGGCTGTGTGAAGAGGCGGCCAACACAGCTGAAAATTGTTTTGACAAAGGCAGGACATGCTCTTTTCTTCCCAAGTACTCTGTCTTGCCTTTCAACAGATTCTTCAGTCACTTTACTGTGTCTTAGCAGACCTTAATGCACCCAATATTAATTTCTCCTTCAGAATGTAAAAATATTCATATACTCTGATTTAAAAGCAAGTGTAAACATAGAGTAATTCAACGTCTCATTTACTGCTGTTTTAGTTCACTGATCTCACACAGCATAAAACCTGACTAAAGGATCATTTTCCATCACCTGCTCATTTGTCAATGTTTAACCAAACCCATTTTTTTCTACAATCCTTTAAGGCATCTCACTAACCTTGTACTTTCCTTCTTCTTGAGTCCCCTTTCTTCCTTTCTCCTTCCCCTCATTACTTCTCTCTGATCTCCCTCCTTCTCCCCTGCTGCACACCCTGATTCACCAATTTTCTCAGCCAGAGCCTTTTCCTCATCTGTTCCATTTTGTTTTGGCTGCTCTTTTTCTCCTAGTCCTCTTCCTTCCTCCATCAGTTGCAGACCCTTTCTTCTTCACACTGCCATCAATCTGAGGGTTAAGGAAAAAAAAGTCAGCTGGATGAGATTTAATGTTATGAATTAAAGTGTGTGTGTTGGGGAGGAGGCTGGAATAAAGCCTCTTTCTTTCAGCTAGTGAAACCATTAAAGGTTTCTCTTTGGTAATATTGTATTGCCTGGCAATTTCACTTACTGAGTGCTCCTAAGGGCTCAGTTCAGCTGAAAGGACACTGAAAGCAATGATTTTGACTTATTAAACTAACCACTTCTTATCATTTTAAATTGGATTTGCTTTCAGTCTGATCCTCTAAATGTATTAAAAATGTTTTTATTTTAATATTGACTTCTTCCAGTGCTGTCTTTTCACTTATGGTAATTTTACATTTGCCTTAGTTCCTCCACCTAGATCTGAAATGTTCATTGCCGCACTGGAAGCCATGGCAGTGGTTCAATTTGCACCACATTTATCCACTGTAAGAACACAGGCGAAGCCGAAGTAAATCTATTTTCTCAACATTTTCCTTAAGCTCTTGAACAAAAGCCTGATTCTATGGAGTCCTGATGAGAACAGACGATTTACCCCTGGAAAACAGTATGAATTTGGCTTAACTTTCCAATCAAAACTAATTTTGCATGTTTTCAGGGAGTCCCTCTACACCTCTTTCCTTGCCCTGCAGACAGCTCAGTAGTTGGAGTCCAACCTTAATAAAGACAAATAGCAGCTGAGAAACGTAGTTTACTCTGGTTCCTCACTGTATTCAGAACAGATACAATGTCTACATTCAACAGTGGAAAAGATGGAGTATTAGAAGGCATTTATGAAAAAGGGAGAAATAAAGAGAGCACAAAACTTTGAACTAAACTGCTATGCAAAAAGTGAGGTGCATGCCACTTTTTCCTGTAATGAAACTCAAGGGAGAGGTACTCTGGAAAATCTTTTAGGATTGTCCCTTGACAGTTTCTGATTAATTAATTTTCCTCTCAGAAGTTCTAACTAGAAGAGACAGATCTGAGATCACAGAATCCTAGAATGAATGTCTTGGGTTGGAAGGGACCTTAAAGCCCATCTAGTTCCTTGAGCAGGGTTGCTACCCACCAGATGAGGCTGCCCAGGGCCTCATCAAGCCTGGCCTTGAACACCTCCATGGATTGGCCATCTACTGCTTCTCTGGGCAGCCTGAACCAGCGCTTCACTTTCTTAGTAAATAATTTCTTCTTAACACTTAACTCAAATGTATCCTCTTTATTTTAAAGTCATTCCCCTTTGTCCTATCACTATTATACTGGGTGCCTCAGGCCTGGACGCAGCACTCCAGATGGGACCTCATGAGGGCAGAGCAGAGGCAGACAATCCCCTCCTGCCTGCTGCCACCCCTCTGTTGATGCAGCCTGGGGTACTGTTGGTCTTTTGAGCTGCAAGAGCACACTGCTGGATCATGTCCAGCTTTCTATCTAACAGGACCCCAGTTATCCACCAGGACTCCCACATCATCCACAGATACTCCACGTCCATTACATGAAGTAAGCTTCCCTTTATGGAAAAATCTGATAAAGTTCAATAGCAAAGAATTGTTCTGCCTATGGAATTCAACAGATCAGTTTTACGAAGAACTATAGGGTAGTTAAAAATTATCCTACAGTCCTTTCCCAGTGAGATTTGTCAAAACAGATTGTAAGCAGGTGGAATTGATATGGATGCACTGACATTAATAGGATTATGTTAATTTACACCACAGGAGGATCTGACCTATATGTGTTAGAAGTAATTTGATAACAAATCTACGTAAGTTTCAGTTAATTTTAACAGTGTTAAATTCTACACCACTTTCCCATACTGATCTTCTAGGCTAAGTTTTGTTTTTTAATATGGAACCTTTCCACCACATGGGCCACTACCCATGCTATTCTTTTCTTATTTCATGATCATGTAGCAGTTTTCTCTGGGAACTAGATGACACAGTGTCATGTGAAAGTCGTTCAAAAAAAATAAAATTAATTTCTTCTAATTTTTCTGGCACAGAATAGCAGGGACTGACCACTGCAACCTCCTGCATAAACCACTTTGTCCGCAACATGGTTCACTTTCCAAAATCTTCCATAGTTGTAAACATCACCCTGCAGAGAACTGACACAGACAGTTTACCAGAATCCATCTTCCTTGGATTTCTAGTAAATATTCTGGACTATTTCTATGAATTTCACATACTTTGGGCACCTCTACTGAGTGTACCCCAGGTCAGCCGATGGTCACCTGCATATCTATGCTTTAGTGGAAAGATATGTGAACAGATAAAGAAGAGTAAATCCATGCATCTTATCCAACAACACTAAAATCAGTTATTTTTATAGGAGCTTGGATACAGAATGATTTTTGCAGGGATTCACAAACCATTAAAAATCACATCCACAGAATAAACTCATGGCCTACCTGGTCTTAATTTAATTTCATTTTATTTGTTAACAGTGTCTGGAAAACGTTATAATCCAAACCTATGTTCCTGACCCTGCAGGAGCTGCTTGGAAAAAAAAAAAAAAAAAAAAAAAAAAGCCATTGTTCTCTTATGTTAAGAGACCAAGGAACAGACCCATGCTGTTTTTCTTTAACTTCATGCCCAAGAACAGCTATGTGCAGACTAAAATACTGCCCACTTTCAACAACATTTTTAGAGTACAGCTGAGCTTGGTGAATTCCTCTGAAGCGATTAAAATAAAGATCTTTTCTCTGCGTAGGAGAAATTACTTTGCCAGGCTTTCAATAATGTTGCCTCTACAAAAATCATATTTACAGTTTGATGAGCCTTCGTTGTTGCTGTGAGATTAAAGTCAGCGCTTCTTTATATTAAGATAAATCTGCACTCAGCATTTTATTTTTATTTCTGGTAAGGTATAACCCCACAGAAAAGGCATTTCCTACGCTGATGGGAGAGCGAAAAAAAAAACCCTTCCTAGAACTACATGCTTTGAGTGCCTCCTGGACATCAAAGCCATCAACTACCTTCTTTGGGGCCTCTCATGTTTCCCATACTATTCCAAAATCCTCTGCTTCACCACTCTCACAGGTTGTTTCTTCACTGCAAAACTCTGCTGTGCTTCCAACCTCTGTAATAGGTGCAAGAAGGAAATAATAAATTGAATCTAATCACAACAAGTAATTCAGAAAGTGGAGAATGTGACACAGGAAGACAATGAATGTGGAGGTGTTCAACAACTGTGATGCATCACCATATCTGATATACCAAATCCTCAGTACTTCCACAGAATTGGTAGAGCGTGCATATTCAGCGTGGGGCTCACCCACTGCTTGGAATCAAACTTCACCCAAGACAGCTAGACAGAGCAGCTGCCTGCAGACAAAAAGACTCAAGTGCCCTTTCCCAACACAGCCCAGGCACCCCACCAACACCAAGTCAACACACTGTATGTGATTAGGAGGCAAAGGCAGAGACAATATATTCATGTCAACTCAAGTTAAATCTTCGGTAGATATCCTGTCCGAAGAGGAGCTGGAGGGCATGGAAGAACTCTATGACTCGTGCAAATTTTTCAGATAACGCACAGCTCCATGGAGACCTCAGCAGGAATCCCTTACCAGATGGAGACTGGAAAACCCACCGATGCAGCTGCCAAAGAACAGTCACTGAAAAAATATGCTCCCATCCATAAGGGTAATAATTCCCTTCCTCAGGCTGGTGTGAGTAGCCCACGGTTATTAACTAGTCTAGGCAAAAACAGATAAGGTTGTGTTGTGTTTTCAGAAAATCTGACAGCATGGAGAATTGAAACTGTTCCATAAAAACAGCCCAATATAACGTGTAGGGAGAGAAAACATGAGGACAGTTTACCAGACTGGGTACAGAGAGAGAAAGGGGACAAGGAGTCAGGTGGAAGAAAAGAGGGTTGTTTTTTAAGCCATGAACACACATCTGATTTAGCAGAGTTTTTCTAGTAAGTTTAGAACAGAAGGAGCAGTAGGGGAATAAAGGACAGGAGAGCTGACTAAAGTTCTGGCAGAAGGATAAGTGAAAATGGTTGCAGCATGTGTTTTAAATGTTGAAATAAGCCAGCGCAGCCTTGGAAATTAAATACTGAGAAAGTAGATGAATGAAAAACACTTCTGTAAAGGAACCTCAACAGAAACTTCTCGCAACTGGTGCCATAGCTTATACCAATGCGTAGAACACAGGATTTTCCAGTGATTTCTGCTTCTTGCATGAACTAAAAATCTAGAACCTACTTTTCAAAACCCTAAATACAGGGGAAAAAAATGGTCTTTGTCAGAAAGCCTTTCTGATTAATGAAGAAATCTAAGTGTAAAACAAACTGCTCAGTACTGCCGAAATACTTGTGAAGTACATGAAGCACACAACCAGAGCTCCTTCTAGATCTGCTTACAACTCAAACCACAACAAAGCCAGTGGAAGTCCTGAGCACCTCAAAATGTATGTAGCAAACGAGGATGACATAATGATTGAATGTCAGTGTTTGGTACTGCTGAATGGATACTTCCCACAAATCCAGACAGTGTTGTCTGTGTTCTCATTTCCCGACACAGGGAGATGTAGTATGAGATGATCCGGAGCTTCCTTTGGGAAGAAAAAGGGTTAGGGGTCTTGGCAAACCAAGGTCCATTCAATCTGGTGTATCTTCCTGACACATGGTTGGGTACCCAGAAATTACTTGTACTAGTCCAATTTCTCTAACTGCTTTCAGAGCTAGCTTAAGTTTGTTTAAACAAAATTTATCTGCTCCCAGCAATTATTCTCTTCAGTGCAGAACCACTTCTGTTTCAGATTTTCAGAGCAAGGAAGAAAATATATACGAAATCTTAGTTCCTTTGGTTAGAAATCATCCTAAATATACATTCAATGTAAACTGTCTGAAAGAAGAAACTTTTCCTCAGTTCAGATGGATGTTTTCCCTTGTAATCTAACAACTATAAATTGAACGAATGTGTGTAATTTTAGATCCCAAATCAAATACTGAACCAAAACCAATTTATCAGAGTCCTTTCATTATCTGAAAATAAAAGACAAGGAAAACAGCTGCCATAAACAAGGAACTACTTTAATTTTAATGGCATACTTTGTGGCACGACACTAAATCCCTTTGCTCTATCTGTCGTTTCACTTCTCTGGTTTGGAGAAAAAAAAAAATTAATAAGAAAAAAGTATATATCACGTTAAAGCAATTGCACTTCTAAGCGACTCCTGCGGGCAGCAGATACCTCCACGTGGAAGCACCAGAGGCTCGCCTCGCAGCTTCACTCTAATGAGACGTAAAGAGTGGAAACCGATGTTATTCCACTGCTGGCCAAGGAACAGCTCTGCCCCCGAGCTTGCAGAGGTCAACGCGAGGGGCCGGAGGGCCAGACCCACGCCCGCGCGTGGCAGTCGGGGGAGACCGGCGAGTGGCCGGAGCTCTGGGATGACCGCAGGCGGCTGCGGGAGCACGGCCGCGGGGCCGGGGACGGAGATGAACGTATTAGCGCCGCTCGCTCCTGCCCCTCGCTGGATCGGCTCCGAGACGGGGATTAAGGCAGCGAGCGGCCGCCGGCGCGGGATTTGGGTGGGGGAACGGTGGAAAGAGAAGAAGACGACCGAGATCGGTGCCAGCGGCAGCTGCAGCCGCGGTCCCCTCGGGGATGAAGGGATGTGCCGGCGGCCACCGACGCTGCCCGCCGCCTCCGGGCGCTGCCGAGCTTTCTGCCGGACGGCACCTGGCGGCCCCGTGCGCCCGGCCCCGCCGCGGAGCCGCAAGCGCCCCGCTGGGTCGCCCGGGACCCAGCCTCCGCCACCAGGCCGAGACGCTCCGGTCGCTCGTGGGCATCCCTCGGCGGCGGGAAGCGCACGCGCGGACGCCGAGCGATCGGAGGCGGCGGCGACCGACAGCGCCGGCGGGGATCCCGCTCCCTCGAAGCGCAGCGCCGCGGCGGCGACCGCCCCTCCGGCGGCACCGCACGGCACGGCACGGCACGGCACGGCACGGCGGGAGGGCTGGGCACGTGCCCAGGGGCGGGGCAGGGCGGGGCGCGGACGCCCGGCGCGATCCAGTCCGGGCTTTGTCTCCGCCTCCGGCGGCGGAGCCGCGTCCCAGGGGCTGGGAGTGGGAGCCGGGCGGAGGCAGGGCAGCGGCGGCGGGGCGAGCGGCTCCCAGTCCAATGCCCGGCAGCTCGGGGCTAGCAGCGACTACGCCTTCTTGCCGCGGCACGGCAGCCTCGGAGTTTTCCTGGAGCAGCCTTTCGCACCGGGAGCACTTTTGGTAGAAGGGGAGCAGGACGAGACCCCGAAATGACTTATCTCCCGAGGCACGGCTGAAGGGGACTTACTGGAGTGGAATCGTAGTGGAATTTGTGTTTGGAGAGGAGTTGCGAACGCTTTTTTTTCCTCTTTTTTTTCTTTTTTTCTTTTTTTTTTTTTTTTAATATATATAATTTTTTTTTTTTTCACTCCCGTTCCCTCTTTTTGCCCGTCACTGGAAATGAACAAATTGCATTTGCAATTCAGAAAGTAGAAATATTAAATACTCCATCCCCTGGGAAGCACATATGTAGTAATGACAAAGGATTGCAAAGGAGAGAGTGGCTCCAGTTTCCCAGAGAGATCCCCTTAAATGGATTACTAAATGGGACACACCATCAGCTAGTTCTGTCCTCTAGCTGCCCAGATACATGCACCGAAAAGGTACAGTACTCCCCGTCCGTATCCGACGTTTTGGGTTGCGTGGAAAGAAGGCGCCCGGCCGGTGGAGAGCCGCGGGGACGGCGGGCGGCGGCTGCGGCTGCTTCGGCAGCGCCGATGGACGGAGGCGAGGAGCCGCCCGCAAGTGCACGCGTTGCACTCGCCGCTGCCACTTTCCGGGCATCTCGTGGCTTCGCCTTTCTTTCCCTTTTTTTTTTTTTTTCCTCTTTTTTTTCTCCCCCCCCCCCCCCCCCCCCCACCCCAAGCTGCTGAACGCGCCGGCGCTCCCCAGCCCACCGGCACCGTTTGCATGCACGGTGTTCGGGCTCCTGTCCGCCTTCTCCGGCTCCCAGCCCCGCGCCCAGTTCGCGGCGGGCCGACTGCAGGGGGAGGGGAGGTGGGGGGGGAGGTTCGCGCGGGGCCGGCTCCGCGGTCACCGCGCGGGGCTGGGAGCTGCTGGGGTCTTTGTTACAGGCACAGTGCGGGAGCTCCGTGCAGAGGCGTAACCCACGGTTTCCAGGCGTAATCCACGCTCTCCAGTGCGGGGTTGTGGTGGTGTCTTCTGGTTTTGTGGGCTCGGGGATGTCTTTCGGGGTTTGGGTTTTTGTTTGTTGGCATTTTTTTTTTTATTATTATTATTCTGATTTTTTTTTTTTTTTTTTTTTTTTTTTTAATTTTCAAGACTGATAGAGGCCGGCCACCGAGGAAACTTCGGTTTCCCCCCCCGGTGCTACCAACGGCTTTGTTCGCGACGGTGGGCTGAGGCCGCAGGCTCCCCTCCCCACCGCACCGGCCTCCGTCCCCGCGCCCCGTCCCCAGCACAGGAGCTGCGGGCTGCCCGGCTGCCGCGGCGGGGAGAAGGGAGGCTGCCGGGCAGGGCCCTTCCCCGCCCCCTTCCCGGGAGGGTGAGGGCTCGGTCCGCCGCTCCTTCGTTCCCTCTCCTCCTCGGGGAGCCGAGGATCGGCGGAGAAAGTTTTTCTAACTGGGCAAGAGCAGGGCATGCCGACGCGAAGGAGCTGCCGCAGCCACTCTCGGAGCTGGCCCGGCGCAGTCGGCTCCAAGTGGCCGGCAGCGGGCAGCTTCGTGCTGCTGTTGAAGAGGAGAAGACGGCCCCGCTCCTCTCGGCCCCGTCCGTGTAGGGACCGCGGGCGAGGTGCGCTGGGAACCCGCCGCCTCTCCCCCCACCGGTTCTGCCGCTGCCCGGGGCGAGGCGTGGCGGGAATGGGCTCGGGTGGTCCCCCAGGCAGCCTGGGGTCAGCGCTGCTCCGGGCTACGCCGCCTTTCCCGCGGAGGGTGGCGGAAAGTTTGGCTGTACTTTGCGTCGGAGAAAGTACCTGCGAGAGCTCGGCCGTCCCACCGCCCCTCCTGCCCGAGGGAGGTGCTTCCTGGGGTAGCTGCAGGCGGGGGAGCGTTGTGAACGCGGTGTCCGTGTCGATGTGCCCGCGGGCCCTGCGAGTGTCCTGCCAGCCCCGGTCCGGGAGAGCGTCGGGCTGAGCTCGGCAAACGGGCGGCTGTGTCCTTGCTAGCAGCTACAGAGGGAAACTAGTTCTCCATCCCCTCTCCTGAGCGAATTGATGCTTTTGAAGTTTGTAAACCTTCACTCGTGTGCCGGGGTTTGTGAAGCACGCATCTTTAGTTGCTGCGGACGTAGAATTATTCGACTAAGCAAAGGCTTTCAGTGGTCTTGTAAGAGATGGTAAAGCACGCTCATTCCTGAGCATTCCTCTGCAAGATGAACGCTTGGTCCATTGAAGGGGTGGACACATGGACCATGGGTGTAAATAGGGAAAAGCTTAATCTTCACAACCATTTTCTGCCACAGGGCTGTGTGCAGCGGCTTACTAATTGACATAGATGGGGCTAACTTTTGATTAGTATTGTCTGGCACCCCTATTAATTATTAAGCTAACCTCAAAGATAATGGGGAAATCATGTCTCTTGCTACTCTACCTTTGCAAAAATTATGTATGTGCAATTCAGTGAAGCCTTCTCATGTCAGTGTTCTCATGTTTACTTGCCGGGTAAATCCTTTTCCATCAACGTGTGAAAGCCCGGCAAAGTGAGGTTCTTCTCATCACAGAACTTAACAGAGATTTTGACAAGTCTGTGCCACCTCTCTGACAATGGGATTTATGCAGCCGTTATAATGTTCAGGGCTTCCTTTGCCATTTGTTTTCAGACAGTGAAATGATCTTGCTCTGGTTAACGTTAGTTGTTTTTCTGCTTGTCTGTTTGTTTTTAATGAAACTGACCTAGAGTATTGTGAGAAACGTTGGGTCTCCTCCAACAAACCCTTTTATTCATGGAATTGCCTCATATGCGTTTGAAAGTAAACGCTATACTGTCAGTAAGATTGGGGAGGTTTGACACTCTTTAAAAAAAAAAAAAAAGTGCAGTTGCCAAAGCCTTTCAATGCCTAGGGTGTAATTTGGTCTTATCCTGAGATTTAATGCAAAGAGAAAATACACTAACCCTCTTTAAAGCCAAACGATTTCCTATGCGTAAAAATGTTGATCTTGGTTCTTTCCCACTCTTCATTGAAGAAAATCTCAGGCTTTAAAATAAGTTTATCTCAGGAGCGGAATGCCCAGATGAAGTTTCTGCCTGAATGCAAAATGAATTTTAAAATAGCAATTAATACCATAAAGTATAATTGCACTGTTTGCTTTTCCTGTGGTGGGAATCGAGTGCTTGAAGCATGGATGAGTACTTAAAAGGAAAACTAATCATATGGTCACAGATGTTCTGTATGTTCTCAATTAGTCTACATCAAAACTGTTATTCTTACTTCCAGTGGCAAAACCAACCTTATGAGATAAACTTGTAGTTCTTGAACCAAAAAATAGCTGGACGCTAATGACTGTGAGAAGCATGTTGATCTAACATCTCCAGCTGCTTGAAGATGGAAGTGAATATTAACTATAGCCCCCTCCTAATGTTTGCAAATTAAGGAAAGCAGATATTGCTGTTTAGAGTGAAGAAGGAGTTAGGTTGGATTGGGTTTAGGAGAAGTCCTTGCTGACTTTTTTGAGGGGGGGAGGGAAGCAGAGAGATCAGATTAATGACCTGTGTTAAATCTAGAATAGCACTGTTTGCATTAAAAAGGAAGTAGGTTATTGTGAGCTTTCTTGTGCGTGTTTTGTGAAAGGAAGGGGAAACTTGTCATCTTGTTTTGAAGAGCCATACATAAATGCTCATGAAAGGAGTTCACATGGTTTGCAGCAGGAGAAACATAAAATGTTTTCAGATTAAATTGACCTGAGCTAATATATGTCTTGGATCCAAGTTGTTTGCAAGAACGAATTGTTACCCTTCCTGGTCAAATGCTTTGTGTATAGTGTCTGATTCCCATGCACTACTCCAGAGTGCTGAATAGAAACAACAGGGTAAATTCTGGTAAATAAAATTCTGTTCTGTTAGGCACAGCATATGCTGAAGAAAAGTTGAACTGTACTAGAACAGAAGTTTTCAGTATCTTAATTTGATACAGATGCTGCAGTGTTTTACCTCCTACTATTCATTTATTAAGGAGGTCAGTCTTTAGCCCTTGTCCTTCCTGGTCTTGCTTGCCCACCTCATCACTGCTTGTTGGCGTAATTGGATGAAATGAAAGGCAGTTGCTGAAATATTACTCAAATAAGGCCACTCTTCCATCGTGTGGCTCCCCCTTCTTTTTTCTATGTTTGGTGACGACCTGAAACTGTGGTCTGAGTCCCTTTGCTGTGAATCAAACTTCATCAGTCAGACTTCAATCTACATCTTCTGTACCAAGCAACATCTAACACAAACCTGCAGAAAACTGTGGCAATCGTTGCCTGGGCAGGGAAACAGGAAAAAAGAGAGGAATAAGCAATGCTTTCTACCACTGACCATTTCACTGACATTAATTCTGTGCATCAGACCACCCTGATGTGCATGATGAGTAGGGTAGTATTAAGAGACAGCCAGCAGTGGAGTCAGGTCCTGCAACACTGAGCAACCAGAAACAGGGTTTAGTGGCAAAAATAAGCAGCTGAGAGAAACAACTCAGGCTTGAAAGCAAAAAGTCTACATGTGTGTATTTTCATTTTGAGCCTGTTACATCCATCTCTTAAGTAAGGAACAGCTTGGATAGGTTCTGCAAAAGCAGAAGTGCACGTCCCGGTTGAAGTGTGAACCAAATAGGCCAGGGTCTTCATTTCCTTAATGTACTGCCTTCTGAGAGAATGAAGCCATGGAAATAGCTGAATGTTAATGTTTATACAGTGTTGAGGACTATTTAACTGGTCTCGGCAAATAAGGCTTTGAGTTTGGGTCTTGACTACGATGTGACAATTATGGCAGCGCGGCTCAAGCGCTGCTTTAGGATTTAAAGGGAAGAGTGCCACCTACTGTGTTGTAATTATACATATTGCATGTCCTGCACGTCTTCTGGAGTTCCCAAGGTGCCCACTTGCCTCTCCTGTTTTACCGACTGAATAGGAAAGAATTCAAAATTCAAAGTGACATGGGAACTGAAAAAAAGAAGAATATCTTGCAACATCAAGATATTCAGAAAGTCTTGGAAACAGTTTATTAAAAGACATGTGGAGATGTGTTTGCTATTTTCGTCTCTTCAGACTTACTGAAGCAGTTACCAGTTAATGGTGGGTGCACAGGAAAGGGGATTGGAGTCTGTGCCACCCTGCATAAATTTATAATAGTCTCAGCTTTCATGAGCCAGAGGAACATAAATGAAGCTGCCAGATTTATGTCCTGTGGAATCTAAAGTTTAGGTCCACTGTAATTTAAAAATAAATAAATAAACCCAGACGTCACTTTTTGCTAAATAGCTTCTAAAAATGAAGAAGAAAATCAGTAAAAACGCACCATGAATTATCTCATAATTCACTGTCAAAAAAAGAAAAAAGAAAAAGAAAAAGAAGAAAAGAAAGAAAACAACTTCTGAAAGTTAACTCTCTCCCAGTATGGAAATGTAGTTATTTATCAGCAAAAAGAAGCGGTGTGTTATACCCAGTGTGAACACAGAGTCATTTCTGCGTGGAAAGAATTTTCCCCAGCCCCCAAAGTGTTTCTGTAGTGGCTGAAATAGAGATGTAAAATGAAGAAGATAAACCAGCTATTAGCAGAACTGCCAGTTGCTGTATCTCTGGAGGGAAGACATATGGTAATTCTCTGCATTCTGCGATGACCTTTTTGTTAAAAGTATTGTTAATAATAGGCATTTCTGTATACAGTATTTATAACAGATACTTAAAAATTCCTTGAAATTCTTATTTCATGGACTACCCCAAGCTTTTTTTTTTACACCATTCATGGTGTACTGAAGGTAAGCACCTCCAGGGCAGGTGCCCACCACTGCATGTACACTGTTTTCCCATTGGGGAAGACTTTGGCTCCTTCTCTGCCTCCCTCCTTCCTCAGGTGCAGCCATGCCTTGGCTGCATGGCTGTACCCTTAGTGGTAAGGACAAAAACCATGTTCCTGTACATCTTTCATCTCTGTAGCCTTTTGTGAAAACTGAATGTTGATGCAACTGGAAATTTTTATTACATCATTTCACCTTAATCTGAGACCATCTAGTGGATGGGGAGTATGATAGTAGTATTTATTTTTTTCTGGAGATTCTAGTGGGAGTTTGATTATGTGCTTCTAAAAAAGGTATTCCTAACCTGTCATCAATTTTGCCATGACCCTAACTGACTTGTGGGGCCTTCTAGTAATGAAAATGCATAGATAACGTAATAGATGTAGTAGAGAGTTCCAGTTCAGCAGATGAAAAAAGTGCACTCTTGTGTGAATCCCCAGCACAATGGAGAAAAACTGTGACCAAATATATTCCTGCCTGCAGCAAACATTCTTTCTACTTTCTTATCTCCATCTACTCACCTTCACTCAGGTATTCTGTATGTTGAGCATTTTTACATGTGGCTTTGATAATCTGGAATATGCTGGAGATGTGCTGTATTGGTTCCTTCAGTGTTGTTCGTGGACATTTATCCATTGCTTGCACCCAGGGCAGTCATTCTTTGAGATGTTAGTGAGAATTTGTACAGTTTATAGTTCTGTCAATTATCTTCTTTTAGAAGAAAAATAATGTGGTTTTGTTAATGCCTTTTGAAATCTACTTTTTATTGGTAGATTGAAATGGATTTTATGCTAATTCCTTTCACATTCCTGAAATATGGCCTAGCTAGGCTCTGTCGCTGGGATCTTCATCAATTAATCATGGAAGCTGCTTTCTTATTCGGTTGCCATAGTTTCAGTGCCTCAGATAGTGTTGGGGTGCCTTGGGAAAGGCTTGAGATATACTTGGACTTGCAAGCCTTGCAGTTATTTTGGCAGTGGTAGAGCTCTGAAGGAGCAGAGAATAGCATCCAGCATTATTCAGAGTTGGATTAAAAGAGGAAACTTCTGGATATGTCTCTCTGGACCTTGTTATGTGAACATCCAGCTGATACTTACTCCCAAGATTTGCTTTCTGTTTTGTCTTGCTGGTAAAATCGTGCACTTCAGAGACTTAATGGCTACCTTTATGCACTGCGAGAGCAAGAAGGGCTTTTGATTAGTTCTGCTGATAAATGGTTGGGTAAATTAAGGGATTTAGGGTTTCCTAAGCAATCAAGGTAATTTGTTTTACATTCCCTTTTAACCTAGCTTCATAAAACATGACATCATGTTTGAGACTGAGTTAATGTTTATTGTTTCCATTGTTACCTTAAAGTTAATAAAATGACAATGTGTATGCTTTTGTTAGCTGAAGAACAGCTAAGTTACAAAGTAGCAAAGGGGAAATAAACTTCTGCCAGAACTGGTGTTCTTTCAGCACTGTGTTGACATTGGCAGTATTTTTTTAATTATGTTTCGGTATCTGTCTACAAATTCAGCACTAAAAAGTGTGTATTTTCAGAAAGACAGAGCTGTTAGTACTTGGGAACAGCCTTTTTTGACAAACGAGAAAAATAGTGAAGTAGTAAATAGCAAGAATTAATCTAGCAAGAAGGTAGCTGGAAGACCATGACTTTTCATCCTGTACTAATCGTTAGCAGTTGTGGTCCGCTACAGATAGTGTAAAAATGCAAATGTAATTCACAAGGAAATCAGAGACCTTTTTCTTTTCCCATTGAGGAAAAAAAAAAAAAAAAGAATAATCTTTTCCATGAAGCACATGTGTCTAGATATTTCAAATCAATTTCTATTCTGTTTTACATTATAGTGTCTCCAGCATGAAGTGATTTCCCTCCAGTTTTAATGAAATTATTTGGTTCTTGCACAGATAATCTTGATAGATATTTTCTGTTCACAAAAAAAGCCTTGAAAATTCTCATCAAACAAAGAATCATCTTAAGAGCTGTGCAGTTTAGCTTAAAGAATACAGTACAATTTGAACTAATCTTGAAAATTAGCCATTTTTAAAACTTTCAGAGGGTTAGTTTGCCTCCAAAGACGAGTTTTAAAGCTTTATTCTGGGACTTTACTACCCAGTCTTGTCAATTTTTCAAGTGAGATCAACAAGCAGATTGAGAACATGTGCCTGTTATTTGTAATCCACCCTCAGGACTCCTACCAGCTGAACAACTTTGAAGTCCAAAACTTTCACATGAATTATAATTATGACAAAGTTTGTTTGCTAGTGGTTGTACGGAAAATCTGTATTTCCAGCTTTGAACTCTCACGTAGTTTCTCTTTTGCAGTCTGGCTTTTGCATACTCTGTTGTATATGCATATTTTATACAAAATGAATCCCACATTTTTTCCTGTTAAACCCGAAATGGATATGTATCTAGCAGACTGGCAGTCTGATAGGGCAAAATAATATGCCGTGGGTATTTTGTACTTACATTTAGAAGGGAGCTTGTGGTTGTTAATAGAATTCTGTGTGCTGAAAAACACTGAGGTCAAAAACAGTAGAGGTTCAGATTCAATTGTTGGGATTTTTAAATTTTTTTTTATGGTCTTTTTCATTCAGAGTTTATTACACTTCATCTAGTTTCAGATTAGGCATAGGATC
The DNA here is from genome assembly GCA_036925125.1 of Oreortyx pictus. NCBI lineage: Eukaryota > Metazoa > Chordata > Aves > Galliformes > Odontophoridae > Oreortyx > Oreortyx pictus. Next base: position 56,460,057 of record JAUPFR010000004.1, read on the forward strand.
AATTTGTGTATAAATGAGTTTAAGCAGTTCTGTAATTTTACACTTATTAATGTTAAAGATTTTCATATATTGTTTGTTTATTTTTTCATCCCTGAAATATTGAGATGTGAATGATAAGTAATTGTAAGTAAACTCAGTATAGAGGCTTAGCCTTATCCCTGTAGAGAGTTAGGAAGGAATTCTACTGAAGACCTCAGCAGCAAACCCTTACTTTACTCACAGTCTCCAGTGTAACCCTCTCAGTTTTATTTATGGTTGGCCATAAGTGTTCCATATCTCTGAGCATCAGTATATGGATCACATCAAGGAAATAAGATGATTACTGGGAAAGTGTTACGTTTGTGTCCTTTTTTTTTCAGAAACTTTTTAGAGTCTGTTTTAGAAATCTTGCACATACTGAGTAGCATCCCAGTGCCACCATGCTTTTTCATTTTTATCTGCAAGGTGTTTCCTTTCAATTCTGTTGTAGGGAAGTTCAGAATGTTCAGATATGCTGATAAATTCCGTCACGAGACGTGTGTGTTTTAGGGCGGTGTCGTCTTTTTTGCTTTATCCTGTTCTAAGCGTAAGACCTAGAGATACTGCCAGAACACTTCCTTTCCCAAGACTAAAAAAAATAAATCCTGTTCCTGTTCATCAGCATGAGTAGTCCAAAATATGTAGCCAACCTGGAGCTAATAGCCTGGAGGCATGAGGTGAAGGATGGTGACTGTGAGAATAATGCAGTTTTGATTTGTCAGGATGTTTTTCTTAGCATGCTATACAGGAGTATTAAAGTATCAACCTGAGGGGGAAAAAAAAGAAAAAAAAAAACAAAAAAAAACTCTACAATAAAAAACATTGTGGAATAAGTGGAATAAGTTCCCTGACACACAAGTTTTATTTCCTTTTCAGCTTACCTTTTACGTGTTTCACAGTCTGTTTTCATTTGTGCGTATCTGTTTGTGTTGTAAGCTCTCTCTTGTAGCCGAAATCCTGGAGGTGACATCATCTGCAAAAAACACCAGTCGCTGCCACCTCCAGTGCTTCATGTGAGAGAAGCAGCTCAGCCTGGCCTTTCTGGTAACATGTTGTTGCAATAAATGCTGGTGGTATGCAGAAGGGTGGAAGATGTGGGCTGTTTAATGTCAGAGTGAGAGATAAAGAGATCTGAAAGAATGGTTACATTCATTTACCTTCAATAGCAGATCAGTTCTTTTAATTTTTTTTTTCCTATAAAAGCTCAGGAATCAAGTTTCAGTTAAAACTGAGAAAGAAACTCACTGTTGTCGCAGTCAGTAGAACTTATTTAAAGGACTTTTCAAAACCTACTCGTATGCCCACACCTCTGATCTCCTCCTTTGTGCCATGCACCCAAAATCTGAATATTTAGATTCCTGCTGTCAGTTTTATATGGGTTTGTCATCAGAACCAGTTGCGTTACTCATGTAAGAAAGCATAGAGAGGTTCAGCTAAGGCACAAAAGTATACGTTAGCAGGACATAACTTTTGAAGTGTCTACAACATACAGGGAAATGAGGGTATGGTTTTGTTTCAGACACTATCTGTATTTATTTCTCTAGGCATGGGACTTGTCTTGGAAGGCTTTGCTCTAAGTCATTCCTAATAGTGGCCTAACTCTTGCAGACTTCAGTAAATGCTGTTAAATTCCGAAATTTAAGATCTGGGGGAGGTTGGGGGAGGGGAAGTATTAATATCAAAACTTTGAGTAAGGCATTGTTCTGCGATGTAATAGCACCTGTATTTTAACTTTATAGAATCTGTTGCTGGAGATTTTTTCAGAAGCAGAGAGCCTCCCAGTCGCCAGGCTGTCCTGCTGCTCCACAGCTGTGCTTCCCAGACAACCATTTGTGTTAGCCTGCTGTAACAAATGTCTGCATTTAAAATAATACAGTCTTGTGTAAGATTGAACAAAAATCCATTTACGCGAAGAGGAATGGGTCTTAAGGATTGCAGCGTGTGGCATTTACTTAGCCATGTTTTCCTTAGATTATATGTTTGAAATACTGATAGACTGTTCTTGCTGTTGTATAGTGGCCTTAGAAATTTCTCCAGTTTTCGAGAGAAGACCTTTCAACTTTTGTCGCAGTTTCTAAATCCAGGGGTAAAGCTAACTAATAGCATACAGTCTAAAGGAAAAAAATCTGGGTTTGGTCACATGCTTTTATGCTGAAAGAGAGCAATACTCATCTTGTAAAGCTTTCCTGCAGCTTGTTCAACTGGGCTGTTTCGTTGTGAAAATAAGTAAGGGAATACACTCTGCTTTTTCCTTTGCATGTACCCTGCCCTCTTGTGTTTTAAAATCTCAGTGCAGACATTCCAGGCATCCAGATGATAACTGGCATAGTGAAAAACCTTGAGCAATAACAGGAAGTGATGGACACAAGCAACGGTCTTCAAAGGCTCTGTGTTTTTATATGTGTTGTCTTTCTGTTTACAGCATAAGAAGCAGTATAGCTTTCAGCTTTCTTGTGCAGACGCAGAGGTGTTTAAAAGTGGGTTATTCAAACTGATGTGCAGAAAAGCCGTTGGAGTCATTTCACATCAATGGGTAGAGGCCATAATGCATTTGATTAAAGCAAGGCACGTTGCCTGCACAAGTAGTTGCTAACAAGATTCTTTCACATTTTTCATGTCTTAGCCCCACTTTTACAGAAAACAAATTCATGTTTAGTTTCAGTGGTTGCACAGTTCTGGTCAGATCTGCAGTACAGATAAGATAATCAAACAAGTGCAACCAGTTAAATGTAAAATAATACAATTTGTGCCGAGCAGAAACCATGACTGAGAATATTAGAAAAATGTTGTCCCAACTTAACATTCACCTGGTCTACCTTGTCCTCCTCCTTCTTAGCTTTTTAACAGCAAGGGAAGGTGGCTGAAAGCACAGACTGTGTTAAGACAAATTAGCTGTATTTTTTAGAGAAGGAAAGATAGAGATTCCATCTCTGTTAAGCTGTATTTTTTTCTTTCTCCTGCTCAAACAAGAGGGTAAAATTTGCTCCAAGCTGTTAAATAGTTTCTGGCAGTAGTCTTCGCACTTTCCCTTACTCGTGTGAAATATATTTTATGCAGCTTAAAAGAGTCTTTATATACTCTCATATTTAAAGAGCCTCCAGAATTTAGAAATAAATAAAAAGTTTTTGCAAGATGGAGAACAAACTGCAGCAAATTCACGCTGTGCCAGTGTTTAGAAGAAGTAGTAATTCGTATAATGCTTTATGTTTAGGAATCAGATAGAAACATGTGGACCAAACTTACCTAAGGCCATTTCAATTTTCCAGTTACTTTTTAACTTCTTGAGGGAAGATGCACATTTGGATTTTTCTTCAGGTCAGTCCCATGAGAATTCAGTGCTTGCTTCAAGCCCTTTCATTTATGTATTGCTGAGGTGCTGCATGTTTCAGCCTTCATCTTCTTAAAAACAGTCATATTGTGGATCCAGAACAGGTAGAATCCACATTACAGCAGGGGTTTCTGGCTATTATGCAATGACTCTGGCACTGTAGAACTCAATCCCAAGCACTCAAGTCTTAACAAATTGAACTTGGAGGGAACAAGGTGTGTTTGGTTTTTGGTTTTTGGTTTTGTTTTGTTTTGTTTTTTGTTGTTGTTCTGTTTTGATTTGTTTCGTTCTACTTCAAAGCAAGATGTCCACAGACAGAGTTTTGGACGTTTTGAAATAATTCTGCTCCCACTCCTGTTGATCTCTTGAGATCTACCCATACAGAGAAATCAGCAGGAGGGCTTAGTTGACTGGTCAAGTTTCCTACACTCGTGCTGATTTGGGGGCTGTTGACTTGCCTTCTGTTTTACCCTCATGCCTCTACTGAATCTGCTTTACCAGATATGGTCTCCTGAGTGCTACTCCAGGGATCCACTGAATGGGGTTGCCTTTGATGGAAAACCATTTAGGAAAGGTGTTGTGTTAGCATCCACACACTACCATTGCTGGATGGGCAGATGATTTAGAGAAAACTTCTTGCTTATAAGACATATTAACCTATTATTGTCCTCAATCTGTGTATCAGTATTAGATCTGTAAGCCTGCAGCCATTTCAGACTAAGTCTTAGGTAGAAAGCTGCTGTCAAGCAACTGGTACTGTGTATGGAAAAAAGAGGATGTGTGCATAAAGAAGGCTCCCAGCTATTTGGTCTCATCTGACTAGGTCTCGCTTGGTAAAGGGGACTGAAAGCAGCCAGTTTTTTCCACTATTCAACATAGACTTTGTTGGCATCTGTCCCAAATCCTTCTCAGAGGAACCCTGGGAAATAGGGAGAGTGTCTGCTGGAGTGGACACTGAGTTTTCAGTGGGACTAGTCCAAGGTGAGAAGGGCTTGCAAATTCAGTGGATAAGAAAAGTTGTTTTCTGTAACTGTGGTGTTCAGAAGAAACAGAAGAGCCACTGAGTGACAAGGTGGTTAATTCTAACTGGACAGATTACCTTTTAAGAAAGAGATGGAATACTACATGAAGTGCTGCAAGCTTGTGCTAGAACCTGTGATTTCCTAGGAGCGTATGTAGTACTTCCACTGATACCAATGGGTTTGAAACAGGGACACTGAGTTTCGCTGTGGCTTAAAAAACAGTAGGGCATCTTAAAGCCCCTCTTGTCATTCTCTGCTTTGAATTCCACATACCTTTGTATTATAGTTTAAGATACAAAAATATTAAGCATTTTTCTGATCAAGCAAGACTAAATGGAAATCTAAGGACAAGATGTTTCCCTGACCTACAGGAAAATCCTTACTTTTCGTTGCTTTAAATTAAATCTGCTAGAGCTCAGTACTTAGTGCTATTTTCTGCATTAACACAGCAGGTTAAAGGATAGGAAGCTGTGTTGTCCTGCTGAAGGATATATTGGAGGAGAATAAATAATACAGAATTCATCCACATCAATATTTGTGGTATCTTTGAAGTGTTAATAATGCTTGGAAAAGTTTATGTGTCAGGTTAATGCCCGCTCTGAAAGCTTGTGGAAGAAACTGCAAGAAAGCTATGAATAATTTCCATAAAATTGATTTCTTTCTTCCATAGCAAAACAGCTAAGATGGCCTAGGTTGAGGTATTGCTATCTTGACCGTATATTCTGGATTCAAGCTTCACTCAAAATATTTTAATGAAAGAAGAGGTTTCTAGAATCTGGGAGTCCAAGGGAACAGTTGCAGGCATTTATCTGCACTTCTACAGAGTGATAGGGGATAGAAATGCATTGCTTCATGACAGACCTGCTGTTTGCAGTGGAGTGATTCCTTTGTGATGAGAGGCTTTGTTAAGAGTATATATGAGGCTAAGACTTAAAAAAGTGGATAGCCCAGGAGAAATGAAAGGGACATTGTTTGTCTCTCTGCCCGATTTGATGGAGATTAAGCCCAGAGGGGACTCTCCTGTGTCCCCTTGCCCATTCCTTGCACTGGAAAATCTCACATGATTCCTTTGACTGCTCTCTCAGACTGCTGGTAGAGAAAATAAAAAGGGCTTCCATCATTGCCAAGCCTCTCCGGTGATGGGCACCTCTGTGAGGCAGAGATTAGTACACAGTAATTATAATTAGTAAAGAGGTAGAAGGAGGCTTTGCAATATGTGGATTTTGGAGAGGGTTGCTGAAGGACTGTGTGGTTTTCTTGTTGCTGGGCCAGTGGTGAGGTTAGGCAGCAGCAGCACTGTGGGAAGAGCATTGGCATCACCCTGTGCAGCTGGCTGGTCAGCTGTGTGAAACAAGTTCATGGCTTCTATCCAGTTTCCACTCAACTTATAAAACTTCTCTTAAAAAAAAATACTGCACCTGGCACTGTTTGGGAAAATTGTCAGCAGCCTCAGCAGGGAAGCAGAAGCCTAGGTCAGCACAAAGGTTAAGCTCCCTAAAAGTGAGATTTTGATGTGTTGTACCTTTTTAAAAGAGGTAACTTATGTTTTCTGAGAGGACTGGGCAAGGATGGGGAAAAGCTGGTAGCTCTGCAGGCAGCAAGTCCCACGCCCTGTTTGCCGTCTCTGGTGGACCTGAGCCTCTCACTGCAGCGAGCAAGGACTTGTCTTTGTGCAAATGACAAGTATAACGTTCTGCTTGGCAGTGAGGTAAGGGCATTGTAGCGAGCATCATCACTTCAAGGCGTGATGCTGTAAGCCCTGACACGTCCAGATGCATGTACCATCCAAATCCTGTTCTCCAACCAGGGCCTGAACAACTGCAGAGGTAACGCCTCTGGAGCCAGCGGGGAGTGTTACATGCTGGTGGTAGCGGGGCAGTCTGCATGGCTGCCTGCCTGCTTTGTGGTGGACGTGAGCGATCTGGTATTTATCACAGGTCTTAAAACTAAGACCGAGCATAAATAACGCACCCTGATGCAAGTGAGCAAAATGTTTTTATAGCCATTTCTAGGAATCAAACCAAACCTAAACCACGAGGGAATGGGCTCTCTGCTGTATCTAAAGTTTGTGTACAGAACTTCTTCAAATAAATGCTTTGTAAAAATGATTTAATTCTGCTGTGATTATGAACCTTCACAGACATGCTGTTTCAAATTATCTTTAAAATAAATTTGATTTGCAGCAGCTGTGCCTCCTCTAGCCCCCCTTCTCCCCCCCCTCCTTTTTTTTTTTTACCAAAAGAAAAGAATTGAAGGAACCCTCAAATTATTTTAAGCAAAGATTTTGTTCTTAATTTCAGCTAAAATTTGACCAAGTATCCTGGTATCAATCAGATGGACATGCTCATACTTGGATAGGCTGTGAAGAGCTGTCTTTAGTTCAAACAGTTTCTTAGTTCAGAGAGCATTGGGGGAGTATTGCTTTCTGTGTGCTGAAGACGCTCTGGAAGCTGGCTTGTTAGTGGTGCTGCTGGGTGTCAGACTGCTTGAACCAAGCTGCCGTTCCTGCATTGTAAGTCAAACCGCATCTCAAGCTTCACAAGTATTTTCTGTTGGTAGTGGGGTTTGGCCCACAGCTCAGCTGGCTTAGTCACAGCACGGTGCTCTGCAGAAGGCAGCAACATCTGTATATAGAAGATTTGATTTGAAGGAGATGGCCCTGGTTCAGGGAGCGGGGATGTTCTCCGTGCACTGGCTTCTGCAGCTTGGTTTTCCTCTGGAGGTGCCAAATCTCACTTGCTGGGGCAGTGCACTGCAGTGTTCTGGCTGGGTTAGGAGGACAGGTCTCCCCACTCCCAGTACCCCCAAGCAGTTTTTGGCGTGTGTGACTGCGGCATCCTTCAGTGCAGTTCCTGACATGAGCAAGGGCTGCAGGCATGGTATGCTGCCATACAGCTCTGCTAATGAGCTTGAGTGCTAATTAAATAAAATACAAAGTTGGCAGTGCCTTTGATATTTAGTTTTCAGTGTGGCCCTTTTGGCTTGTTTAGAGTTTCAGGGTGGTCCTGGGGGAAGAGGTTTGGTAAGCAGTTGCTGAGTTTGTATTATACTTTATCAACACTGAAATAAAGTTTTTAAAATACTCTTTTGTTCCATCCAGGCCAAATAATGCAGTATAATTTAAAAAAGTAAAGCTGAACAAAACCGAACTGGCTATTTAGAAAGGAAAAAAGAAAATGTGAGCAAGTCCTTTTGTGGCATTTGTTAAGGCTTTTGTGTATACCACCTGTTTGGAGACATCCATGATGTCTAGCAGTCACAAGTAGCCACCTTACTTGCGCTAGCCACTTACTTTGTTTCCTAATTCTCCCTCGAAGTTACTTTAACTATTTCAGTCTTCTTTAACAGCTCCAGGCAGCTGCCATTTTCTCATAGGGGAAGTGAAGAGAGCAACAAAACTCCCCAAAATCAAAGCAGCTCAACTAGGGAGGTAGCCTTGTTACCCAGCAAGTGAAGAACTTCCTACCCAGAGGCACATTTACCAGGAGTAAAAGTTTTATTTATTTATTTATTTTTCCTAAGGTAGGGAATGGGTTTTAAACCTATGCTGTCACTTGGTATTGTTAAGGGCTGATGGCCAGGTAATTTGTGTCTGGACATTGCTCTCTATCAAGCGTCTGTGCTCTGCAGTGCTCAGGGCAGGAGATTTTCATGCCTCCGGAGATGAGCAGTCTGCTTACCTCCTTGTTACTTGACTCAGAGGTATCAAAGTGGAAATCATTAATACACCTAAAAAATCTAGGCTGAGTCATTTTGAGATTTACAGTTTTGAGGTAGTTATTCTTTTTTCCCTTATTCCTCTTCCTGTCTAACTCTGTTGACAGATGCTAGCTTGCTAGAGTATTGTAGATATCCACAAAAACATGTAAAAATTTCTATGAATACAGAAATCAGTTTAAACATGAAATAGCACGAGCATTTAACAGTGTTTCTGTTCATGACTCTTCTATGGATGTTTGTTTATGTGGATAGCCCAGTAGGTGGACTTCTGGTATTATCAATGGCCAGTATGGTCATGCCAATATTGCAGTGTTTTGGACAGTTTGGGATGTGGGCCTTGCTCTGCTGTTAGGCAGAGATTTTCTTGAGGATGTTTTATGTAGAATGAATGAAAAAAAAAATAAATCACTTTTGCTACTCTGGCTCTTTAACAGGATCAAGTCAACATAATAGCAAAGGAAAAGTTGAGATAACCATATGGCACTTTGGCATTATGGTACTTTTCAGGGATTTTTCACGATGTCATCATTAGTGGCTTCTCTCAGTTACTTCACAGTGCTAATTTCAAGCCCCTGAAATTAAGGATTGCTTATTTATTGGTATCATTTAACACTTGTGAGAGTGGATCCCCACGTAATCTTTAGACAATCCTTGCAAGTGCTGAATTTGGGGTGGCTATCAGGCTGGAGGTTTATAACAGTTGTGTGCTTATGTCTATGTCTTCTAAATGAGAAAATTACGGGTTTAGAAATTGGCATTAGGAACAGATCGTGTTAGAGATTAAGAAAATCTACAGATGTGAAAATTTGTAATTGGAAAAGGTTATGAAGGATAGATGTATTGTGCAGGATGAGCTCTCTGGTGGTTTCTTGGTAGTTTGTTAGCATTCAACAAGTATGAGAACTAATCTAGACATTGTAAAGTAAAATAGATTTAGAACTAAGTAATTTTTCTGTGTAGGAGTATGTAGAAGGTAAATCTGCGTTAGGTGTCAGATACCCAAGCTAATTGTTTCAACCCAGGTTTGTTATAGTCTTATGTATGCTGTAATTTTAGCTAGTGCTGAAGGCGTGCTGTATGACTGCATGAGAGACAGAGGATTAGAAATTCATGCTGTACATGGTAGAGCTGGACTGGCAGGTAAAGCACTGTAGTTTGTTTTCATTCTACTTTTTTTTCAGTTATTGACCAAGATTACTTGGGGCCAGCAACTAAATGCATTGTTTTAGTCCCAGAATACCTTTTCTATGTAGGGATTTGAAGAGGTATAATATTTATTGCCTGTTCTGTGTTTGCAGGAAAAGGGGTTCAAAGGTATCCGTTTTATTATTTTGCTTAATAATAAAGTTTAAGATTAAAGGGAATGCTTTGTTAGGTATACATGTGGTAATTTTTGTGCTAATACAAATAAAGAGATATTTAAGTTTTACTTTCACAAGGGGTTTGTTCCTACAAGTTTAGCTTTGTTTGTAGTTACAGAGGTTTAAAGGAAGTATCACCACTTTCAGAACTGTTGAATTTTCCAGACTTCTTGGTGAAATCTGGCAACTGAAGGTGTAGCAAGCTTCTGAAAGGCAGACCACTGATCTCTGCTTTTTCTTGAAAGAGCAGTCAGCACAAGCCTGTCTTTTAACAAGATCCTGCAGCTCTTGTTTACCCAGAGTCCCTGTCGACCTTTGGAACAGGGGAGAAAGGCTGTGGGGTTGGCTGTTTTTGGAATGGGAGGAATATTAATATAATAAAAGAATAATCTGAGCCATTATCCTCTTTTTGCTGTTCCAGAAAGACTCTGTCAAATATGGTCTTTTCTAACATCTAGACATGAAAGCAGGCAACTATGTTTTTCCTGGTGTCCCTAGTATTACAAGATGAGTGTTGCCAAATTTCATTGCCCAAGTCTGCCATATCTTGAAACCAGGAAATCTGTAAAGTGTTCAGTGGAGCAGTTTCCCTACTGCTGGAAGTTCTCTTAATAACACAATTAAAGGAGCCAGAGCATCAAGGAAAATGTCATCATCAACCATGAGATAAAAATTGCAGGTGCTACCAGCACTGGCACATATGAAAACTTTACTGTTAAGATATAAATATGTCCTGTGGGAACTGGCAGGTGATCTTCTGGTGGTTTTGAAGTTACTTTGGAAAATATGTCAGTTTTTGTCAGCTGTCAACACAAAAGAGAATATGATGAACAAAGAAATAAAGACTTCTTAAACTCTGGTGTTTCTGCTCATTCATTGTCAGCTATCTCGGAATAAACAAGGAGATATTCCCTGTGAACAAACAGAGCATGGAGTTAATGGCATGACTTTGGAGCCAGGCTTGCAAATCAGCTATTTTATCTAAGTCATCTTTTAAACAGCTTTATTTATAGGCTAAGGGGCTTGAAAACAAAGTCACTGCAGAATATGTCCTGTGGCTATTAAAGTAGAAGTTGGAAAATATAAACAAAAATCTGGTACTTTATTTAAAAGCAAAATGTGAGAAGAAAAAAAGCATCTGCATTTCTGTGTGTTATGTTGAGAGTGTCCATATGAAAGGCATCTGAGAACAACTTAAAAAGTTCAGGAGTGTTAGGGTAGTGTGAGAGGGAATTTGGGAAGAGCTTAACTGTTGAGAAATAGCTTTTTTACAACTTGTGGAGCATTTGAAGGGCAGTAATTTAGGCTGTCATCAGGAATCAGACTCTGGGAAGTAACATCTGCAGTGAACCTTTTTCTTTCTTTTGAAAGAAAAAAAAAAAAAGCCAGCAAAATCTTGAGAACTTCTGTCTAAATGTCAGTCCTATTGTGTCTGAAAGTAGGAACCAAAGCTGCTAAATCAGGGCTGACGAAGAACAAAAAACAGGAGATCACTCCAAGTAGGCTGTACAGTCACCAGTACCTCTAGCAGTGACCCCATTAAAAAGAATCTGCTAAAGAGCCAGGGATTTGTCCAGTAGTTTCACTAGCAATACATTCACTATTTGTTAAATGGATTTGCAACCACTCTGTGCCCATAGCAGCTAGATGCTCTTGTTGAGCAAACTGACAAGGCACAGCATCTTGAGCCCTGTGTGTGCAGGCCGGAGAAGTTTTCGTGTCTCAGCATGCAGAAGTTTATCAACTTGCTCCCAGTGATTTGTGCAAGAGCACTACAGATCTGTTAGCACAGAGCTCTGCTGGGGTTTGTAAATACTCCTTTGTTTGGTGTAGACTCACTGATATTTTACCTTATCAATCAATATATATAAAGTTTTCACAAATTTAATTACTAGGAATAGTCAGTAGTAGTGTTCCTACAGAATACTGCCGGAAATTATCCCATTTATGTGAGTTCTTCTGGATAATCCTGAAAAGGAGTATAAAAACTGCTAACAGACGTATTTTCTGGTGATGATCACAAGTGAATCAGGCTTGTGGATGATTAAGATTTTGCACCCACTTTCAAAAACAGTATATAGCCTTCGAATAAAGTAGACATAATAAATCAGCGCTAAGTGGAATCTCTCTTCTTTATTAGGACACAGTGTGTGATAATTACTTCTCATTTAAAAAGTCCTACTTCTTCACATTACATAGAAACCACATTTGCAACCTGCCATGCTAGTGTATGGACGCTTCTGAAATAAAGTCAGTTAGCTGGAATCAATTTCTTAGCAAAAATCACAATGGTTAGTAGCTATTATTGAATGTATTCTCACACAACTAATTTGCATCTCTTTGAAGCTCTTTGATGTAGCAAAGTAACAATATTGTAATTTTCATGATTTGAAGAGTGCAAAAAGGCAAAAGGCTGACTGCAGACTCTATACAAGATAGCTCCAATTGCCTTCAGTAGCTTGTAATATCACTAAGATTGGTGGAAACCTGTGGGAGTCTTGCACGTGGCACTCAGAACAGCCCCTAATTACAGAAGCCTAGCTTGAGATGTACTAGGGAGAGGTGTGTGAGAGCCATGTCGCAGGCAGGGGCTGGCTGTACTATGATTGGAAATCAGTGGGGTACAGTAATGTATGGTGCTGTTTCCCTTTCTTTATTTCCCATACAGTGGTGGTTTGGGAAGCAGTAGTTAAGGACACAGCCTGGCAGCTCTGCGCATAGATTCCTTTTCAGAGAATGTCCTTTTGCTGTACAGGTCTGTGTCTGTTATGCCCTTGAAAGGTGGATAAGAGCACTGAAGGGGTCTGAACCAAAAAAGCGTGTCCTGTGAACTGGCCAAAAATGTGCTAGCTGCACTCATAGTTCAGAAGCAGGAACAGTTCTGTATTGTGAAGCTAGAGAGGATGAGAAGATATTTTTTCAACTCATTTGGTTTTAGAACAGCTTTTGTTTTTGTTACTCATTGCGCTCAAAATGCAAAACTACAAACTTCATCTGAAAAACAGTTGCTGTAGACCTCAACGTTTTTACGTGCCTGCACTCCAAAGGACTGGGTTCTTCATTGGTATGACCGTAGACACAATAGATCAGGGTAAACAGAGGCTCCAAATTTCGCTGCATGGAAGCAGTGGGCAGAGTTACCCCAGATCAGTCTGTTGTTTGTACTAGCTTTACCCATACCAGTGTAGTCAACAACAGTCGTTTGAGAAAAATTACTTCTGTTTTATTTGTTCAGGGAGCTGTTGTGGTTTTAGGGCTGAAAAAGATCTCAAAGCTTTTGAGATTTCCCTTGATCTGGAGGGAGCAAGGGAAACAAACACCTTGTGTGTGTGGATGTCAGATGGCAGCTGGAGAGGAAACAGCGGAACTCACAAATCACTGCCAGCAGGATTGGGGTGGGAGACAGGTTCGTAAGTGAAGAACAGCCTGGTGCGTGTCAAAGTCCTGCGATCTTACCACCTCAGCTAAACTTTTAAATAACAGGAACAAGGGAGGTGGAATATCCTGTGCCCTTACTTGAAATACTTCTGTTGCCTTCTTTGTTTTCTGTAGTACAACACAGGATATTGAGCTGATAAGCCACAGCAGACCTCATAATCTTTGCAGGAACTTTGTAGGATATGATCTCTTGCTCAAGCTGCAGCAGAAATTTTTTACTATTTACCAGCAGTGCCAAATGTTATTCCTACCAGCGACTATTTTGGGGAAACTTAAGTACAGATGAGGATGTCAAAGGTCTGGATATTTTTTATATTTATTTCCAAACCACACTTTCTCAGGTCTCTACTTTTCACTGTATCTTTTATCTTCTCGCATCTTCTTTTCTCTGTATCTGCTTGTTCTCCAGGACATGGACAGGACTCACTGGTTACAGCCGTGGTTTAATTAGAATCCATTGAACAGAATATGTGTGATCTTACTCTGAAGTGGCCTGACCTCAGCTTAACTCTGCATGCTTTGGAAGATTAGTGTATTTGAAGAATAAACTTCATATTCACATCTTTCTTCAGTTGTCTTAGCTTTCCCATGGATCCCACTATTGACACACTCCTAATCTTTATTGCATTTCAACAAAATCCCATCTTCCTCTGAAGAATTCACATTTTAAACCTTTATTCTTTCTTCTCTGTAATTGCAGCTGTCTTTCTTTCTACATCTTCATGGCTCTGATGCCTGCTCCATTGTATACTTCCTTGTTTTGCTTTGTTTCTGAATCCTTACCTCTTTGTATGAAGTGTGCTTGCTGTTGTCTTCCAGCACATGACAGCATCTCAGGAGGTCCAATCTTCTGTCTCTTTGATGCAATGCAAAGTCAGTCTTTGAGGAAAGCCAGCAACACAGAGATCTAGGAGATCTCCAAAAAGCAGAGAAATTTGTATCTGCTGATTCCCATATTTTATTAATAAAGATATTTTCTTCAAAAACAGTGAGCCTGGCATAGAAATGAGGCATTATTTTTGCAAGCAGTAGAAAAATATGGATGAGGTTCAGGATGTGATCCAGAATCCCAGTTCAAGCTGTTTCTCATATTTTTCCAAGACAAAGCCAACTCAACCAAAATTTTTTTCCATTGAAGGAAGAGGCCCGAACTCATTTTTCTCTATCTTTGAAAATACTTTGGCCAATGTAAGTAACGTGCTAATACCATAACTGGAGCAGAGCCATTTTAGTAGTTTCATTTTTGGTAGTTCTTGCCTTTGCAGCTATGTCAAGTGTTAGCTATGATGTATGCTTGGAAATAGGCACCCTAAGGAAAAAGTCAATTGCAGATCTTAGCTGTAAGACATGTACCTTTCCTTTATTTTAAGTTGTAAAGTAATGCCCTGAGTACAGAATATCAGAAATAGCAATGAAAAGCATCTTTGCCTTTAAAGAAGGTATGCTTTCCTAATCTTTACCTTTAAAACTGGGTGCTTTCCTGTTGGCATGAGTGGGAGTAAGCATCAGTCTTACATCAAGAGAGAAATACTTGCAAATGTGAAGTCTATGGCAAAACTCTCCCCTGACTGTGACTTTGTTCCAGGATCTTGCTTAGCTGCTCTGTGCCGTGTAGATTTATCAGAGGATGAAACATTTTGGGTCCCCATCATTACTCCCTGTCAGCACAGTCTGTGCTCACAGCCCTGTGAACTGGTCACAGACAGAGCTGCCTCTGGTACAGACCCAGCTCTGCTCACTCTCATCTACATCAAGGCTGCTTTCTCTCCTCTTCAGAAACCTGGAACTCAGAAAAAGTGTTAGTACAGAGATAGGGTGTGTGTCTAAGAGCAGCACACACTGCTTCTCCATCTGAAAAGTCTGTAGTGGTTCAAGCATTTTTGTATTAACTCTGATGCCTCAGTAACTTCTGATTTGTTTTGTTGATTTTAACGATGGACAAAGAGGGAAGTGAATATGGAGTTAATCCTTTGACTGAAGGTAAATTCCCAAAAGTGAAAATGAAATGCAGAATGAGAAAAATTGGAGAGTTGTATCAACTTTCATGTTCTGGGTTCAGTTTGCAAGTGGTTCTCCAAGTCAGTCTGGTTGGAATCCCTGGTGACAGGCTTGTTTCAGTACTCTAAAAAAGAGTAAGACTAACAATTGTATCCAAGATACAGTTGCTCATGTCTGGCCAGAAAAAAAATAATGAACACGCTCTCTTGCACTCTTTAAAGTTGCGCCAGTTGCAGCTGGCACTTAGTCAAACCTGTCATCACCTTCACTGCCTTTGAAAGAACATTTTGCAAAAAGGTGATGGCGTATGCCTTTCCCCTTGTTTAATCTGCACAACTTTTTATAAACTTCAAGTAGATAGAATGCCTCTTAGGCTCAAAGAGGTCTGTAGTCTCAATGCTGTGATTTCTCAGAAATCACAGAATTGTAGAATGGCTTATGTTAGGAGAGATTTTAATGATCATCAATTTCCAAAGCCCCTTGCCACGAGCAGGGTTGCCACCCACCAAATCAGGCTGTCCAGGACTCCATCTAACCTGGCAGTGAATATTTGCAGGGATAGAGAGTCCGCAGCTTCTCTGGGCAGCTGTGCCAGTGCCTCACTACCCTCTGAGTTAAAGAATTTCTTAACATCTAAACTGAACCTACCCTCTTTTAATTTAAAGTCATTCCCTCTTGTCCTATCACTGTCAGACCATGCTAAAAGTCATTCCCCTTTCTGCTTATAAGCTCCCTTCAGGTACTTTAAGGCCACAGTGCCACCCTGCTTTCTTTTCTCCAAGCCTCTCCAGTTCAGCTTCTTCAATTTTTCTTCATAGGAGAGGTGCTCCAATCTGGTTATCATTTTCACAAACTTCTTCAGGGCCTGCTCCAACAGCTTTGCATCCTTCCTGTGCTGGGGGTCCCCGGCCTTGACACAGTACTCCAAATTTGTCCTCATGAGGCCAGAGCAGATGGTGGAAAGCCCCCCCTGTCCCTGCTGGGCACTCTTTTGATGCAGCCTAGGATACTGTTGGCCTTCCAGCTGCAATAGTACACTGCTGGCCCATCAACATTCCTTGACTTGAGAAGGGCCATAACTTCTATGTGAGTGCATCTGGAAAAGGAAAAAATAAAAAGTCTTCCCACTTGATTTCTACATCTTAGTCATTTGTAATCTATTCTTCCCCAGTCATTATACCAAGAGAAATACAGCAAATAAAATGGAACATAAGGTCCACAGATACATACACCGTATTCATTATTTACTATTTCAGGGGAAAAGACCTCCAAAGCACTTCAGAGGCTAAAAACATATGCTTTGTAATGAGAACATTAGAGGTTAGCTGTCCATTGACTTCCAGTGAAAAAAAGGCTATATATCATTTTGTTCTCACAGTGGAGGAAATCAGGAATTGCGCTGCTGAAACCAACACCATTGTTGAGTATGAATCAAGCTGCTGGCAGGTGGGTAAGTATCCTTTGTTTCAGTAGGAGCTGAATGTGTAATTATCCTGCAGAGCAAAATTTAAACAGCAGGAACACCTTATCTTTGCTAACTGCTCGTGTAGTATTCTTCACTGGGACTCACAGGATATATATTTGTCAGAAACTAGAAGCTTGAAGCTTCACCAGAAACTACTCCATGACGGTGAGCAGACGTAAACTGGGGCAGAGACTGTCCTCAGCAGCACTCAGGATCACCTTCTGCAGCGCACCAGTCTCAGGTCTGCTTTGCATCTTTGAATGCTGCAGTTCTTTAGGTTAAAGAGGTCTTATGAAATCTGGCAGAGTAAAACAGCTCACCAAAATAAGAAAATGCTAATTTCGTAATGGAGGTTACACAAAACAAAAAGCATGCTAACAAGGGCATGATAGTGTTACACTTGAGAATTCCTGTGTGGATAAACCAATCCTCTTTAAGGCTTACAGAACTTAAGAGATTTTTAGTGTGGCAGATATCCAGCCATGTGTGAGATACCAGCCAGTGTGCTAGAACTGCTACAGTGTTTGAATCTGTAATGACAATAATGTGTTAAGCACTTGCAGACAAAAGCATTGTAGGTGGACTATCACCTCAGTATGTAATAAATAACCCTTTGCAGTGTCCACGGTAATCTCCTTTTTAGCAGTTACTTCTACTGTGCTTTTAGTACCCCATCTATTCATTCAGAGCATCACTGCTTTCTGATTAAATCTCTTTTCCTTATCAAAATTGTTTTTAAAGAAGTGATAGACGGTAGGGCTGCACTGTTTGATTTTGCTTCTAACACGTGGAATTTTTAGACTAAGCTAATTCTTATTAATTAACAGTTTACTCTAGCTAGGCTAGCATGTGATTCAAGCTTTTCTCAACTTCTGGACCTTCTCTCGCTAGATCCTGCACCTGCCCCTCCCTCTGCGAATCTGCACAAGTACTCATAGGGATATACAGTTTTAAGTACATATGGCACAAAACCAATTGCTGACCTTCAAACACTTAGTCTTCTTTTAGTGAGCTCTATAAAAAGCTTTTGCAACAGGGATGAGAACTGAATTTTTACATTACTGACAGGATAACTTGTTTTAATTCCTATAATTTATGATAAAAACTCAAATGCTGACTCAACTGTGCTAGTGGAGATTTATTTGTGAAGAGTTTTCACCTAAGTTTACAGACAAAGCAATGAACTGCAGAACAAGGGCTAAAAGAGCTTAAAATTAAGAGAGAATAGGGAGAATTGTGCCAAGTAGGAAAAGGGGAAATTTCCAGGGAACAATAATATTACCATAGGCTTGCCTCGCATCCTTCATTTGATGACTGTTTTCAAGTACATTATGAGAATTAATGGAGCCTTATAACTTCCTTGTGTGCAGGTACTGTACACCAGTGATGATTTGCAGATGAATTAATAAAGGCCTCATGCAATCCTGGGATTCTCGGAAAACTCTTGAACATTCTTAAGGGAAGATGAGGACAAATACAAGCTAACATGCTATGGACAGGGATCTACCAGCGTGGCATCCGTGCAGTATCTTAATTCAATATGGTGTCTGGCACCCCTCTTGTGGAGAACATTTGAGCATGAAGAATATGATTTTAGAGCTCCTGAGAAGAAAAAATTTGGTTACCTGGTCTTTCCATTGGCTTCTAGTTTTCTACTATGAACAACCACTCCAGCCCTGCTCTGACATTGTGACAAAGTCTCCTGAAACTTTTGTTTTGACACCTTACTGTTACTTCACCATGAGTGAAATGAGTTAGAAGTAACCTGTCTTTGCTCACACAAGGTTAGAGTCATTGCTCTGGCTGGGATTTTACCTCTTATTTGCATGGCTGTTATTTATTCTATGGAGAGAGAAGATTGGGAACTAAAAGAAAAAAAAAAAGAGAGTATTTTCCAACCTCTAAACAATAAGATGTAAGACTGCCATTTGGTGACAACTTTGCATCTCCTGTCTTTGCTCCTCCTGGGGAGAACATCTAGTGAGGGGACAGTGCTCTGATTCTACCTCATCATGTAGATCAGGCTTGAGTTGTACTTTGACTAAAGGCTTGATCACTGTGTGCCAAAATTCTTACCTTCTAATTGACATGAAAACTATTTCTGGCTTGCTATTGAGGTTGTAACACAGCTCCTAGCACGGGCTTGGTTTCCAGCATATTCTTTTCTCCCCTGCATGTTAATTCATTGTCCTTCTTCCTTCTCCTAATAGCCCATGAGATTTGAACTCCGAGTCAGCAAAGTGAAGGCTTTATGAAGCACAAAAGAACACCAGGTTTTTATCACACCATGCCTGTATAAAGAACTGTTCAACCATTCAGTTGCTGCTTGTATTGTGCAGCTGTTATTCAGCTGCTGAGAACATCTTGCTGTCGACACTGTCATAGTACCTGAAGGAAACACTGGCACACTCATCTTTTCAGGAGGAGCTAGCTGGGCCTGGGATTTTGCCAGATCTCTCTGTAGAGAGTTGAGGTATTTTCTTCCCCTGCGCCTTTCCATTCTAAAATCCCTGTAAATAAGTAACAAGTTTTTGTCCGCCCGCCAGCATCTGTTGCAGGATTTTTCTACGATGATGTCTTCTCAACATATTGACAGTCAGCATTTGTTATGTGCTCAGCCCACCTCCCCGCACTAAGCGGGGCTGCAGTGGCAATGGGCATTGTGCTACTCGGCTCCCAGGCTACACTCTGGCACAACAGCCCTTTCTTTGCCAAGTGGCAGCCAGTATCTTGTCAGCTCCATCTATTTAAAGGCAGACAGGCAGGGACTCCAGAGCTCATGGGGAGGGCTCTTTGCTTCCAAGTTAACAGGAAACTCAACAGTTCCTCATTAAATGCATACAACTGTGTGAGGACAATGTGAAAGAAGTGTCTAGAGCCTGCAGAACTGAGGGGGTTCAGAGATAAGCTGAGCTTCATTCAGTCTAAATTTGGCACTGACAAGCGAGGGGTACAATTCCCGCTGTAGTTCAGGGCTGAAATTCTTCTGTGCAATTAATGCAAATGGTTGTATTTTTAGCATCCTAAGGAAAAAGGCTTCTGTGATCACTTTGTCCGCACATCTGTGGCTATCAGCTCTCCCACAGTAACTTTTGAGGTCTTGGGTTGACTTAGTCCACAGTGCCAGCACGATGGTGGTTTTCCAAGGTCCTGTGAGTTTCCTGGAAGACAGGTAGAGTGGCTTCGCTGGTGCCTCCAGAGAGGAGAAGGGAACATAGGGAGCTCTGCCCTTTTAAAGACATCAGCATTAAGGCACAAATTCCTAGCACACCAACCTTCACTGGTTCCAGTGCTTGTTTAGTAGTAACGTTTCCATATAAATAAACAGAACATTCCTAGAGTAGGGTTGTGTGAGGCTGAATTTGGTACGTTGTGCTTTATAGTGCCCTACACATCCTATAATATAAACTAGCAGACTAGCGTGTGCGGAAATTAATTTCCTAAGGTCTGACTTGCTGGCTACACTCCCATTGAGTTTATTAAATTAAATGGCAGTTGTGTCTGCCTGCATTTTTCAGGATCCAGACCCACAGTTTGTGTGTTTTTAACAGTTTGAGTGCATAGCTCCTGATCTTTGCTGTATGGAATATCAGCTTTGTGCGGGAGATGTTACCCCATTAAATTAAGACAATATTAGAAAAAAGAAATGCATGTGAAAATGCACAAAAAATCAATGTGTGTCCGTATGTAAGATAAAGAAATGTGGTGTGTAACTGTGTGCCAGGTTGGTAAGCAATATACCAGTGTCAGATATCTATTGTACATGTTTAGGACTTACATACCCAACATACAAAGATATTTGTACATCATTTTTCTTCATTTCATTGTTT
Source organism: Oreortyx pictus (assembly GCA_036925125.1). NCBI lineage: Eukaryota > Metazoa > Chordata > Aves > Galliformes > Odontophoridae > Oreortyx > Oreortyx pictus. The sequence goes on from JAUPFR010000004.1 coordinate 56,480,237, forward strand.
TTTAAAAGAATAATTTTTAAAACACATTTCCTGGATTTCTGATTGACTCTTTTAAATCCAGTGGGAATCTTTCTTTTGGGTGTACTGAGAACTGAAATGATCACTAGCTTTAAAAATTACCCTACTCTTTCTTTCATACTGGAGTAGTGTAGAAAGCATCTAAAACCCTTGAAAGTGAAATTTCAGGCTATAAAATGGAGTATCATTGGTCCCCTTCTCATGTGGAATTGATTTAATGTCTGGGACTGCCAGATTCCAGTCTGATACAAATTGCAACAGCTGAGTTACAATTTTTAAATCAACCCTGAGGATTAGGGATTTATAGTGGTTTCATGGGAAGGATGTTTGTCTTCGCAGCTGTATGAATATGGAGGTTTATTATCCTTAGATTTGTCTTCCCCGTTCTTGTGAGACAAGTTAGGTACAGGATGTGTTGGGATTTCTATATATATTCTTGCCCCCCTTATTTCTCCCAGGTTCCCTCCCCATTGTCTGTGCTTCTCTTGTTTATTATATAAACAAGCCACTCATGGATACACAGAAAGAGCTGGGCCCAGACTCCGAATTCTTCATCTCTAAAACATAAAGACAGTTCTCATCACAGGCAAAATTCCCTTGGCTCAGTTGGTCTCCAGTTTTTTTAGTTTAAGTCTCACAAGGGTGATGTAGTTATTTGGTGGGCAACCTGCTTTCCCAGTCATTATCTAAAAGCTACTGTTACTCATGTATTACTGAGATATAACTTCTGTGATTGCTGATATGGAAAAGCACATCTAAGGAAGTGTTTAATGTGCTTTCATGTATTTCTGTGGTTTAGAAGCTGATAAAAAGGAGTGGCAATGACACATGACCGGAGAGAAACTGACAGAAACAATGAGAAATGTGCCTTTTGGTCCAGGCTATGAACCTGTGTTTGTATGCAACCGTGCTACTGGGACATGCAATCTTCCTTTGAGCCAGCTGCGGGACTGCAGTGTCTTCACCTAGTTAATTCATGGCATCAGTCAACATGCATATGATTGCCCCGTGTCTTTCCTTCTCCTTTAATTATTTCTGTAAGATTAAAAAGTTGATGAGTTAGTAAGAACAAAATATCTCATGTCCATGAGATCTGATTTCTAAGCCATGATTTTGAATGAAAATGAGTACAACATACAACAGTAGCACTAATGATTTTCTTTCTTTTTAATTTCTGTCCATCCAGCTGATGTCCTTCTCTTATTCCTCTTTTCTCATTCATTTCCTCTGAATCTTTTCTTTTTCTGCTCCCTTTGCCTGTAATTGCCTTCCATCACTTCTGAAGATTCCTTTACACATATCTGCATCAGTCCATCTGCCTCACAGCCTTTTTACAGCTATGTTCATTTAAAAATGTTCTTCTCATTTTTATATTTTTCTCTCCATATTTTTATATTTTCTCTCCATCTCTCACTTGCATTACCAGTCATTTCTCTCCCTTCACCCTAAGGTGACATGATAGCTCCCTCCATAGCCTGCTTCAGCTATTTGAACCTGCATCTTAGCTTTTTTTGTTCTGCTCATCACTTTGTGTACCCAGGTCTACCCACTTCATTTTTCACTTCAGCCTTGCTGTTCTCCATTTCTTTCCCATATTCTTTCATTCCATGTATGTAACTGTGACTTTACCTCCAGACGCTTCTGTTCTTCACTGTGGGAAATCTTTGTAAGAATCTGAGTGTGGATTTCATCTCAAGTATAAAACGCATCTTGGAGGTCGTTGTGGTGATTCATGTCACCATCCCACATTAGACCAACTCCTAGTATTTATCTAAGAGTCTTAGTAACTTCCTGGCACTGGAGCACATCAGACATCAGTTCTTCTATGTACATTACTGGATCTGTATTATCTAGAAAACTTTGCAGTTTGAGGACAGATTAAGACAGTGCAGGTGGTGAGATGTGGAGAAAAGCAGTTGTCACCAGCACAGTGGAGTGTTGGCATAGTACTGCATCAACTTTCTGTGTCTTCACTCGTGCTCAGGTGTATTTATAGCTGTTCTGTGTTGGTCTTCACAGTAGTTTCCACAAGGCCTAGAAGTCCATAAGCCATGTAGGGGCACTCCGTCTCTTACTACACCTACAACTAGGTACTGTACTGGCTTGTACAAATTCCTTACTGCCAACTTCTGCAGCTGCACCCCATAGTTAAGTTAATAGGTTTCCTGCATGCAGAATGACTGCCAAATTCCACTACTTCTGAGTGTAAGAGTTTCCCAGGAGTGAGGAGTGCATCCCTCTGTATGTACAATGCTGAGCACACAGTTGGTGCTCAATAATATAGGCCTGGTACGTTGTGACTGTTAATCTAATACAGATGAGGTGAACCATCTTTATGTAGTAAGAGGCAGTGCTGGTCTGTTTTATAGTTAAGGCTTTAAATAATGAAAGTATATTAGCCAGTGAGTTCAGGGGGTGCTGATTTACACCGCCTTCACACAACATGTCCCACGTTTCACATGACAGGGAGGATAGCTAGTTCTCTACATCTGAATACGCAGTGATTAAACTGTCTGGGCATGAGCAGTCAGCAGCCATCAAACAGATCATTATTAAAATGGCTATAATTACAGAGTCAGAGCAGCCTATTGCAGTGCACTGGTGTGCTGCCTTCAAAACTGGCAACACAAAGGCCTAACCCCTTTATATATTGAGGTCCAAACTGTGTAAATTAGCTGCAAATTTTTGTATTGCCTCAGTCATGTCTTAAGCAGTTAACTGCCACTGTCTGCTTATTGCAAACTGGCCTTCTTTCATGGCCAGGGGGATCTGAGATAGATCTAAGTGCTGAGTAAAGGGCTGTTCAGAAAAACAAGTATAGCTGTGATGTTCCTACACGAGCTCTCATGGTATTGCTTTAGTCATTACCTGAGTGGATACTTGAGCTTAATTGGTATCAAGGGGACATACACAAAGTCATCTATTTCATTAGACTAATTTGCATGACTCAGCTTACCAAGAATCAAATGTTCGTGTATTGTCCATCTTGCTATCAGCAAAATAAGGGGGGAGGGGGAGGAATAAATGGCAAGTAATGCAAGACTGAGATCAGGTGGTGTTTATTCCTTGTTTCTGAGACACTTCTTTCAGAAGCCTTCACTGCCTTTAGATATGGAAGACACAGATTAATAATGCTCTATAAAGTATATTTTTAGCAACATTTTGAATTTAGGAAAATACTTAGAATGAAATTTAGAGAGCTGTATTAACTGCTCGTCAAAGCAGTGAGTAGCTGGGCTATAAGCTGCCTCTCTGGTTAAAGAAGAAGCTAAGTGTTGATTATGGAGGACTGATTGGAGGATTAGAACAGTTAGATAAAATAGACCTTCTTTCTTCTTTGGTTCCTCAGAGACATCAGTGAAGTGTTTTGTGTGTAACATTGTAGTCTCAAGGGAACTGTTGCTGCTGTTTATATCCTACAAGATCTGGCTGTAACTGTAACTGAAAGCACTAATGTGCAGGGTTGTATTTTTTCCCTTCTTTTTTTTTTCTCAGGTGTTTTCTTTGAACGACAACAACAATAACAAACGTTTTGTTTAATATTGTCTCATTGCTGCTAGAACTGAAACTGAAAAATTAATGGCTGTTGATTGAAACCATATTCTTTTAGTTCTGTCACCAGGTAACTGCATGTTAAAACTTAAATTTGTCCTAGAATTGAGACTGAGGTTTTCTTTTAAGTGCGGATTTGTTATGATGTTTGGAGTATTGAGCTGTTGGAGTCCGATAATGAAATGCAGTTTAACATGATTGCTTAGACAGAACAAAGGACAACTGAAAAAATGTGGGGCATCGTTTCTCATATTATTGAACCCAGGGTGTTGAACTGTGCAAACCCAATCCCAGACCCTACCCAGGTTTTTTGAGCAACAGTGATTCTGCAGTCTGCTTTGCAGGAAAAAGAATAGATTTAATAACAAGTCTTTGCTTCTTAGATAACTTCAGTAGCTATAGCTAGACAAAAATAGCAGATGATGATAATGATGGAAACACTAAACAAATATATGATTATGAGTTGAATATTGCTAGTGAGATGAATCGCACTGTGCTTTTTGAATTGGAAAACAGTGTTCCAAAGCCATGTCCCTGAGAAAACAGAAACTGCAAACAGTAGCTCATCTATCTTGAGGAACTCATCCATGCGTGTGCATGAGTGGGTGGTTGAATTCTGAAGGACTTTGTGTTGGAGTAGAGGTCAGAATTCACTGCATTTGCTCAGGCCTAAAACAGTTGATCTGAGCAGCAGTTTAGGATACAGGAAGTGGGTTATTATGGAGGATGTTATGCTAAAGAAATGTTCGTCAGTATTTTTATGTTTTTTACAGTGTGGTAATTAGAATGTTTAGAGAAAGAATGAAGTCCAAGAAGACTTGTAAAATTGCACCTAACCTTTTTCTTGTAAAAATTTGGAGAAATTAAAAAGACAAAGCCTTTATCCTTTGTCTGTGTGGATTGTAAAATTTACAAGGCAAGGCCCTTCTTTTTTTCTTAAAATTTGCACAGTGTGTAGCATTCCTATGGTAAAACACAAATTTAGAAAAAGAACCAAAAGAATTTCCAGTGGAGCTGTATATTCTTCCAGTGGAGTAGTGTCTTTTTTTTACTTTTGTGGGTTTTTTTTTTCCTTTGGTAGCTGTGTTGATCACATTCTCCACTTTAAACTCCAGCTGTAGTTTGCTATATGGGTTGGAGCCTAAACTGTAATTTGTGATGGACAGAAACTGGGTTACAGCTTCTCTCCTGTAGTTGGATCCAGCCAGAAATAGCAGCAATAGCTTGGACAGGACTGCAACAGGATTTTGTTCAGCTGACACATGACATCAGATGACTGTAGATGATGTGCAGGTGATTTGTGACCAAGTCCCAGTCAGTAATCAGATACCTATTGTAGGAAATCATCAGTTCATCAGTTGTATAGATTTGCAGAATCATAGAGAAAAGGGTGTAAGAAGGAAGAAATGTGGAAGACCTCTTGCTTCTGAATAAACCAAAAGGGAGAGGTTTCTTGTTCTAGCATTCAAAACTGTCTCACCTCTGAAGTCAAATCTGGTTTTGCTAATTAGAGCACCCTTGTTTCAGGCCTGTCATAAAATAGAGCATACCTTTTGTCTGTGTTTGCATCAGAAATAACTTGGAAGCAGTATATTGTAAAGGAAAGATTTTAAGAGAAGTTTTATGTGTTGGTTCATGCAGTACAGTTAATCCTGTTTGAGAGAAATCTAGGCAGGAAAAGCCTATGGAGCATGTGTTAGCTTAGCATTTTTGTTCTAATATGTTTGATCTTGTGCATTTCTAAGAATGGACAACAGGAGATGAGACAGCAGTGAAAGTTGTTATGAAAAGATTTCGATGACTCTTTGCATTTCTAATCAGGCAGAATTCTTCTGGATCAGTATGTGCTGCCTCTGGAGAGTACACAGCATGGTCTACATGCTTGATTCCTGGCATAGGGAAATGATTATCTTTGTTCGATGGGTGAAGGGAAATGAGGGTGTCTAACTCTAGTGATTGAGAAAGAACAAGCCAGTTGGTCTGTCCCCCATAATGGAAAAACAGGGAGCTTGCCACAAGGAAGCAGCTTCCTCTTCTTTTCCCTTACCCACCTGCATCTCTTTATCCCAGTTCTTCCTTATAACACCTCACTTGAGAGCTGAGCAACATTCAGAAAACAGAATGTCACAAGACAGCTTTTTCAAAATGTATGTTAAAAATTGTTTTCCAAGTTTCCTTTGATCATCAAGAGCTGTTTGGTTTTTGTTTATTTATTTATTTATATTAACGATCTTCTTACAGTTCTCCCAAAATAAGGAGGGAAGATGCCATCTGTTCTTACGAGCTTGGTAGCAGAAATACTGATCTCAGTTTTTTGGGGAATGTAAGGTTATATATGAGTAAGGGGAGTAGCCTGTTCTGGTGTAAGGAAAGCCAAATCTATTCTTGTGTGAGGAAAGCCAAGTTTTTTTTACAAGAGAAAGTCCCTGGAAGTAACTGTGTTGAAGAAAAGAGATTATGGAGAGCTCCTTAAGAGTGAGAAGGAAGCAGACAGACATTTCTTACAGCTTAAACCAGTAGAGCATCAGAGCTTTCATTCTGACAAATAGATTTTGTTCTTTATGATAACATTTTATATAGCATTTTCAGTTGTCAAATTAGTCTTTTTAACCACATGTTCCTGCTGCCTCTCACAACTGCATGGTCCTCTAGGCAGATCATGTGTAGATTATTTCTTCATGTTCAAGAGGGACAAAGAATCCTTCAAACATAAGCAGAGGGAAAAAAAAAAAAAAGGTACAGTTACTTGCTGAGGAAAAAGCAAACAAAAGTGATTTGGGGCTTCAGATTAAGAAGGAAAGTTGTGGTGACTCCCAGTGTTGAAGCAGGTGGTTTAGTAATTGACAACCTGCTTGTTTGGGGATTTTTTTAACCTATCTTTGACATATATAAGAATGTAGTCAGAATTCGTATTTTTTGCTGTTGCTGTTCAAAATTATTGATCATGTTTAGAGGGTGACACTGGTTCTGTATCTGGATGCATTTCTGAGTCCAAGTGTAAACAGCTTACTGGTGAGCACACTAAGTGCAGTCCTTCCTTTCTTGAAGTTTTTGAGAATGTGGGGAAGTTCTGGGCTATTTCTCCCACTGTTGTTCCTGTGACAGTTATTTAGGAAAAGCTGTTGCTGAGGACCCTGAGGTGACAAATATATCAGTTAACAGAGCATCTCTAAGCTGTCAGTAAAGATTTTGTAGGTTAAGTGCTTTCTTTCAAACCATTTTTTTTTCCATCAGAAGAGGGCAAATGCCTGAAGGAGGTCCTTCACGTGGCTTGGATGCCTAATCACTGACTCACTGAGAGATCTTCCAAAAAGCTGCTCTGGGAAACTTCTGCCCAAGCTGTCATTTTTGTGTTTTACACTCATCTTTTTGTTTGTTTGTTTGTTTTTGTTTTTTTCAGTGTCGGTTTTATAGTTGTGTGGTTTGTGTTGTATTTGGATCTGAAAGCTTTTTCACTGAGCCATCACATACCATTTTGTAAGTGATCCTGTTGTTCAGAATGCCAGAAATTGTCAATGTGTATTGCCATAGATGCTGTGAAATTGAGTTTCTCACAAGCACAGGTTTAACTATAGACTCATGCATGTGCAAATAGTCCTTTACTTGAGGCTGATGCGGTGATGTTTACCACAGAAGAGTAATCCCCATGAAATTCTGTTTTGAATTGCTCACAGGCAAATTTTAATGAGAAGTGATACAGTATGCAATAGGACCAAAAGCATCGTATTTGCTTATTCCAAGAAGGCAATTATTCTTCTGACAGATTAAGGATAACCTCAAATTTGACAGGAAACTTGGATGTGGTATTTCTATTTCCTCATTTTAGAGAAAAGGCGTTGTCCAAAAGCCGTGAAATTAGCAGTATGTAACTGGGTCTTTATGTAAGACTGTGTACTTTCGTGAGATTGCCAGTGTCGGTAAATTCAGTTCTTTGTAGGTGTAAGGCTTATAAATGGTAAAGTAACGTCACTCATGAGCTGATGTGGATGGCATGGACTGAGAAGCAGATGCAGTTTTCTCTGAAATCCAGTAGGAATCGCTTCCAATTGCTGCCCTCAATGCAGCAAACATCAAGGTCAGCATTACTAGTAGTATAAATAAAAACAAGTCAGTGCCCTTTAATTTTAACTGCTAACTGTGTGTTTCTGCTGCAAGCTGAAGAATTTCTGCTCTATGGTACAAAAAAGCATAATCTCAGAGATGTCACTCATGTATGCAGGCAACTCTTGATGTGGGTTTTCTGGATTGGAATCTGCACCTTGATGGCAAACTGGATCTCTTACAGGCACAGTGTGTGCGTTCAGTCTTCAGTCTCATTAGAAAATAATCTGATATTCTGGTCTAATGTCTTTTTGTAGTTTTTTTCTCTTCTATCTACTGGCAGGAATTTGTGTCTTGGCTGCAGATCAGCTCCTGGCAGCTGATCAGCTGAATGTCCATGTTATTGAGGCCAACTCAAAGTTAGAGGAAATTCTCACTGCAGCATTTGATATAAATCACATAAGCAGCAGAACTGCAGAGTAAGAAATAACAGCAGCAGCTTGCCAGCTATGCTGTCTTCTTTCCCGTGCTACAGAGGAATTTTTGTTCTGTCAGGCAAAATATGAAGAATTCATCTGGGTTCAAAAGCACCTGGCAGACTTGCAGAAAACCCGTAACTGTATGTGCCTGCTCATTGAGCAGTCTTGCTGCATGCACATAAGTGCACTGAACTAATGAACCATTGCTTTTCCTGTGTTCCCCACCTTTAAAGAGGGAAGTTCTAGGGGAATAAAAGATCAGGAAATTTGGGAATAGGTCTTGAGTTGCCCTAGCAAGCAGTGATATTGTAGGTAGAGACAGACTTTCTTTAGTGAATCCCAGGACAAGACACCTGTCCCGGTAAAAAGGTTGTGGTTTTATCATGGGGATGATGTCTACATTCTGTTTGTTGCACATGATGGATTTCTTCTTCAACTCTACAAAGCAAAATACAATATCAATAATGATGTTTTCAGTATTAATTCTTAGCTGGGTGCTGGTGCTGTGAAAATGGCTTGTCTTCCCATTTGTCTCTTTATTTGATCTTGGAATCTGAATGCTGCCAATCATTCCTAAAATAGCTGTTGGAATCACAAGCCGTATAGAAATGTCTTTGTCTCAGTGTTATGTCGCTGAGCCTGCCCTAGCACAGGATCTGGAAACAGACTGCTGTCTCATGTGGATGACAGTCTGGATTGTCCTTTGCAAAAAACCATGCACATGGTTTTGAAAAGACAGAGAATATTTCCTGGAGAAGAAGAGAATGGCTTTGCCATGCTCCACCAGCGAGCCAGAGAACAGATTAGAGGCTTTTCCTATCTGTGAGGAAGCTCATCCATCACGCCCTATTCAGGCAGTCATACTCTGTAGGCTTGTTCTCTCTTGCTACACTGAACCCCTTTCTCCACAGCTTTTCCAGAGAAGCAAAGCACATAATAACAGAGCTATTGCTCTTGTAACTTGTACTACAGGCATTTGTCAATGCTGCTTTGAACTCTCTTTTCTGTGCTGCTCTAATTCCCTCATGATGTGCCAAGAAGCAGGTGTGACTGAACGTGTAAGGATGTTTGTATTCTTCAGTGTGAGTGAATGCGTGTCTGAAGAAGAGAGTAGTGTATTTGTGTGTTCAGGGGCTCTTCTGTGTCTAACTGTAATCCCTTTTTACTTTTTCTGACCCACAAGCCTCAATTTTAAGTTTGCCCTTGAAATCATATCATATAATTCAGTATTTCCGCTCAGTAACAGACTCCCAGTAATTAAAGTGATCTCACGCTGTTCTATTAATCACAGGAATTGAGATTTTTACATCAGAGGTTAATTGGTGATATCTGCATATAGCATTTTCCCTTAAAATAAATTGAATTATGGTGATTAACCTTATGTCCAGGTCAACTGATGATGTCTCAGCAGTATCCTGAAAATAGGATATTTTTAACATATCTGTTGTCTTCTTGCTTTGTCTTCTGTTTTTTTGTTGTTGGTTTGTTGTTGTTTGTTTGTTTGTTTTTCATAAGCCTGATGTGATGCAGTGAAGAGATGAGCAAAGAATGTATCATATTGCCCCACTGAGGAGAACTCTTTACTCAAAAGACATTCTTTCTTGTACTAACTTGTCCATAAAGCTATTAGGATTATTTATGAAATAAAATTTGGGAGTTGTTTGGGAACTAATCTAGGCAAAATAAAGCTCAGGGACTTCCACTTGCAGCTAGCAATTACTAGCAAACTGCAGGAACTGGATTAGTGTAGGCACCTCAGAGGAAAAGCAAACTAAATAGATTTTTTTTGTCTCAAAGTCAGATTTATTTTGTATCTTTATAGTCTCCAAAAATATCAGCAAATGAAACATTGGATGATAAAGAATGATCACAAAAGACAAAGATTTGTGAAATTTCTCTAATGTTTTAATACTATTTCCTGTGAAGGACAAATCTTTTAAATTCTGGTGACCGTCTGAGCATACGGGAATGTGAATAGGTGGGTGGATATCCAAGGGAGAGAGATGTTGCACATCATGTTAAATAACAGTATTCCCACTCGGTTTGTTTATCTCATTGCACTAAGCGGTTTGTGGGTTTTGTTCCCCATACACATCTACTTCTCGCAACAACTCTTTTATTTTTTTCCTCTAACACTTCTTTTCATGGACATTATTCATGTTTGCAGTAATCTCATGTTTTACTGAAAGGTGCGGAGAAACCTGAGAAAGCTGATTTCATAAACAAGTTGGGGGCTTAAGTTAAAAATACACACTGCAAGCTCTTTGCTTGCCTACAGTTCCTGTCTGTCAGGGACAAACATTACTTACTGAGATGAATTTTCATGAGTTCCAAGGGAAAAATTCTGACCCTTCTCTTTGCCCATAAGTCAGCTTGCTGGCCACTGTGTTTGCGTTTCTTTGTGCTGAGTAGCCTTCACGGCAGGGGATGCTGAGGTCTGGCCTAGACTGCTCTGTTGCCATGACTATACTACTGCAATGCAGAGCTGACCAGAGGCTCCTCTGGAGCGAAGCACTATTGGGCAGCATAGCACTGGCTCCTGGAGCAATTAATCCATGGATGTCAGTGTCCATTCTTACCATTTGTACTGGTACAGTAGAATTCATTCACATTTTAAAGGCACGGGAACAGTTTGTTGTATGAAACTGCTTCATACCCAGGTGGACTGGTGCCTGTTGGAAAACAGCCTGGTAGAACTTGCCGTTTCAGTCAGGGTGAATAAAGGCATTTTATTGGGTCAGTTTCTGCAGAAATGTATTTATGGCTGAATCTAGTCCAATTGCAACAAAGCTAAGCAATGTGGTCTGATTATTGAACAGCTGGGGATCTGTATTTCTTTGCTGTCTTGTCACTTTAAAATAGTGCCCATCACTTTCATTCCAAATAAGGTTCTTGAAGAATACAGCTGGAGATCATGCTTGAAGAGTTAGGATTGTGTTTCTTGCATTAAAAACAAACAAGCAGAAAATGAACAAAAGCTATGTAGAGTTTTTTCGTTGTTATGATAAGCAGCAATTAGGCTCTTTAAGCCCAGCAATATGTTCAATGGGATCCTAACTTTTTCTTCAGCATTAACCTCTGCTCTTATGTATCTATTTGATCAGTTACACAGACATAAGAGGATTTGTAATTAGACTTCTTTCTGGTTAGAGGATGAAGAAGGGCTGGAATCCATTTAAGTACATACCAGCAGTGACAGGAGGCAAATGCTGAGGAACTGAGGAAATTTGTCCTCAAGAGCTGACTGAGCTGGAGAGACTGATTTAGGAGAGCTGCTTGACCCCAGTGTTACATTAACAGCAGACACATGGCTGCTGGGACAGTGTCTGCAGGGCAGTGTCAAACTTTTAACCAGTGACAATCGTCAATATTGCTGTGAAAATACAGCAGGCTCCATGTTTTGTCTGTTGTCTAAAAGGAAAGGAAAACAGTAAGGAGGCTATGTTTCCCTCCCATTTTATCTTTGGGTCACCTACAGCTACATAATTCCTGTTTCATCTATTAGCTGAGAGAATGGAAGTTCAGCTGACTGGCACTGATATTTCCCAGGCAAAGAGAGGGCTGGGGAAAGTAATGTGTTGCTGGTGGTGTATCTGTTTCCTATTAAGCATGCTGAGATGAAACAGCAAATTATGTATTAGAGACGGCGTTCTCTTCTTTCGAAAGGCAGTGATTGATATATTTAACCCTTAAACCTATTCAAAACCTTGACAGGAGTTTGCTGAAGTCCCACAAATAATCAATAGAACAATTTTTGTCTCTTGAATGTGAAGCTTTTAAAAATAATAAAGATATCTTTGAAAAGACAAGCTGAGCTGTTTCAGGGTTAGGTCTGTTGCTGTATGTGGTTGGGGGTGGTGAGTGAGAAGGATTATTTAGGCATTGCCTTTGTTCCATTCTGCAGGTTTATAACCCCAAAATAAAATTGCAAATGTTTTTGGCAGTCATCTTCCAGGCACAGATGGCTTTCCTCCCAGTTTTGGCAAGTGTGATTTCAGTATAAAATTGAGCAATTATTAGAAAGTGAAATATTGCATGATATAATACTGCTGCCACCACCATCAACATTGTAACAAATGGTGTGTTCATTGTTTCTGGTGCTGTGTGAGAGAGCTTGCACCACTGTTGTTACCCTTTCCTCTAAAACATGTACCTTTGCTATTCCTGGTGATGCATAGACAGAGGGATGGAAAAGAGCAGATGCTTCAGCAAGGAACCGTGGCCATTTTCTCATTTGCTTTGGCTCTATATTTCAATGCAAATATCACTGAACAGGTGGCTGATGAGGCCCCCGTGGACTGTTTACAGTGAAGGTTACAACCAAAATCGATAGGCCTGAGATGCTTCTAATTCCATCTGGGAGATGTTCATCTTCCATCTGATTGTTCCCTCTCTGAACAACAGCATCCTATTAACGCTGCATTCATCAGGGATGTCTTGCCGAAGTCAGCAGACGATTTCTCCTGTTTAGGCCTCCATTTGTTCTGTGTGCTTTCTTTTCATACTGCACTGGATCAAACAGTAATGTTGATCTTGACAAGACAGGTTGATAGCATTAGGCATGCTGAGTTTTGCCTACTGACTTGACACCTGCTACTACCATTCTGCAGGCCGAGGCTCATCAGTTCTGCCTGAGGGTTGTCCAAACCTTTTCAGCTTATCACTTACTGAGGCAGGAGGTAATGATGTTACATATCATAGCTGACATCACGGTGCTTGATGTATGGCCTTGTAATGCTGCAAAAAAGGAGGGAAAGGCTGGTGGGGACTCATGTTTGCATAGATCTGAACAAAATAAGAAGACACCCCTGAAACTCCCTGGAAGAGTGGTTTGCATAAATTTGCCAGATCATAACAGGAAGTTCTACATGGCCCCTGTGTCTGTCTCATCTAACTGGCAATAAAGGTTGTATTATTCTTTTTAATAAAGGTAGGTACTGTTGATGGCTATATGAGGCAAAATCACTCTCATTGGTGTATTTCCCTTGGGCCCAATTGTCACACCTGGTGTGCAGCCCACAGCAGCTGGGCAATGAGAAAGCAGTGCTGAATCCAATTATAATGGCAGTAAAGCATGTATAGCAGAGGGCACCCATGCATTCCTCTTACAGACAGGGAAAACTCCCTGATATGCAGAGAAAGTTAGAGGGAATGTGCTTCACACACATAAATAAGGGTCAGAAGGGATGCTGGAGGGGTGAGAGACTCCCCTGGGTGCTGCCTAACTCCCAGCATTCAGGAAAGGCCCTGAGCAACCGTGTGGTGATCACCCAGTGCATTCATGCACCAGCCTCCTTTGTATAAGGGCCAGATACCTGAAGTGCTAGAGTGCTTTTTTGGCCATGTGAAATGAACAACCAGCTGTAGAGACAACAGGAGAGGGACAGAATTGGAAAGATGAATGATAGTGGCATTGCTGGTCACAAAAAGATGTTGGTAGTGGTGATGGGCACAGAGCTGGCATTAAGTCTCAGTGGCCATCTGTACCACCATTCAGGTGGCTGAGCAGCAACAGCTAGTTAGGGCAACGATGAGAGAAAATGAGTTGGCCAATTTGGCCATTGCCTTGCCATGTGCCAGTTCAGTTATCATGTCTGGCACTCCGTGCTGTATCTTGCTGTTAGCCACTTGTCTCTCCTATCTTCAGAGCTTCCCGGACCCTTGCTGAGCTTTTGTTCACTCACATCTGCCTGATCCCGTGGCACTGTTCAGCCTGGGCATCTTGTACAGTCCCTTCGGCTGCCAGGTGCAGCCACATGAGGTGCCTGTGGGGTGGTCAGCCCACCACCAAAATAGGCACAGACAACAAATGCACTCCAGAGCAGCTCGACGACACTGGCTTAGCTGCCCTCGTTGTATGGAAGCTGCAGCCCGCAGGTTGTATTCCTGTCTTCTCATTATTATTGCTGCTGTTGTTGTTCTTGTTGTTGTCATATTCTTACTACTAATTCCTTTTCCCAAGTTGCACAGAGCTTTTGTCTTTCACTTTCTAGGAACTGTGAATTTAAAGGGGTAAATGGCAGTAACAGCATCCTCGACTCAGATTTTCAAAGGCTTGTTAAACCAGAGGAGGCAAAGGTTGCTTGCCAGTGTCAGATGGCTTATCTGTACCATAGTAGGGAATAGAATTCATGTTGAGTGGCTGGTTTCCTGCACCTTGCCTTTGGCATGGCAAAGCATGTGTGTGCATGTGTGTAAACAGTATGTGTTTTTTCTGTATGAATAGGTAGATCTTGTTCTCTTGGGTCTCTTTCAGTGAGATTCACTTGTGTGCCTTTAAAGCTCCTATTGCCAGAAAATCTAATTTATTTTTTTACCTCTTATACAACTCAAGTTGTTTTCTCTCCTGCTTTTGTTGTTGTTTTTGTGCACATGTGTGTGTGGGCATTTTGCTTTTCCTAGTCTAAAAGATGGTGAATGTAATAAGCTGGGGTATTTGTTGAATATTTTGTGGATCAGTTCACAGGCACGGCTACTTTTTCTGGCCATGTTTTATCTTAAACATTAATTCAAATTCATCAAGCTTCAGTTTTTTGTTTCCTCACTGTTTGGTTAAATAGTATTCCTTTTTACTGTATTTGTAGGCTGTTGAAGTAGGGTAAGTTATGACTACATGTTTGCAGAAATAGAAGATTTTAAGATTGTCATGGTTGTTGCCTTTTTTTTTTTTTTTTTTTTTTTTTTTTTAAGGGCTATTAAGTTTTCTGGTTGTGGTTCATGCCTAACACAAGCCATTCTGTTTTAACTGGTAATTCTCACATTAAGCCTAATAATTTGTAGATTGAAGTGCAGCTGTTCTGCGTGATCACATCCCATCATAGTATAAAGAAAGTCTGTAAGAAATGAGTACAACAAGATCTGTCCATTACTGACCAGGCTTAGTGTGTCATGGGAAAGTTTTGACATGGTTACATACTCTGATTTTACTCGGGGTTTTACAAAAGTGGCAGAACATAGCATGAGGCCAAGGCAGCAAGATGGGAGTTTTTGTGACACAGAACAGTGTCTCTTCTGATAGTTATTTGTAGATGTGCCACTGCTGTTGCTGCTGAATTTATGCTTAAGATCAGATATGGCCATACACTTTTATAGAATTTTCAAGGGAGTTAGCACTTCCATGTAGGATTTTTGCATGATGGATCTAACCTTGCAGGAGTTTACTAGCTGCAAATACAATAGCCATGTTACAAGGGGAGCCTTGAAGTAGCTGTGTGATCATTTCCTTGGCCAAGCAGTTATTCTATATCTATTTTCATGCAGATTGTTATTCTTTAAACACTGAGAAGTTCAGGAAGCTTCAGTGCTCATCTTATTGGGTTCTCACTGACTCAGATTGACGTGAATTCTGTAAGCCAAGGAGGGAATGTGGCTGAGAAAAATTACACTTTTCTCTTTAATTTGTAATGATCATTACTTTCATGAAACTTCAGAAAATCCTTTACGTCAGCAGCACGATTTTTACTAAATTAATACTCTTTTGTCATACATATATGTTGAGAGACATTATAATACATTTGTATTTATACATGTATACATGTATCTATATATACATATGTAGAAACTTACTTGTAAGTTTTGAGTAAGGTTAAGTAAATGTAATAGCAACTGCATTGTATTGGTATCCTACTCAGAGATGACTGATTCCCTTTTGGGGCTGCACTATACAAACAGGAAAATGTATTATAGCTTAGAAGGCAGAACTTTGGTTTGCATGTATATTAGGAGTTTATATAGTTTATACTTAATCACATTATGGCAAAAAGAAAGGAACACAGAATAGAAAGAAACAATCATATTACATAGGTATCTGGAGTCATCAACTTCAGAAAGAAGAATCTGAGCACCAAAGTAGATTGCATGAAGTTGTTTTCATATTGGTCTTAGGGATGCAAAAAGCAGATTAATTGGCTTTTTGGAAGAAATCTGGTCTATACCATCAGCTTAATTACTGCAAGTCATGCTTTAGACATAAATGGTCTATTGCCAAAGCTGTGTTCCAGGGGTCTGCTGCGGAAAGAACAGTGCCACAACTCACTGTTCTGTGACCACTAGCTTCCTTTACAAGAGCAATAGGCATATTTTGAACAGGGAGAATGGGGTTTCTGAGAGCCAGTTCTCTCTCAGTCTAAATGGCTTAGCACAGGCATGCCCAACCTACAGCCCACAGGGCAAATACAGACCAGTGCAGCTCACAGTGCAGCTTCCTCTGGCCCCTAACGTCATAGGTGTGCACTCACTGCTCAACAAAAACCAAACAGTGGTGTGAAATCAACAGTCTGCACTGAAACCAGAACATGGGAAAGGTGCAGTGCAGTACTAGCTGAAGTTATGGCAAATAATTGTATGCATTAAGAAACGCTGGCTGAACACATTCCTGTGAACAAAGAAAAACATGCAGCTTCGCTTTCCATTTTCATAAAGGAATTTGAGAATACATTTTAAGATTGCTGAATAAATCAACAATTTATATTTGTGACTCCATTTTTAGTTGGATAAATACATGATCTTCAAATTTTCAGATGGAATGCGTGGAGTTGCAATCAGATATTCAGCTCAAAAATGAGTTCATGTCTTTTTCCTAGACTTGTGTAAGACTTGTATTACCAGAGAAAGATATCCCTCACTTCACAATCACACCTTATTCATGTCATCATTTTTTGTCTGTGTGCACATTTTGAACAACTGTTGTCAAGGATTGAGTAGTAAGGAAGAGTAAAATAGCTTCAAAAATTTCTGACAAACACCCTGAGAACACACTAAGAATTACAGCCACTACCATCATGCCAGACTGGTGTCATAGTTTCACAAAAAACATGGTCAAATGTCCTAGTAGTGCTATGTTTTTGTTGCTCTTGTTTTATGATGTTTTGATGAAAAGTATAAACAGTTAAGTAAATTTTGCTACATACATGCATTAACTGAATTATATAGCTTATAAGGGCTGCTCCAAAAGTAATGCCTCCTATTTTATCATGTTTTCATCAAAATCAGAAGTGAATGTTGGTAGTATGACAGTAGAGGTTGATCCTTCCCAACTGTATTCCATTACATTCTGTTCCTATGTGACAGATGGCAGATGGGGGGCACTGTGACAGAATGGCATCTGACATGGAAGTGCATATGAAGCAAAGGTTTGGAATTGAATTCCTCCATGCAGAAAAGGCTGCACACATTGACATTCACTGACACTTGCTGAGTTTTTATGGAGATCAACCAGTGGATTTGAGCACAGTGAGGCAGTGAGTGGTGCATTTCAGCAGTAGCAACAGTGACCATGAGACATCTCCACCGGAGCAGATTTTGATGAGCATGGCATGCAGACTCTTTTTCATCAGTGACAAAAGCATGTAACTAATGGTGGTGACTATGTTGAAAAATAGTGTTTTGTCACTGAGAATGTGTTCTATCAAATAGTTACTGTGCTGACTGTCTCTGTTGTAGTTTCCATGGAAATGAATATGAGGCATTACTTTCAGAGCAGCCTACATATATGTGGCCAAAGAAAATTCCTCTTCACCCAGTGCAAGCCAGGCAAACCCAAAGGTTGGACAGCCATGGCTTAGTGAAAGCCAAAATGGATTATAGTGTTTTACTCTGAATGAAGTTCTCTCCAAGGACAACTACAAAATGTTTATTTTCAGATAATACCTGTACTCACCTGGCATCACCACCGATCCACTCTTGCTTTCTCCACCACTATGCTTAAAAGCATTTTCAATTAGGAAGTAGCTTAAGCACAGTTGCACATCAGAACATTTGCATCACTCCCAAGGGCCCAGCCAGAGTTGAGGACTTGCTGAAAAGGGTGTTTGTCCTAAAAATAAGTGTAACTTTCTCTAATCAGCACTCTTCTGGAATTCCACTCTAACAGTACACATCATTCCACCACTGTAAAAACAGCAAAAGTAACACTATGCTTGAATTTTCTTTGAAAAACTTGCCTTAGGTGTAACTTGTGTCCTATTCAATGTTACTTTATTGAGGTAGACATTGATACAGATTTGCAGTCAAGGCAGACAGATCAAAGCAGGCATTTGCATTTGCTTTGTGTGAATTCCAACGAGGATGTTAGTACTACAGCAACAGGGAATTGCTTATCTTTTTCTCTTTCCTTCCCTCTTTTCCTCCAGAGGAAGTACCCATAAGAGTGACAGGGAATTCCATACTTAGAACCTATCGATCTAATCTTTGTTAGAAGGCAGTTTAATAGTTCATTTGTTTCCTAACTGTTTTCAGGTAAAAGGAAAAATATTTGGTCCAATAACTTGTACATAAAATGACAGCATAAGTTTGTTATATGCTGTTAATTTGCCCGGCAGCAGTCTCTGGTATATATTTCTGTGAAACAGTACACATGTTTTAATGAGAAGAAGAGAATGATGGCATAAAATCACCCACGATAAAAGTTTCTCAGGCTCTAAGATGAAGTGGCAACAGTATGTATACAGTATGCCTTCCTGGTAGGAACAACTAGATCATAGAATCATAGAATCATTACTCAGATTGAAAAAGACCTTAAAAATCATCCTACGATGATTTTTACGATGATCCTTAAAAATCAACCACGACCTAACCATACTACTCCAACTCTAACCACCCTCTGCTAAAACATGTTCCTGAGCACAACGTCCAAATGGTTTTTAAATACATCCAGGGATGGTGACTCAACCACCTCCCTGGGGAGCCTATTCCAATGTTTAACAACCCTTTCTGTAAAGAAGTGTTCCATTACATCCAACCTCAGCTTACCCTGGTGCAACTTAAGGTCATTTTCCCTCATCCTGTCACCTGTCAGCAGTGAGAGGAGACCAACCCCACTCTTGCTGTAAGCACCTTTCAGATATTGGAAGACAGCAATAGGGTGTCCCCTCAGCCTTCTCTTCCCCAGACTAAACAGCCCTGGTCCCTTCAGTCTCTCCTCATAGGGCATATTCTCGAAGCCTTTCACAAGCCTTGTTGCCCTTTTGTGGACCTGCTCTGGCACCTCAGTGTACTTTCTACACTGAGGTGCCCAAAACTGAACACAGTACTCAAGGTGAGGCCTCACCAGTGCTGAGTACAGGAGCAGGATTAGTTCCCTAGTCCTGCTCACCACACCATTCCTGATACAGGCAAGGATGCCATTGGCCTTCTTGGCACACTGCTGGCTCATATTCAGCTGACTATCCGTCAGCACACCAAGGTCCCTTTCCATCAGGCTGCTTTCCAGTCACTCCTCCTGGAGCCTGTAGGCTTGTCTAGGGTTGTTGTGACCAATGTCACCAAGGTCCTGCATGGACCCAACACTTGGCCCTATTGAAACTCATACAGTGAAACTTGGCCCATCAATCCAGTCTATCCAGGTCCCTCGGTAGTGCCCTTCTCCCCTCAGGCAGATCAACACTCCCTCCCAACTTGGTGTCATCTGCAAACTTATGGAGGGTGCTCTCAATCCCCTCATCAAGATTGTTAATAAAGATGTTAAATAGAAGCGGCCCCAGTGCCGCTTGTGACTGGCTGCCAACTGGATTTAACTCCATTGACCACAATTCTTTGGGCCCAGCCATACAGCCAGCATTTCACCCAGCATACACCCATCCAAACCATGGGCAGCCAGCTTCTCCACAAGAATGTTGTGGGGAACAGTGTCAAAGGCTTTACTGAATTTCAGGTAGATCAAATCGACAGCCTTACCTTCATCCACTAAGCGGGTCACCTTGTCATAGAATGAAATCAGGTTTGTCAGACAGGATCTATTATTCAAAAACCCAAGCTGACTGGGCCTGATTCCCTGGTTGACCTTCAACTGGTCCAGGATGGCTCCTGATATTATCTATTCCGTAACCTTCCTGGGCACTGAGGTGAAACTGAGAGATCTCTACCAGAATCATCTTTCTGGACTTTTTGAAGATGGGCATCACATTTGCCAGTCTCAAATCCGCTGGGGTGTCCCTGGTCAGCCAGGACTGCCAAAGAATGTTAAAGAATGGCTTGGCAATCACATCCGCCAACTCCCTCAGCACTGTAGGGTGCAGTCCATTCAACCCCATGGACTTGTGGGCATCCAACTTTCAGAGCAGGTTCAAAACTATCTCATTATGGATCATGTTGGGCCTATTCTGTTCCCCATCCCTATCTACCAGTGCAGGAGGCTGTGTTTCCAAGGAGTAACAAGTCTTACTTTTAAAGACTGAGACAAAGAAGGCATTAAGCACCTCAGCCTTATCCTGATCTTTGGTCACCAAGTTGCCCTCAGCGTCCAACAAGGGATGGAGATTCTCCCTAGCCTTCCTCTTGCTGTTGATGTATTTATAGAAATATTTATTGTTCTCCTTTACCTTAGTGGCTAAGTTCTAGCTGGGCTTTGGCTCTTCTAATTTTCTCCCTACACAGATTTACTACATACCTGTAAGCATCATAAGTAGCATCATAAGGAGGATGTGCTGACAGGGAGTAGTAGCAAGTGGCTATTCTTCTGCTCCAGAGTGGTTTGAATTGCTAGCCTGCAGACTGATGCTGTGGTTGAATAAGGTTCAAGAGTACTGGCTTGCTTATTAAGTTTCTTCCTGTTAAACTGTTGCTGCTCATGTGCATTTCAAAAAATAATTTTGCACTGGACTATAACAATTTCAAGAAAATAATTCAAATTAATTTGTGTATTAAGATTGGATTCCTGTTTAGTCAGTTTCCAGTGACAGAATTTTAGAAGTGGCAAAGTTACATTTCAAAGAATTGTGTGAAGAGAAAGAAATTAATCCACCTAATGTGTGCCTTACCTCTAATTGAAACCTTTGGAGAGGAACTATTTCAAAGTACTGTATTTACTTCTGCACCTACATTTTACTTTGGGCATCCCTAAGGGCCCCAAATGAGATTTCAGTAAGCATGGAAATGGAAAGAAACTTCCTTCACTTGAGTGCTAGCAGTAAAGGCAAAACGTTAGAGGTGATTAAAGAGACAAATGGAGGAAACAGGAAAAGAAATCGTCTGAAGGCAGGCATAGCTCTACGTGTCAGTAATCATGCATAGCTATCATCCTAACCAGTGCTGGATAGGAAGGCTTCTCTTGGGGCTTGTATGCGCTGTCTTCCAGTATGCTTTCTCACATAAGGTATAATAGACAGACATTTCTGCATTGTGCTGTATTTATTGTTGCTGTTTTTATTCTTTGACATCCCTCTGACACTTTGCTCATGTCAGTCATTGCCTCACGTTAGACATTTTTTTCTTTAGTCTCAGCTTAACGCAGTGTCAGCTATTTTGTTAATAGAAATAGAGAATCAGCTAAGTTTCCGATTTGTGTTTGAGTAATAGTCGAACACAGAATACAATAAATCTTTTGTCCTTATGAACTACATTGCACTACAACAGATTCTCTATTCCATTCCAGTTAGAGGAGCAGAAAATTTACTTAAAAGCAAGAATATAATAAAATAAATTAATTATTGTGACATTTTGAATTGGATATAAGACAAGAAATAAGCTATGCCTATGAAATTGCAAACAAAAATAATACACCAAAGACATGTAAAGCATTGTTGGTTTTGTTGCTGTTGTTGTTGTTGTTGTTGTTGTTGCTTTTTTGGGGGGGTTGTTTTGTTTTGTTTTTGTTTGGTTTTTTTATATAGAGAGAGGAGACATAATTATCTAATGTTAAATGATGTTTCAGAAAGGCAAGTTACCACATTGTTTTCCAAATTAAGTTTCAAAGACTATGTAGGTTATGGAGTTTGACTTTCCGACCGTAAATCTGGAGTGACTGACAGACTACTGTAAAAATGCCTTTATTCAAAAGGAATCTTTGTCAGATAGCATCGAAGGTTTGAAACTCTGGAAGGGATGAAAAGAAAACCTCACTTCTACACCAATTTCTCCTGCAGATCAATGCCTGTGTGAAATTTGCCTGGGAATTATGAGCTATTTACTGTATTGTGCACTGTTTTCTTTCACTGTATCTAAAGGCTCCTGTAGTTCCTTTCATATTCAAGATTGAGGGATGTTTTTATATGTGAAATGTGAATGAGTGAATGCATTGGTGGAATGCTAGGGAAAAATGCTGGTCTTAGACAGTTCTGCTCTCCCTTATTTTATTGCAAGTTGGAGTATTGGTTTTATAGCACCTAAATTTATGGGTACATATTTTTCTGCCAAAGCCCACTGACATGTTCTGCATGCTCCATCAAGCTCTTTCTGTGTTTCTTCACTTGATTCACTGCTCCACAGGATATGAATCAGTCCTACAGCATAACCCTTAATCTCTTCTTAACCAGAATAATGTGGTGTGTTTTTTATTTATTTATTGTGTATGTCATCACCTAATTATGTAAACCAGAGTGTACAGTCTCAGTATTTGCTGTAAAACTCATGGCAGTTATTGATCAGTGCAGGGCATGAAGTTTCTCTGTTGCATATAAGCAGCTGACACAGATACTAAAGCCTGTCTTCAAGCAAGAACCCAAGGGGCTGGGGCATGGGAGGGGAGGAAGTGGCCTGCTTGGACAATTTCTTCTTAGTAACTCATCATACATCCTCAGTTACAGAGAGAGGCTTGAGGAGAGGGAAAGCTCTCTCTATGTTCTGTTCAGTTTTGGGCCCCTCACTGCAAGAAAGGTACCGAGTTGCTCAGTCACATGCTGAAAAGAGTTTAGAAAACAGGACATAGATGTAATAGCAAAAAGAAATGGGGCTGTTTAGTCTGGAGAAGTGGAAGCTGAGGAGAGTCCTTATTGCTTTCTCGAGCTATTCAAAAGGAGCAAAGAGGGTTATGGCTTATTTTCTCAGTTGACCAGTGATAGGACGTGAAGAAACAGTCTTAAGTTGCACCGGGGGAAGTATAAATTGGACATTGGGAAGAGTTGCTCACAGAGATGATGGGCAAGCACTGGAACAGGCTGCCGAGTGAGGGGGTGGAATCCCAGTCCCTGGAGGTATTTGAGAAACATAGGTGGATGTTGGACCTGCTGATCTTGAAGGTCTTTTCTGAACATGATGATTCTATGATTCTTTCTTTTCTGTTGATGGTTTTTTTGCATTTCTGTGTGCACTGGTTGAAACTGGAAAAATCTTAAGCCTTTGTTTATTTTCCACAGTGTGAAGTGAAGAAGTCTCCCAGCTGAACTACTATGAGGTCAGAAGCATTGCTGCTATATTTCACACTGCTACACTTTGCTGGGGCTGGTTTCCCAGAAGATTCTGAGCCAATCAGTATTTCGCATGGCAACTGTAAGTATAAGAGGCCCTCATTTGCTTAGAAGTAATCAGTAGACTTCAAATTGCCAGTATTTTGTTATGCTGTGAATAAACAAAGTTGTTTCCCTCATCCCTCCCAGATCAACCAATTTACATTCTCAGATAAATAAGAACAAGCACTTCTTATTTTGACTTATGACAACATGACGGTGGGCTGTTTGATTCTCCAAAGCTGTAGCCTTTTTTCTCCTCAAACAGATTCTTTGACAGCACAATTAGGCCAATTATTTGTTTTACTCAGAAACAGGCTAGAGTAATATTTTCCCCCCTCCATTATCAAGGAGTTATTCACCTGACCTGTGAAACTGTAGGTGTGGGTAACCAGTGGCTCCTTGTAGCACACTGAAACACTGAGCTTTAAAGACATAACTGGCTGAGCTAATACAAATAACCAATCTTACTTCTTTGAACTCTGCTGGATTCCACTTTAGCATTTGCCCTTTTTGGCCTGAAATGTAGATTCTTTGTTTTTAAATAAGACAAAGATTCTTTTGTAAAAGAAACCGTCTTCTTTCTTACCAACACTAGTTGGCAGACTCTCCAAAATCAAGGATCACCCAGACAGCTGCAAGTCTGTACAGAGATTTGCTGACAAAACAGGTGGAGAGCTTTCTATGGATTTTACCGCACAAGTCAGACTTAACATAAGTGATTCTTTCACATTTACCACAGCTCAATTGCAGTGACTCCAAAGAAAAGTCTGAAGTCCCAAAATTTGAGCTAGGATTTAGCATGTGAGTCTTTAAAAGTGTGATAAGGAACAGCAGGTTAACAATTAATAGACTTATATTTAAATATACTTTGGACCAGGAATTTGATTTTTATGTGAATCTCGTGAATATCCTTGCTTATTATGCTTTATGTTGTTCTTGAAGCCCAGAAGCCTGTTTATATTAGGGAAGACTAAACTGGAAGACAGATCCTGCCAGGCAGTTGATGTGCTCTAACTGCTAATAAGCGTCTGTGGTACTGGAACAGGGCAGAAATACAGTATAGAAAACCCCACTGAAACTTACTTAGGGTGACCGTAGAACTTTCAGCAGCATTTTCACCTTCCAAATGATTACGCTGATTGTTGGCGTGAAGTGTGGGATAACTTCTCTCCAGCATGGCATGCTGAAATTCATGTGAATGTGTAAGCCTCAGCTTTTGCTAGATCAGTGACTTCCTTCAAAAGAAACAGAACTGAATGGAGAAAACCTTGAAAGTTAGAAGTTGGCATTTTGCACATGGGTCTTGGTCAGAAGCATTAAGCTTCTGGATATAAATTCTGGCTGGACTCTGTTAATTTGTTTTCCCAAGAGTTCTCAGCAATCTGGTTTTCAGACTTTATCTTACATGATGCTGTCAAGTAGTTTGCCAAAGCTGTACTGTCAAAGTTAGTGCATCAAGCGAACTTGACAGAGAGAATACTTTTAAAGGATACAGTCTGTGGATACTCCCTTCTTGTACACATTCAAAAGCTGCCTCAACATGGTCCTGGGCAATCAGCTCTGGTGACTCTGTTTGAGTAGGGAATTAGACCAAATGGCCTGCAGAGGTCCCTCAGCCAATCTGTGGTTCAGTGAATATACACAGGCAGCATTTCTGTAGTATGGTGATGCTCATTAGAGGTTTATTCTCCTCCTGTCTTTGAATTCACCCATCCAACTCCCTGGTTGGTGCATTCACATGCATTCATATGCAATCTCACAGCAAAGTGGCTCCTGTTCAAAAATGTTCACTACTGTTGTAGAGAGAGACTAAACACTTGTGCTGATTGGTGGAGTGGGGGAAGAATCTGGATTGATTATAGCATAAGATCAATAGAGGGTTTCCAGTCAGTATTGTTGTTCAGCTTCCAGAAGAACTGCAGTATCAGACTGGTTGCCAACATAATATGCAGTGACTTTCATTTTTAAAAGTTTGAGTAATGGTTACCCACAGTTTCTCAGAAATCCCCACAGCTGCTCTGCAATATCAGTCCAATCCTGTAGGAAACCCACTGAGCTGACAATTTGAACCAGCAGAGCCAAGTCTTTTTCTTTAACCACTACTAATCCAGTCATTGTGATGATTGATGGGCCACTGTAAAACAGCTTTGTCCTGCTAGATAGACTTTGGCAGCCAGGAGCCAGCATTTGAAGTCTGCAAGCCCTGAAAGAAAAACTGTGAGAAAATGCCATGTACCTCTGTGCCAAGAGCAGCTTTACATTCTAAAGAAATTCACAATTCTTGTCTTCCAAAAAATGACTTTCTCCTTTGCAGCCTTAGCCCTCTGTGCTAGTACCTAGTCTTGTCCTAGGCTGTGGTGCTGGGGGAGAAAACACAGATTTCAGCCACTGACACGTTAGCATGGTTTCAGTTTGTGATTCTGTTTTGTTTTTTGCTTTTTCTCTGGAACATTGTTCTTCACTTCCCACAGATACAAGACAGTATCCGGTGTTTGTGGGTCACAAGCCGGGACGGAACACCACGCAGAGGCACCGGCTGGACATCCAGCTGGTCACGGTCATGAACAGAACCCTCTACATTGCTGCTCGGTCAGTAGTCCTCTGCATTACCACTTCTCCCTTGCTGCTCACAGAGCAGGAGGGAGAATAGGAAGGATATTCTGAATTTGTCTCTGCTGAGCACATTATTTTTAGGATTTTCTCACACTCAGACAGAGGTTTGCAATAAGATATACTGGACACCTTGTTAGTCAGTTTGCTGAGGCTCAGTTCTGCAAGACTTCTTCTTTCAGGACTTCTTTCTCATAGTTCTACTTCCCCTTGAGTCTGGGAAGAGAGTTTGCAAAGTAAATTGTTTGGTGCCACGGAGGAGAGAATCTGTCTTCATTCTGTAATTTCACTCGTGCATACAATTAATTATATGTTTCAGAGAATGATTCTGCTAGTACACAAATGCATGTTTGAATAAGAGTCATTAAACTTTAATGTTGCTGGTTTAGGCATATTTTCAGTACCATAATGCAACAACAAAAAGGTTGGGGTGGGGGAGAAATGCATGTTTGCTGCTGTTCCATTGACGTACTCAGAAAGGTTAATTGAATTTGTTGTTTGGATTATTTTTTTTTTGGACTGATATTCTGTGCAGACACAAACAAATACCTCTTTTTAAAAACTGTGTATCAAGCAACTCATTTAGTCAGCGTAGCTCAGCATAGCGCTACCAGCTTCAGTGGCACTACACTGATTTATACAGCTGCCCACTTGGAACAGTTCCAGCAGTAACGCTTCCTCTCTCCTCCTGTTGTTAGCAAAGGAGGCTGACAGACTCCGAGTGGAAACTGCCTGATGGAAATAGGGTGAATTCAGGAAGGGCCAAGATTAGCAAGGGTGGGAAACCCAGCTCAGGTGCTCTTGGACCCGTATTTTGTTTGGGAAAGCTGCCTCTCCAGGAGAACCTTATTTCCTCTCATTTTTCTAGTCCTTCCTCACCTCAGAAATATGCAACCTTCTGCAAGATGCAGAAGGCCAGGCTGTTCTGTAGATGGGAGAGGTGATAGGTTGGATGGCCAGAAGGTGAGGGAACAGCTGCTGAACAGGGAATCCCTCACCACTACCATGTTCTCAGAGCCCTGGGTAAGGCTCCAGAAGTTCTCTGTCTTTCATATCAAGCAGTTCCTACCCATCTTCTGGGTGATCAGATGAGGCCTGCAATAGAGAGTAATTCCTGCTTTACAGCAGCCAAGACACTGGTGCTATTTCTACATGGCTGTTTCTTTGGCTGATTGAAAAACTGTACTTGTAACTGCTCACCTGCCCAGGCATTGCAGCTCTGTAGACTAAGCACAGTTTCATCAGGTTTCTCACATACTTCATTTTACATTTCGTCCATGTGGCAGAATTTGGGGCTGTGGTTCAATGCCATTCCCTGCTGGTTTCCTTGCAATTTCCCCTACCATAGCTTTTATTCCACAAAACAACAGCAAAAGACAAGGACTTGAAACCAAAGTGTTGTGGAGTATGAGGTTGTTTTTTTTTGTTTTGTTTTTTTGTTTTCTTTTTCTGATGACTGACAGTATTTTATTTTATTTTATTTTATTTTATTTTATTTTATTTTATTTTATTTTATTTTATTTTATCTTCTGTTTTCAGTACTGCTTTTTTCCTGATGCAACCAGCCAGGTCATCACACTGATCCCTTATTCCAGGCAGTGCAGGCCACACGCCCAGGGCAGCCATCCATTGCAGACCTGGTGCTCTGTGTAGAGCAACCAGAACCAGCCCCTCATTTTCTCCTTGAATACTGCAGCTGGGCGTAGGACACTGGACTGTGGTTCCTCCCCCTCCACGAGGGTTTCAGGTCCACCTTGCAGGCAGTGCTGGCCCCACTGTGAGGCCCCAGCTCAGGGCATAGTATTTCGGCCGCCTCAGTGTGATAACAAGATCTCAAGGCCAGGGGGTGGGCTGAAAGTGTATGGAAGGTGGCAGCAGGATTTCCTCCTTTTCATGGCTGAGTTCCCTTTGCTTTCCTTATTTGTTTTCCTTTAGATTAGGAAATTATTTGGAGGGAGAAGGTGGTAAATCTGCTTTAGTGGATTTTGCCTTGCTGTACTCATAGTTTGTTCCCAGAATGAAAGATTGACACAATTAAAATTGCATTGCCCAAGCAACCAGCTTTACAGCAGGAAAACCCACCTTAACAATTTGGTATATGAAACTGATGTGTGCACAGGTTATATAAAAAATGAAAATACTTGGGGGAGAATATATGTGTTGGCGTACATTTATGCATTATTACATATTCTGTAGCTACACATTTGTATAACGCATTTTACTTTAATGAGAGTGCTCCTATACTCCTTGGGCCTGTTGACCTACAAAAAAAATCATGGAGATGTAGTCTCTTTTGTACTTACACATGCACAAAAATCTTGCATTTTTTTCCTTTGGTAACTCAGACACTTTTCAGTACATTATTTTCGCCCTCCACATGTTACTGAATAAAATCCATGCAGGGCTGAGAAACTTATATGATGTAAGTTAAAATTCTAAAGGTAATTTTTATCTGAAGTTATAAGCTTCTGAAAATGAGTCATCTATTGATAGTGCAAAAGAAAGTTTACAACTGTAATATTGCTTCTCTTTCAGAGGCGATAATACGTCTAGAGACTGAATACATATAAAAGCTGAAGCAAGTGTGTACACAATCAAAGGTGTTTCTCAAAGAGTTTGGTAGCAGGATAATTATCTAAATCCCTTAGATATTATACCAGGTGTTGTTTTCATACCATTTTTTCACTCATCGAAACACAGTCATGGTAAATTTACGTTTGTATCTGAAAAGCAGTCAAGACAAACAATTATGCATTGACAGTTTTTGTTTTGGTCTTTCTGGTGTTGTGGATTTTTGCTTTCCATGTTTATTTGCTTGTTTTAGAAAACATAGCTTTGCTTTTCAAGTGGTCTCCTCCAGGAGGAAAGGACAGACTCAGGTTTCAGAGTTGCTGGCACTTTTGTTTCTGACTGACTGGCACAGAGAGTAATTTCTGTTTGTCACTTCTTTTGTCGCATGGGTGTTCAACTTCTCTGTTGGCTACTATGAAGCATAATTCTGTGTCAATTTGGAAAGCTTTATTTCATGTTATCAGTCAGAGATAAACTAGTATGACTCAACCAAAGGCCCTGAAACCATTTTGCTTTGCAGCTAGGATGTCTGAGGTACAGCCTGCAAACGAGCAGCTGTTCTCTTTTTTCTCATGGGAAGGCTAACATCTTGCCATCTCTCACACATTCACAAATACATGCTTTTTTGCCATGCCGCCTCCTCCCCCTGCTGTCTTGTGTGGTGGCCGCTTTTGTCCACTTTTATCTGTCATCCTTCATGTGTGCATACGAAAGAGTTTGCTGAGCCCGTGAAGCATCAGGACGGCTCCCTCCTCATTTGCTGTTACACATTTTCAAACACTTCTCTGAGTGGCCAAGGGTCATGCACAGCCGGTGGCATTATTTAAATTCCCTTCCTCCACAAGTCTATGCCATGGCAACAAAACTCAGTTCTGCTGACTGGAGGTGGGAAAAACGGAAGCTCTAGGATTAGGTCAATTTGTGTTAGAATAACTTAATTAGCAGCGAGCTGTACGCATACCACAGCTAGTAGATAGCAGGATTTGGGCAGCAGTGGGAAAAAGAGAGCGAGGACAATCCCGTATTGTCTGTGGCTGGAGAACCTTCCTCACCATCTGACAGCACTTTGCTTCTCTGCTGGCACTGTCAGCAACTTTGTTTCAAATGCAGCATGAGAAAGTGATATGTAATTTGCCGGATACTGACGCTCCTTTAGATGATCCCATAACTTAGCATATGATTTTCCTTTCAGCTATTTCTTAAATCAGAAAGTAAGCCCCCTGGGAGATGTTTTATTGAGAATGGAGCTAAACAATCCAAGCCTCTTTTAGAATACCCCAACTGTATTTTTAATTGACTTGTTTCAAAAGGAAAAATCATAACCAATGTAAACTAAGACTGATCATTACAATCAAGAGCTAGGCTGGAAGAATGTTTTTAGAAATTCAGCAGCACCTAATTTGCAATTCAAGAGACTTTGTTCCCACTTTTATGTAGTAGGAGTAATAGCATCAGAGATGTACATTAAAAGGGAGCTGTGTGCTAGTCTGTGAGGCTGATACCACAATAATGGGTAATTTTAGTCCAACCATGACCACTGCTCTGCCTGTGAAGTCAGGCCAATAATAAACTGAAGCATTAAACTAATCTTGAAAGAAAATGACAGTTCTGATTTTGCAGAGTCTGGAGGAGAAGAAAACCCACAACTACTCAGTTTGGTATTTTATGCAGCAAATAACTTCAAGTGTCATAGCAGGCAGGAGGTTTTTAAAAGCTGCTTCCCTCCAACTATGCTGCCTCTTTTCTCCATGTGAGGGAAGTGTTGCTAATTCTTGTTATGACAGTGTTTTGTGTTTGCTTTACTTGAGAGATAGCACTACTTACACAAAACCCCAAAAAAGTGAAGCTAGGCTTAACAGCAGAAATTTCCAAAATGGAGGCATTCTGTACCCTGCTCTCTGCAGGCACCTATGTAGATCTCTCCAGTGCCAGAGATCATTCTCCATCTGCATAGCTTTCTGCATTTTGAAAAAAAAAGTCAGCACTGATATACAACAACAGCAACAACAAAAAGCAGTGCTTAGTATTCTTGTCCCTTCATTCCCAATTTCATGTGGCTGTAAGTATGGTGATGTGAGTTGAGCTTTTTCTTAGGTTTCATACAGAAATGTCCTTATTCTCAGTTTATGCGGGAGGGAATGTTCAAAAATATCTCTGTACCTGAGTGACTGAGTCTATTTACTCTTTCCAAGGAGAATTTGGCAGCTAATTATAGGGAGAAGAAACCTCTCAGGAAAACAGGAAATTAATTGCAATCAAGAAATGTGGATTTTGTTGAGAGAACTATTTTACAGTTTGGTTTGGCTATCGGTGTGTGAAAAGAGGATTCCTGGGAAGAACTGGGAAGAAATGGCTGTCAGCCTTTTGGCTAGCATATTGTCAGCCAAATTATCACATCTGAAATCAGAAAAAAAAAAAAAAAGAAGAAGAAAGCATTAACCTTTTTTTAACCCTGAATGATTAAATATTGTACAGTGAGTGCTAGCCCAGAATGGTGACAAATGCTGTGACAGGACTGCTGCATTTGATTTCAGATTCCAAAAAACATCTGCATTCTGGCATTTATTCTAAGTCTTACTGAGCAGAAATTATTAATTATATAAAGGCTCATCTTCTGTCCAAAATTTTATTTGTTCAAATAATCCATTTTGGGAAATAATCATGCTTTGAAGTATTGTAAAATTTCCTTTTTTTTTTTTTTTTTTCTTTCAAGGAAAGGAAATATAGTTTATATATGGAAGTGCTTTTCTGGGAGAAATGGGTAATGCTGTCAGTAATGTTTCCTGGTAAGACCTCCTGTGTTCTTTTTTCAAAAGGATTATGGATTATCTTGTCAGAGATAGGTCTCCTCATGGAAAATGAATGGTTTTACTTCTTCATTTGACTTTGTATTCATTTGCTCTTGTTTACAGGGACCATATTTATACTGTTGATATGGACACATCACATACAGACGAAATTTATTTTAGCAAAGTAAGTAGCTTTTATCATCTTCCAGAGACAGAAAGTAAAGCTCTTTAAGTAATGCCTTCTATTTTACCGTATTGGCACACAATATCAAAAACAGTTGTTGGTAGTATGGCAGGAGAGGTTGAACCTCCCCACCAATATTCC
Source organism: Oreortyx pictus (assembly GCA_036925125.1). Classification (NCBI taxonomy): domain Eukaryota; kingdom Metazoa; phylum Chordata; class Aves; order Galliformes; family Odontophoridae; genus Oreortyx; species Oreortyx pictus. Next base: position 56,511,783 of record JAUPFR010000004.1, read on the forward strand.
ATTCCATGTTGCTGCTGTGCGACAGACGGCATCTGAGGGGCACTCTGTCAGAAAGGTGTCTGATATGGAATTGTGTACAAAGAAAAGATGTGGAATTGAGTTCCTCCATCCAGAAAAAATGGCACCCATTGACATTCATCAGCACTTGCTAAACATTAATGGAGACCAAACAGTGGATGTCAGCACAGTGAGTGGTGGGTGGTGTGTTTCATCAGTGGCAAACAGTGACATGAAAGATAAGTCATGATCTACATGGTTCTACATGGCCACGTGCAGCTGTCACACCACAGCATGGAGAGCATATTCATCATGTAATTGGTGTGAATCACTTATTGCTGGTGACTTTGTTGAAAAAAAAGAAAAAAAAAAGTGTATCATAGCAGAGAATTTGTTCTGTCAAACAGGGTTATTGTGTTCTTTCTATCTGCTGTTTCCATGGGGGAAAAGAAAGCAGGAGGCATTACTTTTGGAGCGATTATGTATAATGGCTATATTATCCCAATTAAGTATACTGAAGCTTTCATCATAAAAAGCAAATGCTATTAACATATTTGCATAGAAATTTTATTCACTCATGCAAGTACTCTGTCAATAAAATCTTACCAGAGCAGCACTTTGTAGATGTATTCACATTATCTCCATGGCAAGCTGCATTCAAATTAAGAGCTTTATCTGCCTTACCGCATTGCATATTAACATAAACTTTCTAGAAATAATCTCCTTTCAGCTCCTCCACATTACATTCACGTTGTGTTATTGTCAGATGTAGTCACTGGTCCAGTGGAAGACCATATCTGTTTGCCCATTGCATAGATTCCACTGTGGGAGAAGAGAATTTGTTGATAGACTTATGAATGGTGCTGAAGATTAGCTTATGTCTTGTTGCTCTTCAAAAAAGGGAGGTCACAGGCTTGTTGTAGAAATAAAAGCAGTACTGTTACACTCGTGCTTTTTTATTCAGCTTGGAGCCCTTAGTGAATTAAGGGTGACTTGGTGTACTACTGGGAAATACTGTCAAGAGTGTGGTGTCTAAGGTGTTACTACTATCTTAAGCCACATTTTAAATAAAGATTTATTATAGTTAATCAACCTACCACATTTAAATATTTGTCAAACTCATTACAAAAAAAAAAAAAAAAAAGAGGCTGGGATTTACCTGTAAGTGTTCCAGAGGCAGAATGCCGATGGATGAAATCAACAGCATCTTGATAAACAGAGCACTCTCTAAGAGTGCTAGCTGACTTGAAATTATGAGCCTGAATTTCAATTTCTTTGCTAATGTAAAAAGTCCTGGAATAGATGCTCCACTTAGATCACAATCGGAGTATATATAGTCCATAAATGTTTATTTTGATTTGTGTAATAATATCAAATGAAAAGAAAAAAAGTGAAATACTTCTAAGTTTTAGCCTATTGCAAAATTCAGTTGCCTTAGGGTCTAAAAGTAAAAAAGGGGATAAGTTTCTGGTCTAATGACTAGATAGCAACACAAAATTAAGTGAATGCTTCACATCACTGATCTTTCATTGTTACAGTGAATTAATCATGGAAAAAGGGTACAGAATGCTTTTAATGAGTATATGTTCAGCAGCTAGTCTCCCCCAGGGGACTTCTACTTCTGAAGTCAAATACAACAACCTCTGGGCTCTAATTGATTTCTTTCTTGATCCTTGCAGAAATTGACGTGGAAATCTAGACAAGCTGATGTGGACACATGCAGAATGAAGGGAAAACATAAGGTAGGCAATTTTCATTTCTTTTGCATCTGCCACTTTAGTTGCTTCACTACTATCTCAGTCTGCTGTCTGTGATGTGGAATGGATCATGCCATTCACTTCTCTGCCAGTAATTGCTTTTTCCATCAGCCTACTGAAGACTTTAATTTGCAAAAATAGTTTACTTTTAATGCGATAAAGCATTACAACAGGAGGCTCAACAACACCCTGAAAAGCTTAGAGCACTGGAGGTTTTGAGCATTGTCAAGTGTACTGTTTTTTGTTAACACTGTCTCAAAAGAAAAGTGCTGTTGTCTGTTCTCCAGCAGGGGTTTACAGAGAAGTGTATAAGACATTTCAGAGTATACAGATAAAGGATTGTTTCTCACACTAGTCTCCCTTTAGTTTAACATACAACTAACATGCATGAGATCAGAATTAGACGTCAGTTCTGATTTGTTATAGTGCTTCCCCTGCTAGTTATGTCTGCTTTATGCAACTACATTGCGACTGTCTTACAGCAGCATAGATGAGATTAGTTTTTCAATCCCGATGAAAGCAGCGGTGTTCAAACAACATTCTAAGTGAATAGCAAAATCTGAGCTACAACATGAGTATCATATCCTTGGTTATTTGTAACCACTTTTAACCACCAGAATAGAAATAAATTGCATCTCACTCATTGTCAGTTAAACACACTTGAAATAAAGCCCAGAATGTCACAATAACTACCAGCCAATTTCGTTTTAGACTTGACAATGAAAGATCATACTGAGAAAATAAAACCAGACACCCAAGTAGAGTATCTTAAATACTTTCTATTGTTTTTCTTCAGGATGAATGTCATAACTTTATTAAGGTTCTCCTAAAAAGAAATGAGGACACATTGTTTATCTGTGGAACAAATGCATTCAACCCCTCTTGCAGGAACTACAAGGTAAGTGATCTGTTAGTGAGATTTCATTTATGACCTTTCCTGCTGTTAGATTTATTGTGACTATGCTGGCAACAGCATTAAGTGTGTGGTTCAGCACTACATCATTCAACTCCATAGTTCATCTATTCAAATATTTCCCATTTTTTTTAGGATTGCAGCAATCCTATGTCATACAACCCTCATCAGTGGATGACTTTGGAGTAGCTGTGAAATTAGTTCAGTTAGGCCTTGTTATCCAGGCTCTGCTTTTTCAGGCACTGCTATGTCCCACAGGTTATTTCTTATTCTTCAGGAAAACGAAAATTCAGCTTCACTAGTGCTGCTTCTGACAAAACCACGGCAGAGAATTCTTATTCTCTTCAGTGCTGTCAAAGTGAAAAACAGTATAAAGACGTTAACAATGAGGAAAACAGCTTCCTTAGTGGTATTCACTGTGACTGCTGTTATTCCTTGGTTTTTCTGCAGTGCTGATTTACTTTGTTTAGCCACTGTATTGTCTAGGAAATGCACTGGAGAAGTTCAGCATAGTCTTTTATTTCAGTCTCTGGAGGAAGAATCAGATTTATTCACTTTTGAGCTTGCATCGCACATCTGATACAGGTAGTTGCTGCTCTTGTAACCTCCATCTCTCTTCTTCTTCCTCTCCCTGCATCTTGCTTCTAGTGTGCAACTAGGCTACCTGGTTCAGTGTGATATTCAGTACTCCAGCACCATTTTATGGTTTCATGGCCCATGCTCCAGATGCCTTTGACAGAAAGCTGCCTTTTAACACAAATGCAGATTTCCTTGGTTTAAATGGCTCTCCTGACCCCTCCTGCAGGTGTTTCATTCCCCACAACACATGGCCCCTTTTGTCTTCCCTTACCTGTCACTGAGCTGCCTTGTGCCCAGGCAGTCAGAGAAAGTCACTTTGACCTCCCCAGACTTTTCCTCTATTACTGGGTTACAGTGAGAAATCACTAAATTTGTGCCTAACAGAAAACAGGGACATCCTTCCACACTGCAAGGTGAAAGAGTAGAGCAGCCTGCGGTACAAGGCACATTGTAGGGAAGGCTGCACAGAAGCGCATTTCCCCTCCTATCATCTGTAGTGCTTTTCTGTCCTCAAGGAAGCGCAACTAATTCCCTTCACAATAGATTTGGACAGAAAGGGCACATGACAGAAAACGAATGCTGACAGATCATCCACCAGAGGACTTAGGTGCTGTAACATTCAACATAGAAGCTGGTGGGAATAGCTGATGCTGCCAGATGGGTTATTTTTCATGCTTTGTGAGTCTGTACCGCATGTGGTTCACATGGCGTGAGCTCCTCATGTTACTTGAGTATACTGGGGAGATGCTTATTCCCAGAATACTGTTGTATAAGAATCTTAAGCAAGTAAGAGCAGTACCTTTCCCATAGAGCTTGCTAAACCCTCTTGAACTTACTGTAAAGATGATCTGTGTATTTGTATAATTACCAATGCTCGGGGTGAATTCGTCTCCCAGGAGTTACACTTAAGCCTCAGATTTTACAATTTCTGTGCAGATTAATTCTTGCCTGATGGTAAGAGGATTTCTCCATAACACAGCATAAACTGGTGCTTGGAGGGTGTCCTTCTGAGTATGAAGAGGCACTGCTTTTGTGACTAGACCAGAAGGATCTCCGGACTTTGGGGGGAAAAATGCACACACACATAATTGTCCTAGTGTTGTTTCTTCTGACTGCTGTGGCTTGCAGTCTTTTGCTGTGTATAAAAGCGCTTCTGTTGGATCACTGTTGAGGATATATATTGAATCCATTCCAGAGCCACAGACCACGTAGCCTGCTGCAGTTCAACAGGAAGCTTGTGTACAGATAAAATATTGACTGAAGACTTTTGTAAAATGTGTGTGAAAAGTAAGTGATTAGGCCTGAAAGAGTGCCTGACTTACTGGATGTGCAATTTTCATCTTAATTTTATTTAACTCTGTTTTTTTTAGCCACGTTCTTTGTTCATAGCCAGGAGGGCAGTTACAGAAAGGGCTTTGCCCGCTGCCCAGAAACAAAGCTACCATTAGCGTGGTCCTGGGTAAGAAGTCTTGCTCCTGTATCTGAGGAGCTCCCTTTTGTTTTTCAGATGGATACACTGGAGTTTCTGGGAGATGAGTTCAGCGGAATGGCCAGGTGCCCCTACGATGCAAAGCATGCCAACGTTGCGTTGTTCGCGGGTAAAGAATGACTGAAATAATCTTTTATGCTTTCCTTCCTGCAGCCCAGGCTTGCCATTGAGTCCAAATGCCAAAACAGAAGAAGGAGTGAATAATGACTTAAAATAAGGGCTGTAAGGAAATTACATGCACAGGAAGCCTTGCCTTGTATGAGACTGGCTTCACTACCACAAACAGCATTGCTAGGAGCATCATTTTCTTGGTTCAATATTTCATTGCTTCCTGGTGTCATAATAATACAATGCCAGACCAGCGTGAGACACCATTTCTGGCTGCATCCCACTTCTGTGAAGGGCAAGGGCAAGGCTTATGTGAACTTTGATGAGGAAGAAGTAGGATATACTGTTTTAACAACTCTAACGTTAATTTAGCCTTCATGATAGAAAAAGGCTCCATTCCTATATGGAAAGGGAAGGTGATTTTATTTTAAATCAGAAGACGTCTTGTTGGTCTATTACCACCTGTAGTAAGCAAAAGACAGAAACCTGCTGGTAAATGATTAGGCTGCATGCAGCAGAATACTCTGATTCTGTTTTCTCTAATAGGTGATATAGTGAGTGCATGTTGTTAGTTTAAGCTGTTGATTGTGAAAAGGTGTTTTGGTATTTCTCTTCATGTGCTTGTAGTTAAATTGCTTCTCTATTGAACTTGTATTAGTGTGAACCATTCTGGTCTTCTCTTATATTTGGCTGTAAAATTAGATGATAAATGTAACACAGAAGCCACCCATGATAATGTCAGTCCTTTTCAGTAGGTGTACTGAAAGCAGGGCCTGAGTATTTACCCAGAATACTTCATCAATTCCTCTCAAGGTGTAGAGGTACAGAACTTTGAACATAGTGTAGCCACTAAAGATCATGTTTGTGGCCAAAATGCTGCATCAGCTCCTGTGGCGTTTGAGCTGGAATGGTCTGTTTTATAAAGAACAGATGTTATAGCTGGTTGAAAAAGAATATATTTGCTCCCTGCACAGTACATCAATGGGTCCTTTTGTTTTAAACCAATAATGGTCATAATGATGGTGATGCTATGTAATTTTTATTACAGTCAAAAAGTCATGTAACTAGAAATTTTGTGATTGTAGCAGGTGATTCATAACCCACAGAGAAAGAGGCACACCCTCAGAAAAAGGTGCATCTCAAGTGTCTCAGATTGCTGTCCTTGGGGCAGTCTGAGTCACCTGTCTGATGTGCCTTGTTCACTACGCTGGCCAGAAAAGGCATTTGTAACTGACTTAATGTAAATATTCACCTACATGCAGCTGAATGGGTAAGATGAGTCCCATGCTGCCACTGTAGAAGTCCTCACATTATTTTAAAATAATGTTGTTGTTTTTTACGGAAATAATCGCACCAGTTTTTGGGATGATTCAGTCTGAAAATGGTAGTGTCAAAATAAATTCTTTTTGAATATACCCTGCAAGTCTCCTAGCTTCATAAAATAAGTTTGATATGGCAAACATATTGATCTCTGTGATAACTTTTCAGAGTGCAGTGAAACGCAGTTTCAGAGCAGTTTAGGGCAGTAATCCAGCTCATCTGAGTCTGCTGGGAGCGCTTACAAGAATATGGCTCTTCTTGCAGCTTGTAGCTATTTTAGCTGTTATGTGTGAATTGTAATTAGTCACATGGTCTTCAGCAACTTGGCAGGAAAAAAAATAAATGTGTGATTGTATTAACATGAGTTCAGACATCCATAGCTAAACAATTCTGCTTTTTATACTATTTTAAATTGTTTTTAATATCTGCTTGTAGTATTTCCTTTTTCTTTTTTTCTTTCGAGTTCTGCTAACAAAAAAAAAAAAAACCTGTTTTTAAATTATGATTGGAATTGCAGGGTTGAGAACAAGGAGAAAAGTTCTGCTAGTAAAAACCAGTCATAATTTTTAAATCCCAAGCTGAAATTAAACATTGTTGGTGCAGTTAGAAGAACTTATTATCACAAGAGGCTCTTTGCACATGCAGTAAGCACCATCAAGGCCCCAGATAGCCTCTGTTATTTTAGATGCATGCTGTTCTGATATTTTGTAGACACAACAGAGATTCAAGCTGCTGGCTTCATGCTTTGGCACTTGGGCTTCTACGAGCCACCATGGTCCCAAGGTCTGCATTACAAGGGAAATCAGTTCCAAGTTATCATGACCTGTGTATAGTTCTGACCAGCAGTATCAATTTAAACTTCAGATAGAGCTCATGCATTTACCTTCTGATAGTTTTGCACCTTTTGTTTGTTCATGGGGTGCCAGTCTGTAGTCCTTTTCTTATCATTTGTCCTCCAGCATTCTTTAAGTGAGAGAAATGGATAAATCATACTGAAATCTCCTAAACCACCATTTTAGAAAAGAAACATAGATAGGCAGTCCTCCTTCTTCTCATCGCATCCCTGCTTTGCCTTGGCTCCCTGCACGCTGTTGAATTTTTAACTAGTGATCTTTGGCCCAGAAGTACTCACAGGGAGAAAAAACTCAAATAAGTGCCAGTTAGCTGGCAGTTCCCAAGATGTGTCTTGTTTTCTCTCCTGGTTAAAACTAATTTTTGTTGAGGCTTCTCCATACTTATTTTGCTCACATGCATAGGCAGAATTTATGAGCATAGAGATATTTGAGGATAAATTGGGTGGGGAGATTAGTATGACTTAGCTCAGCTGGTGAAGAGCTGCTTCATAATGTTTCTTCTCCCACAACATCCCTCCGTTTAAAAGTATATGTTCAATCCTACTTACCTATTTGGATTTTTTCCCTTCAGTGTTCTTAAAGGAGATTCTCATTTGATTAGTGAGCAAAAGTAATTACATTATTCCTGTCACTCCCCACCCTGTTTCTTCTTTCCTTCCTCCCCAGAGGGAAAGCTGTATTCTGCCACAGTGACCGACTTCCTTGCAATAGATGCAGTCATATACCGAAGCCTTGGAGAAAGTCCAACACTGCGGACAGTGAAACATGACTCCAAGTGGTTGAAAGGTAGAAAAACAAACAAAACAAGAGAAAGCTGCATCTCTGATGGCAGTGCTGGATTCCTGACAGACTGTCTTTTCATTTCAGCAACGGTTTCTAGCAAAGTTCGAGCTAAACTGCATCTCTTACTTACACTGATCTATTTATCTCTTTTCCTCTTCTCCCCACCCCAAGCTACTGGACTTGACATAAACTGAGAGTGCAGTAGACCTGAATGTATTCCAAAGAGCTTTCCAAGCTGAAGTCATCAATTTACATTTGTTGGATGTGAAGGCTGGAATTTTCAGGGCTTAGTCTGTGTGCTCAGTCTGTGTCTGAAGCACTCCCTCCCTGGCAGAGTATTAGGTACCAGTCAGGGCTTCATGAAGGACGGAGAACTTGTCCTGCAACATTAAGATTCATCAGTAAAAAGTAAAATTATAGGAATATTGCACAAAGCCTTCATTTTATAGTTCCTAAGTACTGTGCAGCTGCCAGTGAATTAGGCAATGTGTGCTCTAAATGCCCTCATTGTTACAAACGGTGATGTTTAGCTTCACGTAGGCGTTATGAATAGTTAACATTTGGAGTGATTTTAACTGTGAGTAAAGCCATAGTATGAAGGCTTTTTCTGCATGCAGAAATGTTTTGCCAGGTGTTGACATTAGCAGTCCAACTTTGCTTGTTGCTGCAGACATGTATGAGCAGAAACACTAACATGGCTTGTTATTCCCTCCGCATACAGCCTGCAGGCCGTAAAGAGCTCTGTTTGAAGCCCCAGGCATGCTCTACATATTGCCTCTTTGCCTTTCTTTGTCCACCGTGCTGCGCAGACGTGCAGTGGCAAACACACCACAGGCTTGCCAGGGTTTTCTTCAGGCTATCCCCCAGTGTTGCTGCATCACAGGCAGGGGCTCCTCTCAGTTCTGAAAACTAGACAGGTTTTCCTCACATGGGGATTAAATTTTCAGCACTTAGTGTGAATGCTTCTTTCTGCACACACAGTGCTTGCATGCTATATGCTGCACATGGAATGTCTTGTCTCTCTCCTAGAACCATACTTTGTCCAGGCAGTGGACTACGGCAATTATATTTACTTCTTCTTCCGGGAAATAGCAGTGGAGTACAACAGCATGGGAAAGGTAAGGGCAAAAACATTGCCTCAAATGACTTAGTGACATTCAGGAGGAGAAAAACATATGCTATTCTTGGACCAGTGCTATTAGGAATGACCTTGAAATGAAAATCGTAAATCATGATGACAAGGTCATCATTTTGAGAAGTTTCCTATCACTCAAGCCAAAAGGTGGGCTGGAGTGAAACATTCCACTGTCTTGAAAGGAAACAGTGGTGACTTACACTGGAATCTCTTTTCCCAATCATAAAAAGCACAAAGCAAATGTAGTGCATTCAGTGTGCTAGACGGTTGTTTAAAATGGCTTCTAGAGGAAGGCAGTATTTGCCTTTAAGAAATCTGAATTTGAATAATCAAGGGGAGAAACTGTGTGCTTTGCCATTCTTCAGAGAATAATTAAACACTGCATTTTTGTGAATTTCACAATAGTTTTCTGACTAAGCAGTCAGAGAAACTGACCGAGGTCACAAAGGTGGAAGGCAGGAATAAAAGCCCAGCAGATTTGCATAGTTTTAAAGTGCTGAAAATATGAGAGTCAGAGCGTGCAGTGTGGGTTGCAGGGACTGTGAATATAAAATGTACTATTGTTTGGGGAAATAGAAAGCTAAGCAGTCTGTATGGAAATGAATTTTATTTGGGATGAGAACAGATCTCTTGAAGGATTTATGGCTGTGTATAAAATGCCACAGCCTTATCATCTATAACACGCTGTTCCAAAGCTGAATTTCTCTCAGTATCCTGTTGTCACAGATTATGGAAACACGGGATTAAATTAAGCACCTTGCACTGTCATTTTGAGTGTTTTAAATGCAGAATTTCTGTAGAGTCTTTGAGTTAAACATTTCATTTTCTTTAATACTTTCACTATACTTCTTCCAGGTAGTTTTCCCAAGGGTGGCTCAGGTTTGCAAAAATGATATGGGAGGATCTCAGAGAGTGCTGGAAAAACAGTGGACTTCCTTCCTTAAGGCTCGTTTGAACTGTTCAGTTCCTGGTGATTCACACTTCTACTTCAACATACTGCAGGCAGTTACAGATGTTATCCATTTCAATGGCCGGGATGTTGTTTTAGCAACCTTCTCCACTCCATATAACAGGTAATAGGCACAATAATCTTTTGTTTCCTTTACATTTTGCTTTTCACTGCAGTTTTTTCTTACTCTATAAAGATACAAGAAGTGATTGCTCATACAATGTAATTATTATGTACCGGGCACTTACTGATAGTTTGTGTTTCATTTTAAAATACCCTGGGATTGCTTGCTACATTTTATATCTGATAATTTAGAACAGCTTTCAAACATTTACTGTCTGGACATGTTCCTTGGACATTTTCTTTACATGAGAATAATTCAGACCAGCCGACAAGAAATTTTGCAGAGTATAACTTTCAGAATGTTATTACAAAGAGAAAATACAGTTTTCCTTTCTTGCAGAGAAAGGACTGAGTCTGTCCCATTTGCATCCTCCTTCCCTGCGTTTCATGGATCTCAACTAACTCTTGTATTTTCTTCTGGGAAAGCCACAGACCTCAGTCTTGTTGCAGGCTGCAGAGGAAGATCTCCAGATCTGAACAAGGGGATCAGTGAGGTTGAATAGAGTTTCACAGTCTGTCAGTTCCTGCTTTGACCATTTATTCTCATAGAGAGATGTCTCGAACTCCTCACACTTAGCCAGCCAGTCTTATGAGTTTTTACCCCTGGTGCTGCACCTATGATAGTTTTTTGTGAGCTGTGAGCAAGAGGGAAAGAAGGAGCTCTGCTAAACAAAAAAGACTTCCTGACCACATCAGCATGTCTTCATGCTGCAGAACCTACTCTCAGAAGTCCTAATCTTGCTTAAGCACACCTGTAACACAGCAAACAGGTACCAGTAAGAGGAATGATTCCTCAAGCACTTGTGTTTCATTGTACATGTGGTTTCCAAATGCATCAGTTGACACGTTAAGAATTTGTTGCCGTTATGCATTACAAGTTGTTTCTCCAGAAGTTATTAGAATAGTAACTGCATCTTAATTATTGAGGTCTCATTGAGAAGTTAGAAAAGAATTCATAGTCTAATTAAAAGATATATTGCTTTTTAACAGGGTAACGCTTGAGCTGAAAGGGGAATTTTATTGCTGAAATTCATCTGGTTTTACTGCACACTTGCCACCTTTTGTCAAAGTCTGGCCTTAGTAAGATCGTCCACAGAGCTAAATTCAAATGAGAGTAAGCCGAGCCCTCTATTGATAAATCACTACTTTTGACATCAAAACAATAGGAACCTTAATGGAAAAATTAAGTCACCAGGGAATAATGATTTAAATTAAGACCATCTCTTTATGCAAAATGTCTTAATAAAAACAAGCAAATGTAAAATCATCAGCAGCAAATATGCTGTATCTTGAGATTATATGTAAATTGAGATGTCTTTCTATTCTGCTAGTATTTCCTGTGGTGTGTCATGAATAATCCTTAACTATGAACCCTGAATTTTAAAACGTAAGTACTTAGTTCTAAAATCAAGATCCTATTTATAAAAAAAAATAAAATAAAAAAAAAAAAAGTGGATATGTATATGTATATATATATATTATTTTTGCCAGGCATTGGAGATGACAAGAAGGCATATAGCCTTGGGGGCACCTCATAAACAGACGTACCTCTGACATGTACACCTCCCTCTCATTCCTCCTTCTATGACGAAAAGCTTCAACACATGCCTTTCATCTCTGGAACAAAAACATCCTCCTGGAGTGAGATGAAGAAAATCTCTCAGTTCAATCTGATATCACCCAGGGTGGGAGCTGGTGATGGGTTGTAGTTAGTGCATGAGAAATTGCTTGGCTATGGCCCTCAGTCCTTGATCCACATTGTTTTGAGGCACAATGGACCTGCTAATTGCCATCCCCCATAAGAAAAGATTTTGCAGCCTTCTCAGTAATGATCCCTCCTTCACTTTGGAATCATGTGTTGAAGACAGTTCTCTGAACATCTAGTTTTGGGGTTATTTTTGTCTTAATGCTTAATTCAGCAATATGCAAAACCTGTCTGAAGTAGGAATTGGGTGTGGTCCTGTTTGCTGCCAAGTGCCTGACTGACCTTAACACCAAAATACACGTGGCTGCCTCTCCTTAAAACTATCGCTGTGTACTATCACATTAATGTAAACATTTGAAGTAAATTTCCTTCCATATAAAAATCCAGCCTGTGGAGATCAAAATTAGACTATTATTGCTTCCCTGCTTGTTGTTTCCTTCAGTAATAAGCATTTCAGAATCTTTTGATACTCAAACAATTATTCTCTTATCAATTTACACACCCTTATAAGTTTAATTTTGTTCTCTGTAACAGTATTACAGTTCCTATATTTTCTCTTTGGTATGTAATAGCCTACTAGCTAAAAGCAGGATTGAAAGCCTCAGACAGTTAAGTTCACGCTATTTTTCTGATAAAATCAAGCAGAGAAATCAGACATGAATACAGCAGTTAATGTGTAAAAAGTGAAAGGTGCATACATGAATAATTCATGCTTCCAAGTGAGTGACCATGGGAAAATCCTAAGCTTTTCAGAAAGTGTGTAGGTAAGGTTGTAATTATGTTTAGACAATGCTACCATGCAGTTGCTTGCAAATTTACAACTTTATCATCTAAAAATACAATTGTATTTGCTTCCACAAGCTCTTTACACCTCACTGAGTGATTGAGTTAAGCAAATTGCTGAGCATAGTTAACTTCTTTCCATTGGGAAAACTTGATGGAGATGAGGCTGTAAGAGGATGGAGTAATAACGTGCAAATGCAAATGGCATAGTGCAGTATGCTTGCAATTTGATCAGCTCCAACTTCTGATCTGTCTATATTTTTGAAGCATAACAGGGACTGTGATATTTCATACTGAGAAAATGTTGTGACTTACAAGAACTTAAATTTCCAAATAATGGGCTCTAAATGAGAGTAGCTGTTACTCTTCATGCATTACTAGTTGTACACAGAGTTTTCTAGATTCTGTTCCCTTTTCAAGATTATTGCAATTAATTTTCTCTGTAGAGGCTTTGAAACAAATTATGCTGGCAGGAGCTGTCTGCTGATTGGTACATTTCAGTCTTTTCCATGGAGTTGGCTTTTCCTGTCACTATTCAAAGGTTACAGAGTTCAGACTTGAGTAGCCTGTGACAGGAAGACTTCTATACAGCATGTTTTTCACTCAAGATTTTATGTATGTATTATATGCAGACTGAGTAACAATTTCTGGGAAATATCACTTTGCAGCATCCCTGGCTCTGCAGTCTGTGCCTATGACATGCTTGACATTGCCAGTGTATTCACTGGGAGATTCAAAGAACAAAAGTCTCCTGATTCCACATGGACACCGGTTCCTGATGAAAGAGTGCCCAAACCCAGGTATGCCTTATGTGAAGTAATACTTTTCTGCTGCTGCATGCAGTCTTTGACAATCTGAACAGTCTTTTAAGGTACAGATATGAATGAAGATATATATTGTAGTACTGAAATAAGAGTTAAATTGCATTTATGCAGAAGTGAGAATTTACTCATATAAACCAGATTTGTGTAATGTAAAGCAGACCAGATTTTGTTCCACTTGGTCAGAATAAATGCCAGTTGAATAGAGTACAAGTTACCTGTTGCATATTGGTTCAGTTACCTGTTCATATTGATACATAATGAGTGTATCTCATAGCAAAGCCTGCACAAATTCTGGGGTTACATACAATTTTCTTGCCATAGAAGCTGCATCTGGGTTGGGAGAGCAGGAGCAGGAGGAGCAGCATTCCATCAGAATGGAGACTTGTTTTATCTCATTCCTCTTGAGTTGTTTTTCCCACTTCACTTCTCTCTGTTTGCACATTTTTACAGTCTTTTCATATTTCCTACATGTATCCATTTTGTCAGTTATTATTGACAGCCCTTTGTTAACCCATTTATTCCAGAGGCATTATGCTCTGAGAATATGAAGTAAAAGCAAATAGAGCAGATTCATTAATTTTAGTCTAGTACTACCACTTTAATACATTTTGAATTATCTGTAATATCTTTTGTAACTTAAAAAAAAAAAAATTCTAAGCTCTGTGGTGGCAGATAGGCTTCTACATGAGTCCAGATTTGGCCCATCGTGTTCTAGAGATTTGCCAAGTATACTGTCCTATGCTGTGTTCGTTCTGAGGCTGTCAGTCAGGAGAGGAACCTGAAGTGCCTGAAAAATCTCATCAGTTCTGTGTCTATTTTCAGTCTGAGTCCTAGAAAGGCAACTGCCTGGATTTTCTTCTTTTTGCTGCGTTTCAATAACTCACTGACTTGATGAGCTGCTTTGGGAGAGTAAGACGGCATGACAGTTCTAAGGTCATTTATTTGAAAATGATAGTCCTATATAGAATATTGGCAGGGAAGATGGTAAAGGACAAGGAAAAATGTTACTTCTTTGTGGTGGAAAGGGAGAAGAGAAAGTTGTATTCTATGTTTGTGAGACAGTCCAATGGCACGCTAACAGCTGAAGATGGGATAGTACTGCTTCTTCTCAGTCAGTTGGAGATAAAGTGAACTGAATCAGTGAAGTGTTTAATACAATACTTGGCCATCAATCTGCTAAATAAAATAATCATAACTTGTTACTCGTGTTGAAATTCATAAGAGAGGCAAAAGATGACTTCGAAATAAGATCATTTTTATTTGGATATCTCAGGATGGTGTAGAAACATTAGTGCTCTTATTGATCCTAACATTTCTCAGAGACGTACTGGAAAATTTCAGATGCCTTGCTTCCCTTTTTTGCTGAGATGAAGAGGAGGATTTACTCAATTTTATGTTTACTCAACTAAGCCATGCTTGAGATTAAAATACAGTTAATCCAATCATGTGATTGGGATTTAGGAAGAAACAAGCCTCTAGATTAGATACAGAGAAACTCTAGGTACTGTGGTGCCAGAAAGTGTAGGCTGCTCCCTAAAGAATTTCACCTATTGAATCAGTGTCTTTGCAAGGACCTAGTGATGACCTTGATTTATTCTCTATTGCTAATTCTATGTGTAGTTACAAAACAATCAGAATATTTTGGACCTGGCGAGCACACAGATCCGTGCAGGACTAAAGCCACTGACTCAATTAGTCCCTTCCTACCTACATAACATTTAGTTACCCAAGGTTTGAATATTCATCTAAATCTGAGTGTTCAGGGTGACATTACTCCATTTATGTTAGTGGCTCTACCCATGAAGACTGAACTCTGCAGAATGTTTATAGACGGATGATCCATCTTTTATCTTTTCATCTCACAGTGATTCAAAGGCTGAGGAATCATAATGGTCCAGGACATTATATCAAATGAAATGCTGGAGAAAATATTCCACAGAATATTAATAATAGGCAAAGAATTAGGCTGATTCCAGTGTAGTGTTGCCTGTTGAGGCAGGAAGGTTAAGTTAGCTCAAGGAGGAGGGAAGATTTTAGGAATGCAGTAAGTAGATTTGCATTTAAATTGTCCCAAAATGATTTAGTAATGTCTCAGTGGAAGTCCTTGTTGTGCTATAAAACTTAAGTTCGCTCGTCCAGACTGACTTAAAGGATAAAACCAGTGCTCACATGGGTGCTTGCTGTGTTTTCTTCAATAGTCCTCTTTCTATAATACAGTTTTGAAAACAACATTCTTCCACCCATTTTATAGAAGTGATTTCCCTCTGTATGCTAAGGACTAATTTTATTTCAGTATAGAGCAGTCAGGTAGGCAAGATGCGGATCACAAAACATCTATACCAGAGAACAGCGTCAAGTCTAATACAAACACAGTAGTTAGGCTCCATGTGAATGGACAGACTAAAAATTATGTGTTTCAAAACTCCTGCTAAAGAAATGTGCTTGTGCTTTTAGGCGGCAACATGGAAGTACCTTTTGAGTGCTGGTTAGAGCAGGGTTTGATTTTTCTGAGGGTCTTAACAAGCCCAATGTACTTCTCAGTTCTTCATTTAAACTGTTGCAGTGCTCTTCAGATTTCACTTAGGGTGTCACGACGATTGTTACAGAAAGAAGATTTGCACTTATGTATCAAGTAAGTGTTCTGGCTTTACATTCTTGTTTTATTTAGACCTGGTTGTTGTGCTGGCTCTACATCATTAGAAAAATATGCAACCTCTAGTGAGTTTCCAGATGATACTTTGAACTTCATCAAAACACATCCACTGATGGATGAGGCTGTACCTTCCATTGTCAATCGACCTTGGTTCCTGAGAACAATGGTCAGGTAAGTACCTCCAAGTTGATTCTTCCCCATTGGTGACTGTCAGCCAGCTATGTGCTAATGATCATGCTTACAACACTCTCAAATTCTGCAGACATCCTTGGTATGCTGAGCATGACTCCAGGTAGGAGATGGCAGTGCTGAGCAGATGTTGTAGAACTCCCTGAGCAGCTTCCAGGATAGGAAAAAAAAACACAAACCTTTCCAACTGTGCTGTGCTGAAACTGGATTGTGAAGGAAATGCAGTGCAGGGAAGGTTGACCTGCCTGTTGACTTATGGGTCAGTGTCTGAAACAGCTCTGTAAAAACTTTGGGCAAGGATCAACAGATATCCCAGGGATACATATACAGGATACAAACACGCCTGACAGGATATGTTCACAGGATATGAAGATGTCTGCTGTGATATATGCTGGTATGCTTTACTGTTTACAGAACTGTACAGGGAAAACTAATCACATATCCTTTCTATTAGAAGAGAAAAATAATAAGGAGGAGATTTGGACAAAGACTCATAAATCAACAAACTTCAGATACTCCGTACACTTCCTCTGAAAATATGTTCCCACTCTCATGTCATGCTATGATCACTAAACTACTTATCTACCCTTCAGTTGTAAATGAAATCATTTGAAAAAATTTGCTGTGTCTGAGGGTAGAATTTTATATCAAGACTCTGGTACTGAAGTGGGGTTTACAGAGTTCATTTGCAGTATTTTTTTTTTTTTTTTTGCATATACAGTTTTCATTTGCAGTATTACACAACTTCATTGCCATGCAATATTGCCGTGCCTCATTTTAGTTATGTGTGTCTGGCCAAAGATGAGAGCAACATGCTCTGCAGAGTGCTTTCTTTGACCTCCAACACCAGGTAACAATAGTGTCCAATCACCAGTACTCACTCTCAATAAATTCTGTGATCCCACTGTTTGATGCCATTTTGGCACTAAAGTCACTTAGTGGTTACTGTGTGATTATTTTTAGTCAAATAAAATGAAATCTAGTTTCTCAGCATTACAGTAAGACAACTTTTCCTGAAATAAAGTTGAGTACAGATCCATTATAATTATTCCCCTTGTTAATGTGGTTGAGTCTGAAATTACAAATAAAAATAAAAAAAATCACATTGCTAGTTTTCTTTCCCTGCCTGTAGAAGTCATCAAGCTAGTACTTTGCTTTTGTTTGGAAGGATAATTCCTGAATTGCCTCAGACTCTTCAACATTTCTTCAGCCTTCTGCTTGAGGTTTGCCGCTGCAGATATGTTGGCTGACATCTGGACATGCACACAAACGCACGGAAATTCCCTACCATTTGGGCAGCCAAACTGGTACAGTCTGTGTTGACTTACAGGGTTATTCATCTAGAAAAAGTGCTTTAATATGTTATATGATCTCCCAAAGGCCATCACACATATATTTTAAGTGGAAAAAGTGATAAAATAAATGGCACATGATGCACATGATGCAAAATGCTGTACTGTTGTTCTAGGTATCGCCTGACCAAAATTGCTGTTGACTCTGCTGCTGGGCCATATCAGAACTACACTGTGGTTTTCTTGGGGTCAGAGAAGGGAATCATCCTGAAGTTCTTGGCACGGACAGGAAACAGTGGTTTCCTAAATGACAGCCTTTTCCTGGAGGAGATGAACATTTACAATCCTGAAAAGTGCGTAGCTGATTCTTTTTCCTTGTGTATGGGTGACTTTTGACACTTCTGATTTCCCAGAGAGCAAGTTGTCCCATGAAAAGGGAAGTGGTTAGAGAAGCCAAGTATTTTTTTTTTTGTTTTTTTTTTTTTTTGAGTAGTTTTATATTGTTTGTAGGGATGTCTGTTTATCATCCTCTACATTGAAATAAAATATTTTTTATCCAATATGTGTAGACAATAGCCCATCCTATGCAGCAGTTGACAAATAATTAAAAGAAATTCTGCAAAGGAAGATTGATTTTCTAATCCCATAAAAAGTGTGATTCCTCTCCTAATAAGTAATCAACCAGCAAGCTAATCTCCAAGGGAAATTTCTTTCATTTTAGCCTTCCTTAAATAAGCCTAAAGGGACACTGAAGTGGGCCATAAGCATGCAGAATTTTCAGCTACTTCGAGTGCTGGAGAAAAACAAACATAAAAACTGGAGGGCTTTCAGAAAGCTTGTCTGGTGTGCAGTCTCTCTCCACCTGTCCTTCCCTTGTCTCATGCACTTTTATTACTTAGCTGTATGTCTTTTTATTGGTGTTTTTAGAGGCTATTGTGTATTCTTTCACCTTGTCTTGTTCAGGTTTTGTTTCTGATGGTCTTTGTTTCCATTTCAGATTGAGCAACGATTAGTTTTTCATCTGGTTTCCCAGCAGAACTCTTCTGTAACTGTTTCTCACTTTATCAAATCAGGTGCAGTTACGACGGCATGGAAGACAAACGTATTGTGGCTATGCAGCTTGACAAACCCAGCAGTGCCCTTTATGTCGCCTTCTCCACCTGTGTCATTAAGGTTCCCCTGGGGCGGTGTGAGCGTCATGGCAAATGCAAAAAGTATGTACTTTGGGCCAGCACTTGCCCTCTTGTCAGAAGCCTGTGTGCCACGCACAAAAGCATTCGATAATGCTTCCTCTGCTCTTTTTTCTCAAGGGCCTGCATAGCATCCCGAGACCCCTACTGTGGCTGGGTGAAGGAGAGCGGGGCGTGCGCACAGCTGGTCCTTGGTGCTAAGTGAGTAATGACTCTTGCTGGACAAGTATGAGGCCATGGCAGTGGCGCCGGGGAGACTTGGACTAAGCTGCTTGAAACGTGGGGCTCTCAGGGAGGAAGAATGCGTGAAGTGTTTGTTTCTTACCCGATTTGCATTCTCTGAAATTTCTCACAATTTTTTTTGGTGTGAACTCTCAGCTGACTGGTAACTGCTGAAAGAAGAGGAAGAAGAAAATGAAAGAGCTGTACTAAAGCCCACGTGTTGTTGAAAAGAGGGAACTGGATGGCTATGTCTGGACCATCCCACACTGGAGCCATCACAGCTGATTAAAGAGGCAATAGAATCCAAATTAGATTACTGAAGCAATTTGTCCACTGGAAACAAAACCAGTCCTTCTAATTTACTGTGCATTACTAAGAGGAATCACAGGGCACAGAAAGAGCTTAAAGTAGATTCAGAGAAGGGTTGGATCTCCCCTTGTTTAACAGTAGAATTAAATTATTTCGTAATAATAGAAACTCTGTGAAGCTTTGTTTAAATATCATTACCTAAGTCTCCTTACAGGGAGCAGATCCATTTCAGGCATCCCATTCCTTGCCTACATCTGACACTCTGAGGTACAGCTTTACCTCAAGTGTAGTACAAACATCACACAGTCTCGTAGCCAATCTAGCTTAAACCTACTTCTGTACTTTATTATATAATGGATGAGTTATCATTCCTTTGTTTATTCTGTGGTCTTAATTAGCTGTTTAAATTCAATTTGTTTTGTCTGTTGTAGATATTGTAGCTTTATCTGACTGATTATACTTTATTACAGAAGTGGGAACTGGTCATTTTGTAGAATAACATTAAAGTGCACTTGTGTGCACATAAGGGTTTCTTAGCGTTCTTGAAGCACTTGAGATTTTCTGCATTTGGCCATGACAAGTTCTAGGGAACTTACATACCCTCCAATGTGGTTCTTCTATTTATGAGAAGTTTCATCTGATGATGAGAAAAAACTTCTCAGTGAGGGTGACAGAGCACTGGAAAAGGCTGCCCAGAGAGGTTATGGAGTCTCCTTCTCTGGAGATATTAAAAAACTCACCTGGACACTTCCCTCTTCAAGCTCCTCTAAAGATCCTCCTTTAGTGTGGGGCTGGACTAAATGATCTTCAGAAGTCCCTTCCAGCCTCTGCAACTCTGTGATTCTGTGAGACAAAGGCAGTGTAGCTCTCATTGGTACAGTCCACAGGTAAGCAAGACAGGTCACTCTCTACCCAAGGCATAGCACTTAGGAAGAAGATGCAGATCAACTTTCAGATGTCTGATGAACTTGTGAATTATCCAACAGGATAACAGCTGCCCTCCTGGAGTAGGTGACAGTTGAGTAGAAGTTTTAAGAACACAGCACTAGGAATTAGGTGTAGCAAGGATAATTATACCACAACAGCAGGTTCCTAACTGATGCAGACAAAAGCTTGTACTGGAGGTTTTTCAAGGCTCTTGTCACTCCTCTCTTACCATACTGGGAACTTGGAAGAGCAGCTTCACAAAATTTCTGGCACACGTTATAAGCCTAAGTTGGGCATGGCAGCTAGGAAAACCTGTACATGTTTATTAGTCAAGGCCCTTAGATTCAGTGTAATTCACTTCATGTTATGGATCTTATGACTTGCAACCTTGTCCAATGCAGTACTTAATTTTGAAAATGCAAGTTGTGTTTCCCCAGCATAGTACCTAGCCCATAAGTTAGCTTCCTCCTCTGTCAAAGTATTGGTGCACTTTGACTGTTCTATGGACATGTCAAGGTAGGATCATAATTGCTCCTTACAATGTAACTTATTTATTTTTTAGTAATTAACAATTTAAAAAGATATGAATATTAGCCTCCCTTGACATCGAGATACACAGTGGGTTTTCAAAGAAGAAGAAGACATAATTGGAAGCCAAGGAATCACTTTCCAATGGCAAATAATTTGAAGGTCTACGTTTCATTTTTTTTAGGTTTTGTGGGAAAATTTCAAAGAAGTGGCTGGTTTCATTTTTTGTCTTTATTTCCAATGCAGATGCGATATTTTTTTTTTCTGGTAATGTCCATGACTGTAGTTACTCATGCTGTTATGCTCCTTTCTATTATTTAGGCTGGCGTTTGAGCAGGACATAGAACATGGCAATACAGATGGCCTGGGTGACTGCCAAAGTAAGCAAAGCTTTTTCCTTCTTTTTACTATGTGTAACAGCGTCTTTCTGCATGCCATAAAATCACTGTTACCTGTTGGACATTGGACATTCTTCTGTAGCAATGTGAGCTACAGCAGGTACAGCAACTTAAGTTGAAGGTACTGGCTCAGAAATGGAACTGTTGTTCAGATGTATTTAAATAGCTCAATTGGTGTGATTTATCCAAATACTGGACTTCATATAATGAGAAGACTTCAGTTCTAGAGGATATTGATCATAGCAATGAAATAATGAATTGCATGTTCATTGTCTTTATCAGTCATGGTGGTTGGGTTGTTTATATAGATGTGAAAAAGCAGCCTGGTTTCTTAGTGTAGACTGTGACTTGAATTACACTACCAAGCAGATCAGGGAGATGATGAAATATATCTTCAGCTTTGGTTGTGAATCAGTAAGCAGGAGTTGCTGTGTTTGAGAATATTAGTGAATTTTACATACATACTGGAAAACACTGCAGTGTTAAGAGTCAAGCACCACTATTCTTGCCTAACAACTATTAATGATAAACCTTACATACTGACAGCATGAGCTGGAAGCTTAAACATTTGTATTTTAAACTGAGGTGCTTAAAAGTACGCAAGGAAGAACCCATCCTTGTTCAAGCCTCACTTATTATTGTGATAATTGTGCTTGTGGAAGTACAAGAATTTCAGCTTCTGTATGCCTCTGCCTCAGCTACACCTCCCTCTGCCTGTCCTCTAAGCTTGGGTCACTTACACCCTCTCTTAAGTTTTTTGAAGGAGGTATACACACAGTCAATTCTGTGCTCCCTGTAAAATGGAATAGCACCAAAAATAGGTCATTTCCCAGCTGGTACAACTTAGCCCTTTTCAACTATCAACTTATTTTTGCTCTTGGACAATCAGGAGTAGAGTCCATTGGATATCAGCTACACATAAAAGGGGAGGAAGTGATTCAGAAACAGCAAGTTGTGCTCATGGAGAAAGATACCTGTGCAGCTAGCAATACAACCAATACCTTTCTTAAATACCTTTTCAGCTCTGAATGGTGCATTGAACCTTGACACTGCACAGGGGTAGATGTTAATGGCTGGTCTTACTACTTCATGTGATCTTGGATCATGTGAGTTTTGTCCTCATCAACTTGTGGTACTGGCTGCACCACTTATTGTGGCTTACACTGGAATAGGACTTAAATCTTGCAAAAACAGACAAACAAACAAACTAAACATGCCAGGAAGCTGGTCTTCCTATTTGGTATTTCTTGTGTGGGTCTGGCCATGAATACTTTTAAATTCAGACCTGTTTTCAGGTATTTCTGAATATTCATTTTGCACGGGTTCTTAGGATAATAACCACATACATACAGATATCAGCTGAAGCACAAAAGGTTGCTAGCAGTGAAGTACTAAAAAGGAAAAAGTGAGAGAGAAATAATGATTTTTCCCCTGTTATTTGTCTTTCAGATTCCTTCGTAGCCCTGAATGGTAAGAAAGTTCATAGTTTTACTATTTACTGACAGCAAATTCATTTTGGAGGAATCATATTTTACTCAACGTTTAAGTATTTTCATATTTTTTGTCTTATTTAATGTTTTTTTCACAATTTATTTTGTTCATAGACATTTCAACTGCTTCTCCCGATCATGAAATGTCTTACAACACAGTGTATGGTCAGTTTATGGGTGTTTTTAAAAAACTCTCTAGATCCTTGTGTTAACTAGTAGTTCCTCTAGTCAAAGAACCATTAACCTTTTCTTATTTGTTTTGTCTTCTGTTTGGGGGCCTAATTCACTAATCACAAGTGGAAATAAGTAATACCTCTTGATTCACATTCCCTCTCGAAACTGTTTAAGATGGTTTATTGTAATGGCACTTCAGCAGACATGATTAAGAGCATGCTTCATCTGAACACTCAGACAAAAGAAGACGTGGATTCGGTAATGCATCTTATCTGTTCCCTGGGAAAAACAAGATAGCTCACATCCCATTCATGAGGCATGCAGGCTGATATCATGGCTGCTCCAGCAGCTAGTCAACAATAGCTTTGGGAAAGGATCAGAACTGTCCCCGGGTGATAGAAAGACCTCTCTTAAGAAAAATTAACCATTACCCATGTCAGTTGAGATTGGGTTACACCCTGAATTGTAAGAGTTTCAGTCACTTCTGCAGTGAATCATTTATGTTTTCCATGCTTGCTGTATCAACACTCACATGGTGCCTGGTCTGTAGAAAAGAGGAATTTGCACAGCAAATCAGGTGATCAAAGCTGAAAATAAGCATTTCTGCTAGCCTAGGGTAGCAATTTCCTTCCAGGCAGCTCTTAATCTGCACTTGAAGTGCTTAGCACCACTTTGTTCTTTCTTTGGAAGTGGATTACACTGGCACTGGGAGTGCAAAGTGTTTTCTGCAGGAATTATTGCAGAGTAAATGATGACTTTAAATTCAAATCTAGATTTATATTTGGATAGTTTCTCCATATAAACAGCCTGAAAAATGACTAGTGCTCAGAAGCTGAGAGGATGTCTGATGTTGTTCCCAATGAACACAATGGTGAATTTCCACGTGGGATAAAGAACTTGTGAAATTCCTTCCAGGCTACGCAAGACTAAAAAGTTCATCAGAGCTTGGGCAAAATAACTATATGTTTGGCTGAATGTACCTAGATGTAGACTAGTTTGAAGTTGTGATGATGCACATTAAATTGATCCCTTCACCTCATGCCTACAAAATATGTAGGTTCAAACAGAACCAATAATAAAACAGCACAGATGGAATGTAAATAACTGGAGGTACCTCAATACTGTTCAGCACTTAAAATAAAGAAATAAATAAATTTTCCCATGTTGTTTTTAATCAGGAAATGGAAAATGTGTAGGTGAAATTTGTTTGTAAGTATGATAATGAAAACCAGTGAAGGAAGTATACAGTATCAAAGGCAAGCTGAGAATTCATAATGCATGGAAGACCATTGGTTTCATCTGCATATACAGCTTGCTGTTGAAATTACTATATAACCAATGCACAGATCAGTAATTGAAGAATAAGTAGTAATAATAAAATTCATACTGCTGAATCTAAAGAAAAACAAAATGACCTTGAGTCCATTGTTAATATACCAGAAGTGTCTTAGGATTTTTACTACTTGTTTGAAGACTGCACAGTTACAGCTGTAGGCTGTGAACCTGTATCTCATCCACTACCATATTAGTACAGACCTTATCCAAAGCTGATATTTTAATCTTACTGAGAAAGCAGAAAAACATGGTTCAAATGAGTGGCAAAGTGAAAAAAAAAAGCTGCAGTTCTAGGGAATATAAGTTACAAAAGGAGTCCGATCTACTGTCCTTGAATGTCAAGCCCAATGATGGATTTCATGAATGAATCCAGTTCTTAAAATAGGATCCCACTGCCAAATGCAAGCGAAAAATGCTGAACCAACATGAACATTTATTCCCATTCATGCAGTCATTCACAGATGATTTCGTTGACTCTTCACAAGTAGGTCCTGATACATGGTCACTGAGCAAGACAGCTGTTCTTTTACGGATTCAGCTGAAATACTTCTGTTTTTGCAGTCAGTCTTTCTTTTCTCCTATCAGGACAAAATACAAAAAGTGCTAGTTGCTTCTATTGATCTTCTTCATGGGGACTGTAAAGAATTTCAGCTCTAGACAGTTAACGAGTCTTGGTAAACATGCTCACATTTGCTAATTTTTCTTAGGAAACTAATATTTTATACATGGTGCATTGTACTGTTAAATATGTAACTAAATGGTATTCCAGATTAACCCTCAGAGTCGTGATATACCAGGATGCCAATCAAGTGAATGCTTAGTGAGCTTTTGCTCAGTTAAATATATCCAAAGGCATCTGAAACTCCAGGTGCAAAATAAGTCTTACAGGTTGATTATCCCTGTAAGTCATCACACTTTGGTGAACTTCTTGCCTATCTGTGGCAGTATAACTGAAAGGAGAATCTAGCCCTTTACTGCTGTATTCCCGAGGTTAGCCTCCTCCTGAATTTGGCAGATGGGATCCTTTTTCTAGGGCAGATCTCCCATGGTCAGTTGTAAACAAGTAACAAAGTGCATAGTCCACTCAGGTGACATCCAAGGGGAGGACAGCAGGCTAAAGGTCTGCTGCAGAAGGCTAGAGAAGGATGATGAAAGAGACACATGTTTAAGCAAAGAGATTAGCCTAGATTCTTCCATGAAATTGTAAGGAGCTTCAATTACCTTTGGAAACATCAATTCTTAGTGAATTGGGCCCTTATCTTACCCCCTAGCCATATCCCTTTCTCCCTTTGTAGTATTGATTTGGCCTCTCCCACTAATTGTCTAATTAAGTTGCTATAGCTGTTAATAGGATAGTGTGTGGACATCTTAACCTCTGAGGTCCTAATGACTTGTGCATATTAGAGTAACTATCAAATACATATTCAATCCCTGTCTTTGTTTTAAAGCTGAAAAAATCTCTTTATATTTTTTCAAGTGCATTTCCAAACAAGCTGTACTTACTTAAGCACAGTCCTTTTGGATCATTGTCTGTGCCTGTATACCCTAGATGCTTTTACTCTGGTTCTATTACTCTGGTTACAGCACTCCAAATGAAGAGTTTTTGCAAACAATGTTAGCAACCTAAACCAGATATTTTTTTGAAGTGTTTCTATTTTGAATTTTGTATATTTTCTCTAAACAAAGAAGTTTGAAAAGGACTGTCTCTGCAGTCTTCAGATGGACTGTTTTAAAACAAAGGCAAGACTGTGTTTTTTAGATAACAAGGTATATGAAAGTCTAGCCATTACTAACATAGAGGTACTAGCCATGGAGGAAAAGCCTCTTAAAATTGTAGGAAAACCAGTTTACACAGAGTGTTAAAAATGTTGTGGTGGGAAAAAAAAATCCATTCAGTGCAACAAACTATACAGTACACTGTAAAGGTTTAGTAATGACTGCAAGTGGAAGGGCCAGGAGTAGGTTGCCTACCTCTTCAGTCTTCTCTCTGTTTACAAGAGAAGCTTAACTATCTAATACATTTGTGGTGCCACTAGGTTCAGAGGTGAAATTCGCCTGGTGGGACTGACTGTTCAGCTGTTTATGAGACTCAGTGATACTGCCTATAGTCTCTGGCATGGTAGCACTTCCCAGTAGTAAATGTTTGCAGAATGCAGATCTTACGCCAGTGAGGAAAGTTGTTAAGCTTAATCTACTCCTTCCCTGCTTCTACAGATGAAAAAAGTTTATCTTGATTACACCTGGGGGATTGTTTCTCAGTGTGTACTATACTCGCACATTAGTAACAGAGCAAAGAGACCGATTTCTCCGCTTGTGTGAAACCCTCCTCTACCTAACTGCCATCTGGCACACATTAGTGTCTTCACAAAGCCTTAGCTTTCCATTACTAAGAAATTCTCCGTGTATTTGCAGCATATGGTTGAGGAATGTTTTTTTTTTTCAGAAAATGTGTCCCTTGGGCATGTATTTCTTCTAGATTGCTGTATTAAGAAATGTTTTTATTTAACCCTACTTACAGCTTTTTCTTTAAATTGACTCTGCAAACACATCTAAAATGGGCATATAAATGTGTATCAAAGACAGGTATAAAATATGATTGCTACTTGGCAGGATTTTCTTCTACCTCTGTATTCAACTTTGATTAATTGCTTTCTTATGTTGGGTGCAGCACTATTTGTAGGCTGACCAAATATTGTACACATTATTGTGGTCATTTAACGGGGTATTAATTTGGAGACGTGGCTTAGTCCTTAGGAAAAAGAAGACAATTAAATCTCATAACCATTTTCTGGCCTGTTCTCTGTCCCATTGTTCCTTTTCTTTCTTGGGAATGAGTACAGGAACTGACAAGCGTGAAATGGTGCAGAAGTGAAAGCTTTCACGCTCCAGCGTTTTCTTGCTTCAAAGGGGCACGTGTTTTCAGCCCATGGGGCCTCTACCTGTTCTCTTGGAAACAGGCAACCATGTAGACGTTTGGTGAAGCAAGCAAAAAGTTTGGATCAGAGTTCATCATCCATCCAGCTGTGTTGCCAGCATTTCCGGCCATACTGTGGCTTATAGAAACCTTTTAGAAGAGGGTAATATTTGAGTTCTCTTTCCTGTTTAAGCAACATTAAAAGCTCTGTTTTCAACAAAATATGGCCTCTGATTTGCTGTTAAAGAAAGATAGCTAGGGAGACCACACTTCCTACCACAAGAGATAACAAAGTCAGCATAAGCCTTCAGACTGAGGTCCAGTGCTCAATTAATCGTGTTTATGATTAGCTATAGTATATGAAGGTGAGCTCCATGGTGAGAATGCTGAATCTAACCAATTTTCCCAGCAAAGCATATTAGTTACAGGAGTTTGTTCTGCCCATATGCTGTTTGAAGTGTTCTGCAGCAAATCAAAAGTGCTCCTCAAAAATATGCAGAGGAGCTATAAGTATTTTCTTGACTTCCAAAATCATTAACAGTCACCAGGACTTATTTTAAACCACAGCAGCATCTTAACGGAAGCCAGAGATTTTTTTTTTTTCGTTGCTGATCTAATCAACATTTTAGCCTCATAAAACATTAAAAGGACTAGATAAAATGAAGTGCATGCTTGTATCAAAAAGCTTGGACACACTGGTGGCCAAGATTTCTATTTCTGATGGGTAGAGGGGAATTGGGAACCTTAGATTCATTAGCTTTCTGTGCAAATGGCTGTGACAGCATGGGCCAGCACTGCCAAAGCACAGATAGAGAAGCTACCAGTAGCAGTCTTTTCGAGGTACAACATGCTAAAGCTTTATGTGTGTCCAGTGACGCATTAAAAACGATAGTGATGCACAATCTCCTCACATCCAGCTCTATAAATTCAGCTCCAAATCTGGGCTCCTGGTATAGCTATATTTCTGCCCCAGTGAATCTCAAATGGTTTTTCTGAGAAGAGTAATATCTGGGGAAGGACTGGGGAAGAGTCTTTGCTGGAACAGTCAGTAGTCTGGTGGGTGACCTTCTCCCCATGAGGAGGACTGAAATCTAAGTTTGATTGGTAGGCTATTAAAAGGCAGGCGGGAGAATGGAGGACTAGTGTTAGTCTGTCCTGTGTTATCAAAAGAGAAACATTATCTGCCTTTTTGTCTGAATGATCCGATTCTACTCTTTGAGGAAAGCAGGTAAAGGAAAATGGAGTTATTCCATATCAAGGACAGGAGCACTTTGAGTCCTGCTGAAAATAAAACATTTTGCTGCACATAGGGAAAGGGAATTCTCAGAAGCAAGTGATGTTGAAGTCAAAATGTGGTGTGAAGGGAGTTTCAGTGCCCCCTTTCCCAGGAGCCAAGGAGCAGACAAGCCACTGAAACTTCCTGGTTGGAGCCAGCATTCAGAGACCATAAACTCGAGCACACTGCATTTTAGGTTCTGACCTACTTCTCAGGATCTAGTTTACAAAGATGCAAATATATTTATGCATCAGCCAAATGACTGTTAAAATTGTTTGGTGCTTCCAACAGCATGTCTTGTTAGTGTGCTGTTTGTTAGGGTTTGTTCAACCAGCAAGGAGTTCCTTGGCCATTTTCAGCTGTAGGAATGTCTACAGCAGCTGTGAAATTTAGTATCCCCGGACTCTAATCCTCTCCTGAGGTCCGGAAGTGTGTGCTGATCTCCTGCAGCCTACGTGACAAAAATTTTCTTCAAAATGAGCATGCAGGTATTCAGAGGAGCCCACAGCAAGTGAGCAATGCTATGCTTCTGTCCTAACAGGTCTACCAACCAAGTGATATGCAGACGCTATGGTAGTTAGAGGTTCTTGGCCAGTTTTACGTAGCAAAGCCTTTTCTTTATTGTTAATTTGAGCAGAAATAATGTGTGGCTACATGCTAGCAGTCCTTATCTCAAAGCTGTTGTACCACATCAGCTCATACAAGACCAGTGGCGATGGAGCAAGTGGGCAGGAACCCAGCACATTTTCCATTCCCGCCCAGAGTATGATGCCCTAGTACCAGTGTGCTGCTTCTAGGCAGCCTCTCATTCCCGTAGGGACATGAGGGAGCTGACATCTGTATTGTAACTCTTAAGGAATTCCTCTCTAGTTTGGGCCGTGCTAGAAGTTGTTCAATTTTAATGCTTAAGTTCTCTTTGAAGTTGCTTTTCAACCTAAGCCAGCACAAGGCAGTGTGTACTGACACTTTGGCATTGTTCAGGTTCACATGCAGAATCCAGACAAAGAATGTTTGACTAAAACAAAGCATCCTCATGATGCACTTCATACCTTTAACACTGCTGGGCAAAAACACAACCATGAGCTAGCTGTAGTCAACTGAGTATGCACAGTCACTGACTTTGTCAGACTGGGCACTGTGGAAGGTCCAAATCCTGTGCTTCCTTGGGCAGTGCTTTGCAAGGACTTTGGAGCCTTGATCAGCCTAAGAGGTTCACAGATGAAGAAGAGCAAAGTATGTGCTCCTGAACATAAGGTGGCGTGACTAATGAGACTTGTCTTCCCTACCTGTATTTATAATGTAACCAGGACATTCCAGTTCACTAGTTCCAAGCACCACCTCTTCCGACTCTTGGGCTCGACAGGGTTATGATGCTAGGGGACGCATGCTGGATTGGAAGGATCCGCTTGGTTCATCCGAAAATACAGATCCATATGTGGCAGTTTCATCCCATAACCATCAAGACAAGAAGGGTAAGGCCTTGGAAATGACTTCCTGTGGTGAGGAGGGAGGGGGGGAGGACTGAAGTGTAAGTGCTTCCAGCTGGCTCTGAGCAACATGTAATAAAACTCCTGTGCTATAATTAAAAGCTTCTCGTAAAGTCTGAAACTAAACAGCCAATCTCAAACTCAGTCCTAGATAATTCACTGCCTGAGGAAACCACACAAAACAAATAGAAATGTATGGTTTTGCTGTGCGCATTGTGCCTGTGTATGGGAAACAGTGGGGACCTAGCTCTCTTTAAACTTGATCTTCCCTGTTGTCTCTGAAAGGGAGATGCACAGTTTTCCATTGTTCTTAAGAGTGTACTTTCATACTGCCTTTTTGCCTGAATTTCTGGGGAAGTACAGTAGGTCTTAGCTAATTTCACATTATTTCCATCTCTCTCTGGCTGTCAGAGGTACTGAAACTCCAAGGTCTGCATCAGTTTAGCTGGTGGAGTTTAGGTGATAGACACTTGTCTCGTCGTCCCACTGTCGTCAATGGGAACTGACCATGAAACACCTTTGAGATCAACATTAGTGCTTTTCAAAAGATACTTAGATGACTGCTGGTGGAGAGCATTTCTCAGTTGTTTTTTTAAAGTCCAAAAAGATGCTTTTATTTAGGCGCTCTTATTCCATGTTTAGCCCTGTGCTGAAGCACCCTTGTTCCTGAGACAAGGGGCAGCCCTATCATTTGGCCTCTAGTCCCACTTTGCTGTGCATACAAAGAATTAGGCAGAGCCTCAGCTTGCCCCTTGAAACTGTTTAGCGAAGGAGAAGCTTTCCTCCTGAGTGAGCGTGGTGGTGCCTTGTAATTCTGTCATGGCCCTCCATAATTCTTCCTGCTGATTTCCATTCCTATCTGAATGAGGTTAAAATGGTGCCTTTGTAAATAGGGGGCTTAGGTTCAAATATCTCCTCTACCTAGAGAGATTTGAGTCTTTGTTATTCTTCTCCAGGGTGTTCTTAGATCTCTTCTTTCAATTTCATCTCTGCTGAAGATGTTTCACTCTGTATGGTCTAATTAAGTACTCAATGGACCAGAAGGAGGATGGGTATAAGCAAAACTCACTTGCTGTGTGGTTAGGGCACTCACAGGGAGCAGGAGCACACATAAGCTTCAGGCCTTTCTACTATGAATACTTTATAAAAAACACTTAAAATATTAATTGAAAAGTGGATTCCAGTCTCTATTGTTCATGCATTTTACATGAAAAACTCATTAGATGAGAGCATCAGCTGTTCCTGGAGAGGCTACTAGCATGCCAGACCTACTGCTTTGAATTGTCAGCTCAGACTACTAGGTTACTAAATCATACTCCTTCCCGTCTGTCTGACCCACTGAGTCTTGAGTTCTCTGTGTTCACTGCAGAAACTTTCAGCGGGGAGTAATGAGCACGTTAACATTGGAAAACAGTTTTCAGCAGAGCTGGGGGAGCAGCTGGTGGTGGTCTGGACTGTGAACTCAGAGCCTGGCATTCACAGCAGC
Source organism: Oreortyx pictus (assembly GCA_036925125.1). Lineage (NCBI taxonomy): Eukaryota > Metazoa > Chordata > Aves > Galliformes > Odontophoridae > Oreortyx > Oreortyx pictus. Next base: position 56,542,972 of record JAUPFR010000004.1, read on the forward strand.
CCCAAAACACCGTGTCTTCCACAGTTCTGGGATATTCTGGATTTCTCATGCAACTCCTCACAGAGCATTTGCAGCTTCTGGCCACAGGGGCATTGAGCATCACCTGGCTGACCCAGCAGAGACAAAGCCTGAAGCAGTTTTCCAGCTGAGGGGACTGGAAATTAGGCAGAAGATGCTGCAAATTTTCCTGGGATGCAATGGTGACCATTAATCTAGTAGCCATGGTGTTTAGGCTTGATGGCAGGAAATGGAACACAAAGATCTGAATTCCCTCAGGCAGAAGATATGAACCTGTGTCCCAGCTCCCAGCAATTTGCTTTTCCTGCAAAAAAAAAGGGAGAAACTACCATTTACTCTTTTTTCCTTCAGCTCAGATTTAGAAAATCACTTCCCAGATTTTTTTTTTTTCCTGAGCTTGATGCTATAGATATTCTGGGAGATTAACTGCAAAGCTTAAAGAGAAAAGAAGTGAATTTTTGAACCCAATCAGGCTTACATGTAAGGTAAGCACAGAGCTCCTCTGCACCCTGCGGAGACTGCAGAGCCTCCACAAAAGTGATGCGGCTACCATTGCTCCAATTCAAAACCATCATATAAGGGAGGAGCATCTGTGGGTGTTGGAGATAAAAGGTCAGATTCCAAATTCTTGTTAAATTTCAGTTTGAGATACTGTCCTCATTTCTTTGAATCTGAGCCCTGTTCCTCATCCCTAGCTTTTCAGCTGCAGAAGGGCAGTTTAGAAAAAGTTATTTCTGGGTGTCAGGCATGTAGAAGAGAAAGGGCAGATAAACCTGTATGTCCTTTTAGAGATGGCAATGTGATTTACCTCCCTCTCCATTCGGTTCAAGCAGTAAATCAGTGATAATGCTGACAGCCAAGGAAATAATGTTCTTTTTTTTCTTTTTCCTCTGGTCTCAGTAACACCTGGTATTTGAATTGCTTGAAGTGAGAGGATATTTCTTAGAAAATAGTGTTCCCTGTTATGAAAGTAAGTGGTGTTTTTCTCCTCCTCCCTGAGGAGATGTGGTTAAGCAGACTTGGTGAGGAAGGGAGGAAAGGATCCTTGCACCCAGCTCTTCTGCTGGCGTCAGTCAGGGGTTCTAGGTCAGAAACCAGCAATAGTGGAAGACATGGCCCGTTACATACCCAGAAGAGTACAGAGATGTGTATGCATTTTAATGCCACTATTTGTTATGTGTGGATTTTCACTTTACAAATCTTATGCAAAGCAGTGCTTAGTAGTTAGAAAGCTATCTCTTAAAAGCATCTTGTATGCCAGCAGCAGCTTTCAGAGGAGCATACAGTGAAAATATTAATAAAAGTGCAACTGTTGCATTTGAGAAATATTTGCTTCAATTCACTGACTGATAACTAGAATTCAATAGCTCCCTCCTCAGGGAGTGATGGTTACCAAAGTGCCCTATTAGCACTTGACAGGGTCATTTAAATACCGTGCGTTCTTTAGAGCCTAATTATTAAAATTGAGAAAGCTGGAAGCAGTCTACACACAATCAAAACAATGGCGGCAGAGGTGACCGCATGGTTGTTTGCCATTACCATCTACTTGTGTGTTGTCACTCCTTGCCTTGCCCAGCCAAAGCTGGCTGGGTCTAAAATTGCTATTGATTTGTTGTTTTAAAAGGGCAAAGGAAAGAGTTCTTGCACAAAATTAAATCAGAGAATGTTAAGCTTACTATTCTTTTATCAAGGTTTTACTTTCACTTTTTCTGTGTCCTCTTTTATTTTTGCACATTCACAGATTTATTTTTTTTTTCTTTTTAACATTTTATCTTATTTTTGCAAGGTGCTCTGTGGTGTTCTTCATTAGTTGTGTCTAATCCTTTGGACAGTGTTTGCTTTCTTTTCCTGTACATATAATTGTTACCAATTGTACTAATAGTACAAAATCCACTTGCTGCTTTTTCTTTCTGTAACACGGGTGCTTTGATGATGTCACATCCATCCATATGCTTCACTTTTAATTCAGTGCAGGCATCTTGGGGAATATCTGTGGGGGCGTAAGGAGGGGGGGTTCTTTAAAAGCGTTGACTCATGGGAATGTGACATTTGTGTGCCACAGCTTTAGTAGCTAAATATACTCTGGGATTGTTGTTTCTGAGCTACCTCACATTTCTTGGTAAGATGGAAATGTGTAGTGCAACCCATAGAGTGGAAATTATGCATTGCTATCCCATTGGCATTTTCATTGTGGCCATTAAGAAATCTGCTTTTCTCATTGCAAACAAACAAAAAAAATCAGCTCTGATTGGGCAGACTGCACCCTCTTTCTTTTTCTCCATCTCCTTCACAGAAAAACAAAACAAAACAAAACAATCTATGTTCTAGAGTATGTTTATGTTTTGTTTACTTTCTCGCTGTGTTTTAATTTTGACTTAATTGCTTCAGTCTTGATTTAATTGTGTGTTTCTCACCTTTGTCGATACAGTTTTCCTAACCTCACACTCTAACCTTCCCTTCTGCTGCCATTGTACTGAGCCTCCCTCCCACCCTTGGCAGTCATGAAGCTCCTCCTGCGAAGAGCTCCAAGGCTTTACCTGTACATCCAGTAGTGCCCTAGTAGCTGTGTCTGTAGTCATTCTACTAACCATAGGGGAAGTACGTAGGTACGTTGTACCTGCCACTGGTAGAGAGGCCTGTGTGAAGGAAACAAAGCGATTTTCTCATCACCCCACTGGGCCTTCTCTGCTACCTCCTGCCTGTTTTGTCTCCCTTCAGAAACACCTCATGCTTTTTCAGTCCCAGGTTTGCTAGCACAATTATAGCCAACTGGTCAGTTTTCTCATTTATTCCCCAAATGTATGGAGCCTGCATTTATTTACAATGTTCGTAACTTGGTCTTAGATTTCACTTACAGCTTCTTTCCACTGTTTCTTTTCTGCAGCATTCAGGTGTACACGGTTAACCTGGGCACTGACTGATGAAAGTGTAGCATTATTTTAGCAGGCTTAATGTTTGTATTCTCATTTGTGTCAACACTCACAATGTGAAGATTATGAGGTGTTACCTATTTTCTTAGTGAAACCAAAACCTTCTTTTCAGTACTAACACACCAGTGGTAAAAAACTGATTAGAAGCAGGTTGTGATGCATGTAGTTTGTGCTGTTAATAGCTGCTGGTGTATTTGGATGTCAAGAATGCTCCTGTAGATATGTTACGTCTAATATTTTACAACAAATAGTTAATAACTGCAGCCTTCAAGTGGTACAGAATTTGGTATTGTTAGCACTAAATAATTTGGAGAGGACTGTATTATTGGGGAGCCCAGGGGCTGTTCCTTGCAAAAGCTGACTCCAGAAGATCTTTTGTACTATATACAAGTGGCAGCGTTACTAATTTTTACTGAGATTATCACTACTTGAAAGACTTACTAAGTGCTGACAGTGCTTATCTAAAGAGCAAATGTTAGGACAGACTCTGTTCCAGGGAGACAGAATTGTATGAAATTTCAGGTATGGTTACAACAATAAGTGTAAAGTGCTGATTTAACACGATCCTTTCAGCTTAGACATGAAACGAGAGGGAAAACTCTGTAGCAAAGCAAAGCCTTGTACTCTTTTGGCATAAATTAATCAACCAGTGTTGACTGTGGGAAGGACGAGTTTTGCACCAGGAACTTCATTTGCAGAGGTTTTCTTTTGCACAGAATGTAATTGTGTGCTGATATATGCAAGGATGTAAAAGATTCCAAACATGTCTTATCAGAGGAAGAAAGGAGAGCTCATTGTTACCTCGCCAGCAGTTTGTATTAATTCAGAAGGCAGTTTAAAGCAGCACAGAATTTGTCATGAGTACATTTTGAATCCGCATTTGCAGGTCTGAGGGGGTGGGTTTGGATTTTCTCAGCGAAGCAAATACTGTGTCTGTGTTTCGTCCTTATCGCAGATACGCCAAGGTCAGGAGGAAATGGCTGCTCCTAAAAAAGGGTTAGACTGATCTGAGAAGGAACTGCTCCTGTCAGCTGTGCAAAGATGAGGCTTAGGAAGCCCTGTCAACTCAAAGCATGTGGAGGAAGCTATACAAATGTTGCTATTCTTCCTTCTGTCGCGTACCATTGTCTACACAAACATAAAACACATTGCGAGCACTCTGCCATTCATTAACACTTTCAAGTACTTAGGAAACAATGAAGATAAAATCAGATCTGATTCTTCACTTTCTGTACATTTAGGTTTCCTCTCCACATTCTAATAAGTGTTGTAAGAAAGGGAGTAGGGAATTTGTCCTGTCTGATTCATTAGCATTTGTCTGAGATTTGAAGTGAGGGGTTTGCTGACTTGGAGCTGTCATACTGCACAAAGAGATTTCATGTACAGAAGACTTAAATAAGCACAGTCAATTTTTACATATTCACTTCTGGATTGCAACCTGATTACTTTTCCCCTTAGGATTTAAACAGTGGCAGATAGCATGAGCACATACTAAACAAACCAATATAGGTTTGAATTTTAAAATCTTTTTAGGTGAATTAGCATCAGCTTACTGTAATCATACCTGTTTCTAAAGGACATCTTATTCGTGTTTGTCACACATGCTAGCTGCCTAGGTGAAATGCTAAAATATATATTAAATGAAAGGAGTATGTTTGTCTAGGATGGCTATAATAGGCAGCTTGTCCAGAATCTGTTTATCTCAGAGACTAATCACAGTATGCTAGGCCTCTCTGCTGTAGGATGCCTCTCAAGCTCCTTATCAGATCATTACCAGATAGCTACTGTTAACAGTTAAATAAAACCAGATTTCTTAGCAGAGTGTTTGGTGGCCAGATACCTGTATCACAAGACCAGGTTAATATTACTTGTGAATATGCCAGAATGTTGATAACCTCATGACACTGGAATTGCAGGTACCAATGATATAGACAAGAGGGCTGTGCAGTCAGGATTAAGGGAATGCACGAGAGCAGTGACACTGATGCTTCCTCTGGTCTATTGTACATGCATGACTCTGTCAGTTGCCTGGGCCAGAGACAGCTTATCATCTCAGACTGCGTCCACAAGTTCAAACACTGGCAGGAGAAAAAACAGCACATTAATAAAATGGGAACTGCATATAAAATTGATGAACAAAAAATGCTGTTAGGAATGTCTCTGACAACAGACTTCCTTCAAACTTGTTTTCTTTATGGTTTTTAAGTTTTTAGGAAGAGGAGAGCGAGGAAACAGGGGACAGACTAAGCATGCAGAGAAAAAGAGGTCAGTAACTAAGTCCATGGGCAGAGCCATGTCCTTAAACCCCGTTTAACTTAAAAAGGGGAGCTGTAATAGAATGCAGTGCAGTGATTTAGTGTGTCTTCTCTATTGCTAGTCTTTTTCAAACCTTATGTAAAAAAGCTTGAGCTTATTGAGTCACAGGCTTTCTGTAGGACAGAAAGAGCAAGGAGCAGAGCACTTTACATCATGTATTCCAGCACATGCCTGTGACTAAAGAAACTATCATACCTCATCACTGTACCTAAGTTTTTCAGAAACCAAAATGTTTCAGTGTTTCATTGAGAGTTTGGATTTTAGATTTAATTTGCAGAAGTGGAAACACAGGCATTTAGAAGATTTAAAAGAAAGACAAGACATACATATATTTTATTTAGCAGCAAAAGAACACCAACAGAAAGACGTTATCAGTAATAGGAGAGAATGCGCAAATGTGCAACCCTGTTATTAAAACTATTAACAGAGCTTTTATTTGTAAATTCATGTCCATACTACTGAGTGTTCCAATTAAAAGAAGGGCGAAGTTTAAAATAGAGCTCATCAAATGTCAAATGTGGCTGTAGGAAACAGCAGGTGTCCTTGACCTGTAATTGTCCACCTGCATAGATTTCAAGTCAGGCTGCAATGAACAGTGGAAGCTTGTCTTGCTAAAACAGTGAAAAGCTGCCCCAGAACCTTGATCTACTTTTTCAATATAAGAGGCCATGTCTAATTTGTCAAGGCAGCTGCTCAGAATTCAGGGCAGTAGAGCTATTGTCTGATAGACAACATTCCCAGCTGCGTTCATCCACAGCCACCCGGTGAGGACAGCTTGGAGGAGGAACACAGACTGCCTGATGCTTTTGTTTGACTCTTGTAGCACTGACATATTTATCAAGGGCTGGGAATTAATTTCAGGTTATGCTGACCCTACAGGGCCTCTATCTGGAAGCAGCAAGGAATAATTGATGGACAGGATGCTAAATAACACCACATTCCATTTCGGGGATATATATATTGAGTACAGGGTGGTGCTGGACAATGCAAACATGCTGATGGGCAGGAAAGAACGTAGCCTTAAAGCAAGAGCTTTCCGAAACAGCTTTGAAATGTGAAGGGATTTTACAGCAGAAAATCTTGCAGCCAAAAGGAGCCTTAAAGTGCCTTTTGGTGTTAAATTAATGCCAATGTATAATTAAAATGTCAATATGCTCTTAAAGATATTTGAATAATTCATTTTTTCTTACATAGCATGCACATACCTTCAATAATTGTATTAATTAGTACTGAGATGTCCTGTAGTAATTTTTCAACAACCTGAGCATTGACAGTCCTGGTTCAGAGCACTTCCAAGACAATCTGTGGACTGTGAGCTGTTTATTAATTACATGCTTCTGTAACAGAACGCCACATAATTCCTTCTCATGTGGATAACCTCTCAGTGAACAGGCTCAGTATCCCTTTCTGTGTGTGTGCAGCCTCTCTTTTCACTTAATGTTCTTTAAGACTGCAAAAAAAGTAAGTTTTTTTTTTTTTTTTTTGCATCAGAATTTGCTGGTGCTTACTGATTAATAGCATGCTGTTAATTAAAAAAAAAAAGTCTGGAGAGGGCATAATTTAGACTTTTCCACGTTAATTTTATTTAACATTCAATGCAGATAACAAATATCATTATATTTGGGAAGCAGTCTTTTCTATGAACTTACTTAGTTTAGCCCAGTGTTCAGACAAGTGTTACTTTGAGCTATTTAATAGTGAGACAACATGGTCGCTGGTCCCCAATTACTGTTATTGTGACTTTTGCTTGATTTCAATCATGTTCCAAGATTTTCTATGCCAGAATCTCAGAAAGGGAGAGAGAGAGAGGGAAAATGTGTTCCTATTCACGTTACAAATAAAAATAAAAATAAAAATAAAAATAAAAATAAAAATAAAAATAAAAATAAAAATAAAAATAAAAATAAAAATAAAAATAAAAATAAAAATATTCTTATGGGCATTTTACTGAGTTTTGAAGCAGTTAGAACAAAATTACTACTGTATCATAAATGTGTGTTCTGACAAGCCTGTTAGAAAAATAATAGCTTCACAGGCCAAGTTCTAAGCTATTGAAAAATCTCAGTTTGCTCATACCCAGAAGAGACTTGTCATAGTTTGGCAACTAAATACACAGATAACTCCATGTACACTGAATATTGGTGCTACAATTGATAAGCAGTTTAGCCATCTAGCAGATAGTCTGACAGCTCTCCCTGCCCCAGCAGATCAAAATAAGTCAAAGTCTGTGCAGAAGTAGATTTTAACAGTTCCGCTGACATTAGGAGAGCTTAAACCAGTGCTTAGAGTAATTGCTTGGGGAGCATTAGGGGGCCATATTTGGCACAGCTGTACGATACAGCAAACATTTGAAATGGCCAATAGCACATTTATCATCGGCTTTGTGTCAGCCAGGAAGAATACCTGCAATGCTCTGAACCTATGCATCCCAATGGATAGCCTCCAGATCAGTCCCAGCTTCCCATGTCTACCCAAATGCTCAGCCCTGGGTATTAAACTGTAGTTATTCCTACAACAACCAAATACTGCTGTTTTCTGTGAAATGAAATCTCAGATGGAAATGTAACTTGGTAACATTGTCATGGCTGGGCACAAACTAGGCAGTTCTTTCATATGCCCAACAAGGATTTTTTTAATTGGAAAGTAGCACCAGCTGCACGCTGGCAATCATATTCCATCTTGTTCATGCTTCATCCCATCTTATCCACAATTGTGATAGAAAATGAAAGAGAATCTGAAAAAAAGAAAAAAGAAAAGAGGAAAAACAGACACATTTTTAGAACCCTACAAAGCTAGTGCTATTCACTATCATGTTCTTAGAGGGTCTGGGTTTTTCTGGGGGACAGCCTAGAAGATCTGCAATTGCTCAAACAGCCAGTAACAGCTCAGGCTGTGTATTTAAGAGTGCACAGAAACACCTCTTGAAAGACCATACACCAAAGCCCTCAGCAAGATGACTCTGGCAGTATTCTGAGAAGCATATATTTTCCAATTGTTTCTTTACTACTAAAACCATAAAACTTTACTGAGTTCCTGTCTGGAAGCAAGCATAGCTGTAATGCTGAAAAGAAGAGTGCCAGCCTAAAATACAGTTATTCAAGTTGGTTAATTTAATTAATTTATTTTACAACAAGCTATGGAAAAAATGGAGGCACCTGCCTCCTTCCCCTGATACATTTAGAGTCATCAGTCTGGCTAGCTGGTCAGAGTAACCAGAGTAACCACAGATCATGAAGCTGGGTAAAGACTGTGTTCCACTTGTTTTTCTTTACAGAAGCTAACAGAAGTGGTCTTGTCATTTGGTGCTGAAAGGGCTGTTGGCAGTTGCTTTGAGCCTGTGGTCATTACTGGAGAAATTCTTTTCTACCATCAGCATACAGCTCCCATCAAACAGTTTGATAATTCTCCATGTGTGTTTGCTGCTGAATGACTCCCAGTCAGATGGTGATAGAGGAGGGCACAAAGCAGGATTGCCCTCTGTCCCTTTTACTGTGTGCTCTCTGCACTGAACCTCTCACATTCACCGCAGAGCCTGTCCAGAGATGTGGGCGATCTCAGCTCATAATATAGAACATACAGAGCCCTGCTCTTTTTTGCAGATAGCATTCAGCTTTATCTCTATGAAACAGTAGTCACTATTCAGTGCCTTAAAGAGTTCTTACAGTCCCGCTGCACTTTGTGTGCTTTTTGTCTAAACATGACCAAGCTACAGGCACTCTTCCAGAAAGACCCATTGGTTTTCCATATCCATTGGTCCCAAGGGGTATTTGTGTAGTTTGGTGTGTGGTTGAACTGTATTACTGAAATCAGGCACTTGCATGTACCCAGGATCCTGACCTGGATGGACAGTATAGTTTCTCTCTGCTTGCTAATGGTAAGACAGCTTGATGACATCAGCTGCGCTTCCCTTGAAGATTTGGACTCAGCTACACTGTTTTTAGAAAGGAAAGAAAACATATATCACAAAGATTGTGATAAAATTTTTTACAGTCCCAAGTGCCAGGGGAAAAAAAGAAGCGCTAACTTCTCACATGGAAATTTGTATATCTCTAGATCAGTAAACACATCTTGAGAACTTCTCTGCAGATAGGAGGAAAGCCAGTCAGCTCTTTTTTTGAGCACCTACGTTCATGTTGATTAACTAGCTGTGCAAGCTGCCTGGTTTGCCTGCAGCATTGGGAAATACTGACTTAAAAAGAGCACAAGCATTAAATGAACAAACATTACAGTAAATTCAAAAAAAAAAAAAAAAAAAAAAGGGAGATTTGAAACAGTACCAGAAGCAAGCGGAAGGCTGGGGGAGTTGCTGTAGTGCAGAAACACAGCTGCTTGTGAGATGTACCATAAAGCAAATATGCAACATATCTGTCTGCCTCCACTGACAGTCAGAAGGCATCTGGGCGTTCTGGAGAGGAAATGGGTTTGGGCCCACTTCTGTGGTGAGATTGCTGCTGGCCCCAGGGCAATTCTTTGAGCCAGTTCAGTACCTACTTGACATACTGTACACACTGAAATGGAGTTTGCTTCGTCCAGCAGATATGGACAGAATCGTCACTGTGTGCATTAAAACAGTGCACAGATGGGAAGCATCAGTGAAGTTATGGCATTGAAATAGAAATGTACATTCAGTGTCTGTGAGACGGAGAGATGGTGTAAAAATTAGCTTAAAAAAATAAGGTTAAAAAGGCAGAAAACTAAATTTAACAGACAAAGGGAAAAATGTATGGAAGAAGCCAAGCCTGGAGATACAAAATTCAGAGATGACAGTAGCTGGACAAGATGTCCAGTAGGAAATTCTACCTGTTACCACAGGATGTAGCTGGAGTAACCATGCTTGCTTTACTGGAGGTACTGCAGATTTGAATTCATGTAACTGAGAAAATGAGGCTTCTGATATTTATACAGGAAGAGTCATGACATGCAAAAAAAAAAAACAAAAACAAGAGGTGAAATTAGTCTTGCTGACTGTTTGATAACCAGAGTTTCAAACTTGCTGCAATTTCGCAGTCACTTAACTTATTCAAAGCCACAGAGGCTATGGGACTAAAATACAAAAATACAAAAAAAAAAAAAAAAAAGGCCTAACACCAGGCATATATAAACTATTTCTGCCTACAGCCTCAGCCTTGTAAATATTTCTAGAAAAAACAGTCTTGTCTTGTACTGACTGCTAGGAGCATGTTTTAATTCCTAAGTCTAGGTCCCAAAGAAAATATCTACAGCATTCATGAGTGCAGGGAAATGAATCCGAAATCTTGCCTTCTGTCACAAAAAATACCATGCTGGCATTTGAATAGCAGAAGGGGTTTAATCCTTGCTCTATATAAGACCAGGCATAACACAGTCCAGCTCTGTTCCTAACCAGCAGCCCCACAGTGAGCAACACTATCCCTAGGAAATAAAGACAATGTGCTAACTTCGTCACCTAGTTGTATGACTTCAAGAATTTTTATCAAGAAACTCAGATGATAGGGTATATATATCGGTCATAATCTTAGGTAAATGCCTTGGATGCTTAATAGATAATTCCTTCAGCAGTTCAGCTGTGATGTGCTTAGTTACCCTAGTAGCTTAAAATTAGCTTTTAGATTTTTGTGTCTTTAAAGAAGTTCAGAGCTGAAGCAGAAACAGTTTTTGGGTTTATGTTGTATGTAGTGTTTGGAATTTAGCCCCAGTAAGGGTCTGCTTCGTGCTTCAGCCTGCTGATCAGAGCTGCTCTTGTTGACATTCAGCAAACTTCACTTCTCTTCGTTGTGCAGAAAGGTCATAGTTCAAAACAGGCTGTAAGAAAGGGAAAGCAAAACCACAGAATTTCTCAGTGACGGATTTTCTTTCCTTGACTTGCACATAAAAAAAAAAAAAAAACTGCTTCCAGAAAGGCACTGGGCTGCCCAGAATGCATAATGCCCAGAAATGCATAATGACTGGAAAAAAAAAAAAAAAGAGAAAAGTGTTCTGCATCGTCAGAGAAGCTGCGTGCAGTGAAATGGGAACTGTGAAGATGAGAGATTCGCTTTGCAGGCTACAACTTCTCTGGAGCCTTGAGTTAATGCATATTCAGCCAAACATATGTAAATCTGGTTTAATCCAGCTGTGAAAAATCCCTGAAGTAAACTAATAAAGAGCAGCTGGGTATGTTTAAGCTCATCCCAGGCATAGGAGAAAGGTCCCAGAATGTGCACTTGAGCTTCTTTTACGTCATTAGAGGAAATACAGCAGACTTTAAAGGAAACTTGTGTTTTTAAGATGCAAAGCAGTAGAAAGCTTTTCTCTGCTGAGACAAGCTACAGAAGAATTAATTTTCCTTGACATTCAGATTTTATACATCTTGTTTCATCTGCTGCAAATGCTTGTTTTACTGTTTTAAGGGACATGCTATATCTGCTTATTCTCCATCACAAAGAAGCATCTAAAATTATCTTTGCTCACTGGAAGATGATGAAAGGTGAAGGAAAGTACTGAAATCGGGAAAGTTAAAAATGATCAGCCTTTGTACACTGCCTGCTGGTAGGACTAAAGCTCTCAAGCTGTTCCTGGTGCAAGAGCTGCCCTTCAGCAGTTTGAGTGAGACAAATAATACTGGGCTGACTTCAAGACTCTGATGACTCTCATCATAGATTGCATCTGCATCATAGATTCAGGAGGTTATGTACCTCAAACCTGCTCTCATACAAGAAAACTTACTAAATCAGTTTGTTTACAGTTACTGCTTGTAAGTAGCACAATTTTTTAAGTTCTAAGAGTTTGCTGCTCCAGTCATTTTCAGTTCTGCCTCCCCTTCATTTCAGTGGGGATGGAAGATCTCTGGGCATGAATTTGCTGGTTCAGTGCCTGTAATTTCCATCTACATTAATCACTTTCAGTAAAGAACTGTTCCCTTATAATTGTTGAAAATTCACAAGTATGACAAGGTATGGGTTTTCTTTGGCAGCTATAATACATAGAAAAACTGTGCTGCAGGCTCATAACAGCTGATTGTAAACCCTTTTCAAAACATTTCAAGACTTGTTTTTTCTCATATCATCATGGTAATTTTGCAGAATTGTAGTGGTTAGAAGGGACCTCTGAAAATCATCTAATCCAACCCACCTACTGAAGCAGGTTCCCTAGGGCAGGTTGCAGAGGAAAGTGTCGAAGAGCGTGTTGAGTATCTCCAGAGAAGGAGACTCCACAACCTTTCTGGGCAGTCCGTTCCAGTGCACTGATGCTCTCAAAGTAAAGCTGCTTTTTCTCATGTTCAGATGGAACTTTCTTTGTTCCAATTTGTGCCCTTTGCCCTTTGTCTTGTTACAGGGCACCACTGAAAAGAGCTAGACTCATCTGCTTGACTCCCACCCTTTAGATATTTATAAGCATTGGTAAAATTCCCTCCCACCCTTCTCTTTTTCAGGATGAGCAGTACCAGGTCTCTCAGCCTTTCCTCAAAAGCAAGATGCTCCAGGCATCTCTCATCTTTGTAGCTCTCCAATGGACTCTCTAGAAACTGCCTGTCTTTCTTGAACTTGAACTGAGCCCAGAACTGTTCACAGTACAACAGATGCAGCCTCACCAGGGCAAAGCCGAGTGGGAGGACCACCTCCCCTGACCTTGTGTCTTGGCCTTCTTTGCCACATGGGCACACTGCTGGCTCATGGACAACCTGTTGCCCACCAGGATACCTAAGTCCTTCTCTTCAGAGCTCCAATTAACATTTCAGTTAATACTTTTTCTATCCGTCAACAATGACAGTCCAGAAAAAAAGTAAATAGGAAAAATGGATACTGGGTAAACCTGCACTGAGTCTGCAGAACGAGGTCTTGTGGACAGAAGGTAGATAAAGGAAAGAAGTTACTTGCCTGTTCCAGCAAAGCACTTCCAAAAAAGTGGATAGCATCAAATCATTGGCATTATAATGTGGTTAGTTTTTTGTCAAACATTTAAATTATCTTTTCAGGAAGGGTAATAACTCAGAATGCTAAACTCTCAGCATGCCAAACTCTAATCATTCATGAGCTTGCTATCACTTTAATTCTGGGTGTCCAGTTCAACTTTGTCTGATTTTTTTTTTTTAAAGTCCTATTTGTGGTAAAAAGGAAGAAGAAGTCTTGTTGATACCTGCAGGGATTTTCCAGGCTGAAATAGTCTTTTAGCAGCATGAGACTGACTGTAAACACTGTTCTAACACCTGGAGACACATGTTGAAAACCTTTTCAGTGGTATTTAAAAAAGACGTTCAAAAGCCCATAAAAACCTCCATCCATAATGAGCCTATCCCAGCGTTCTCGCAAGTCTCAGCAGAGGGAGTCACATATAAGACAGAAAAGCTTACACTGAAGAAAGAAATTAACTTCAAGTTTTTCTCCTTAAATAACAACAATAAAGAAACCATTGTGCCTTTGTGGAACAATGACTTGCTCTGTGGAAACTCTCAAGTGATTTCGTAGGTGTTCGAGATGGAAGTGGGCTGATTCTATTTAGGCAGAGAGGTGAAGTTTAAGTCACAAAGACACCCACTCCCTGACTTCTGTGAATGTGTGGTCTAGACTTAAATACTACCTTATTCCCTGGTGGTTATTCTCCCATTTCCCTGCCAAAACATCATTCTTCATTTCCCACCTCCATGTTTCAATTTCATGCATGCCACCATTTTGGGTTATTACTTTACCAGCTGTCGCTGACAACAGTGGAAAATTAGACAATGACAGCTCCCTGCAGGGATGATCACAGAGCGTTCTTGATGCACGTGGCATGTGGTCACCTCATTGTCCAGTGTACACCTCTCAAGGCCATAAATCATTTCTGGAACAGAGGTGTCTTTGTATCCATATCACAGCTAACTGCAGTACTCAAACAGAAATGCATTATATTTAGTGACAGGTAATGAGGTTACTCACATGCAGGAACCTGTGGTTTTGGAACCAGATATTGCTCTCTGCCCTGTTCCTGTTATTCTTGCTGATTTTAACTTGGTTGTAAAAGAAGGCAGCATCTGGCCTGTTGTATCACTATAGCAGCCTCAAGTTAAGCTATTCAAACTAGGAAGTAGTTACTTGTTTTCATTCATCAAGCAGTTGTGAAGGTTATAAATTGGAATTGCTGTTTGTGCTCACTGTAAAGCATAGACCATTGTCCAGATTTGGAGGAAAATGACTGTGGAGCTCTTCTTGAGGGTTTGCCATCTCTATTCCTCATCACTGATGAGGAATATTGCGGTACAGTCAAAATCCTTTACCGCAGCTTAGCAAAGTTTCTCTAGATTTTCCTATGTATAAACAGAGAGTCCTTTGGAAGACTTATTTTTTCAGATGTTTTTCTGGGTAAACTTTTCATCAATACTTTTCAATTGCTTTTCTGGAGATTTTAGCTCACTTTCATTTGCTTTTGCTAAAATGAGCCAGAATGTATAATGCTTGAAGTTTCCCTGTGAAAAGTAAACCATTTGTCCCATCAAGGAAGGAAGTTTGACTAGGCCAACGTAATTTATTCTTCACAAATTCATATTCACTTTTTTTATACTTGATTATGAAATTGTTAGTTTGATCATTTATTCTACTGTCGTTCTCAATTCTGAAAATTGGAGTGCCAGATTTTCTCATTTGACAGGCTCTCCTTCTCTCTTGTCTCTGTTTTGGTCAGCACTTCATTGCCAGAATTTTTTACATTTCTGGTCACAAATCCAGGGTTTTTGCTAAAATGGGAGGCAAGGAAAGGAGTAAATGCTTTAATATCCATATATTTTATTTGTCCTCCATTATTGAAATTTGTAATATTGGCGTTCAGTATTGCCATTCCTTTATGCTTATGTCATGATTCTTTAGGATGATGAACTATATTCCTATGAGATTACTTCATCCTAAGTACATTTCTGTCCTCAGAAGATTTTTCCTGTTAGAACTAGAACATGCACAGAATAGTTACATCAGCATTCTGATGCAGTGACATTTCAGCACTGTGCTCATCTTGTGCTGTTGTTTAGCAGGTGTCCAGGTGAAGTCCTAACTCTCGAATACTTTTGTTAGCTGATGAAAAGAAGAAACCTCATCTTCTTCATGCTTACGATTATCTAGCATACAGTAGATCCATGCTATCAACTCTAGCCTTTTCTCTCTTATTTTCACCCTCAGATATTCAACAGGTCATTTCAGAGCTTAAACACTTTGGAATTTTGGAAACATTTTTCATAGCATCTTCTTAACCAACCAGCTAGCCAGCCCTCTGAATCTTACCTATAAGCTTGAAGTAGTGAAATACGTGTCAGATCTTCCCTCTTGTTAATGAGTAAGAAGTTATTTTTTATGTTCCAGATTGTGACATTACAGGGTGTACTGAATATACTGAGAAAATGAATGTTGATGTTTGAAGATGCAAACAAAAGGACATGGGTTGAAATTACAGAAAGTAGAAGGATCATGTTGTTTACAGGAATCACAATAGCCATGAAAAGTGTAGAATATCAGGTGACTAGCCTGGTCCGCTTAGTAGCAGTAGTAACAGTCTGTCCCACATGGGAAGACCTGCAGTGCTAAACCCACTTGTGATTTGCAATGGACAGATTTTAACTTCAGAGGAAAATTTCAGGAAGACCAACAAATGTCAGTGTATTTGTGGCGTTTAGCTACATGTAAAGTCTGACCATGCAAATATTTCACCTCACGTATGTCTTTGAAGCTTTCTGAGTTTTACTGCTATTTTACTCCCAGACCTCTCCATATGTAATGATAATGCAAGTAATTCTGTAAATAGAAAATGGATAATATCTGTGATGATATGTCCCCAGGTATAAGCAAAAACAAGCAGAAGTATGGATGAGCGCTTCAAACTCCATAAAATTAAATAAGCAATGTATGTTCCCAGTTTGAAAGAATGTACTGCAAACAGCAAACTGCTAGACAGAATATTTTAGAAGTAAAAAGTAATAGTATTTCACATAGATATCACATGTTTTATTACTAAATATATGCTGAAAATAATGTAACAGTTTTTATATCAATCATATTATGCAATCTGGTTCCACAGCATTTAAAAGAGCCAGCCCCAGCAGTTTTCCAGTACATAGTGCCTTAGAAGGTTGTTCAATAATACATAGCTATAAGATTTTTTAGTCGCAGGTTCTTCCTCAAAACTAGCAGTTGAAATACTTCATCTGACTTTCAAAAGTGTAGGGTTTTTTGGGGTTTTTTGTTATATTTTCTCAGTTTATTTTAATTCTTACAATAATGAGTGTTAATAAATGATGCTGAACTGCGTTTTGAAAACTGTGCAGCTCTTTAAAAGCTGCAGGATGTGTAAAAGCAATCACAGTGCTAAAATACAGTTCTGTTTGCTTTCGAACCTGCACTGTCTGGGTGTGAAATAGGGATCATATTCATCCCATACTATGAGAGAAGCTATTGTGGGGGGGAGGGGGGGGCGGGGCTTGAGATACTGATTGACAACAGCTGCAATAGTCAGCCAATTTCATACTAGGTTTCACTCCCTGTGATCTTGATAGTAGGATGTTGAACATTCCTCATACTTTTTATTAAATGTTTTCGTTTCATAATCATTAATGCAGGTCAAATCTTGCCCGCCCTAATCATTTCATTTGAAGTTGTTAGGAATACTTTGATTACACACTTGGATGTGATCCCTCATAAAAAGTAAATTACCTCATTAACCTAAGTTTGTGTCCAGAGAAGATCCACATGCCTAGAGCAAAGCCAGTAAAGTTAAATATCTTTTCTCTCCTGTATAGGAAAGATAATAAACACTTGGGAGGGCTTGGGAGAGCTCTGGAGGAAGTCGTAGGAATCAGGCTGATCTAAAGTCCTCCTAAGTCTTTGCTCACAGAACAATTGCAGTATGAGCTTCAGTATTTCAGCTATCCTTTTCTTGAATATGCACGGCCACTCAGGCTGAACTGTCTGATAATTTTGACTCATTTGTTGTAATGATTTTATATCCATTAGTAACATAAAACTGATGGCAAGATTTCATTCATATGGAGGAATTGTGATTTACAGTTCTCAGCTGTGGAATTGCACTTAGCCTGGAGCCAGCAGTAAATGCCAAGCATGGTACATCTGTCCAGCCATGGTTGTTACACTGGGCTCCAAGGAGAGCAAACTGCTTTTTCTGCTGCAACTGCTTCTTGAAAGGCCTATAACCATTTTAAGGAAACCTCCATCCCAGTGACTAGTCATTTTTCCTCCCACGTAGGGAGCACAGCACCATTCTAATAGCTGTTGTCACATGAGATCTAGTCCTTCTCTGGAGCCATCCAGAGAGGCTTGAATACAAGGCTCCCATCCTCTGCCTCCATGTCACAACTGCAAATGATGAGTAAAGAGGCAGGAATCTTAGAGCTAGGACAAGTCTTGTCCCATCCTCTAGGGACATGAATGGTTTCTGCTTCCAAACACAGTGAGGCTTAGTGGCTGTAGGTATTTCCCTATTTAGGTAGGTGCTGAGCCGGTATTTTGAGTCTTGTTAGTGTGAAAACATTGTGACTTCAGAGCAGTGAAATGCTGCTCCTACTGATGGTACTGTAACCTCTTCACTGTGCCTCTGGACTTCATACAGGAAGTTTGTGTGTGGATTTAAATTACAGTTAGGCTCTACTAGCTTTTGTTTAGTGCTCATGACAAAGAGTAGAAAAATGTGACTACTGAAAAGAAGTTGTGCTTTAAAAAAGTATTCACAGAAACATTTGATCAGAAGATAATTTCTACTTATACACTGTTTCCTGAGGTCTGTTTTCCTTCCCTTTCTCCTTGACTATGAAGATGTTTATATGATTGCAGAATACAATAAGCAGAATACAAAATGCAGATGCAAATAAGCTTCATAAGGGATCATCTGCTCCTGCTCTTTATTCTCATGAAATCACAATCCTCGTGACAGCATAATAATTTCCATGGAAACTGGTTTTGATGTCACAGACAGGAATTTAAGATTTCAAGAGCTGTTTTAAATATTAAGTGCCTATCTTGTAAGCAAATATCTAATGTCCAACTAAACACAATAAACATTTGGGGCCAGAAAATATCTACTGTAGTAACGGTACTCTACCTAGACAGAATCTTTATCAAAGGTTTCTGTGAGATAACGACAACCTTTCAATGTTTTTTTAGCATAGTTTGCTGAGGAGTATTTTGCATTTGATTTTAATTCTGGGCCACTAATATCTTGTCTGCCGAATATGTAAAAAGACATTACTCTAGGAGGAGGTGATTTGTGACATGGAAGTTTTATATCTTTGCAAGGACTCAGGACAGCCTCGGAGGTAATTTTTCTGTCTTGCTGTCTATCCTGTAATAAGGATATAGTTGGCATTTCCTTAGAGCATGTGAAGCTTTCAGTGCCTGGCATTTGGACACTCTGGAGAAAGAGTTGGGAGAGACATTCCTTCAGCTCCTTATAAGGCTGTGGCTGCACCTTGTTAAGCACAAAGAACAAAACCAAATGAATGAAATGAGAAAGCAAACTAGAGGCACTGTGCTTGTGTTTCATTAGTGTTGCTGGCTTGGTGCCCAACTATGTCAGGAGAAAAAAAAGTTTCTTTCTTTAGAAATTCAGGGCATTGATTAATGCTGTGTTAGCGTCTTCAGACTGAGAAGAAACACTCTGCCATGGATGCCTTCTCTGGCAGCAAGGGCTTGGACAGCCAAGTAAGATTTGACAATAATCTCCGACTCCAGCATAGGGCCATAAAAAAGAAGCCCTCAAAGTCAGAGCTT
This sequence comes from Oreortyx pictus, assembly GCA_036925125.1. Lineage (NCBI taxonomy): Eukaryota > Metazoa > Chordata > Aves > Galliformes > Odontophoridae > Oreortyx > Oreortyx pictus. Next base: position 56,561,933 of record JAUPFR010000004.1, read on the forward strand.
TCAGCAGAAAAAAAACATAAGCTTCAGCGCGGAGGTAAGACTATTCATGTGTCCAGAAAAAGAGGGAGCTTTAAAAATTAAAATAGCAAGGACAGTCCTCTAGAAGGCTCAATACATTCCCGCAGTGCTCTGTCTTTCATAGTTGTTAAAGCATCCTCCTGAAGCTCCGGCATGTGACACTGACTTTTAAAACATACGACAAAGATAAAAGAATGACAGGCAAAGAAAGAAGCATTAAACAATGTGGGATGTGCTTCTCTGATATTTGCAGAGCTCCTCTCCTCTCTTTTCCTCTCACAGGATTTTCAGTGTGAACAATTTAGTAAAAATAAGTAGTAAAAATAAGATGGTATTAGCTGAACAGAGATTGAATGGAAGGAAGGGAGGAATAAGTAGTATGCCAGAGGAGGAAAAGTAATAGCTCCAAGTGCTCAAAGTGAGTGTGCATTTGCCCAGGGCATGGATTTCAAACTGACTCCATACGCCCTTCAGGTGAATTCTTTCTCCCCTCCTGGACTTCTTACTGTTCAATTCCAGAACTGACAGCCCAAAACTACTTGTGTAAGAAGTAGTTGGCAGGTACAGTATATCTTTAAATTTCAGCAAGCTGGTCAAAAATTATTTGCAGAACATAAACAAACCTCCTTTGAATAAAGTAATTAAAGATAAGTGACTTTTCCCTGTTCTTGGTTTGCTTAACCACTGTATGCTGTTTATTGCAGGAGTGATTCGTGAGAGTTACCTGAAGGGTCATGATCAGCTGGTGCCGGTCACCCTGTTGGCCATTGCAGTAATTCTAGCTTTTGTAATGGGGGCCGTCTTTTCGGGCATCATAGTGTACTGTATCTGTGACCATCGCCGCAGAGATGTGGCTGTTGTGCAGAGAAAGGAGAAGGAACTGACCCACTCCCGTCGCGGCTCCATGAGCAGTGTTACCAAGCTCAGTGGCCTCTTTGGAGATGCTCAGTCCAAAGAACCAAAGCCTGAAGCTATCCTCACACCCTTGATGCACAATGGCAAGCTGGCTACACCAGGCAGCACTACCAAGATGCTAATCAAGGCTGACCAGCACCATCTGGACCTGGCTGCCCTGCCGACCCCAGAGTCCACCCCAACCCTGCAGCAGAAAAGGAAGCCCAGCCGTGGCAGTAGAGAATGGGAAAGAAACCAGAACCTCATCAATGCCTGCACAAAAGATATCCCCCCAATGGCCTCACCTGTGATCCCTACTGACCTGCCACTCAGGGCTTCTCCTAGCCACATTCCCAGTGTCATGGTTCTGCCCATTGCCCAGCAAGGCTACCAACACGAGTACGTTGACCAGCCAAAAGTGAGTGATGGGGCTCAGATGTCTGTGGAGGACCAGAATGCCACCCTTGAGTACAAAACCATCAAGGACCATCTCAGTAGCAAAAGCCCCAGCCATGGGGTTAACCTGGTGGAAAATCTTGACAGCATGCCACCAAAGGTACCTCAGCGGGAAGCCTCACTCGGGCCCCCAAGCACCTCCCTGTCTCAGAGTGGCCTGAGCAAGCGGCTAGAAATGCATTCTTCTGCTTACAACGTGGACTACAAGAGAAACTATCCTACAAACTCACTCACGAGAAGTCACCAGGCATCGACCCTGAAAAGAAACAACACCAACTCCTCTAACTCGTCACACCTCTCTCGAAATCAGAGCTTTGGCAGGGGGGACAACCCACCGCCAGCTCCGCAGCGTGTGGACTCCATTCAAGTCCACGCTGCACAGGCACAGGCCATGACTGTATCTCGACAGTCGAGTCTCACCACGTACAATTCTCTGACCAGGTCAGGGTTGAAACGCACGCCCTCCCTAAAGCCAGATGTACCTCCCAAACCTTCCTTTGCTCCGCTCTCCACGTCCTTGAAGCCCAATGACGCGTGTACATAATCACAGTGGGGTGGGTGGGGGGAGAACGGCAGTTAAGCAGAAGTTGCCCTTGAAAGCCAGTGTTCTGCAACTGCTCCTCTGAGAAGATGGTTGTTGCAAGCTGAGGATGTGTTGTTTCTGCTCTCTGGGAAAAGTGGAATATTTTTTTAACCTGAGCCATATGATCTATGGTTGAAGGTTTGCAATTGCAGGAGTCACCCCCACAGCCCTCCAGTTCTTTGCTCAAAGGACTAGCTCTCCATCACAAACATTGAGCCAAAAGCACACAGGTGAAAGATGACTGTGACATTTCACCCTCAAACTGCACAGTGCATTCCTGAACTGGGAAAGAGTGCTCTGGAAAGCAAAACCAGTAATTAAAAACATGATAAAAATAAGACTAGGAAAAAAAAAAAAAAGGAAAAGAGAAAAAAAAGAAAGAAAAAAGAATCCATTGATAAAGCTAACTCTGACTTACAATGGCAGAAGTTTACTAAATGCAGGTACTGTGAAATGCCCATCAGTGTTACAGCCATTTGGTTACAGCAGTTATAATGCCATGCTGGGCAAACTATGTCATAGATTTCTGCTACCTTTCTCTTTTAATGAATAACGTGACTGTTAACGCAAGTAACTCCTCTTATTTATTGTTCAACTTTTGTTTTTCCTAAGGAAATGACTTCCACATATCATCCTGTGAGCAGTTCTTCAGAGAAGTACCTTGAAAGTTATACCTATTTAACGTGAAACCCATTAACTGGAGTAATTAAAACTTTTATTTTTCCAATAAATTCACTGAGTTAATTAAGTTGGAGCTGGAATTCTGAACTTTGTGCCTGGACTGTCTGATTAGCTGAAAAAAAAAAAAAAAAAAAAGGGGATATCTATTTAAGTCTCTCAGCTAATTAGCTGGCTTGGCCACTGACCTAAGACAGCAACAAACAAATACCACAGGTTCATAACTTTTAACGCAACTGCAAGAGAAACTCTTGAAAAGCTGCACATTTGTGCACCATTGCTATCAACATAGCTTTGTCAGTAGCTAATACTTTCTGTGACGGCACCAGCTTGTGATGTGCCATCTCATTTCACCTTGCATGTGAGACGGCAAACGAAATCCTCAAACAGTGTGAACTAATTAATATGCCGGCTGTTACCATGCATAAATTATGGTCTTATCACACGGGTTTTTCGTGGGAATATATCTGTGAATAGCCTGTTTTCTTCCACATGTAAATTTGTGCCTTACACCCTCAGTTGTGTATAATTGTGAGCTGTAGTATGTAAAAACCTTTTTCTTTTTCCCCTTGGAGTCATGCAAATATTTATTGGTCCTCCCTCCTCCGCGCCCACTCGAGAACTGGAGCAAAGGCATTCAATGAAGAATGTAGTGGCTACCGGCATAACCCCCGCAACCCTTTCTAGACCAGGCCAGTGCCATCCCCTCTGGGTCAGTTCCACTTTCCAGCCGTGCCAATCCCTGTCCCCAGAGCACTCTCCTGCCGCACTGCTGCACAGCACCGTGCCACCCCTCGCCCAGCAATCGCTCCACTGGCAGATGAGGAGTCACCAACACCTTGTCCTCGGGGCCGTGCCCTGCAGCCAGCCTGGTGGCACGTCCTGCAGCGTGCACGACACACACAGCTAGGCCAGGCAGAAAGGCTCCTGCTGCAGCGACCTGCTGCTCTGGGGAGGATGCTGCATGTACTCCCCTGGGAAAAAAAAAAAAAAAAAAAGAAAAAAAAAAAGAAAGAAGAAAACAATTTTTTTTTCCTTTGTTTCTTTTGTGTGACTGTGCATGTAGTTAGTGTGGGAGTGTGCGCGCGCACAGGAGTGTGCGTGTGTGTGTGCGCGCAGGTGTGTAAGTTCCTTCTCCAGTCTTTCAGTTTATGCAAAAAAAAAGTAGATGTGTTTTTAATTTGTTACAATAACTGTGTCAACATACTGTAGACAAACAATGGGGATCGCTTCTAAGCTTTTTATATATATATATATATATATATATCTACTGAACAGTATGTTTGAGTAAGGTGGTTGTTTCTGTTTCGATTTGTTTTTTAAAATTTTATACTTCCATTTGTTTTTCCGGATTTTGGTTTTGTTTCTGAATGACTGAAAAAGACAGATTTCAAGTCCATTAGCTTGTAGATGGTAAATATAAAGTCTGGATGGTTTAGACCAAAGTGTGTAACAAGGGTGCTTGCATGTGATTTCATTTCATCATGGTTTCTTTTACAACAGTTTTGTTCACCCTCAGTGAACTATGCAGACTGGAGTAGATAGATCTGTATCCAAAGCAATGTTGTTGTTTTAATAAAAGCAAACAGAAAAGAAGACCTTTGAAAACCATAGGTAGCAAGGTCATTTTGGAAAGAACTGACTCGCAGCCTTTTCACCAGGCTACAAACCCCCTGAGTACCAAATGCACGGATCCATTGCTATGACTTGGCAAAGTGTTTTGTCAAAACACAGAAGTGAATAATCGCAGCAACAGCTCATACAGCGATCTGCCTTTGTAATGTGCATTGCATCCGCTGCTGGTTTGACCTTGAAATGCCCATTCTGTACTCAATGGATCTTCTGTTCTCATCCTCCTGCTCCACTGGTTCCCTTCCACCCTTTCTTTTGAGGGGTTCATAAACCTACGTGTGCCTTTGCTTTCCACCCTTGCTATACACTGGTAGATGCAACGGATTCAGACTCTCATTTGCTGTAAAGTTGTAGAGTATTGTGATGTCACCAGTTTCCCCTCATTTCCACATCCCCGTAACGTCAGATTCACACCTTAATGTACGTTGTAAAAAAGAAAAAGAAAAAAAAAAGAAAAAGAAAAAAATGAAAACTTACAAAGACAAAGAAAAAATAAAAGAGACAGAAAGGAAGGAAAGAAGGCGAAGAAAAGGGGAAACAAAAGCTCTTGATTACATATGGTAATAAAACCAGACTGTTCTACCTTATTTCTTGTGCCCTAGTTCCTTTGTTTCTGTGAGGATCCATCATTTTTGTTAAAAAGGTTAAAGAAAACTCTTGTTTTCAGTCTCCAACAGAAAATAACTTGACCTTAGAGTAAAGTGGTGGTAATTAAAAATTGAATCACACATTTGCTCTCACTTTATTGATATTCCAAGTTTTATTAGCTTGTTCATCATCAAATATTTATGCCAGACTCGATGGTTTAACAGATCAAGGCTGGGATTTAAGCACACGTGGTTCACCAAAATGGATCGTCGTACAGATGTGACTTCATCTCCAGGTTTTGCACATTAATAATGGGAGAGCCTGCATTTTCTTCTAGCAGGCTTAAATCTATTGCACTTTATAGGCTTGATTTGGAGGATGTTGGCTGAGACTTTAAGTCTGCAAGATGATGTTAGTAAACAGATTAATAACAAAAGTGCATGCTATCTCTTTAGTCCTGGCTGCAGTTAAAATTCTCTGTGCTGATTTTGTGTACATGTGGACTGCTTACACACAGCAGCCTAACACGTAGCTATGTCAGTGACTGGCTTTTGAGATTTTGTTTTGTGACACAAGCTTTCTGTGATCATCTAAAAGCGAGGGATTGGGTTATAAAATTTTCTCCCTGTTCCCAGATCACATGTGGGCTTTGCTGTATGGCCCAGGAAGCCCTTGCTCATAAATGCCTTCACCCATCTTACACCACTGATGGGGCCCAACAGAAAGTGGTAAAGTACTAGCTTTCCTCGTGGAGCAGGAGACCATGAATTTAAAAAGAGATCTCACAAAGCCTCGGCACACTCCCTCATCAGTGGAAATCAGGAGGCCCTTGACAGTTCCATCTCCCATTCTCTCTGCTGCTGCTCACCAGCCACTAAAGGCAGTACCAGCTGGTGGCCTTGGGGCAGCAGAGAGGAGGAAGAGCCAAATGTCACCAACATTGACTGTTCAACTCTTCATCCATAGTCAACTCTAATTTCACCTCAGGTCTAGCTTTCCTTATAGCAGAGGCATCCAGACATGCTGGCATGAAGAGGGACATGGGAATGAAGTTCCCCCAGCCATGGTCCCTAGTCTGGAGACCAAGGGCAGTGCACAGTGCATAAATGCAGCACTCACAGTGCTCCACAGGCGTGCATGAGGCTTGTGTGCTCCAGACAGGGAAGGGAAAGCTCTCCAGGTGCTCTCCATCCTGCAACTGCCCGCCTTTGAAATTATTTTGTCCAGCTAGTTTTGAAATGGCTTCACCCAAGCAGCATCTAGGGAAGATATTCAGTGACGGTATCTCTGTACTACTATTAACGTTCCTCTATAAGCAAGTGCACATTGATGCTTTATTGTTCCCAGTTTTTTTGTTTGTTTTTCTAAGTTCAGTACTCCCTGGTCCTACTGAAGGTGCTCACCAGCTGTCTGCTTTGTTGCCAGACATTCTCAGTTGTTTGCATAGATCATGCCAGGCTTAAGGGGGGTGACCAAGTTTGCCTCCAGCAGTGCCACCAGCTGGCTCTCTTGCAGGGCTCATCCCCCTGCATCTGGTGAGAGTGAAGTCATGTCAAAGCACGGACATAAAGGAAGGAGTGATATCACAGGGATGTGATAGGGATGCTTTGTGGGTTCTGCAAGTACTCTGTTCATGTGCCACAAATTGCTTCCCAAATAATTGTGTAAAACCTTAAAGTAATTTTCCTTCTCAGCACATCCCCAGCTGCCTGTGAACATAGTGTCTGTGAGCCCTGTCTCACCACACTTCTGTTCAGCAGTGACCAACTGAAGGGTGCAGGGTGTCAGATCACACTGCCCTGGTGGGACCATGGCCTGCAAAGCAGCAGGATGCTGCCAAGGATGGGTCCCTCCACTGAGCACCCACAGCTCTTCAAGGAGAGAAGTGTCCTCAGCACTCCAGATGATCCAGTGAGCTGGCTTTTCTCAGGGTAGAAAAGCCTCTGCATTGTTGGATGCTGAAATCCACCCCCTGCAGGAGCCACTGGTACCACCCCACAGAAATTCACTGTGTTTGGCTTGGCCAAAGAAAATACCAGGAGGAGCAGGTGTGCTTTGAGTAGTTCAGACAGGCTAATGTCACCATATCCATCGCAGTAATGGCACTCATCTTGATCTCATTTAGCATCTAATTGAGAGTGCACAGAAGTTCCTTTACAATCAGCTTTAATTTGAACAATTTTTTTACACAAGATGTTGCCTAGCTGAATTGCTCAAAAGTCACAGGTCTCCATAAATAAATCCTGTTCCTCCCTTCCACTCTCCCTTCAATAGAGACGCCTTTTTACACTACAGCAGAGTTTAATTTCAAACACAGCTTTGCAAGTCCTACCCCATCTCAGCTTTGATAGCAGGGAGTATTATGCAACGAAAGATCCTCAGATAAAAAGGAGTAGGCAGAGCCCTGCTTCTAACCCAGAAAAAACACAGGCAGTTCAGTGCCATTTATTGCCAGCAGAATGGGTAAGTTTACATGTAAAGAGGTGACACAGCAGTGTTGCACCAACACTGGGAAAAATACAGTGTTTGGGCCAACAGACCCAGTCTGGGATGTGACTCCAGATCATCCATTTCATCACAAAGTCAGCCAGGGCAGGATTGCTCTCTCCCAGGTCTGGATGTGGATTCCCACTTCACAAAGTTTACTTGTAAATCTAATTTAGACCAATGTAGAGGACCCTGAGCAGTCGTCGTGTCCCCCTACCTGCATTACAGCCAGACCAACCAAACCTCACTCATTCATGGCAGCTATTTGTCCAGCCCCACCCCAATGAACACTCTTTGCTCTGGGAAAAAGCAAAAACCACCCAAGAGAGCAGCATCAGACTTTGCAGAATATCTAAAGAAAATAATAAGCTAAGACAGCATGTTGGACTGGCTTAGTGAAGGCCAGTTTCCCACTATTTATCCAATTAAAGTTAATTTCCCAGAAGTATGGCACCTGCTCTAACCAACAAGTGTTAGAGGAACACATTGTGTGAATAATATGCATATGCTTCCTGCTAATGTGTGTGCCTGCTAATGAGTCTCCAAGTGGTCTTTTTATTACCTTTTTTTCCCCTTTTTTAAGGAATGGAGCTACTTTTGTTTTCAGCACTGATAGCATCATCACATGTGTTGTGTAGGAAAATGATGTGTTAGACTTCATTGCATGAATAGAAACAGGTAAATAGTTGTCTGTCCCCTGACTTTGTAATTTAAACAGTGTAAGCTAGTAAGGAAAGGCTATAATTGGAGTCAGAGTAACTGAGGTGAAAATTGCTAGGTGGCAGTACCATCTGCGTCTTGTTTTAATTAGCCAAGTTTATTATCAGGATGTAAAACTTTCTGTGACTCAAGTTCTTGGCTTATCTCGGCCATCAGTCCAAAGTGGTTGCCACACGTCGAGGTAAGCACAGTTACAGATCAGCAAAAGGAAATGATTCTTCCCACTGATCTGGCTAACAGTTACCGTATCTGGGAGCAGGCACAAAAATATGTCTAACCAAGATCGTTGTCACATCTGCTTAGCGTTTCATGACAAACTCTATTAAGGCTAACAGCACCACTGTTAATTCAATTAGATTGGTGTTTTCTTTTGCTGGCCGTGATGCTTTTGGAAGGGCAGCAACTGTAGGCAGAATGTGGCTGGCAGTCCGCTGCAAGGAATAATAGCATCATAAATAATACATTAAGACGAAGAAAAATCTAGCAGGCTGAAGTAAAAGCACATCAGCCATAGAGCTGAACCCTGCAGTATCGCAAGGGGGGAGGAAAAAAAGCAGCTATGACAGGAAATTATGACAACTACAAATGACAAGGACTGTGTGAGGGAAACAAATTCACTTGTGAAGCAAGGTGCAGAGGAGCAGAGGGAGTGAACAACTGTGTGCCCCCCATGCACACCCTCCATAGATGGAAGGGAAGAGGCTGTGTGCTGGGTTTGAGGGAAAGGATTTGACAAGGGCAAGCTCTCAGCTTGCTCCCTGCAAACTCTGCCTCACACTGGCTAGGGCACAGGGCATGCTTTTGGGGACACTGGTCTAGCCTCTTCTGCGGTCAATGTGAAAAAAAAAAAAAAAGAGGCGTACATTCAGGTCAGAAAATGTGCTAGGGTAAAGGCCTTCTCTGATCTTTTCTTAATGCTGCCTTCCTGAATAGAGAAGGACACGGAGGACTGCAGGGAAAAAAAAAATGAGAGAGAAGAAAAAAAACTGATAAAAGAAAACAAGATTTTATTTCTCTGACTTTTAGAAATGATGACATAACCTAATCAATTCTCAGCAATACAATCTGAAGTATTCAGGCTGCTGATAAAGGTACTACCTCTGTTAGTGCAGCAAACTGCAGATTGAGCTTTTTGTAATGCTGCTCCTATGGCCTGCGAAGCAGCCTTTTATGAGATATGGTGGTTCAAACAATTTTGCAAAGAGGAGACAAAGAGTTCATTTTACACTAAACTAGTTTCCTAGGAAACACTGCAAAATGTAACACTCCATCCCTTTGTGGAAGTTCAAAGACTTGTGTGTTCGTGTGTGTGCTTCTTTTCATGTTTGGTATTGCTGGCCAACTTTACCTTTTGATGGTATCGACAAGAATAGCACAGCTCCGTACTATGGCAACCTGCAATCTCAAGGATGTTTTTCTCTTTGATAATCAAATGTTTTCTCTAAACAGAAAAGAAAAATGTTGACCCAAACCAAGACTCTAGATAGGAGAAAAGCAACGACTCTGAGTCCTCAAAGCCAAATTTCAGACTTCAGACAGTCCCAGTGCCTAGCCCAACATTTTTTTCACATCTGTGTGCTTCACAACAGAGAGGGAAAGAGCAAGGCAGAAACCAGCACCCAGCGATGCTGATCAGAGACCTGGATGGGTGTGCTGCTTGAAGGCCAGGTTATAAAGACCTAGGTTTGCCCTAGCAGTTATCCTGGGTTGTCTCAGCTGTCCCCAGCTAGCTGGAGGAAGTCTCTGAGGAACAAGGTGAGCTGGAGCACTGACCTGTCAGGCTGCATGCACTGCTGCCTTCCCACCTCCTTAGTCCTGATAGCAGGGCAGGAGACAGTGGTAAACTGGAGCACAAACAGTGACGTACCTGGGTCCTGGAAAAGGTCTCTGACATGTATCTTGCCAATGGCCAGCCGGGGGCCAACTTAGACCCTCAGATGTCATCTTGCCTTAATAAGGCCAGGAGAGGTCAAGCAGCTGGCAAATTAAGGGTCAACATTTACTGCAGTTGCAGAAATTTGGACTTTGGGGAGCTAGACATGGCAGAGTGGTGGGCAGGGAACAGAGTACCTTAGCATGCATTCCTGTCAGCAGCATATCCAGGCACTGATCCCAGAGAACATTGACCTTTTAGGCATGGTTTCATTTACTGAACTCCTGGCCTTAAAACTGGGCCCAAACAGCTGCTGTTCTGTGCAGGGTCCCTCCTAAATAAAGCTTCCTAACAGCATGGAAACTATGCTGAGCTTCCTCCAAATCAATCCAGGGCAGACAGCCACAGATCCTGCAAGAGAACAGCCCTCATTTCAGGATGGAATCCTCCAGGAGCTGCCCAACAGAGCTGCAGGGAGGCAGCAGTGCCACGCCAAGGCAGGAGAGCTGCAAGCTTGGGACTCACTTCTATCTGCCTTGCAAATGTGCCACTCTGCCTGGCTGCACTGGCTTCCCAGTAAGCACTCATTGACTGTTCTCACCAGCGAGTTGGAAGCACTGAGGATGGAGAAATGGGATCTGCTGCAGCCTGTGGTGGGATGCAGCCTGTGCACTGGCTCTGATCTACCAGCAGGATTAAAACGCCTTTTCTATTACTTGAAATGTGAAATGCATGAGGCTGACTGGTAGAAGACTGAAGTGTGTCCAGATTGTTTGATTTTAGATGAACATGCCATTTTGCATAACAAATGCAACTCTTTGTTGTAGCTTTTCAACAAAAGTAAGCAAAACATTGATCTGGAGATCAAACTACTAGCTATAGGGCCAAGAAGGATGCTCATAATTGGCCTAAAACAATAAAATCTGTTTGTTTGGATTCTGTGGCTGCATCCTGTTGAAGTTAACGTAGTTGATACTAGAGAAAGGACAAACCCTACCATAAAGGTCTACGTGGTCATTCTTGATCCCTACAAAACAGAGGTGAAAGGCTGTCAGGCATCACCAGTCACCCAGGCAGCACTCTGGTATGATGTCTTCACTGCCTTTAGCACCTCACAGCACTAGAGTCATCACTCACAGGATTTTGCACTTGGGACCTTCACTGGCAACCCCATGAGGAGGGGAATCTGCCTGTTGGGACAGCTCTACAAAACACGGGTTTAGCTCTGGCTGTTGTACCAGCCCTGGAGTCTGTGGTCCTCAGAGCTGGTGACAGTAGTACAGGAGGACTGACTGAATGGCTCATTTTGTCAGCAGGCAAAATGAGGGCTGAAGCCAGCTTGTTGCCAGTCACCTGCAGATCTTGGGGACAAGGGCAGCCACAGGAGACTAGTCTGCCCATCACTGGTGTCCATCAGGAGCTGCCTTTTCCTCCCCAGGGCCCGGTATAATGAACAGCTTTGAGGGAAGTTGCAGTCCCAGAACCTGCAGTATCAGAGGGCAGAAACTGAGAAAAAAAAAGGATTTTCAAAGAAAAAGAATGGCCTTTTGTGAAGAATTTCCAAATAGGGCAGGCTTGCAGGTAAGTCTGGTTTCAAGCAAAAGGAACAGAAGATGTCTTTTCCCTCAGGGTGGAAGCAGAACAAAGGAGAAGCCTGTCCAAGCATGAGAGCAGGAGAGGGAGACCATGTGCCCAAGGGAGAGGTCTCAGCCCTTCACCCCCTGCTCTTCCACCCACAGATTCTGGATGGTCACCAGCCCAGTCACCAGCAACAGAACAAAAATCCATCCAGCAAAAGCAAACAAAAATGCTCAGCTTGAGACTGGACTGCAAATTAACTGCAAACATTCGGTTCTTGGTGCAGCAGGTAGTTCTCAGCAGTATTTTTTCTTGAAGTTCGTTGCTCAAGAGTTGACGATCACCAGTACTTCCTGCCTCCTCTCCTAGGCCCTTCAAAAATGAAGTTTTCTAGTGGTGAAAGAATCTGGTGGAAAGCAGTTCTTTGGTCCTATCATAATTCCACGTGGCTCTGTCAGGAGACAAGGGCTGCTTGTGTGCCCCCCATGGACCACCGTTGTCTCCAGGGTTTGGAGACAGGTGGCAGTGCCACCTATCCCTGTGATGTGCAGGCCTCCAGCAGCACCTGTCAATGAAGGAAGGGATGCTGTAGTGGGCCAAGAGGGTAGGAGTAGATGGGGGCAAAAATGTCTCTTCCCACAAAAATAAATAAATAAATAAATAAAAATAAATTATGAGGCTGGAATTTAAGTCATTCGTAGACAGGATGGTCTTACTCGTGCAGCTAATTAGAGGTTACCTCACATAAAGGGGGAAAAAAACCTCTAATAGTTACAACAATAAAAATTATAAGTGATTTGTTTCCAAATTGTGCCAAAGAGTAAAACACACAGAGCCAGCAAAGTTTTCTCCTTCTCCTTAGGGGTTGAAGGACTGCAGGCAACCAGCTGCCTCCTGCCTGGGGGGCTAACTCTGGCCAGGAGCAATTAGATGCTAGATTATAATTGGGCTTCAGTGAGCCACCTCTCTAATCAGCCATCAACTGCACTGCTGCTGTAAAAGCAGCTATGAATGTCCTCCCCTAGGCTTTCAGTGTACTTGTTTATGGAGGCTTTTGTAGTTCTGGGCTGGGAGAGGACAGAAAATACCCTGCAGGTTGCTCATTTCAGCCACTAATGAGACAGAGGTGGAGCAGCCTCCCTTTACCTGCCCATCAGGTTGCCCCACTGCCAGGGCAGCTGCTGAGGGGGATTGGAAGGTCACTAGTCCCATCAAGTTGGATCTTGATCACATCCATCTTCCTTCTTCCTCTCATCTCAGGATGGGTTTGGTCCCTGCTGTGACCCTGCCTGAGCCTGAAATGAAATGGGACTTGCCAGGCTTGAGATGAGAAGAAGTTCCTGGATGTGTTTTGGTATCATTGCTTTTCTCTGTATTTTTATACAAGTTACAGAACCCAGCAATGCTGACTGAACAGCTGAGGTTCATAGGTACCTCCAGAGCCCTCTCCAGCAGCATCACCCACAGCACGATGCCCAGGATCACGTCGAAATGGGTTCTGAGTATCTCCATGGATGATGCAACCACCTCCATGGGTGATCAGTTCAAGTAGACTTCCTGCACGTAGAATACAGAATGAGATCTTGTGTTAAAACAGAATCTTATGTGTTCTTGTGTGTGCCCGTTGCCTCTTGTACTACCACAGCTTAATACGCAGAAGAGCCTGGCTCCCTCCCATCGGGTATTTGTGTATTTATATGTATTCTTAGTACTGTATATTTAATAGAAAAATAAAAGAGGATTTCTGTTACTAAACAAGAAGTGATCTGAATAACACAATAAGGAATAGAAGCAAACTACCAGGAAAGCAAAAAAGGATGCAAAGCTACATGGAAAAATACAAGGTTAGCCTGCCTGCATATGAGAGCATCAGAATTTTTTGTCAGATGCTAAAAAGTTTTCTTCTATTTACATATCTCCTGAATTGTGTGCTTAAGTCAGAGTCAAAAAGATTTTCACCATCCTAATCTCTCAGTACACTATTGTAAAGCATCTCTGAAACTTCAAAATGGGATGTGCAAAGGGTTTTTGGATGAGCTGAGGAGAAAATGTCTCACTGGAGCTGCCCAGACCACTGCTCCCTGCCTCACCAGGTCAAGGTCCCCATATTTCAAATGGACAATGCCTGGTAATACTGCAAACAGCAGCAGGCAGGCAACTTCTTGCAGTGGAAAATGCTGGGCAGCCTTAAGTTCAATTCACCACATCCTGCCACGTCCATTAATGCAGGTAATGACGCAATTAAAAACCATCCATTTCCCAAGAAGGTCCAAGAAACCACAGTTAACCCATCTACTTAGAATAGTTTATCAGTATAACATCTCAGGTGCCACTATGTGGTAAGCACTGGCAAATAACACTGTTTTAAGTACTTCATTTACCATTCTTACTTTGTGCATTAAGGCATTTTCCTTCTGAGCAGTTTTCCATTTAATTTCTGCATTTTCAATCATTTTGATGCAGAGCAGAAATACTCACAAGGCAGATTCAGGTGTATGTATTTTGGGCATAGTATTACAGCAAAATGTTCTCAGAACAGTCCTGAAGGTCATACCGAATTTTCGGACCTTTTCTGAATCCACCTCTACAGCAGGGCAACAGCCACACTACCACGCGATGTGGTTACACCTGCCATCCGCCATGTCTATAGGATTCCCAGTGAATGAGCCCAGCTGGGTAGCTTTCCTCCCTCTGCATTGCTTTATGCCTTGCTAAAGCATAAATGCATAAATGCCCGTCAGTAAGCTGAAAAACCTGTTGGAAATTTTTGCTTCAGTTAAAAACTTCAAACATTTGCCTATGTAATCTGCAGACAGTGGAGGGAAACAATGCTGAATTTAAAAGAAAATGAAACTTCTGGGCAGAATGAAGATACAGTGGCTCTGATGTTTTTGGCCAGTTATCACCTGTATTTGCAGGGGGAAGACTTTATAGACAGTATCTCACTTATTGGTATGATATAGAAGAAAATATCTTCAGATGGGTGCAACCACAGGGATGGAGCCAGTTGTTGGTGAGATGAAGCCTTTCTGTTGGCAGGCTACCAAGCAGGAGAGTAAACATCATTACATGTAGGAGGCCTTACAAGCTCTGTGAATAATAAATGCCAGTCCGACAGATATTTTTGGTAATAATTTTTTGGCCTAAAGCTATGAGTTTCCTCAAAAATCTCACAAGGAGAAGCTGGAAACAAAGACTTCTGTATTTACGTCCCATTTTATTACAGGCTTCCTTTTTAGTTATAGATGCACAGTTCGTCTTTCCAGGAATGCATATTCCTCATGTTTATGGACAAGAAAACTATCTTTATTATAATGCAACATTATTATATTTGTATTGTTTATTGATGTGTCTGAAGTCTTTTAAGAGCTATGGATTAGAGGTGCTATATGAGTGCCAAGCACATAATAGGTTATTAAGTTTATTTTCAAAATCTGTTTGTTTGGTTCTCATTTCTTCTGCTGGCACAGATTTGAGAGCAAGATACGAGGAATGCTTTTCCATAACCCTTCCCTTCTCGTGGCTATGTGGGATGAACAGACCCAGAATGCATGCCATCTTCTGCGTGGTGTGGTGACAGCACTTCCCAGGCAGTCTGAAATCACCCTGTACCCAAGAAAGAAAGAGAAAAGAGAGAAATGCATAAGCTGATTATTTGCATTAGTTTCTTTCAGCTCATCCCCGAAGGGAAGGGGTGGTGAGGGCAGCGCTGTTCGAAGCAGGCAGCCGCGTACAGCCCTGCCTTGTCGCTGCAAACAGCCAAGCCCGGGTAAAGCAAATTATGCGGCTGCTGCTGGGCATTTAAAATGTATATGAACAAGCTGTCACTCCTCGATCTAAAACTTATTCAGTTATTCAAACTAATTCAATTCCATCACCCAGCCCTGACACCCGGGTGCCTCCCACAGACTGTTTTAATGGGAAGTGATATGTAAGTGCGAACACCTCAGAGGCGGGTGGCAGGGGGACATTTCTGATTCAACAGTCATCGCTGTGGCTGTTAACAGCACCGGCATTTATGCGATCCTAATTATCCTGTAAGCGCCAAACGCCAGGAAGGACCATGCCCCTCCTCCTGCCCCTCTGGCACTGCCGGTGGCCATCCCTACATGTCCCATTCTGCCTCCACTTACCCTTGCACTGTACTCCACCTGCTCTGCCTGCTGACACCAGCAGCATGTGGGCTTTCAGTGTCCCTGCCAGGGCTTACATCAGCCTTCGGGTCTCAACATCTCCTTGAAGGAAAATGGTTGACTGCAAAAAAAAACAACCAACCAAAACAACAACAACAACAACAACAACAACAAAAACAACAAAAACACTAGCAGCAGTGAACACTCCCCCTGTGAGTCCACCTTCGTTTAACCACAACTCAGATTGCTGTGACTGTGAGCAGTACTGATATAGGCACCCCCCTATATTTACATTCATGTGTAACTGTGAGAGTGGTAAGAGAATAAAGAAAAGTTTTGCCTTGAGACTGTGTTATCATTTATGTTGTAGTTCTTATAGGCAGACACTGTTGTCCAGGACTTTCAAGCACTAGCAATGTCTAGTCATGGATGTTTGGGTTTCAAAACAGTCTTGAATTATCTGTGCAGGAAAATGAACCATAAACAGCCTCTTTGCTAAATCCTAGAGCACAAATGAGGACCAATCCAACAGGGTTCTCTCACAGCACAAGGACTTGGTCTGTCATTATTTGGTTTCTAACCAATATTCCAAAAGAGTCTACAAAGTCTTTGACATCAGCACGTGCAGAAGCTGTAAAGGTCACCCAGCACCAGCTGGTGAGCAGATCAGAATGTGTCCCACTGAATGCCATATTTCAACTCTTACTGAGGTTACAAGACCCTGCTGTCCCAGAACGATGCAAGGATAGCTCATCTCTACCAAGTCTGGTGGCAGTAGCATTCACCAGGAGCCACCAGACAGATTAACAGCCTGTGATTTACAGGGGCCGGGCAAAGATTTTTTAGTTCTTACATCCAGCTTAAAACTGGGGCTGTGGCTCTGGTGAGATGCTACTGCTGCCATGAAAACTGTTTCAGGTCAGAAATCTGAGGAGGTGAAATGCAGAACAGAGATTAAGGGTCTTAGCTCAGGTTTTACATCCCATTAACAGCTGAGCTGAGGGGAGAGCCTGCTTCCTCAGCCTGGCACCTAGGCAAAGGCTTCTGCTGTCACAGCGGTGATGATCAGATCCATATCTGTGGCCGCAGCGTTCCTTTCATACCCCCAGGGATGGGCAGGCTCCACTGGCCCTGTACAGCCTTGCTGATCCTTGCTCAGCCCAGGCATGATCCCATACTCCTGAAAACATACACTGGAAAAGGCCAGGAGCACAGCCAGGCACTTCAGACCCAATGGAGCCATGTTATCTATGTCTCCACTCCCCTACCTTACTCTTGCATGTGGGCAAAAAGAAGGTATCTTTTAGGAGGAGTGATACACAGGTTAACTCCGGATTTGGTTTCATTACACAAACACAAGGCAATAAATTGCACAGTGTTGCAATCTCCTCTGCTTTTGCTATGTAGGCTTCCTCCTTAGGCAGCAGTGCCAAGGGAAACCCAGCACGGGATGTCCGCATCCCTCTGACATACCAACACACTGTCACACAATGCTAGCATCAGAGGATGAAGAGAGCTCAGGAGAGAGCAGGCGCCATTTGAAACCAGCAGGCTGCAGCGCTCTTGACTTTTATTTTGTGTTGTGCACACATACAGTGACTGTGGCTGATAGATCAGATACTGAAGACCTCTCATCAGGAGTTTTGCTGATGATAAATGACTTTCCTTTGGAGTTTGCTGTGCAGCTCAGATGAACCAATTATCAGAACAGGCAAAAAGTGTCAGTGTTTTCAAAACAGTAGCACCTTCACTTACCATTTATATCTTGTAGATTTGCAAAAAGTGTAATAAACTTGACTCTAGGAACCTGTATGCTGGGTCTGCTCATTTTACCTTTCAGAGGAAAAGTGTTTACATACCTAAAATATATTCAGATTAATCTGTCAGTCACTGAAAAGAACAAGATTCACTGCAAATGTTGATGTAATTGCAATTTGCCTACCGTAAAAGATTTGTTTGTTTAGGTTTTGTAAATGATAGTGTTATATGTCATAAGAAGCACACACATCATTAATTTTATATTATTGCTATTTAAAATGCATACCACAGTAGGACATGAAAACTCCTATAATGTCAACATGGGCACTTTGGCAATGCAAAGCACACAGCAAGCTTGTGATTCCCACCACAGGCATATGTATGAGCAGCCAGGGAGAGGCAACAGTGCCAGCTGTTTTCTTCTTCCCCTTCCTTTGCACAGTGGGAGTAAAAGCCCAAAGCCTACATGTCCAAGGGACACTTACAAGAGGGTAATGTCCACACAC
Organism: Oreortyx pictus; assembly: GCA_036925125.1. Classification (NCBI taxonomy): domain Eukaryota; kingdom Metazoa; phylum Chordata; class Aves; order Galliformes; family Odontophoridae; genus Oreortyx; species Oreortyx pictus. The sequence continues at coordinate 56,579,837 of JAUPFR010000004.1, forward strand.
CTCTTTTACCCTAACCAGTCCGCAAAAAAAGCTTTGAATTTAGATATGGTGCTCAACAAGAGCACTGTGCGCCAGTGCAAGGCAAACCAAGCCTTGTACATAGGTCTCTCCTCCTATTTATTTCCATGGAAACTACAAAAGTTACAAAGAGCACAATAACACCACTTGATAGAGCACATCCTCTGCTACAAAACACTATTTTTCAACACAACATTAGCTGTGTACTTTCAACAGTGACGGACAAGAGCATGCAGCCACCACCTCACTGTGCTCACATCCACTGTTTGGTCTCCATAAACATTCAGCAAGCATCAGTGAATGTCAATAGGTCCCATCTTTTCTTCTTGGAGGAGCTCAGTTCTACACCTTTGTTTCATCTGCACTTCTGTGCCTGATACCATTCTGTCAGAACGCCCCTCCACTGCCATCTGTTTCATGGCAGCAAAATGAAACGGGATATTGGTGGGAAGGTTCAACCTCTACTGTCATACCACCAACATCTGCCGCTAACATCATGAGCCAAGATGATAACATAGGAGGCGTTACTTTCAGAGCACAGCACTTTCTCAGTACATGAACAGGCAAGGAATTAAATCCCAGGTTTAGGTTTCAAGCAACTTCAAAGAAGGGAGGGAAAATGCAGGTTGTGGTCACAAATGTCACTGAATAGCTGGTAACAGCAGAGTTTCACTTAAAATAGCAGTAGGTCACACTCACATGATGCTTTTCTAAGAGGGTAAGGTCTGGTGCTAGCTGTAAATGGGGAAAGCAGCATGTGGGAAGCAGCTCAATTGGCAGGCAAGGACCCAAGAGGTCATGTAATAGGGTTCAATCTCTGTTTAACCATACAAAGCTGATCTGGGAAAGTGCATGTTAAAGCAGTGGCTTGGTGAGGCATGGGGCTCTGCTGGGGCTGCATCCCTCCCAGAGCTAGCCCAACAAAGAGCCTGGGGTGCTGTCCCTCTGCCAGACAGCATTCAATGCCCCTCACAGAGTGGTGGGTAGAGGGCACAGCAGTGAGGCACCACCTGGAAAGCCACCCAGGGAAGTGGCCAGAAGGAAGCCATACCCCAGGCACTCCTTTGGAGGGCAGAATGTCTGAGCTGGCTGCAGGCAAAATTTCCAGTGCAGCCAGGCGTAAATAGAGACAGCTTTTAGCCTGAAACAGCACACAGCCAAACCAGGCAACAAGAGCAGTTCAAAGACACTTCTTATACTTAGCAGCACGAGCCTCATTCATCCAGAGAAGACACGACATGGAAAACCTAGAGAATGGAGAGCTTTAAAGCAGAAATTTCAAGCAACATTTCACCTAGTCCTGAAATACTTCAGCCAATATGCACATAAAGTTGAACAGGAGGAAGAAAAAATATTAGTGCTTTCAGAACTCCTGTGAAACAGCCCAATGCTTTACACCTGGTATGTTACACCTCACAGCTGCTCTGAACTAGCTCTTTCTGAACCTTAGGTAAGAATTGTGTGTCACACAGGAATTACCAGCCCCTTTCTTCTTACAAAAAACAACTAGACAAACAAAAAATGAGTGGTTTGCCACATGCTGTTGTGTTTACCCATACTAATTTTATTTCATCTTATTATTTTGGATACTAACCTTAGTAGGAAGGGAGGGAGGGAGGGAGGGAGGGAGGGAAAATGCTCGTTTCAAAATTGTACAGATTTGTTCTTTGGTCTTCTGCAGTTCAGTATGTATTTCAGGACTCATCTGCATGCCTGTGTGTGTACACACGCCCAACACCAACCTGAGTGCTTCTTAATTTTTGTAACTTGAGCTGATGCATTCACATTGCCCACTAAGCCGTTACCAGAACAAAAGGAATAGACTGAGAGATGATCTTCTGGGGACCACTGCCAGTGCTGACACTGCACCCTAGGGAAAGGAAAGATTCATCAGAAGGTTTTCTGCCCTACATTGCAACTCTTCTTCAATGAATCTTTTATACCCTGCTCTACTCTGAAATCTCTTAAGCTGCTGCTGGTCCTGTGCAACCCCAGGACGTAGGCACTGTATGACACCTGCGCACAGCCTGGCTGCAGCCTAGAACACCAGGTGGTTTCAATCCTCTGTAGCCCGCAGAAGCAGTTCTAGTAGCTGGTGAAATCCTTCTAGAGCACAAAATCCTTTAAGAATACTGAAGAATACATTTACATGCTCCATTGACTCCCCATCTCTTATCAAATCTCATCTGGAAACAAATATTTTATTCTTTACATGTACCTAGTAATATCTCACTCCCTCAGATAATAATTATTGTTCTGCTTTGAAGATGCACTATTTGAGAGCACAGAAATTTGTAATTGTAGTTTGGGCAGATGATTACATGCAAAATAAATCAGCATCACGGAGGTTACCCTAGACCATGATATTAAAGATGAACACATGAAATACAGTTCCTCACGTACTGAAATCCAACTCACTCCTGGCATTCTTTTCTCTTGTGATAAGCCACAACCCAGAGCACATCTGGGCTTGGTGAGCATCTTGGGGAGCTGTAGAGCTCCCTCTGACCTAGGGATGACGCTGTGTTCTCTCTGTGGGTAAAAGGATGATCTTCTGGTTTTCCACCCAGCCTCATCCAGGTCCAGCTTCTGAATTCTTCCTTATACTGATCTAATTACAGTCAAACATAAACAGGGTGTGATATAGTTCAAGAACAGCTGAATTAGCCCTTCAGCAGACAGCAGGCAAAACACTAATGGAAAAAAAAAAAAAAGGCATTTTTTAATTAAAGAAAAAGGTGGAGTGGCTAATTATCCAGATGCTCTGCTTTCCCTAAGAGTTATACTTCATGAATATTTGTTTCCCATGGTAATTTGGGAGCTACGTATGCAACTCTTTTATAAATATTAATTACGTACTATGAGCCATAATATCTTTACACATCACCATGCAGAAACCAAGAAACAGCTTACTCTCTGACACCCAGCAATGACCTCCAACAGATTAATGTCAGAAAATTAAGTGGTTCCTTCCTTGTGATGCCCTGTCACTTCATGACCTTCCTAATGGAGTGACCCTCGGCAGCAGCCTTTGAAGCAGGAAAATACTGCCCCACTGCACAGCCCAGGACAAGGAAGGAACAGCAGTGCTGAGGGGCTGCAGGTGGCATCCTGGGTTTTCCTACTGCCAGTGAAACCTGCTGAGCTCACAGAGATACAGGGACAGAGCAGGACATGCCCCATGTGTGCATTAGGTAATGCAGCCAGCGGCACTTGGCATACCTCTGCTGGCTGCAACAGTGCTCTGTCAGCTTACACCCACTGTAGCTACATCTGAACAGTATATATTTCATCTACCTTTGATAGTCCTTGTAACAAAATACAGTAAAGTGCATTGCTGGAATTGAATCTGCCATAGCAGGACACCAGAGTGAAAAGCTTAAGATTTCTTTCTGTCTCTCTGATATCAACACTTACTCACAAACACAGTAACATACACCACTAAATGTTTTTTGCATACCTATGCATTTCTCTGAAGGACAGGAATATTTTGCAGTTCATTTATATTGCTACTATTCATTATGCTATTCAATTACACTAAGTGCCCTAATTACTTATTTACAAGGGGTTTGTAACTCTGTACTTTTTACCCAAGGTGTGTGCAGCACCATGCGGTTATAAACTCTCCTGCCCATAGGGCCATGGAGGACAGCAGGCTGCAGGGTACCACACCATTCTCTCCCTCCTGCTCCCCTCAGGGCCTAGCCCTGTGGCATCAAGTCCTTCCTGCCTTTCCCAGAACATCTAGAACTCACTGTCCCTCCACAGTAAGCCTTGTTTCCCATATCAAGGCTATCTTATCTCCAGTTGGGATTTTCTTTGTCTGAAGAAGCATAGTTTGTACAAGTCTACAAGTTTTCTTGTTTGCTGTACTATCCACACTGTCCTCCTGATTATAATCATGTCAACTACCCTGTTCCTGAGGTGCAGCCTCTAGAACTGAATGCCCTGGTTCAAGGACCTGTTTGCAGGGCAGATCAGAAGGCGTGCATCCTTGGCCTTGCCGTCTCGTGGTTCTGAGCACATCCTGTAGGCAGGTGGGTTGCTGCTTGCACTGTGCCTGCGTGCAGCTGTTATTTCTGTTCAAAGTCATACTGAGCCAAATTTTCCTCTGCCCTTGCTTCTGCAGCTGGTGTATTCCTCATGTGTTATACCTCACATTCATCCCTAATGAGTTGCACCTTCTTTTTTCAGTCCATAACTCCAATTTGTCAATGTTACGTTGAATGCTAATCCAGGCCTGCAACCTTCTTGTAGCAGCACAGATGAGCATGATCACTACCCTCACATTCAGGTAATTAGCGACTTGCTGAAATAGCCCCAGAGTTAGGAGCTGCTGAACTGGTTGCTTGACAGATGCCAGTCTGCTGCCACTCCATGTCCCTAGGCTCACTCCACAGCAAGGCTAAGCACATACTCCCAATAGGCATGCAGCACTTGCCTAAACAGGAAATGCTTGAATGGTCTGTTCCTGCTTCTCTCCTTCCAGTAACTGGCCTCGGTCATGCAGTCTCTGCAGCAGCTGGTCCTGGATCCCCACTCTCCCTAGTTGCCCTTCATGCCTTGCATGGAGTTCTAGGCCAGCTCCCAGCTTCACCTGCAGATGGGCCAGGCCTTTATACTCTCTGACATGGGCTGCCACCCACATGACATGCTGGCTTGCCAGGCTTCATGCTGCCTATACACTTGCTCACAGTGCTGGAGGTTCCCAGTTGGAAGTGTATGAATGCATCCAGTCCCTGCCCAGCCCTTTGACCATGCTGCAAGTCCTGCAGCCACCACTCACCCTGCACAAGCACGTGCATGCAGAGCCATATCTCTTGAATGAGGATTGAACTGACCAACACTTTTACCTGCCGTGAACAAAAGCTACTCCACAGTGTGCACCAGGCCCTCCCTGGGCCTCACGTGGGCCTGAGCATATTCCCAGGGAGAGCTAAATAAGAGAGCAGCCAAGAGTGTACGGTCTGCTTCTTACAACCTGTGGGAGGGACACAGGCATGACAGAAGCCCAGAGGTCTGCTAGGCTTGGCAGCTCTGGGACTGGCAGCCCAGAAAACTCACAGCTCCTGTCCTAGGGAAAGGCTCCATGGGCAATTGATGCCATGATGTGGCATGAATGTGCACAAATTCATGGCTAGAGGTATGTCAGAAAGCTGTCATTGCTAAGGGAGACCTTTCTTTTCTCTGTTTGATAGGGTATCAGCCAAAAGCCATGTATATAGAAGCTGATTACTGGCTACTGTGTTCTGTTAGAGATTTGGCAGCCCTTTGGTGACATCTTGTTGTCCAGTTACTCTCAAATCACCTGACCTTCCTCCTCTGTTCGTTTGATAGCACCCAGCCTTGGTAGACCCTCTGGTTAACCTCTTGCAAAGGAGTTCACTCTTCCCTTTGAAATGTCTGTGCTCCTTTCCTTCTCCCCCTGAAGCATGTTCCTGTGATAGTCCTACACCTGTCAACCAAAACAAATACTGCCCGGCTCCTCGGAGGGCAAACCCTGCTTTGTGAGACCAAGCTTTGCCTTCTGGCCTTGGCCAGTCAATCAGCTGCCCCTTGAAGGAAAGGAGAGGGCACGCTTTGCCCCTCAAAGCCTCCACCTTTTAGAGGAGGAGTTTCCTTCTACTTGCATCTCAAATTTGAAGCTAGTCTGTATGCCAGCATGTGCATTTAGACACCAGCATCCCTCTGGAATGTACATGTGAGGCAAAACACTGATTTTGAGCCGTGCCATGACCAACCAGGACAAGCTGACCCCCCTCAGAGCAGCTTGCCTTGGGGCACACCAAGGTTAGAGGATGATTTTGCGAGGCAGTGAGTCTGTGTCATCACTGTGCAGGAGGTTCAAGGAGACAAAAAGCTCCTTCCTCACTGATGGGGCTTGGAAGGCAAAGTAGAAAGTGAGGGAAGGAGCTCAGTCTGTCCTCATGCATGTGGCAGCACCGGTTGCAGTTTTCACATTTCTGTCAACATTTCTCTCAACAGAAAGTCAGTTTACTTCCATGAGCACGAGCTGCTTTCATGTTATTACCCAGCGTGTAGTACGTGAGCTGAGCATGCAGATCCTATTGTGTAAAGATCCCTAAAACAAAACCTGTGGGACGAGGAAGAGAGATTATGGAAAATAAGAGGACAAATTGCGACACTTATACACAGCAGAAATGTCCAGATATTCTAGACATACTAATGCTAACTTTAACACAGATTTTCTGAAACTCCTATTATTTCACTATCTGGTTTTATATTGTGAGGAGGATTTGATTGATGAGAGAATTACTCTGACATGTATTTAAACCCTGTATACAGAGTGAAGCCCTAGTGATTTACAACCTATCTAATTTAAATGAAAAGACTTCTTCCCCAGTAGTGTCCACATGTACAAAAATACGTACTAGAAAAACACATAACTAGAAAAATTATTTCAACTGGCTATATTTTACTTGCTGATAATAAATCCATGCAAATGGAAGCAATGGTGTACACCTAAATGTATGATACAACCATCTCAGTTATAAATATTAACGAAATTTTAATTCACACGCAGTGCTACAGAAAATGCTAATTTGAGAAATGTCTGCTACCAGATTACAACATACTTAAAAGGCCTTTGCTTCAACATGCACTAGAGAGGTGTGGAAAATTCACAGCAAACTGACAACATGTTTGATTTATTTTTCAGAAATCTCTGGAGCTCTGTCAACTTATCACACTTAATTCCAAATGCAAAGATAGCTTAATATTGTGTATAAAGCAGAAATTGGATGCTATCTCTGACTGCCTTCTGACAGGAAAGAAAGACTATTTCATGCAACCATGCGAGGCATTCAGTTTCATTCCTCTGTTGTGACAGGGTAGCACAGAAAAAGCTTCCTAGGGTGGTGGGTTGGCTTGTTTTATACCACCACCAGAGTGAAAAAGAAATTACAAATATTTCTGCCTTCTCACCGTCAACAGTGACAGCTTAAGGGAAATAAGAGCAACTCCTCCCAAAGCTCTGTGCACCATTACTCCATCACGTTGGCAGGCTCACGCACGTACAGGCTCAGAGCTCACTCATGCTGCACAACACACTCGTGCATTCTTGAATAATTTAGATAAAATATGTAGAGACACTGGGCTTCTCACTGTAATTATTCAATGCTGATGTTATCCTTTCCAGAAATCTCAGAAATGTTGGTGAGGAATACTGAGGGTTAGAGTGAAGCAAGAACCTAAATAAAGGTTGGCCCAAAGAAGTTGCTCGTACTCAGATTAAACAAATTGCCTGCATCCTTTGCGGGTGGAGAACATCCTGGATGTATAAAATAAAGTGGTCAATATATTTAGCTTGCCTGACTGGCACTCAGATAGTGGATCACTGCAGACCTTGACAGTACAGCAGAGGTCATCAAGAAATAGAAAGGAAGAAGAAATGCATCTTCAGTGTATTCAGCATAAGCAAGCGCTTTGTTTTTCCAGAACAGGCAGGTAGGTCAGCCTTTCCTGCTCTTGTTTTGCATCAGCAAAGCTACGCTGTGTGCACAGCATGGAGAGGTTCTGTGTTTGTCAATGTGTCTGGATATATCCCAGGGTGAGCAGGGCACTGAGGGAGCTCAGGGTGATACTCTCATCCCTCTCAAGCCTGCAGTACCCTGCTGTTACTGTGCCACTTGTACTGCAATGCAGCGGCAGGAAGGATCACTATTGATTATCTCCATCTCCATGCAGGAAACCATATTATTATTTTGCTGACTGTCCTCTGGGGAGGGAAGTGACACCAGGAGCAGATGGTAAGGCAGTAGCAGCTTTCTGAAAATCAAAGGTGGCAGTTTTGCATGACTAAAATTCTTAGAGAGATTTTTATCCAGCTCTTCTCCCACGAATGCAAATCATCCCCATTGCTGGGCTTGTATATCCACTGCAAAGCTCACCCTGAGGAAGAGGCAGCAACAGGGGGCCTGGCATGTATGGGGCAGACAGAGACAGCCTGAGGCCTTGGCCTTCTCCCCATGCCAACGGAGCCTGGGCACAAAGCCTCCTCCCTGGTCGTTTTGCTGAGGGATAGCAGACAGACACGTGTCTGCTTCTGAAGACCTGCTTTGGAGATACTGCCCTGACAGCATGTCCCCTGCAACACAGTCGCCTTGCCCTCCACGTGTGTCCATCCCTTCATACAGTGCAGCACTGCGGCTGTGCCACATCAGAGATGTCTGTCAGGATTATGTGATTAAGTTAACCACCTGAATATGTATTTCTTTACATAACAGCTAAACAGGCTCTTGACACCTCCCTAAGTAGTCAACAGAGATGTAGATCTCAACATTAATGCAGATTAATCTTGGAGCTCCACTGAAAGCGTCTCATAATTGGTGCAAATCAACTGGTTTCAGTAGAAGTTATCTGCAGCCCATGAAGCTGAGAAATGGATTAGCTGAGACTAGAGAGGAGAGAGAAAAAGAGAGAGAAACAAACACCAGTGGAGACCAAACAGGAAAAAAAGCTGAGGGAGTACAGATATGTTTTCAAGGGTGCTGAGTCCACTCCAGCAGCAGCTCTTGCCTTTTCCTATAATGAGCTGTTATCTGGGAGAGAAAACAAAGCAGGCAGAAAGGCACAGCTCGCTGGCTGCCAGCAGCGGTTATCAGCGAACAGGCTTGGTGTCCCACCGAGTGCTTGCTCTCTGCTTCTGGCTGTGCCCAGCACAGAGATAGGCCCATTGTGAAGCTATCTTGCCAAGGGCTGATGGCGCTTTAGGGGATTTATAGGACTGACAAAGCCTGTGAAAACAAAATAAAGAGCCTGGAAAAAAAAAAAAATTAACCCCTTACATCGGTAAGGGATACTGCTTTGAACTTGTGCATAATTGCTAACTGCAGAGTAGAACTATTATGTGGTCATACATCAGAGTTCACTTACGTAATGTATCCAAAAGACTGAAGCCTGGTATGTCATGGGGGGGTCTCAAAACATTGTGATTCCCAAAGGGGAAAAGCATCTGCTGCTGCTGTAGGAACACACTATTAGGGTTTTTATTCAAATATGAGGCAATGAGCTGCTGAGTTGCCACAGCTTGAAGGAGAGGGATGGGGCTGGGAAGTGTGGCCTGATGTGATACAGAAAATGCAGAGGAGATGAAGAGTGAGACAGTGGCTCTCCTGGGCAGGGGAAAGGGCCCTGCTCGGGGAAGGCAGCAAGGCAGAGATACCGAACACTTCACACTTTTTTCTTTTTTCAGAAAAGCTCAGGTCTTCAGAAGAGATCCTTTGCCTTCCTGCCCTGCTGTGGTACTGGCATGGAGGAATTCACTGAAGCTATCACACAGCACAAGCACTATCATCACCTCCAAATGGAAAATTGTTTGCTTAGAATCAGAGAAATTTGCATACAATTTAGCAGTGGAGAGGATAAAACATTGAAATGCATTCTTCCAACCGGCACTCCTCAGGCTATTGATAGCTGCCGGAAAATTAAAACATCCACAAGGGCTTTTTCTTCAAAGAGTATTAATTTGAATTAAATACATAGAAAGCATCCTAGTAAAATACACATATTAAAATACATTGGAGAGCATGACACACTGTGGGCATCAGCATATGGTGTGATCTTACTGTCCTACTCAGCAGAAGCACAAAATTCCAAGGAGATTTTTGAAGAGAGAGAGAGAAAGAGAGAAAGAAAAAAGCGAGAAAAAGAGAGAGAGGGAAAGAGAAAGAAGAAAAAAGAAGAACGTGACTGGAAAAGTTTGAAGAAGTCTACCACGAGTTAGAAAGCCAGCTGTCTTTATTGTCTAGATTTGATTCTTACTTCAATGTTCGCATAGTACTACTCACAGAACTACAAAGCTGCCCTAGAGGAATTACAGATCCCTGAAAATGCCCACCTGAAAAGCATCTGGACACCAAAAAATAAAAAGGTAACAAAAAAAAAGAGGTGAAAATGTTGATATGAAATTACTGATCTGCCACAAGGGGCTACAGCATTGCAGGTGCCTGAAGTCATGCACAGTAGGTGACACAAAGCCTCTACCTTTGAATGAATCTGTATACTTCATCCAGAAATGGTGGAGAAATGTTATCCACCAGACATGGGAACTGAATGCAAAATTTCCAGAGTGTCCCACGCTATATATAAAACATAGCTATGAAACAAAATGAAAAAATGTAAATGCCTATCAGAGGGAACTGAAAAAGCAGGTGAAGCGGAAGGACATCTGCAGAACACCAGTGTGATATACAAGGATGGTGGAATGACAGTTGTGTGTTATCCTTCCACTTAATGGAGCTTATGAGAGAAGGGCTGTGCAACAGAACAAGGGCGATACAGTCTCAGAAGACACTGGCCCAAACCACAACTCGGGCACAGGTTTCAGGGGGACCTGCACCACTCCTGGCCCCACCAAGTCCTTCAGTCATCAGACAAGGAATTAACACCAGGAAAATCTGATGCAGCCATCTCTTCAGTTAACATCTCTACAGACACAAAGAACTGGCTGTCCTGCTGGTCTAATGAAAGGTGCATAACCCATAGACAGACTTATCCTGCTCTGAGGAAGGCAAACACTGTGCACACAGGCTGGCTTGCTAAAAAAATCATTGGTGACAGAATCTGTGATAAACACAGCCAAGTGCAGTCCGGCCACTTCTGACGGGGGCAAGCACGAATCCACTTTGTTCTTCAGATTTCTAAGGAAGGACGTTGACATTGGGTGAGGTAGCCCACAGGGAAGGGCTGCCTGGCAGAGCCAGAGCCAGTGTAGCTCCAGAGGGACTGCTTGCCTGCCTGTTTGCAATCTGATCCCACTTAGCACAAGCAAATATCAAAATACGTTGTTTCTAAACAGAAGACTGAAGACTATTATGCAAATCGTTCTTATCCTAATGCACAGGCAAATGATTGAATTAGAGCAATAGGATTAAGTGTTAATTTGTCAATATGATAGTTCATTTTAGAACTTTTTTTTTAAAGCTGACACTAGAGTTTCTCTTCCATCAGTCAAATGTTTCAAAGGATGACGTCTTTTCTTTCTCGAGAAAATTATCCCTAGAGGAAGGTAATGGACTAATTAAGGCAATTAATGGTGAAGGCATCAGGTGCTTCCCTCCAAATCGCTGTGCAAAAGTTGCATCTCTGTGCCCATGCTGCCTGTGATGTGAGGTGGGCCCTGTTCCTGTAAGCATTCAGCCCCATCAGGCGGGTATATTTTTGTCTCCCCTCTGGGGAGAGAATATGCACCCACACATGCTGGAGCTGGTGCACAGCACACGTATAGGCATGACATTTCTGCTAAGCTAACACTACCTTACAGCTATATTCTGTATTTCTAGCCAGGATCCACAGCTGGCTTTTCCAAACCTATTTTCTATGGTGATGTTGCACCATGAAACCTGTGCTTCTCCCTAGCTCCAAGGTGCAGCTATTCACTGGGCAGTCCTGTCCTTTTTTTTTCTTGGGCTGCAGAGAAGCCCTGTGTGCTGCTTCACCTCCAGCAAAGAAAGATGAGCGGAAGTGTTTGACTGTGTAAAGTACAGTACAAGTAACACTAGGCTCTGATATAGCAATTCCTGCCTGAGACAATTCAGCTTTTGCTAACTATGCAGATGTTTGTGGAAGAGAAAACAATCACAAGCAATTTTAGAAGTGAGATGCTTGATGCTTAATCTTGCACCTGTCCTAAGAACCGAAATGGGCTTTCCTTAGCCTGGATCACGCTGCACAGAGCGGCAGATCAACCGGAGGCAAAACATTTCAAATGTCAAATAGATGCAAATCCTCTGCTTGCTCTCATGATAAAAAGGGATAGTCACCAGGATAAAAACAATAAGCTATTGCAACCAATGTACTCTTATTAACAACACCATTTTTTATGTTTTGGATAATAAGGCAATAAATAATACATAGAATAATGGGAAAAAGTAGTTACATTTATTGTTAATCTTTTTTGTTTTGTTTTGATTTGATTTGGTTTGGTTTGGTTTGGTTTGGTTTGGTTTGGTTTGGTTTGGTTGGTTTGGTTTTTTTCATGTGGCTAATACAAGGACAGTGTAAGTCTCTGTTTGTCAGGTAGAAGAGTGGTAATATTCTTACACAGGGAAGGGAAGAAAGTCAGTTAGAGCATCCTGCAGCAACTGATCCAGGTTCAAGTCCCAGCATGTAAAACAAGTACAGACAGAATAAAAAACAACCATCTAGGAGCCATCTGGGTACATCTCCTGCTTTCTCAGCCACAGAAACAAACCGTGCCAGGCATCCCCAGTGCCCACGACCATTTTGTTTGTAGTCTTCTTGGAGTAGAAAGGACCAGCCTCAGGCCCTTGAAATCCATGTTAGTTGGGACTGCCTTCAGAAGAGTCAGACCAGAGTTCTGTAGAGCCCATGAGCCAGCAATGCTGGCATGGCAGGTGGACGTGGAAGTGGGCAGAAGCCCCCTGTATCTGTGCTGCCCAGTTGGACCTGCCCCTGCTCTGCCTTTCATGGATGCATCCTGCACGCACTTGTACTCCTCTCAACTTCAGATGTGATCACCAGCTTACCCAACCAACAGTGGTGAGATTTTTTTTGCAAGCTCTCTGCAATGACTCAAGCTGTTTTTCATTCTTCCTGAGCTAAGAGATCGTATGTGCAGTCAATTCTCCCATGGCAGCCCCAACAGAGAGTTTCATTTTGGCATGGTGAGTTATTTCAGCATCTTTTCTCAGCCAATGCTAGCTGTGCTTATCTTGAATATCACAGCTGTAAACATTGTCACTGTTCATTTGTACCACCTTCTCCTGGCCACCAAAGAAGATGCTGAACACCAGGTCCAGAACTGCTGCCTGTGGGACCTCCGTCTGAGGTACAAGGTGATCATTCCTTCCAACCATCTCTCTGGGGGCAACCTCCTCTAAAAGATGAGGCTCTTCAATAAACTTTCTTGCTTCTTGTGCATTGTTTTGAAAGCTACGTCGCCCAAACAAATGCAACCCCTAAATCCTTCAGAGAGTTCTTGTGGCTGTCATAACTGATCTTTCTCTCAGCAGCCACGTCCCTTCTCAAACCTCCAGCCGTGACTTCACAGACTGTGATCTCCCAGGTTCTCTGCTGAGAAGGAGCTCTGTTCAAAGCCTGGTGCAGCATTTCCACCCCAATCCGGCTTAAACCTGAGCTGAATGTAGTGCCAGATTACGCAAAGTTCAGAAAGCAGAAATTTCTTATTTGTGGTGTGTGCTTTTTTACAGGACTCCTGGATAAACACCTTCTGGTGCTAAGAATTTGTTAATGTTTGGTTTTATCGATTTATTTTAACATGCCTTTTTCCAGTGCCTCCATTAGAAGCAGCTCCATGGTCTCACTCCCTGCTCACAGTGCCTCCACAGGGAGCACCAAGGCAAAGCTCCTCTCAGAGCTTCCACAATGTCCTTGCTCTCTGCCAGTGGATCTTTTCACACAGGGCTCACTTACTTGGCCCCACAAACTCCTGTTCAGCTCCGTCAACTCTGGGCTTATACTGCACAGTAAAATTAATCCCATTAATATTTACATATCGAGATAGATCTTAAATGCATTTTAACTTTCAGTACATGACGCTAAGTTTACTATGAAAATTTCAGATGAAAAACACCAAATGTGATCTTGGCACACATCCAAACACAAAAGTGAATTTTTCTGAGCATTCCCCAAACTGGAGCGATTTTTATTATAGGGATCTACCAAAACTAAATGATAATCAGCCCACAAGCACATCACATACACTCCAGCCACATCAAACTTCTGCACTGGCTGAGAGGAATGAAATCTACGATAGCACCTTTTATTATTCTTAAATGTTCCATTCAATCTGTGAAAGTACTCAACAGGAGAAAGAGAAACAAAACATGAGATGACCTGTGTGCCCAGCCAGGCATAGTGTTTTTACAGCCCCTGTTCCTCTGAAGAGTTATTAAGAAGATTTATGCGAAGTTGCTCATGAAAATTCATAACCAGTGTTTCAGTACTGCAAGGTAAAATATTTGTTATAAACAGTGGGTTGAAGAGAAAAGCTCATCCCTGAGATCAATTCATCCTATACAAAACTTGCTATAATGGTGAGTGCCCAGAGTTTACTTATGACTCCAACTTAAGCCCTCAGAAAAGGAGAACTTTCCTCACCACTGAAAGAGACAAACAAGGCGGCTCCAGCATAAATGAGAAGGAGACGTGGAACATGATTAATAAGTGTGATGATTAATCTTTCACTTTATGTGAGAACAGGCCCGGGCATTTGATTAAATATCCAAGGTAGGAAAGCAACATCTAATAACATAAAATCTTCTTCTGCAACTGCATCCAAGCTCTCATTCCTGCTTCTCTGAAAGTAATTAGAATTTCAGAATATTGAGAGTTTGATTTTGGTTGTTGTTTTGTTTGTTGGTTCGTTTTCCCCTAAATTAATGCTGATATCCTTGGAATAAATGTAATTGTAAAGGTGTGGAGGGGACAGAGATTCATTTACTAACTAGTGTGGCTTCTCTGTCTTCTTGTCTTCTGGTTCAGGGGGCAAGGAAAGCAATCAAAACAGTGTAGAACAGGCTCCTGGTCCTGGGGCAAAAGACCATAAGAGGAGAATTAATTGGGAGGCTCTTTGGAGCTGAAATATATCACGGTGTATTCATCAGCATTGGGAACAATGACACTTAAAGAACATTACTCACATAGACATGGTTAGTATAATAAACTGGCAAACCAATTCTGGGAACATAAAGCAACCCTTGAAGGTTCACCTACCATGCTTCTCTGGCACTTGGGAGAGTGAAGGGGGAGAAAGATGGAGAGGGAGAGGAGGCACAGCACAGCCCTGCCTGAGACCCCTGCCTTGCCTGCTGGGGCTGCTGGGCTTTGCAGAGGAATTTCAGAGAAGTACGAGTTTCAAGGCCAGAAGAGATCTCTCATCTACTGTGAACTTCCACATACTCCTGGGAATTGCACTTCAGCAACTAATTCCTGCATGAGATTTGTTTGTACGTTTGCAAACGATGTTGACCTCGATACTATAATGCAATCTGCATAAGACAAGCAAAGCGCAGCTCCTTATTTATGAAAGCTTACTCTGTAGTACAAATCAATTTATTTTTTACTAATACATTCACACTTCTTTCTCGCACATCTCAAGTTCACATTAAGGGCAACCAAAGGTTTAATTTAAAATGTGATTTCCTGTTTTCTGCGACTATAACTAGAAATAAATAATAAAAGACCCAGGAAACAGGCCCATTTGTTTGCTCTCCTACTACAGTTTGAAAATAAGATGATCTGCTTTTTTTTTTTTTTTTTCAGATTTCTGTAACAGCGCCACTTTTTCAGCCAGACTCCTTAAAATGCTCCTAATCCTATTGTAAACGTGGACGTGACAGATACCATCCTTGAAGATACATCACCAGCAACGACGTTCACGACAGCTGTGAGAGGCACACGGAACAGAGCTAGCCTCCCTCACCCCCGGGGTGTAACCCCAGGTTTTCACACACAGTAAGCTGCTTTGTATCCTAGCCAAACATCCAGCTCACTAAAACACCAGACCTTCTTTTCCTAAGCTCTCTTGTGGCCCTGTTGTTTTTCTGTGCCTGATAAAGGCTCACTTGCTGCTGGTCACCCTTTTTTCCCCTGCCTCCCTCCTCATTCCCCCACCAAATCCCACTGCACAGGAGCTTTCAGGCCCTAATTGCCCTAGTTTAGCATGGATAGCAATTAATTTTAGTACGAAAAACACAGAGCCAACATTCACTGATGGAAACACAGGGATTTCCAGTGTGGAAACAACAAATTCATCTTGTTCCCTTTGAAGTCTGATTCCTGGCATGTTTAATTTAAAATGAATATATCTCCTGCTGAGTGGATATTCGGCTTGAAATTTGGGCTGAAGTGGTGTCAAGCTGCTGTGCAGTTGTAAGTGGCAGGTTTGCCTCAGCTTCCTTTCCAAAGGTATTTCTTTTTGTTTGAGAACTCCAAATTTAATTTGAATATGGCTGCCATACCAATGAGCCCTCAATAATGTAAATATCTTCTTGCTTGAAAATCACAGTTAATAACAGTAAATAATGTATGTTAGTTAGTGAAGCAGCAATGGAGTGTACTCAGTGTAGTACTACAAACTGTGTAAACTTCTGCTTTTCTTTCAAGCTCAGAGTTTTGCTAGCTGTCCTCTCAAACATGCCCTTTATGTCTTCATTGAAACACAACACATCAAGTTCAACTGGCATTGTCTTTTATTGGGATAAAAGAATAGCCTTACAGCATTTTTAGCGAAGAAAGAAAAGCCGAATGAGCTATTTCTCAGCTGCAGTCTTGTCCGTACATACATGACAAGTTTATCTTGTATTCACCAGGCTTTGCCACTAGGCTCATTATGGAGGTACAACAGCACCTATGAAGAATAATAAGAACAAATGTGTGTAGTGGTCAATGCAGATGCAATATGTTGCCCTATAGAGACATCTCAAGATAATCTGCCAGGAAAATTACAATTAGGTTTTGACAGAAGCAATTGCATGGACTAGTTAATTAAAAAAATTACTTACTAAACCTTAATATCTTTACCAATGACAAAATGACAGTTGAAAGTGACCTAATGTTATGAATATTTAATTAGGATTAATAAAATGCATAGTCAAGACCAATTGCAATAACTAATTCCAGGAACTGGCCTCTTTTTTTTTTTTTTTTTTTCCTTTTTCTTTCTTTTTCTTTTTTCATGCTTTAAAATCACTTTGCTTGGTCACCGGGGAGAGTGGAGCTGACTGGCTCTTTTCAGGAAAGCCATGCTGACAGATTAACATGCAAAACATACTTTTTAAGGAGTATTAATATTTGTTTATCCAAGGGACAGTAAAACTGCCAGGATAAATACAAATCCTTTCTAAAAGGCAGCGCTTTGAGCTATGCCTACAAGGAAGCAGACCACCTTTTTTTTTCCAGTTGCCATTACCACCAGCCCTGCCCAATCCTGCTTTGTAGCCTAATTTGGAAAATTTACACAAGGCACCAGCCCATTATTTGTTCCCATGGCTCTGGGGAAACAATACATGCTGGTTCCCCTGTGAATGAGGCAGATGTTGCAGGATGAATTTTAGTGGGGAAAACAAGACCTGAGCTGTGAGCAGAGAGCACAGCAGCTTGGTACCCATGGAAAGAGCCAGGTGCCACAGCCAAGGCTGGTGAGATAGGGCAGCCTGGGTGTGCCACAGCTAACCTGCTGCTAGCTTCCCATCTCCATGACAGCAAGAAAACATCCACCCTGTGCACTGAAGAAGCCACGGCAATGCTCATGTCAGCAACCTGTGCACTCCAGAGGACATACCACCGAGGCAGGATATGCTAGCAACACTGTATGATCTGGACCAGGGGAATGAGCCCAGCTGTGTTTCAGCGTTTGGTTCAGGCTGACTGCAGCTGCTCACCCCCAAGACAGGTGCCTCAGTGTCACCAAGACAGTCCCTCTTTAAACAGCTGAGATCTTCCAGGCGAACAACTGCATATTTGAGACCAAGCATCAGGGAACGCTTTTACCAGAGACAGTGTCTGCCCAGCAGACTTACCCAACTGTGCCTGCAGACTGACTGCCTGATTGAGAGGGTTAGCAAGTGGTGAATGGTCCTCACATAAAAACACTGGAGATTAGCAGTGCTCAGCAGATACCTTCCTGTGTCTGGACAGCTGTTACTCTTGGGGGAGAAAATGCGTGCCTTTCCTCAAAACAGTCATCTCTTCCTGGGAGTGAGAAATTTCAGCGAAGTTCTGCATTGAAAATTGACTGTAAATGCAGCACTTTCTCACACAGACAGTCTGCCCGCTCTGTGAATTGTCTCATCTGCTGACTTCAGGTGACTGAAATAGATTCTTACTACCTTTTACTTGTTAGTGTCATAAAACTGGCAGCACTGGGAGAGAGAAAAAAATGGCAGACTGCTCATTTCATTCCATCATAACACCCCATTCCCATCCCATTCCTTCAAAACATTTTCTTTACTGGGGACAGTGCAAATACAATGAGAAAGCACAGCTTCACATGCAGATCCCAAGTAATTATGGAACAAAATAACTAAGGACTCTTAGGTTTTTATGCATGGTTATTTTTCAGAGCCAAGCTGTACCCTAATGTTTTATAAAATTACTTCCTTGAGATTGCATTATTGAAGCAGCACAGATATTTTTAGCATCAAAAGCAAATTCTGCAACAACAATCTTAAGAAAGTGTCGTGAGGTACATCAATTCCAGATCATCAGGCACTTCAGATGTTGACTCTGCACTCAGGCTACCAAGGGATGCTTTCACTTTTCTTATCTGACAGAAAACATCTCAAATAATTTCCAGTAGCATGGTTTCTCCAACACCATTCAGAAGTCTTGGATCAGATGTGTATGGAAGGAAGAGAGCTGTTTATGGGACAACAGGCACCACAGCATCCAGCATTCACTTCAAGGCTTTCACACAGCAGAATTCCTGGGGAAGTGAGGTATGGCAACATCACTGTCTTTACACAGCTACGTCATACCACCTATTCAGTCCCTCTAGGTGCTCTGGGCTCAGAGCACGTGTCCTGGCTGTAGAGTAGTATATTGTAAATGTACCGTCTTGTTCGCTGTTTGACAGTGCAAGGCATTTACATGTTATTATAAAAGAAGAAGCAGACAATAATTTTGTTCTGTGCAAAGAAACATGGTCAGTTATGAAGTTACCTCTTTATCTACCATTGCCGCCCAGAGGACAGACATCCAGCGAGCTGGCAGTTCTGTACCAGATGCAGTGCATGCCAATACCTCTAATTACAAAAAATCTTGTTGTGGTGATGAAATCCATGCTTTCTCTTCATCCTCAGAGACAGCCAGGAATGCTGATGTGAAGCCAGAATCTTTAACCCCGTGGAGGTATGCACCATTCCAGAAAACCATACTGCTCAATTAGCCCCCTGATTTATGTAGGTCTAAGATCAGGTTCTCTCCAGCTTCTAAAATGCCCAGAACCCAAAGTTCAGATAGTCGTCATCTAACGGCCTTAAAAGCTGTCAGAAAAGCCATTACAGTTTTTTGCCAGACTCATCACCCAGGGGAAATTACTTCTGAATCCCCAAACTAGGAATGAATATAGCTGCTGCTTGCATCAGGGCTGAAGCAGCACAGTAGATTAAGCCAAGCTGGCCCCTGCTCTCAGCCCTGTGTCAAGTCCTGCTGCTGCCCTGATCTTGCTGGGGCCAGCTGCAGTCCATCACCAGCTAAATTCCCCACAACGTCCTGAGGGAAAGGGGGGGTGGGGGGGGGGAGGGAGGAGAGGAGAGGAGAACAAAAGAGAAGTAAATAATCCTCTCCCTGCTGCTTTGCCCTCCCCTGACCGCACACCTTGACGGCAGAGATAAATGAGGCAGATGGTCAAACGAGATGTGCTCAACCTGAGATGTTCCTCCCACTCTGTGGGGTGCCGTGCTTCACAGAGACCTCAGGGAGGGCTGGTCCCGCACCTTGTCCAGTGGGAAAGCACCCAGGAACTTAGGTTTTCGCACATGCATTTGGTGGACTGCAGTTCCACAGAGCTACCAGCAGTGTAACGAGTCGCCCTGCCTGCACTCAAGGTCAGAGCACCTGAGAGAGAGGTGGTCCACCATCTCCCAAGATCATTTACTTGCCCAAAATTACCAGTAACCAGCTGAGCTCCTGCAGAACAAGCCACTGTTCCAAGTGCTGCAGCATGAACAACAAAACCATGTTCACTGATGCTGACACCTAGTTTTAGAGATGTGGAAAGGACTGTTACAAAAGCATTGCTTTTCCTCAGCATGCTGTGGGCTCCTCAAGGGCATTTGAAATAAAACTCTGCATGGACTGAATTTTCACTTGAGGAGCTGGACTGCTTAACAAAGAGTCAGATTCCCTGTGATGTTTTCCAATTCATTTCTTTCTTTTTTTTTTTTTTTTTTTTTAGGATAATGAAGGTCATATCCCCAGCAGAGCACTCGTTCTGCTCTCTGTGCATCCTCACACAGAGACAGGAGGGAGAGGTAAGGTGCAGAACTGAGAGAGGCTGGATAAAGGTAGCACAGAAACAATGCTGGAGATACTGTGTGGTGAATGATGCAAGGGCTCATTTGTCAATTAGTGCAGCTGGGGAGCTGACCCTTGTGTTGCACAGCTCTCTTGACTTGTGGCTGCCACCAAACACCAAGCAGACTGGTTATAATACTCTTTTGTGTGACTGTTTCTAAATATTTCCAAACAATTTTAATGTTCCTTTCTTGCTTGCCAGAGTTATATATCCTTAGATAGGGTTTCTGCAATAGGTTTCTTTTCACATATCCTCAGAATGGCCCATCATGTCACAGATAGCTCTAATTTTGCATAGATTAAAACAGCCATAAGTACAGAGCTGTTATATCCTGCTCATCTTGCCTTAAGGCACAACGTAAATGAAAGTGGAGCTAAGAATAGGGTCTCGTGTCTCAGCTGAGGGAAGAAGCATGTGCCTGCCTACATAAAGAGAAGTAGGTTATGTTTGGAATAGCAAGAGACTTTTTTTTTTCTTTTTTTTTGTCTTCAGAAGAAAAAAAAAGTGTCAAAAGTATGAACTTCAGCAGAGCTGATCTATTCTCCTTGCCTCATTTCTGAACAGGTAAACTATATATGTATAGATATATATATATAACTATATGCACATGCAGGGAAAATAAATAAATAAGTAAAAGAGACAGACATAAAACTCCCAAAGGAAAATCTTGTCTTGTTTAAGACATAATGAATTCAGTTTTCAGATGTCACAGAGCCTCAGTGTTTTTAAGCCCTGCAATGTTAGTCGAATAATTATCTCGCAAAATGTGTTTGTGTAGGTGAAGTCTCTGGTTTGGTTGCTTTCCTGCTATGAAATAGAAAGCTGCTAACCCCTTATAAAAACACAGAAAAACTAGAGAACGTTCAGTTTGTATACACACTGCTTTCCATTTGTATTCTTCATGTAATTATTAGTGATAAAACACTTTAGACAGACTTTTTTCCCAGTTGTATTTTCGGACGAGGAGAGTGAGACATTAAAAGAAAGAAAATTAAAAACACTGCCAAACAACTGAGTGTGAAATACGTCATGAACTGAAAATCTTGTGCTGAAGTGAAATGCTTACATGTTTTCAAAAAACAGCCTAATCAAACACATTCATTTAAGTTAATTAAAAATAGGGTATTAATTCAATTGCAAGATAACCATGTCATTAGCTTGATAAGATATTTTCAGATGTAGAATATTTTACATTGAGGAGATAAAATCTGGCAGCGTGGCCCAGTGGATATGGAACTGGATTAAGAATTAATCTGTTAATTGGCTGGGCAATTGGGCAAAGCACATAATCCCTCCGTATGCCTCATTTTTCTTCGTCTTTAATACAGAGTTTTTATGCTTTTGACTTTCACAAAGTGCTTTGATACGCACAGATAAAAGGCTTATATTAGTTACTATAGTTGAATACTGAAATGCCATAAAAGCACTGCTTAATGAAATATTGATTTAAAATTATCAAGTGGGACTGGCTCCCTGCCTTATTTTTTGAGGCATTTTGAGGAAACGCCTATGAACCAGGGATCTCACATCAGCTTCCTTAGAGAAGATTTACCACTCTGAAAGGCAGAGAGGAAAGGAGCCTAGAGACATGGCTTTGCTCAGCAGAGAGGCCGTGCCCTGCATCTCCCAAATGGCCAACCAGGACTGCTCCCGAAGGGCCAACCCTGAGAGCCTGAGCTCACAGGAAGATCCCCAGTGATTTCAGTGTCTTTGGACTTTTTAAGGAAAAAGGAGGTAAAGATGCTGTTTCATCCCTTGCACAAAGCTTCCAATTTTGTCCTCCGCCTCTCTCAGCAGAAAGCTGAGGGGTTACCTTTTGAAGGTGAGCGTGGAATTGGGGGGGACCAGAAACAAGAGAAGGCAGCAGGGATTTCTGTTAAATAAATTAGAGAATCAACAAAAAGTTGCTGGAGATTACATTTGCAGAGACATTTACAGGATCCCACAAACACCTACAGCTTGATGCACTGTGGGTATTTTAGGTGACAGTGGTATGCTGAAGCATTTGGAAAAAATGGTATGAAAGTGTCTTCACTAGAAGGGCAACCTGACAAAAGCTTTATAATTGGTGTTGTATTAATAGAAGCGCTTAAAAATAAGTTGGAAAGCTATCTAAGGGATCTGGAAGGTGGCAAAAAGTATGTATAATACAATGGGTTAAACTAAGCAATGCAGTCTTTGCACCTTCAGTTGAGACCTTTCTTCTTACGCTTTTTTTTTTTTCTTTTGCGTGTGTGTTATCACTTTTTTCTCCTGCTGTTACGTATTTTTCCAAATGCATTTTTCCTCTTCCTTCATGCCATTTTGTGTACCAGATGGCACCGATATAAAACTGACCACAACCATGTTTCCCAAAGCTGCCATACGGACTGCTGAGAAGTTTACCATCCTAACTCAGCTTTGTTTCACTGCCAGCACATCACCAGGAAGAGTGGCAAGGGGCAAGCAGAGCTGACTCAGATCTCTTGCCCTGAGGCTGCATCTGCCAGCACGTCACAGGTCACAAAGCTAGAGAGTCTCACCGTGTTGCTCGTCCATCAGAAAGACAGACATGTAAAAACCACACTCTCACATCTCCTTGTTTTCTAAGCTGGCACTGAAAAGTCCTGGATCTGCAATTTCTGACATGAAATCTTGCTGCACAGGTCTGTGGCACAGCCCAGCAGCTGGAATTTGCACCAGGTTGTAGCTGCAGGCCAGCCCCTGGGGCAGCCAAAAGCCAGGCAAAGCTCTGACAATCCCAACTAGACTCCTGTGCAGCCAGGTATTTTACCACAGGTGAGATTTTAACCATGTCAATAAGCCCACTGAAATCTGCTGGGCTACTCACATCTTTCTGCTCAGACATTTGCTGTAAGTGCTTTGCTGAATCTGTCCCTGGGAGCTTATTGTCTTCTTTTTTAGCCATGCCCACACAACAATTTGCCAAAGTCTAATTAACAGCCTCACCACCATTTATGTGACCCAGAAGCACAGTTTAAAGCACAGATGGAAGTAAAGATGAGGGGAGAAAGAGAAAAGCTCCCAAAGTAAGAAATCCAGATAACCTTCTATCACATGCTTGTGCCATGAACAACCCTGTTGGCTTCCATGAGACCCTGGAGGAATAAGATGGTACTGAGTGGGAATTCGGGTACTGTAGTTCGGCACTTAAGTAGCAAAGAGACGTGAAAGCAGAAAACGAAGAAAACAGCAAGCAGGCAGCAAAGGTCTGGCACATCCCAATCTACTGAGCCCACTTGCAACAGATTTGAAGGGAGCCCACAGAAAAGCAGCATGACTGAGCTCATAACCTCCTACACCTGGGAACACGTGCCCCCCTCATCAGTTTTCCACATCCTCTGTGCATGGTACATTAAGAGGAGCAATTCAATATAGCAGAAATAATAAAAGCCAACAAAAATAAACATTTAATGGTTTATGGCCTGGGGGCTGGGGAAATCTTTCATCCATCTGATCTGCAGCAATGCATTTCTGGCTTTTCATTGATGTCAGTGAGAGAACTGCAGGCTCAGAACATCTCAAGGTGCACTAACTCAAGTTCCTCTACCCTTTTGGGACACCTTGCATTAAGCACAAGAGCTGCTGTTAAAAGAAAATTAAGCCTAGCAAAGAAGACTGTAGGGTTTGTTTTTGCCTTTTCTCCTGCAAGCAGGAGTAAAGTTCCCTGTGTCCAGGACTGCTTTGTGCAGGTGATTTTTTCTGGAATAGCCAGGTCAGTGATTCCAGAACAACAGACAATACAGAGCCATAAATCAAAAACACCTCTACAAAAACCACTTGAAGGAAAGACCTAAAAATATACTGAATTCTCACCCAGGATTTCGGTTTTGCCAGTGATGGTGCCTTTGATGTGCCTTCTTCAGGCACTGTGCTAAATTCATGCAGTTATCTCATTTTAGAGAATGGGAAAATTAATCCTTACTTTAGCATCACCACTTTTGAGAACGCAGAACAGGAAACAATCAGCCTATTAAAATAGATCCGAACTCAAGTCAGAGAGGTGAAAGTCTAATGCTTTATGAGTATCCATTAAGTATCCAGTAAAAATGTGGAGTATTTCAGATTTTATCCATCTGATTTTATAGTTACCCGAGTAATGGAGACAAATCTGAAAGCCGGATCTTCCTATAAAAACAAAAGCTGGGAATCAGCAAAAAGCTGTAAAGTGTGAAAAGTTTCACTTCAGCTCCCTTTTTTTCCCCACTGTATCTTCTCTCCCACTATCACTTCACTGATTCAAATTCTACTCCACCATCTGTTCAGAAAAGAAACAAATGGAGTGTGTCTAATTTCTGGAAATTCTGAAATAACCTGGGTAATCTGACTCCAGTGAAGAATCCGTGTATATGTCAACTCCCAGAACGTCATATTATACTGAAAAATGCAGCTCCGACTAAATCAAAACACTGCTCATAGAACAGAATGCAAACATAGCAACAGAGTAAATATAGACATACAGATATATTAATTCCTTCACTAGATTGCTCCACCTGATGTGCCTGTTACCAACAGTGAAAGAGTAGTGTCTCATTTAAGCTGCCAATCTGCGTAACAAATCAAAAAGACATTCACAGCAAAGCTACTCATGAAAGTTCCCCTCAAAAGCTAATAACTGACTATTGAACCTGTAATTTAACTAGCAGACATGAAATCATGTTTTTAACTTTGTCAGCTGCCCATGAGTTGCACAGCATGAAAAATGTTTCTTCCTCTTGATGGCCAAGGCAACTGTATATCATCTCTTCACTGCAAGGTGTGAAGGAGATGGCAGATGAGCTACCTCTGTGTTCCTGTTCAGTGCTGAGAGATGAAATATGAATGACAATGCTCATCAGCATTTTTCCAGGAAAAGTGGTGGGTTTGTTTGTTTGTTTGTTTGATAGTTCATTTGTTTGGGTTTATTTCTTATAGATTGAGGAAAAAAGTACATTTAAGAACTCCCACACTTCTTCATATGCACTCCTATCTTAGCTTCTGTCCTCCTAACAGCCTGTGGGTTTAGACAGAGCTAACATTCAGATATGAGTGAGAAGAAACTGAGCTGTTGTTTCTCTCATTAAAGATAAACAAGCAGTCTACAAAGATTGGTGGTTAGATGTACGGGGACTAACCAGACAACATAGTGTGGCGTCTTTATTTCCAAAAAGTCCTATCTGCTGAACATAGCAGTCTTAGAATCCTAGAATCAGAGACTCCTTAGAATTGGAAGGGACCTTTAAAAGCCACGTAGCCCAACTCCCATGCAATGAACAGGGATAGGCACAGCTCAACAGGATGCCCAGGACCTGATCCATCCTCGTCCAGAATGTCCCCAGGGATGGAGCATCAGTCACCTCACTGGACAGCCTGAGCCAGTGCCTCACCACCCTCACTATAAAAGACTTCTTCCTTACATCAAATGTCTCACCTTATAATGATTTATAAAAAAGTCAGGCAATTAAAAAAGGTTTCCCTGTTTTTAGGAGAACCTTTCCATTTCAGTTTCCTTCTGTGGAAGAGCTTCTATTGGCAAATCAGAGGGGGCTGAAAACAAATTTCTGATGGGAACTTTGACCACTTCTGCTGGACTTCTAGGCTTCAGATATGCAGTCACCATATAGCATGGGTCATCTAAGGGGCAGAAATAGAAGCACAGACAGTGCAAATCTGAAATCTCGAACATTTTTCTTGAAGTACAATTGCAGGTATACTTCTGCAGATGGCCAACATACACCTTAGTTTTGATTTGTTATATGTGTAAGATCTGGGCAGAAATGATGACAGTGCTAGTTCTAGAGATTAATGGATATAGGACTCACCTTAACAGTGAGCTTGGCAGCTCCTAGTACAGTACTGTCCTGATGAATGGCACCCAGCTGAAATTTAGTAGTCTGAGCCCTCACTTCTGCCACTTTCCTTTGCGAAACCTGACAAGTGAGAAAGCAATTTCAGTGCCAAATTGTATTAATTCAGCATTGCTCACAAGGTAGTAGCACCCTTAGGCCCTTTAAGAATCAGGACTGCTTTGCTCTGTTACTGTACATGCAGTACTATCCCAGAAATTAAGAAAGTCCCTTACATCGACTCAGAAGAGAAAAATAACATCAGGTACAAATAAAAACTGTTCCACCCCAAACCTCTATGGATGAGCTTCTTAAGAAAAGAAAATTGAAATAATTTTAAAATCTTTAAAAAGTTCTAGCCAGTGCTTGAGAGATATGTGTCTTAGACATGGAAGCCAGAGTAGGAGGGAGAAGAAGATAAGTAATTTTTGTAGAGATCTAAACGGTGTCACCAATGGTGACAAATCACCACCAAAAATGGTGATCACAAACCACTGTTCTAGACAAAAAAACAGTATTTTGGTATTAACGAAAAGACCTTCTAGCCTGCCAAGACTAAACAGACCCCACATCAGTGCAGCACAGGAGATGGTTTCACAGAAAGCTTTTATTACCAGCAGTTTATCAACCACATTTTCATGGCCCACTGCAGCACCCTGAAGAGCTATTTTCTATTCCCTTCTGTATTATTCTATTACATTCCATATCCTGGGATGCATTAAAATAGGGGTGACCAGCAGGGAGAGGGAGGTGATTGTCCCCCTCTACTCAGCTCTTGTGAGGCCCAATTGGATTACCATGTCCAGGCCTGAGGCCCCTGGAACAAGAAAGATGTAGGGCTCTTAGAACAGGTCCAGAGGAGGGCCACTAAGATGATCGGAGGGCTGGAGCACCTCTGCTATGAAGAAAGGTTGAGGAAACTGGGCTTGTTTATCTTGGAGAAGGCATTCAACGCAAGGCTGGATGTGGCTCTGAGCAGCCTGGTCCAGTGGTTGGCAACCCTGACCATGGTGGGGATGGGGGGGAGAGGAGGTTGAGACCAGATGACCTTTGAGGTCCTTTTCAACCAGGCCATTCTATCATTCTGTCATTCTATCATTCTATCAATCTATCATTAAATACTGCCTCAGCAGTGCTTCCATTTTGCACTGTATGGGCTAAATGAGTCTGCTGAAAAGCAAAACACACTAGCCTGGGTAGCACACTGCTGTTACAGTGACTTCTGCACCACAGCTAGACCAGATCTCTACATATAACTACTTTGACCTGTGTGAGTTACCATATTTCTCTTTGATTTGTCATGGAACTTTCCTTTGGTATCCTTTCCCAAAGACATCCTATGTGACAACAACCCAGATCCCCTAATAAGATTGGATAAAAATAACTTAATCTCCGCTGGAAAAATAAATTCTTCCAAGCTCAATGAAACAAATCTGAACCACAAATGAATTTAAGTGCCATAGTCTTAGGATTTATATTGTAACAATATAAATTCTCAGGGGTTTTTTGTTTTTTTCTTTTTTTTTCAATACCACTAGCAGATGTTCAAGAAGGGGAATGATTAAAACAGACGTCTCGGGAGTTACTCCTCCCTCAGACTGGAGATTAGGACAAGTTTCTTTCCCATGAGAGCAGTCAAACATAGGAAGAGGCTTCCTAGTGGTTAATGCCCTACTCCTGTCATGAAAAATTTGGATAGTGTCCTTAAAAATGTACCTAAACTTTTTGTTAGCTCTGAAGTGGTCAGACAGATGAACTCAGTGACATTTGTGGGTCTCTTCCAATTGAACTATTTCCTTCTACTCTCCTAGACATCAAGCCCAATCTTCAGAAGACAACCCTTTCAGTTAATTTCCCTTGAAAAGAATATCTGCATGAAAAAAGTGCACCAAAGCAAACAAACACTTTGTTTCCTTTCCAATTTAGGATCCATTTTATCTAATGAGGCAGACACTGAGGTTGTAGTTTGCATAATCTGGCTTTTATGGATCAAAGAACAAATACTGCCTTGCATGTGGATTTTATTACAGTCAGGGAACAGTTCCTCTTGTTGTTTCTTCGCTTATATTACTAGACACCACTGTCACATACTAACTTTAAAGGTTTTTACTGTGTTAAGATAAGGCCCACAGATGAAGCTTGGTGGAATTCAAAGTAGAAAATAATTTTTCATCTGCTTCTTTCCTCTGCGGACCATTTGATTTTCTTGATCCAACAGGGAATGTGAGTATTACCTCTATTTAAATTGATCTAATGCCTTTAAAATTAATCTTAAAAGAGTAAGTAAAATCCTGTAACAGTTTATTTTTCTGCTCAATTTATTAGCTTTCTATTATCATTTTAGAGATTGCCTGATTCCTGCAATTATTATTATTACAATTATTAGATGAATGCAACAGTTTGGAGAATCAGTTCTGTGAATAAAAGAATGTATACTTCCTTCTCCCATGCTACTCTCTAGTCAAGGCAGGAACTCCTTGTCCAAGACCTGAGATTAACAAAGACCTCAGAAAAATCACTGCATCATGATTAGCATGTTGGTGATTACTGACATTATAGAAATGGATAACAGGGAAAAAATGGAGCAGGACTGCCTAGAATTGTTATACCCAGAAACCTATCACAATATTCTTTCCTGAAAAATAATTCTGATAGAAAATAAGAACTATGTAAATGAGTAACGTGAGAACAAGACAAGGTCATGTCACAATAAAATCAAGGCTGGCATACAAAATGTACTAAATGATATGCTTCAGTGAGGGAAACTAAGTGTCAGCAGATCTCTGTGGGAATGAAGAAGTAGCAGGGGCCACAGACAGATCCGAGAAATGGTATCTGCAGATAAATTTACCTACCAGGTAAACAAAGAGTTTTAAACAGCAGTCCACTCACAAGGCAGCATGATGGTGGAAGGAGATGAGTTCTCATACACTTGCTCAGTTCACTCCTTGCCAGGGCACGCAAATCCTAAATCTAGCTCCTGGAGCACCAGAAAGAGATCATCCACCACATAGGATGGGGCACATATTATCCCATCCTTTGAAGCATTCCTGTTACAAGGACCTATATTGTGGGTACAGAAACTGTTATCTGTAGGGTGAAGATGAGGGGAAAAAGAAGTGGAAGAGTGGAGTAGGCTGAGAGGGAAAAAATTGATTAAGTCAAAACTGGCCAAGTGAGGAACAAGCTATTGAAGTGCTCTTAAGTTTGTCATTAAATGAGTCATCCATTTCCAAATGCCAAAATGACTGTGACCAAAAAGCAGTTCAGTAAGAGTCAGGTAAACACTGAGATCACTGAGCTTTTCTAATATTCTCTTAGGAATAATCTGACCTGTGAAAGCAATTAGTTCAATACAGATGCATCTATCTGAAAAAAAAAAAAAAAAAAAAACTAAGTACCAGGATGCATCTGTGTGCATGGACGCCCACAGCCAAGAGTTCACATAGCTTTGATAGTGCAGAAATGGAGAGAGAGAAGGAATGAACAGGCTCTGTCTGAATGATATTCAGTGTCCGGAGGAAAATACATATTTTAAGCTTTGAGTAGCAGGTCTGTACAATGCTACCTGTTTGCAAATTTAGGGGGAATATAACTATGCTCAATGCATCACAAATGAGATTGGTATGACCAATCCTTGTCCTTCCTGAGCAAGGGAAGGAAATGTGAATGAGCTCAGCTTTGACATTGTGATTACGGATAAAGACAAGGTTTTAGGCAGCTCTTGCAAAATACTTCCATCCACTGTACCCACAAAACTAACTCTAGTTTTTGGAGGGAGGAACAACGAGAAGAATCCCTGGGCTCAGATGACATCTGAATGAGGTTATATTAACCAATGATTTGCTGGTGCTCAGGAAGGCAATAAAAGATCTGAGCTAACCTAGCACACACAAAACTGGAATCAGAAGTCTGAACTGAGTGTTTTTAGGACTGAAGCACTAGGGACCAGGAAGCTAGCTGGAAATGACAGCAAAGCACCCCTTTAGAAGCTGGAGATGAACTGCATGAAACAGAGTCTTGAGCTCTTAGATTGGCATCTAAATTGATATGCATCTAGGGAAACTACAGAGGCACTAGTTATAACTTTGTCCCTTGCACAGCTATACCAGTAAGTAGGCAAACACCAGGGATCAGTATTGGTTAAAAACATGTTGGTGAAGTGTTCTATTCAGGTGTGCTATTACAGCTTTACAGTTTTATTGACAGCTTTACAAAGAACCTCTACATTTTGCAATTCATCCTTTGTTGTCACCTACATTACTGAGATTATCCTGAACCCAAAGAGTGTGAATACTGTATACTAGAAACATACAATAGCATGCAGAGCATTTTGTATAATACTTGAAGAAGTATTCATACTGCAAGCAGCAGAACTCAGCCACAGGACACAGGGGAAGATACTGAGATACATCAGTCACTGTATACAAAAGGGTACTCTCCTAGAGATGTCTATGGCAAATCCTTCAGCAGAGCTACCATGTTCATTGCTTCCTAAGCCAAACAAACGTGATATGGCATGGAAACACCAAATTTAACAAGTACATAATCCTAAAAAAGTTAAAGCTCCCTTGTAGGGAATATGCAGCCAAAAGGAACATCCCAGTGCATTGTCCAGTTAAGGTGCCAGAAGATCTAGATGCTGGAAGCATCAGAGTTTAGGGATTCTTCAACTACTGTCCTTAAACTTATTAGACTAGAATTTCTCTAATGGCTGTCCTGGCAGTGATTAGGTTAATTCACACTACCTGCAAGAAAATTAGGTATCTGTATACCTAAATAGATTCATGCTGCATTATACCAGACACCAAAGCATTTAGAACCTCAATCAGACAAAAAGTGTGTCACAGATTCACTCAGACAATTATGCCGTTCAAAATTTCTGAGTGCCACTCTTTCTTCCACTTAAGGCAGAAAGCAAATATTTTCAGGTTTTGAATTTGTAATACGCAGAGACTCTCTGGAATATGTGCAGAGGCAACTTGTTAGTCTACTATCTTGCTATCAGATCCTTCGCAGCATATTCCATGAGAATATTTCAATTCAGTTCTTCATGTTTTTTTATAATATGGAATTATTTGTATCATAAAACTGAAGATGTTCTGCATCGTTATCATTTGCTGATAAAAAGCTTATCAGTACTGCAAGCTCAGCAGCTAGAATTTATGTTTATCTCAGTTATGATCATGAACTATAGCTTTTAGCAGGAAATTAAAATCTCTTGTGGAATTGTATCAAATCTATGCTCACAAAACACATCAGTGAAAAGTGTTGCTGATGTCTCTTCAGAGAATTTAACGTGACTGTGTCACATCAATCACCTCTGAGGTAAAGGAATGACTCACAATTGTTTTTCATTACCTTGTGTTTGCTTTTTCAGCATTGCAAAAATGCCCAGACTAAGACCGTGGATCATAAATCTCACAGGAGTTGAAGACAAGACTCTTGGGGTTTTTTTGCCATCCAGAGTTACATGCTGGCCTTTTTCTTCTGAGTACAAAAATCTGGTTCAAACAAATATATGCAACTTCTTAAGCACCACGCTTTAACTTCAGTTCTAGGTTCAGTTCTCTTCAACGTCTTTATCAGTGACTTAGATGCAGGAGTTGAACACATTCTTAGCAAATCTGCTGATGAAACTAAGCTGGGAGGTTCTGTTGACTCTGGAGTGATAAGAGGTCTTGCAGAAGGATCAAGATAGACTGAAGCAGTGGATGGTCAGCAACAGCTTGAAGCTCAACAAAAGAAAACGCTGGGTTCAGCACCTGGGACTGGGCAATGGCAGACACAGGCACAGGCTGGGAGATGAATGGCTGGAGAGCAGCCCTTAGAAAGGGACCAGGGGGTAATGGTGACAGCAGGCATAGCAAGGACCAGCTGTGCACCCTGGCAGCCAAGAGGGCAAACCGTATTTTGGGCTTCTAAGAGACGTGTATAGATCATTCTTGTCTCAAAGTTTGTTTGGAGGCACAGGTCTGAGCCATATCCTGCTTGGCAATCCATTGTGGTCAATGGCTACTCGTGTGGTTGTGCAATAAGAAAGAACTGGTTTTCAGCTACTCTCTACCAAATTCTCAGGGCAGGTGAAGCTGACCTGGTGGGGGCAACTGGATGGGAACAACTGCCATGGAGTCAGTATGCATGCCCAACAGCCTGCCACATGGCAATTACATGACTGCAGACTTGTTGCTGCCAATGACAATGAAAACATAAAAACCTGAACAATTCAGAGGTAAAATAGGTACCTCCTCCACCAAACTGCAGCTGTGAAGATCAATGAGACATTGCTGACCAACCTGCAGCCCTGGAACAATGGGAAGGTGCTGGATCCATGACAATTACCACCTCTACTTTATAACTCCATAACCCTAGTTTCACTAGGACTTTACTATTGCTAACTTTCCCAGCTTCTCTGTATTCCTGCTTAGAATTTGTCACAAACTGGTAGGGCAACATTTGACCCCACTTGTGTCTTAATCTCACTCCAGGTATCATAGATTCATAGAATCATAGTGGTTGGAAGGGACCTCAAGAGATCACCAAGTCCAACCGCCCTGCCAAAGCAGATTCCCTATACCAGGTCGCACAAGTAGGCGTCCAGGCGGGTCTTGAATATCTCCAGAGAAGGAGATTCCACAACCCGCCTGGGCAGCCTGTGCCAGTGCTCCATCACCTTCACTGTAAAGAAGTTCTTGCGCACATTTGTGCAGAACCTCCTGTGCTGCAGTTTCTGGCTGTTCCCCCTTGTCCTGACTCCACACGCTGCAGAAGAGAATCTGACCTCCCCACTTTGTCCCCCACACCTCAGGTATTTATAAACCTGTATCAGGTCCCCTCTCAGTCTTCTTTTCTCAAGGCTAAACAGACCCAGTTCACTCAGCCTTTCTTCATAGGGGAGATCCTCCAGGCCCTTCACCATCCTTGTGGCCCTCCGCTGGACTCTTTCCAAGATGATCTGTCATTCCTATACCAACGAGCCCAGAACTGGACACAGTACTCCAGACGAGGCATCACCAGGGCAGAGTAGAAGGGGAGGATCACCTCCCTTGACATGCTGGCCATGCTCTTTTTAATGTACCCCAGGATCCCATTGGCCCTCTTGGCCACGAGGGCACACTGCTGGCTCATGGTCAACCTGTCGTCCACCCGGACACCCAGGTCCCTCTCTGCAGAGCTCCTCTCCAGCAGGTCATCCTCTAGCCTGTACTGCTGCATGCAATTATTCCTCCCTAGGTATATAATATCAAAACATCTCCTCCAAAAACTGGAGCAAGACTGGGCTGCAGTAAACACAACATCACTATCAGCCAAAGGAGGTGATTCTCTCATTATATTTAGCATTGGTGCAGCCTCACCTAAAATACTGAGTGCACTTCTGGGCTCCAGAATCTGAAAAGGATGCTAGATACAGGTTTGGCAGAGAATAGTTTGAGAGCAGCCTTGTGGAGAAGGGTTTGGAAGTGCTAACTGATGAGAGATTCAACATAAGCTGGCAATGTGTGCTTGCAAACTAAGACAACCATATCCTGGGTTGCATCATGAGAAGTGTGACAAGCAGGTCCAAGATGATTCTGCCCCTCTACTCTGCTCTCATGAGACCCCACCTGCAGTACTGTGTCCAGTTCTGAAGCCCCCAACACAAGAAGGTCATGGAGCTATTGGAGCAGGTCCAGAGGAGGGCCACAAAGATGATCAGAGGGCTGGAGCAGCATCAAGGACAGGCTGACAGAACTGGGGCTCTTCAGCCTGGAGGAGATAAGGCTCTTGAGAAGACTTTATAGTGGCTTTCCAGCACCTGAAGGGGGAAGCTGGGGGTGGGGGATTTTGTATAAGGGCATGTGGGAACAAGACAAAGGGAAATGGCTTTAAACTGGGAGAGGGTAAATTTAGACTAGATATTTGGAAGAAATTCATTACTGTGAGGGTAGTGAGACACTGGAACAGGTTGCCCTGAGGAGATGTGGATGTCCCCTCCCTGGAAGCATTCAAGGCCAGGCTGGATGGAGCTGTGAGCAGCCTGGTCTAGATGGAGGTGTCCCGGCCTGCAGCAGGGGTTTGGAAATAAGTGATCTTAAAGGTCCTTTCCAACCCAAACCATTCTATAACAAAATGTTAGTTACAACTTAACAGCATAGAGCAGATCGTGGGCAAAAAACAGTAGTGAGCTCAAGGCGTATAGTGAGCCAGCAATAGCAATGAAAGGTACAATCTGTCAACAGAGATCAAAGGAGAAACTAGCAAGCTTGTAGGAAGGCTTTCAATAAAAGCACATGAGCACCACAACCCTAGCTCATGATTTAGCATGACACATCCCTAGCGCTGTTCAAGAAGTGTTTAGATGAGGTGCTAAGGCATTTGATTAGTGCTTAGTGGGTAGGGATGGTGGCAGGAGAATGGTTGGACTAGATGATCTTGTAGGTCCTTTCCAACCTAATGTATCTATGAATCTATGAATCTACATCATCCTTATGGGGGGATTCTGAAATATTCCCAAAGATTACATTTCTAAAATGTAATGAATGCCTGAAGATAAGCAGCTAGGGAAATGCAAGCATGCTCTTCAGATTGTATGCTGTTGGCAAGACCTCTATCAGCAAGATTTCAGTAACTTGCACCTTTAGGAGAGCCATGGTCCTGTCAGTCACTGGGACTGAAGGCATACCAGCCCTCTGAAGTTTGGCCCAGTTGGTTTCCCTAGACAGATTGTCCAAAATCTATTTCCTTACACTAGAATGATAATCTGTATTTTCAAGTTAAATAAATGCATAATTTCTTCCTGCATATTACGATAGATTCAATTTCAAGTTTGTTTATGTTTTTTGCCATCTTTGAAAATAAACTGATTTTTCCCCAAACAGACTCAGTATGTTAGATATTAAAGAAAAAGTGTTAAGGTTCATCACAGTCCTATCTTCCTGCTCTTTCTCATGCTCAAGCCCCTTGAACAGTCACACTTGTTTGACCACAGAACAAACTGGAAAAAAGGTCTGCTTTCAAGCAAAGATGTTTAGAAAGAAAAAGGATTATGCAAAGAAATCTCTGCCATCTTTGCCTGGTCACTATCTCATCAGAAAGACTATCAAACAGTTTGCCCAGACAGGCTGTGGAGTCTTCCTTCTATGGAGACACTGAAGAGCGATCTGGACACCTACCTCTGCAACCCATTGTAGGCTACTTGCTTTAGCAGAAGAATAGGAAGTGATCCCTGGAGGTCCCTTCTAAGCCCTGAGATTCCGTGATTCTGTGAAATCAAAGGAAATCAATTTTTGACTGACGCCAGTATAAACCATTCACTGAATGTATGCACTGACATTCAAGAAGTAGAACAGATTTTTCTACATGCGATACGAAGATCTCTTGGATCTCATTGTATAAGAGACATCACTTTGTCTGAAGAAGGACAAAGCTATCAACTGTTGCGTTATTTATTTATTTCAGTGATGCAGAAGTAGGATAACAATGCTGCTGAAGTACTAACTGATTTGAAACCACTGAACTCACTTGACCTGAGAGAGCTACAATGAATGGACTACTCTGACAAATGTCACAGTCATAACTTCAACCAGTTTGATTTAGGAACAGCTATGAAATACAGAATGAGTCTCCCAGTTCATGCTTTCTGACCTTGTACACTGGCGTAAGATTGATTAATAGGAAAGTTCCTTTCTCTAAATATGCTGAAATCATTACACCACAGGGATATGACCTTTTTGCTCAGATACCAGTACCCATTCACATCCAGACCCTCCTGGAAGCAACTCAAGGGCATATTTTATTCATCTAACATACAGAAACCTCCACCTTTGGCTTCTCTTTCATATTAACCATTTAAACTAGATCAGACACGTTCAACCTGCAGCCCGTGAGCTGCATGCAGCTCACCATGGCTCTCAGAGTTGCCCACCCCGTCCCCACGATTAAAGGCAGTGGCTCTTCCCTGTGGAGCAGTTCTCAGCACGCACCCATGGCTCAGTGCTGTGAATGCTGCCTTGACTGAAAGCAAGGCACAGAGAGGGCAGTGCTGTGCAGTGCTGACTCAAGTGATGGCGCATCACTGTGTGCATTTTTATACACTGGCTAAACACTGGGCTCCGAGCAGCAAAGAATATGCAGCCACACATTTCGTTTTGATGAAGGAATCTGAAAATAGAACCACAGAATCCTTACAGTTGGAAGAGACCTTTAAAGGCCATCAAGTCCAAGTCCCCTGGAATGAAGAGGGACAGCCACAGCACAATGAGGTGCTTAATGAGTCCCATCCAGCCTGGCCCCAAAAGTCTCCAGGGATGGGGCATCCACCACCACATCTCTGAAAAAGTTATACCCCATCTAAATCTCCCGTCTTTTAGTTTGAAACTCCTTCTGTTGTCCTGTTACAGCAGACTCTGATAAAGAGTCTGTCTCCATCTTTCCTTCTGCCCTCATTAAATACTGACAGGCTCGTCTCAGGTCACCCTGCAGACTTCTCTTCTCCAGACTGCACAGCCCCAGCTTTCAGCCTGTCCTTGTACGAGGGGTATTCCACCCCTTGGATCATTTTTATAGCCCTTCTCTGGATGCATTCCAGCAGGTCCATGTCTCTCCTGTGCTGAGGACTCGACATCTGGACACAGTACTCCAGGTGAGATCTCACCAGCACAGAGCAGAGGAGCAGGGTCACCCTGCTCACCCTGCTGGTCACACATCTTTTGATGCAGCCCAGGATATGGTTGGCTTTCTGGGCTGCAAGGGCACACTGCTGGCTCACGTTCAGCTGCCATCCACCAGAACCCCCAGGTCCTTTTCTGCAGGGCTGTACTTAATTCTTTCATTCACCAGTTTGTATTGGTAGTGGAAGCTGCCTTGATCCTTGCACTTGGCTTTGATGAATCTCACAAGGTTCTCCTGGACCCACTGCTCAGCGTGTCTAGGTCCCTCTGGATGGCATCCTATCCCTTGGGCATGCTGACTGCACTCCACAGCTTGGGTTTTCAAGACTGCCAAAAAAACCCCATCAATTTACGTATGAAAGTCATTTTTAATTCACTTATACATGCATGACCAGCAAATTTCCAAATGCAATGTACTGAGTTGCAATCGGATATTCAACTCAAAAATCTGTTTGTGTGTCTCTATATCAGACTTTCATAATCTACATTTAAGTAGAGAAAAATATTACTCACTTCACAATCACACCTTATTCATACCATCACTTTTTGACTGTACACACATTTTCAAACAACTGCTGTCTAGGATGAAGAACAGGCGGAGTAAAATTTCATTAAAAATCTTTAGATGAACACTTTTGAGAGCTCACTAAGAGCTGTAACCACTGTCATCAAACCAGACTGGTGTGTTAGTTTCAAGAAAACAAGTCCACATACCCCACTACTTTTATGTTTCACTTCCTTTCTCTCTTTTATTTATTTATTTATTTAAATTTACAAAAAATATTTCAAATTAAAATGTTTAACAATACTGTGTATCTTGCATGTGCTGCTCCAGCTGCTCCAAAAGTAATGCCTCCTATTTTATGATGTTTCCCCATGACATCGGAGGCAGATGTTGGTGGTGTGGCAGCAGAGGCTGAACCTTCCCACCAATATTCCATTCCATGTTGCTGTTGTTGACAGAAGGCAGCAGAGGGACACTCTGACAGAATGGCACTGACATGGAAGTGCCTTTGAAGTAAAGGTGTGTCACTGGATTCCCCCACGGAGAGAAAATGGCAGCCAGTGACATTCGCCAATGCTTGCTGAATGTTTATGGAGACAAACCAGTGGATGTGAGCACAGGGAGATGGTGGCTGCTGAATTTCAGCAGTGGTGACAATGGGTCACCTCCACTGGTGAAGACTGTTATGGGCAGGGCATGCAGGTCTTGCTCATTAGTAGCAAAAATGCATGGCTAACGGTGGTGACTATGTTGAAAAATAGTGATAAATTGCTCTATCAAACAGGGTTACTGTGGGTTTTTTTTTGTTGTTGTTTCCATGGAAATAAGTAGGAGGCATTACTTTGGGAACAAATGAGGCCCAAGACAGTTCCTACTCACTAAGTGTGGTCCAGGCAAGCCAAAAGGTTGGAAGCCCATGAACTAAATACTCATTTTAAATCTGCCTGTCCCCAGACAGTGGGCAAAAACCTATGTACTTCAGTGATGAGAAAGACAGTCAGCAATCTCTGCATTCCACTTGGCACTGTTCATGGCTACCAAGCAGACTTCTTACATGTAGGGTGACAGCTGGAAGAGTATGAAAACATGCAGTCCAGTAGCAGAAGGAAATAAAAAGGAAACCAAGTTCTTACTGGGGGTTGCAGTAGAAAGTACATGCAGTTTATGTTGCCCAAATCAAACCCAAGAGCATTTCACTCAAAATACCTTCACTGATATAACTCAATTCTTTTGTGTAAAAAATTGTTTGCTTTGATTAGTTTTCCTCTTTCACTCCTTCCTATTTACTCTGTACATTATACTGGTTTTCTAAGAAACCTGGATGACTGCCATTCATCCTGTTAGAGAAAGGCAGTGAACACAGCTCCAAAGGGATAAGCTCATGCTTATGGCCTTTTTTCTGCATTGATCTGAATAATTTCACTCCTGCTGTCCTAACTAGGATTCTGAAGATTATTTAGTTTGTTATAAGCCAAAAGAATCATGTGGGGAAACGGGGATGATTTTACTTAGTCAGAGGAAGAGATGATGGAGATCCACTACCACAAGGTGCAGCTCCTGACTGAGGCATCAGAGATTCAATCAGGCTACAAAGCACTATTCAACTTCATTCCTCATGCAGAGATAGGGGTAAATGCACTGCTTGCCACAAAGAATTTTGAATCCTCTCTGGACTGAAGAGCTAAGCTAGTACCTTACATTCTGGGCTACATTTTCAGAGTGGCCCAGCACAGTCAGCTTCTCTAATCCTTTCCTCATTCACTGCTGTTGAGGAAAAAGATCTGTCAGTCTGAGGACAAAACTTCATACTTCCCGATAAGCTGTGCTACAGAGCTCAGCAGTGAGTGGTGGGGAACAGGCAACACGGTCCTTTCCCCACTTTGCTCAGATTCATTCCCTTCTGCCTGCAAGGACCAGTTCAAACACTTCAGAAATACATACAAATCCGAGACAGCAAGCCCTCTTCAGAGTGCTTACTTTATATATTAATTGTGCAGTTGTAAGTAAAACTAATCTTGTCAGTGTCTGGGACAAAAATTTCCAGAATGCATTGTTCAACACCCCTGGACACATATGACATGCAATACACTGACAGTGTCTCCAATGTGTGAGAAAAAAATATAATGAAGGAATAAAGAGATCATCTAAAGACTTTAATTCACTTAAAATACAGCATGTAACTTTGTCTCATCAACACGGTTAAGAAGGCCACAAGAAATTCCAAGAGAATTGATTAATTACTACGGAAATTAGAAATCACTTTATATGAGAGTTGCAGCTAAAGGCACCTTAACAGTTTATTTTTATGAGACACCATCAACAGCATATCAGACAGAAGCACCTTAGTTCATCCACCTAAATGAAATCACTATTACTCAGAAGATCAATGTGACTGATCCACAGAAAAGGAACTTTCTCATAATGCCTTCAAACGTCACTCATTTTCCTTAGTCAAATAAGGGCTACACAGCGGTTACCAAGTGATGTGGTATTTATTCAGTGGGCAATAGGTGTCTGTCATTTCTTCCCTGAAATGAGAGTGAATTCATAATCTTAAATTATGATACGTCAACACAGCCAACCAATGAAATGGCACTGCTGCTGCTGGAAGCTGGAGAATATGAAAAGGAACAAGTGCTCCAGGACAGTATAAAAGCGAGTCTACCTTTTGATTACAACATACATTTTTTTCCCCCTTGACCAACTTAAGATGTAATGGTTTACTATATTACTTATGCTTTGAAAGAACACTATTTCAGAGCCTTTAAAAATCACACACTGTAAGGCAAGGGAAATGAGGCTGCAAGCCATAACTCAAAGCTGTGTCAATAAACCCAGGAATTAAAGTGGAATTTAAAAGCCTACTCTACTGAACCAAAGCAGGTTTGGAAATTAGTCAAAATTTGAGACAGTAAAGTTGTATTTCTCTATCTTCCTAAATAACTTACTTAACAATCACAATGCAGAAATTTCCAGACAAAATTTTGTTGAGAAAAAGAGAAATTTATGTCTGAAGCAGAACTGGGCAAAGAAAATCTAACCATTAGTATTGTTTCTGCTAAGCAATGTACAAATGGTTGCTCTGTCCTAGCATGGTAGTATTTTCTCACACTGATCTTCATTAATGACCTAGAATTTCCAGCCTTCATGTCCAAGGAATATTGATGATTATTTATACCCAAACCAAAAAAACAAAGATTGTATTTTGCCAATGGTTTGTTTGAAGCACATTTTGATACTGCAGAGAAAAGTACAGTCAGGGAAATGTTGCAGTGTTTGAGCAAAGACAGACCAAATATTTTTAAAACCCACCTGGATGTATGGAAGCAGATTTAGTAATTTTTAACTACTCAGATTTCCAAATCAGAGCTCAATAAATCTGTGCAACTTTCCCTTCTCAGCACTACCCTGGTAATGTAAATTCTCTATCACATTGAAGAGATACTACATACCAATGCTTTGCTAGGACCCTAAACTGGACAAAGCCTGGGACATATCTTAGTCTGTCCTTCAGCAAAAACTCAAGCCACCTCCTCAAAACACCTCAAAGCTGTTTTATCAGTATGGAAAATATAATGAACAAAAGCTTCAGAATTTCCGCATGAACACTGAGCAGGTGGTACAACCCCAACCTCATATATTCAGTTCTGAATAGACTGAAGTTCTTCCTCCTAGGAAGACACAGTTGACTACAGATTTAAGAGTTAACTCTGGTTTGTTTCTCCATTTTCATCTTCCCCTGCTATGTAAGGTTTTCCTCCCTAATGTGCTCTCTGCTTTGCTCTGCTTTTCTCTATTACTTTCTATCAATACATATTCTTTCCACCTTCTCCAGTGTTCTTCCTGACTTTCTTGTAGGTTTCCAGCTCACAAATTTCACTCGTGGACATATCCATTCATCTGTCCATTTCTTTCTTCTTCCCATGCCCAACACTTAGATTCTTCCTGCTCTGTCTATGGTTTCTTCTCTTCTGTTTCCACGCAGATATGTCTGCTAGTTTGAACAATGATTCTCACGCTTCCTTTCATATCCTACATTCACTTCCTTCTTTATGATTCAAAGGTGACTACCTAACCTCACATCAACTGTGTCCTGCATTCACACACAGACATCCTTACGCTACTTCAGACATTACTTCATAGGATATCGGAACCATAGAATAGCTTGGGTGGAATGGACATGAAAGGCCACTAAGATCTAAACATCTGGTACAGGTAGGGATGCCACCACTTCCAGAATTCTAAGTTCTGGCTCACAGGGAACAGAGGCAAACCACTCACAAGCAGCATCCTAGCACACAGCAGACTGCCCTACAGGACAAACAGAGAGGCCAAGACTTGGACATCAATAAGGGGATTTTCCTACCTATGCTAACTGTGCCAGCAGGATGGTGAGTCCTGAGGAAGGAGCAGAGGGGATGTCCTCACCTGCACATACATAGCAGCTGGTTCCACATGAGATGAGAAGAGCAAGCTGCTGCTGAATGGCAAGACTGAGGATGAGCCGTCTGTGAGTGGGAGCGTTTTATCTGTAGAACATTAGGCATATTTGCCAGTGGCTTGATATGAGACTTCATTTTGGCAGCCAGGTTTATAAAATGTACAGGCCACCATGCAATGATGACTCATTTCTTCTTTCCAATAGAGTAACACTGTTACCTGACAAGAACAGTACAGTTTCATATGGTATTTCCATTAAGAACCTTGTTAAACATCTTTCTTCTGGTTGGTGCCTTTTTACTCACGCACAAGCTGTTAATGTCTTTAGGTTCTAAGTGTTTTCTAATATCTCACATCTTAGGCAAGCGGTCCAAACGCCTCCTGTTTTTTAAAGAGTCAAAAGAATCTCTAATAAAGCAACACAAAATGCTTCAAACAACACTCAAAAAGCAACAGAGAATCCCTCAGGAAGAAAGAGAGACATGGTAATACCGAAGACTTACTCCTCCTTTTGCCGTTTGTGAGCCTGAAGAGTCACATTCTGTACCCATTATCAAGGCGAGGCAGTGGAGCTGCCTGTCAATGGCTGGCAACAGACAGGAACTAAGATGACTTTTACCTTCTCATCCTGATGGTGAACTTCCATTCATCTGGAACTAATGTGTTAAAATATGACTAACTTGGCCTTTAAGTCACTGTACTTTATTTCTTCCTGTTAGCTGCAAAATCAGTGGTGGACAACATTAGGAAGGATAAACAGACTGCTCGGAAATACAGTTATAAGACTGTTTCACAGTTCTTTGTTATATCTTCCAAGCTCTCTCTCCCCAGTCATACCTCTCGTTACTTCACTTCTTTATTCATTGTTATATGCACAGTGTGAAGAAGCTTTATTTATTCTCAGCATCAATTAAAAAACACTGATATCAGTGACACAATCAATTACTTAGAATTTATCATTTAAAATTAAAAGTAATGGAGATAATAGAATTAAAGCAGGACAGGCTCAATCCATTTGTAAATTTAAAATTTATTTTTATAAATTTGCAGTAAGCATTACTTATTGGCAGAATAACAATTCAGAAGGATAGAGATTTCATCAGCTGTGTACTTTCCTACTACTGTTACTATCAAAGTTTCATATTGACTTTATGTGTAAAAAAGAGATTTTATTCATTATCAAGTATCACACCTACGAGGGAAAAAGAACAACGAAACAAATAAAGAACAACAAAACTACGAGACAGGGCAGCATTCTCTTATTTTTTCCGTAAGTAAAGCCACTTCTTATAATTGCTCAGAAAACAAGAGATTGTCCGTTACAGTCTTCAGACTCTTAACAATGATTTATCTTGGCTAATGTCACTGCTTTAAAAGGAGATAAGCCATATAATTTTACAGGAAGCAACCCACTGAATCCTTCAGTAAACACAGCTTGGCAATCTATCTTCAATTCAAAATAATGAGGTGGCAGGAGTGTCATGGAGAAATAAGTCTTCAAAAACATCACGTAAGGGAATCCAGCTGTGCTTGTATAGTTTCCAGCTATTAAAAGGAAGAAAAAGAAAAAAGAAAAAAAAAACAACTCTATTCACATAAGATATTGTTTAGAAACATGCAAACAGAAAAAAAAATGCATTCCAATGTCTTAAACTATGCATACTAAATCTAATCATAATGCAACAAAAAAACTTGTACTCATGAATGTTTGTTTTTTACATGAAGCTATTAGAATGCATTGCTGCAGTTTAAATATTCAAATTTTAAAGAAACAGTTGTCTAAATACTGCCTTTTTTTACATGAACAGATGTTTTGCTGTGAATTTCCAATGCATAATAATAAGGCAAAAACAATAATAAGGGTTTATTTTGACTGTATCATGAGCCTGGCATTTCAACATAACACAAAGAGACTCCTTCCAGTGAGCTCTTCCTTGTTAATCATCATCTGCTCCTCTAGACCTAGCCACCAGGTATGATTACAGTTACTTCAATGCCTGCCTATTTCAAATTTGAATGCACAGAGTCTTCTTGAAAATGCTTTCTGTGATCAAACAAATCCAACAGCTTTAATTAAAACTGGATCCATTTTCCTTCCAGTTTCATTAGATTTAATTCATATAGGCAATACTTCCTGCTGAGTAGCATAAGGTGTTTACAAAGGAACTACAGTATCATAAAATCCACAGACCTTGTTATAGAACTCAAACAGCTCCCGATGACTAAATTCTACGAACACTTTCTTCAGGTTCTGTGAAGGAAAAAGAAAGGAAGGCATAAGCACTTTTTTTCTTTTGATATGCATTAAGCCCCAGTGTGGGTTTAAGCCATATGAAAGATAATGTTTTCAACAGTTAATTTTCCTTCCACTCACTACAACAACCCTTACAGATGCATATTCCATTTTAGTGATGAATTCAAGTCCATGGGTACATCTGTTCTCCTGCTGCAAAGAATAATAATAAAGTATCGGTTTAAAATGATTTTGTTACCTAATTTGTAAGTCACAGACAAAAAATGAAAGATGACATTCATCTTGCTCAGCAGTCCATCTAAGATCTTGTAAATA
The DNA here is from genome assembly GCA_036925125.1 of Oreortyx pictus. NCBI lineage: Eukaryota > Metazoa > Chordata > Aves > Galliformes > Odontophoridae > Oreortyx > Oreortyx pictus. The sequence continues at coordinate 56,623,866 of JAUPFR010000004.1, forward strand.
ACATCATGCAAAATCTGCAGTACATTTGACTGAACTTGCACAGCTACTAACATACTGTGTATTAGGCACAGAGTTAATAATAACTTACATTCATTAGTCTAACAATCTTAGTATGCTGACATTGCTACGCACAGATTCAGCCAAAGTTAACAATTTACACAATAGCTTCAAAGCAGTCCTGAAACAGTAAAAAAAGCAAAATATCACAGCTGATGGAAACTACTGTGAATAAAACAGATGGCGGTAATAATAAGCGTGCATGTGCTGATGTCTGCAGAAGTGGGGGTTAAATTAAAGCCTCTATCCTGCTTAACTTGCTTGCGTGAAATAGGTAGTTTAATGCCTGCTACTTTCAATCACAGTACTGATCTATCCAGGCTGTTTCTAGCCTTATTCCCGCTAGTTTGCTTTGTCACTTTCCTTCTTTTAAAATAAATGTGTAAGTATTACTGCACATTGTCTGTGTTGCTGCTAGACTTTCCAGCGCTTGAAGGCATTCCTAAGGACCACAGTTGCACTTCTATTAACACTAACAGCTATCTGTGAAAAACTGAGTTTGTGGACCTGTCTACTCACAATATATCATTAGTTGGAAAAACATACACCACTAATTTTGTTGAACTCGTACCAACCTAATGTACCACTTAAATGATTAAAAAAAATGCTTATTCAACAATTCTGCTTAAATTAGCAGAGATACTTTCAGATACGAACAAGGCTGTGGGCCAGATTCTGTACGCTTTAACGTCGATGCAAGCCTCAAGTCAAATAAAGCTGATGAATTTGGCTCCCCAAATTCACAAAAGCAACAGAAGCCCTGGGAACGCAGGATAGGTACTGTCTGGTGCCCATTACAAAAACAAACTGTAAGACACAGGAAAGGGATAAAATGACTGGGGCCAGCCTGTCTGGTGCAATTCCTTCTCCTCGCTCTGCAGAAAGAAGGATCCTATCCAACAATTTCAGGAAGGCTACAAAAGCCTAGAAAAGGACCAGTGATTTGCATGAAAGACCAGACTTCGCCCTCTGGGAAAGAACAATGCAATTCTGGGAATTGTATGGTGAATACAAAATAAAACTACTAGAACAGTAGTTCTCTTTGCCATGATTCCAGCTGATTCTCCCTCCAAGCAGCATAATGCAGTGACAGAGAAGTAAAAGCATTTTTAAACTCACTCTACCAGCTAAGAAACAAAGAGAAAGCAAACAAGTGGTTTCTTGAGAAAGGAAAGGGAGTAGAGGAAAAAAGAGAAGACACATGAATAGCAAATAGATTAGTCTAAGTTTTTGGCACCTGAAGCTCCTGTAGGATTTTGATATTTGAATGAAAGTAAAACTGAAAACAGAAGGTTCATAATAAAATTAAATAAATATATCTTAAAATTTATCAGTTCCAATCAATAAAGCCATGGTTATCTCCTGCATGGTTTCTGTCAGATTGCTGCCACATTTCAGTACGATGAATCCTGCACGGCCAGGTTGCGTGTGTGACACTTCACCCAAGCACAGCATGACCCGCCAGATCTTTTTTCCCCAAGCTCCATGTATCCACCAAGACTGACATCTTCTGGTTCTACTTTACATCAGCAAGCAAGATCAACTTCTCATACATAATAAAATACATTGAAAAGCTTGTCTTTCATATTTTTTTCTAAGCACATTTAACCGGCATAAGCTACCAGTTAGAGTAAGCAAACAAAAGAAGCATATCATTTTAATTCAGGTTACTTTGAAACTGCAAAAACAATAAATAGGCTTATGAACAGACTATGATCTCTCCCTTATTATTTAACAGTCACGGTCTAATGAATAAAACAAAACTCACATTTCACTGTGGCAGGTGAATGTCTATGGAGAACTAAATGAAAGCATGCAGTCTGTAATTTCTTGCCAGACTGTTTCTGAGTTCGGAGTGGGTCAATGGGAGAGAGGGTATACCAATATTTTATGAGACATATTGTGCATATGCACCCAATTTTCTGCTAAAATAGAACTGTTACAGTATGAAAAATTTCAACAAAGACCAGTGTCACAAAGCACAGTGCTGAAGTGCTGCAACAGCTGAAAATGTTCTATTCATAACATGTATTTCTTATTAGCATTAATCCCTTGAGGAAGCATCAAAAGATTATTGTTACTTGATTAGAAGTTTCCACTCAGACCACAAATCCAGCATACCCCAAATAAGTCCTTATCAGAAAAAAACAATGTCTGAGCAGGTTGGCAGTCCCTTATACTTTCGCTCAGATGTCTACTTGTTTCATCACTTATTTTATTCTACAATAAATCATTTATTTTATCACTTTAATTAATTATTTCCCTTACTGTGAGAACATAAACAGCTATAATTAAAACACAGAATCACAGAACGGCTTAGGTTGGAGGAGACCTTAAAGATCATCTTGTTTCAACCTCCTGCCATGGGCAAAGTTAACAACCAGTAGATCAGGCAGCCCAGGATCTGTTCCAACCTGGCCATGAATGCCTTCAGAAATGGAACATCCACTTTTATTCTCTGGATAAACTGTTCCAGTGCCTCAACACCCCCTGAGTAACAAATTTCTTCCTAATATCTGACCTAAATCTACGCTCATTTTTAACAGCCATTCTCCATAGTCCTATCACTACCAGCTCATGTAGAAAGACAGTTCCCCTCCTGTTCATAAGCTCCCTTCAAGTAAGGGAAGGCTGCAATGAAGTCTCCCTGGAGCCTTCTCTTCTCCAAGATAAACAACCTCAGCTCAACCTTTCTTCACAGGAGAGGTGCTCCAGCCTTCTGTTTATCCTCATGACCTTCCTCTGGACCCACTCCCAACAGCTCTGCACTGTTCTTGTGCTGGGAGCCCCATGCCTGAATGGAGTACTCCAGATGGGGCCTCACAAGGGCACAACAGAGATGGACAAACCCTTCCCTCCCCCTGCTGGCCACCCCTCTTTTGAGGCAGCACAGGATACTGTGTGCCTTTTGGTCTGCAAGAGCATACTGCTGACTCATGTCCAGCTTTTTGCCCATCAAGGCCTGAAAGTCCTTCTCCTCAGGGCTGCTCTCAAGGAGTTCTCCCAGTCTGTACACACGTCCGGGATTGCCATGACCCACATGTAACATCTTGGCCTTGCTGAATCTCATTAGGCTCTCATGGGCCCACATTTTGCATCTGACAAGGTTCTCTGGATGACGTCCCCTCCTTCTGCTGTGTGAAAAGCATCACTCAGCGAGGTGTCATCAGCAAAGTTGTGGAGGATACACTCAGTCTCACTGTTTATGACTCTGAGAAAGATGTTAAAGAGCACTGGTGCCAAGACAGAACCTTGGGGGACACCACTGGCCACTGGCCTCTACTTGAACATATATTCATTGACAACAATCTCTGGCAATTCAGTCATAAGAATGTGGCGCAGGAACATGTCAAAGGCCTTGCACAAGTCCAGGTAGACAGCATCAGTGGCCCTTCCTTTGTCCACCTGTGCCATCACTCCATCACGGAAGGCCACTAGATTGATCAGCTATGATCTGCTCATGGTGTAGCTGTGCCAGCTGTCTCACATCACCTTCTCATCCTGCATTTGCCTTAACATCTCTTCCAGCAGGATCCACTCCACAATATTTCCAGGCTCAGACATGAGGCTCACCGGTCTGTAGTTCCCTGGGTCTTCCTCTCTTTCTTTTTTGAAAATGGTAGTGATGTTTCCCTTTTTCCAGTAACTGAAGACTTCAACTGACAGCCACAACTTTTCAAATATGACAGAGAGCGTCCTGGCAATCACATCCGCCAGCTCCTTCGGGACCCTGGGATGCATGCCATCCACCCCCATAGACTTGTACATTCAGCCTTATGAAGTCATCTCGGATTTGCTCCACTCTTACACTGTGAAGGATTTTGCTCCCCTAGCCCCCAACTAGAAGTCCAGGCTCATGAGATGTGTGGGAAACCTGACTGGCAGTGAAGACCAAGGCAAAAAACTCATTAGGTACCTCAGCCTTCTCCATATCTGAGGAGGCCAGCTCTCCCTTTACTGGAGTAAATGAAAGTTAAAGGGAACAGTATATCCCTTTCCTTTGCCTGTCTTTTCTGCCTACTTCTAAAGAAATACTTCATGTTGTTTTTCATATTCCTCACTAAGTTTAATTCCATCTGTGCCTGTGCTTCAGGACTAGGTTACAATGCAGTTCTGTACTTTCTCTCAAATACGCGTTTTAAATGATTATGTACCTAGGATATTGCTAAGAAACTTAGCATAGGCAAATTCCTAATCTACTTCAAGCAATTTTACTCAGATAAGGATATAACACTACCAAATGCAACCTTTTTTTCATCCATAACTAAAATATAAGATAAAAACATCACTTTCAGTTTACTGACTTAATTAAATGTCTCTGTGTGCAGACAAGTCTCAGCCTATTTATGAAAAGTGTAGTCAAGTTCTTTTATCTAAATATGCAGGTTTTCAGATTCTGTGTCTGACCTAGTATGTGTTTCCCATAATACACATAAGGAAACCGTAATTTGCTATATGTCTAACTTCTTCTTCTATCAAATACATCGTTCACGTTTACTCTTGCCTGACACATTTCTGTATATCCCCCCCCCCACACACACATCACTTTCACTCCATTTTTCCCCTAATTTCTGCCATCTCATTTTATTTTTGTTATTCTTACTGCAAAAGAGAACTAAACAGAGTAACTGGAAAACTAAACAGAGTTTATTCCTACTATCACTCTCAGTGACTCTAACACATTACACCCCAAACTTTGTGGTAACAGAAGTACCACCTCCTAGTTTTGATCTTTATCCTGAAGATGCCAACTTCATATGCATCATAGAAACATACTTGAGATGTTAATGTTATGAAATTAAATGCAAAATATTAATTCTTCGGAGAATGTGGAGATAGGCTTTTTGTCTGATTCAATAACCAAGACTGGTGGTGTAGGAACAGCACTGGAGCAATATGCTCAAGTAGCACAGCTACAGAGTTGGCTGATCTGCTGCTTCAACTAAACAAAGTTGATGTCAAGTTCACTGCTTACAGAGCATTGCATTGACTATCGCTGTGTGAATGGCAGACATCATCCACAACAAATCTTTATTACACTCTGAGCCCATTGCAGGGAATATGGTAGTAAGTTTTCTGAAGTGTACGATAATTTGGCCAGAAATCACTACTGAATACTTTTAAGGGTTAAAAGTGCCATTTTACCTTTTAACATCTAGATGGAATATTATTTCTTTCTGCCTCTTCCCTGTACCAATTTACAGCCTCCTGAGACTATGTGTGAAAGTAATAAGTTTAACTGATAGGATTGTTTTCTCCTCTTGCAGATCTTCTCATTTATTGTCTGTTGTAATTTTAAAAAGCACAACATTTTCACCAGTCTCTAAAACAACTGTGTGAAACCAGATTTCCTTGTCTGTAATAGGAAGAAGAAAGTGGTGGGAGACATCAGTGGAAAGAATAGGAAGATGAAAACTTCCTTCTCCCAGTCAACATTAATCTACTGCCCTATCCAGAACAGCCATTCTGAATATACAGATAATACTACAAAAGAACCACAATGTTTAATACTCACTTAGCTTACAACCACCACCAGACCATTAAGTAAATTTTTAGCTGAATATAATCACCAGCACAAGATGATGAAGATCGATGTATGTAAGATGTAGAACAGACACTCCAATTTCACATTGCCTTGGCTAACAATTTATGTTAAACATGAATACCTTTTCTTGATGCTAAATGTTTCAGTGGAAACCTTGCAAAACCAATTCTCCTCAGGTTATTTCAGAAAACAGAGGCAAATCCCTGGATAAAATCAAAGTGTGGGGTTTTTTTCTTTGTTTGCTTGCTTTTTAATCTAATGCTCTGAATACTTCCATTTTAATGTATTACTCCAAAAGGTCTTATTACTAATGACAGCGTTTTGCAATTTTTCTTATTGGCCAGCCATATCCTACACTCTTAATTCTCCCACCTCATTCACACATGTGCACCAAGGCACTAGGAGTTATAAATAAAAGGCAAACTTCTGTTTTGGAAGCTAACTTGAATGTGAAAAACTGATATTGCTAGCATAGTTCTCAATTGCAAAGCTATAACTACTTTTACTACATTGAAAAACAAATGCCAAGTATTCTGAAGCAAACAGATGGAGGGACAGGCTGGTTTGTACATCTAAATGTCTACTTGTAACGATAATGCTCTCTCAAGTAAAAAAATAATATAGTAATTCAAGTTTGTTAATAGTAACAACACATACCCCATCTCCATATCTAATACAACCTTCAATTCTATCCTGGGCCACTTAGAAGCTACATTCAAGAAATTAGTATTTTCATATTTGCTTCTCATTGTACCATTTATTTTCATTAGAAATCCTTAACATCTCAGATGTTAACATCTACAGAAGAAGACAGATAATTAAGCATTTTACAGCCAAATTCATATGCATATGCACCCTGGTTGATTCTGAGTAGTCTTCATTTCCCTGTGGACATATCAGCGTCTGTGCTGCATTAGTTCAGAATTTCTTTAAATTTTCTTGTACCCTGGAGAATGATGCATTTGCTTAGGCACATACAGATGGAAAGAGGGTCATAAGTTGTATCTCACATTTATCAGCCAGATTAAGCTGCTCAGTCAGAAAGATGAACTGGAGCAAGGTAAGAAAAGCAGATGTGTTCAAACAGACCAGCATCACTTGAAAGCATACAAGAAACAGCAATTAAAACTACTTTATATCATACAACAATAAATGGATGTAATTTTGCTAAGGGTTATAGCAGAACACTGGAGTAAAATATCAGCTTACGTATTCAAAATCGTACTTCTTTCACAATCATAAAAAAGTGAACCTCAAACTTTATTCTTCTTCCAAGCTTATTTCCATCTGCAGCATCAATTGTAGAGAAAGAAAAACACGCCTCACTGAACTACATGCATTTTCAAGTTTCATTGTGTAACTATTATGAAATAAAAATTCTTTCACACCAACCTTCTCTTCTCTTGAACATTAAGTTCATGCATATATAGCATTCTCCCTTTTCAGGTAGTATTTCTTCTTCAAATAAGCCTAAGTAATTCAGGTTCCTCGTTGTGTCAAAATCAGCAGCATCCCAAGGATGTCTTTCCCTCCCTTCTCAATGTCTCTGGAAGCTCTCCTACATGAAATTCTGTGTTGATTCCTGAGATCCAATCACGTGTTTTTGGAAATGGGTGATTTGGAGAAATACACAGATGATCTTATTCCAGCAGACAGAAGAGCACCTGAGCACATATTCATGAAAAGCATTTAGAATAGACGCATTGCAGAGACAGGTAATGAGCTAACAAACTGCAGGAATCTGGAGACCTCCAGAAGACCTTTCATACGTCTAAACAGCAACGAGAAATGTCACTCGTTTGCACTTCCACTCTCCTTTTCCCTCCAACAGCACACAGGTACCTCTTGATGACTGGCTGCACCAGTGCACAGCTAGCTAGAGGACAAGTGCGGTGTAACTACTGAAGTGACCACATGGGCTGGGAAGGTCACAGAATACTGCAGGCAGAAAAAAATGCTTTTAAGATGAAAACAATTACCTTGAGGTAAAATCCTGCAGGGAAAAAATAACTACAGTTTTCACCTAAACACACCTAGCGAGAAAAAACATCAGGCTGTTAAAGAAAAGAGAGATAGGAAGCTTGCTTTCTTTTTTCCAAACAGCTGTATCCAAGCAAAGTGTTACTTTGTCTTGAGTGTATTAGGAATTCACATTCCTATAAATAACATTCAGTTATGTTGGCTGCTTTTTAAAATACTTCTGCGTGGAAAATCTCTTATGACCAAAAATTTAGACATGGAGAGTTGTCATTTCTACACACAGATGGTACTGAATCCCCCTGAAAAAAAATTCTTCTACAAAAACGTCACAGTAAACAACAATATATTTTGGGGAAAATAGGTGTATTTGTAGGTGGTTTGGGGAAAAGTAGGTGGTTTGGGGAAAATAGGTATCAGCGCAATCTTATCACAGCAAAATGCAGGTCTTTTTCCTGATACATCCCTCTCTGTTCTAGGAATGGAAAATAGCTCACAGAAGATCTTTGGAAAATTTGACCTCCTTCTGTCTGCTCTGTATTTTATATATACCCTCAGATGTTTTTCCCTTTTTTGGAGATCATATGTATGTCTGTGGTGTATACTAGTCCTCACTCAGGATTAATCACTAGCAGCATAAAGCATCTGTGTGCAGATATGTATCACTGTAATTTCAGGATTTGAGAGAAACATACGTAGGTATATTTGCCAAATATAACATCCAAGAAAAGACGTATTTTGAAATTGTTAGTTTCTTTCATTAATGGGAAAAACAGTCTTTGGAAATACACACCGTTGTTGCTGCATATTGCTTATACAGTGTCAAGTCTGGAACAATCAGAACTCTACTTTCACTACTCTCTTTTTATTCCTGATAAGAGATTAAATTATTTGCTCTTTCATGTTATAGCATAATTTACCAGAGAAATGAAGGCATATAAACAATGTGTTCACGAGCACTGCAAGGAAAACAGTGTAAATATGAAGTGCAATGCCAGTCTAGCATAATCACCTGAAGACTTAGATTACAGACTCAAAAAATGACAAGTGCAACTTGAAAAAGTATTTGAGATCAACGAAACTCAGCCCTATGAGAGCATCAATTGCAGACTGAGATAGGCTTGATCATATACAGACACACAACAGCCAAAACTTCCTACATCAAGGAGCGTAGCTCAACACCGTAGACAGCGCTGCTTGCTTGTAAGTGGCATGATTAACAATGAGGTATTAAACTCCCATGTTCGTAACACACATGCGTCTAATGTTGTGTATGAAAAAAGATGGACTTAGTCAAAGCTCAAACCATGATCCAAACAGCTCAGTAACCTCCCCACTGGTCTCTAGCAAGAGCCAGAATAAAATCCATGCCCAAAAGAGGAAGCTTAGATTACTGTGATCTGTATCTACATCTAAAGCAACCACTCTCACAGAGATTGTATATGGTATAACCATTCAGATGAGGACACCCTAAGAGTATGAATTTATATGAATGAGAGAAGCTGGTATCTTTTAGTAGTGCTAGCTCCTAAGCCTCCCTGCTACAGCAAGATACTGCAGCACTGCACTGTTTTACCACAAAAGCCTTTTTCACCACCAGAAAATCGAAAAGTATCTATTGTTTGTACTGAGGAACATGAAAAGAGGCCAGATAAAAGAAACTGGCAGGGAGAAGGAAGATCTAAGAAAACACAAATTCATGTGAAATCAGTGCAACTGATGTGATAATACCCTTCCCAAAAAGCCTGCTTAAATACTTACAAAATGTCAAGATTAGATAATTTGCACATTAATTCTTTTCTTTGGGATGGGTCACTTAGACTATCACTGATTTGGATTTTGTTAGGCAGCGAGATAAAGATAAATCACTTTCTGTTGTTGCTGTTCTGCTAAAAGCACATTTGTGGCTGTCAGCAAGCAGGTCACTGATCTTCCTGCCATTCTTGTTGCAGGCAGCACAGAAACCTAGCTGCAGTGTAGGGGAAAAGCCATGCAGGGCAGGAGATGCTAACTACCAGCCTCATCCCCCAGGGATCACATTCAGACTACTCAGAGAACGGCACTGCTTGAAAAGTGATGTATTTTGTGTGTGTGTGTGTGTTTAGGAAGTCAGCTAGTATTTTTACTATACTCTGAGAAGCAGAGCATTGTACTTAGGTATATGTCACGAAGATACAGTAGTAGGGTGCAGTGGGGGAAGCCTCTGTGAACTGCCTTCCAGTGCTGCCCCGTATCAGGACAGACCAGGTCCAGCGGCTCCAATAGGGGCCCAACACCAGCAGAGCTGAGCCATGGGTGATGCTGCGTGCACTATGGGAGAGCAGATGGAGGAAAAGGAAAACCACTGCACAACAGCAGCTGGGAGAGTGCAGTGAGGGATGTGAGAAAAGAAGCCCTGCAGGCACTAAGAGCAGTCCAGGTGTGCAGGAGGTGCTTCAGGCATGAAGCACAGGTTCCCTGCAGCCCAGGACAGGACCGTGCTGGAGCAGGCTGTCTCCTGCGGCCCATGGGCACTGCCCAGAACAGATTCCCATGGTGCAGCGGCAGATGCAATCTGGAGAAGCCCTTTCCCATTACATTTTCTCCCCCTCTTCCACTGATAAGGAACAGACAGAGCTCGGTGGTGAAGGCCAGCTGCCCTTTATTGTGAAACTACCTCAAGTTGATGCAGCATTTTGCTGTTGCACTCATAATTAAGAATTAAATACATGACTCCTCACCAATCTCTCTTCCTCATCAAAATAAGCTGGGCGAGGCCTTGAATCTGGGCTACATGCTGATATCAGAGTGGGGTCAGAGAGACATGGCCACCTGCAGCAGGTGACACAACACAAGCTAACACCAGCATTTCTTAGGCCGCAAGAAACTGAAAAACTGGAAGAGGTCTTCGGTCTTTAACAGACAACTTAGATACAAAAGCTTCTCTTCTTCACAGAATATGATATCATACATGATATGATGCAATATGAGGGCTCCTTCAAAAGTAATGCCTCTTATTTTATTATGTTGGCCCATGACATCAGACAAATGTTGATGGTACAGCAGTAGAGGCTAAAGCTTCCTGCCAGTATTCCTGTCAGGAATCCATTAGATTTTGTTGCCATGTGACAGATGGTAGCAGGGGGCAGTCTGATAGAATGGTATCTGACATGCCATTGTAGATGAAGCAAAGGTGTGGAGGTTTTCCTCTATGCATAATAAATGGTACCCAATGACATTCATCAATGCTTGCTGAACATTAATGGAGACCAGTGTTTTGTAGCTGAGAATTTAATCTACCAAACAGTTTTCATCCTGCTTTTTGTAACATAACTTACAGAGAATTAAATAGAAGACATCGTTTTCAGAACAAACTATGTATAATGACAGAATGGTCTTTTCTGATTATGACTGTAAAATCAAGACTCACTTTTTACTAATGGCAACTTAGAAATATGAAGCACTGAGTAACAGACCAAAATGCAAGGTTCAGTGATTGGTCCATTAAACAACAATCCATTAAACACTTCATCATAAAAAAATCCACCAAAAAACTCTCTTTTTCAGTTTGTCACTAAGATTCACACATGGCTTAAGGCAGCAAAAATTGGCTGTTTGGATTTCATGCAATCAAATTTCATCACTTTTGCTACATTATTTTTGCTAATAAACTATTAAAAGCTCGTGGTGCTCTTACTTCTTACAGAGAATGTTGGACAGGCTGCTACAAACAGAGATAGTACAAGAGCTTCCTAAGTGTTTCTACATATATTGAAGATGAAATCAAACTACTAACCCAAAGTTTCATTCAAAGGCAGAATATTAATGTAAATACAGAGGGATAACCCTCCCAGGAAGGAAGAAAAAGTTTTGGCTAACACAAGCATTTTGAAAGTGGTATTAAATTCTTTTTTACTTTCATCATGCCTCTGTGCTATTGAATTATGGTTCATACAGACTACTTTAAAATGTGTCAAGCAGTATGTGAAATATAGTACCAGATCTGGATTATTCTATAGATAGCTGGAGCACCAAACTCAGGCTGGTTACAAAGGTTTCAGTGAACATAAAACCAAGATATTTTTCAGATTTTTCTCTTAAAGCAAGCCTATTTAACTCCAAAACAATAATATTTCTTCCTTTTCAGGCAACACTGCAAGACACAAAGCTGAAAAAATAAAGCAAGGAACAAAAACAGATATTATATGGTGTAATCTCTTCATTAACACAGATCTCATATTAATATTTAAACAATCATGACTGTTTTTCAGATTTTTACCTTTTTAACATAAGTTTTTAAAAAGTGTTACAGATCAGTCTGCAAATGTTATTTTATCTTTAACAAGGATTTTATAAATGGATTATTAAACCTGTGTTTAAAATAATATGTCAGTAAAAAACACTGAAAGCTTATGTCTTGGTTAAAGACTTCTCTACACGGATTGTAATATAGTTTAAAGGTAAAAATATGGCCTAGTGTTTAACCGGTTAAGAAACATTGAAAAATACATGTTTTCATAGTCTTCTTATCTGTCCTTTCAAAATGGGGAAAATGCTAAGAGTGTATTTGCTGACTACCAAACGTTTTGAAAGAAAAATATAAAAACAAGGGAAATGGTGTAAAATATTTGTCCTTGAAATATGAATTTCCATATCAAATATGGAAAAAAAACCCACATAACTTTTCTCCTCCTTTTCTTTAAGAGGTGTTTTTTAATATAAACACATCTTCTTAACATAGGACGCTATTTTACAGAGAAAACTACGGTGCTTGTGCTAAAATATTCTCACAGATTATAACGATGTCAGTTAATACTGAAATAGGTTGTTTTTAATACTGACTGAATATTAAGTCTAAGAAAGCTGTATTTCTTTTTAGGGCATAAATAAGGTAGAAAAGGGAAAAAGGAACAAGAATTCTATGTAGGTATGACAGGCAAAAATAAAATTAATTTCAATTCTGAAATAATGACATGTACAATCTTATAAGGACAGTTTTTACACACAGAACGAGGTTTAGCTTAAATGATTAAAATAATATGGTGGTGAAGAGAGTACTACCAGAGAATAGCTTCCTCCCCACTGGCTAAACGGCAAGCATCAAGTCCAGCTTATATATATATAGCAGAAAAGATTTTCCAACAATGTCAGGGAAAATCCTGCTATCTCAACCCCACTGTAAGTCTTCCATTACTCTGGGTTGTTGCAGTTATTCAAAGTATGTGTACGTATGCACAGTAAATTGCTTTGTCTTTCACCTTCGTGATTCATAGACTCTTTTCTCTAAAGCAATTGTCTAGTTTTTTTGCACTTTTTTTCCTAAGAAAAGTGAGAAAGTATGGGAGACTGAACTAGTTCATGTTCACTTCAGGCATACATCAAGAGGCAAAACAGATACTGAAAAGCTTAATTCTTCCTCCTCGCTTACTACAACACACTAAAAAGTCATTTTCAAGGTAAGCCATCCCTTATTTTGTCAGTCAGGTATCAACGGCTTATCATCTAAAAGCAACTATATTTTATCACACAGGTCGCACACAGAAAATTCAGATCAACTACAGTACTGCAGTCAAAACTCTGATATGTTATCTGCTGGAGAAGAGGAAGCAAGAGAGAAAAACCGCTCCACGATTTATTAGATCATCTATATCCTCAAATACTTCAAAAAGTATGTCTCATATGACACTTGCATCTCTTCCTGTTGTGTACCTTCACATCCCTCTGCTGGTATACAACATCACAGCTACGATAGACCAGATTCTTTACAATTACAGTGTCTTCCTGAGTCACAGTGCTGAGCTGAGACTGCAAAGCCTTGACAAATTCATACCACCTCTCTTTGCTTCTCTGCCAGTGAAGTTACATGTATCAGGACTCTACACGATCATTTGGCTTGCCCTTCACCTGCATGCAAAATTTATCCTGAAAGGGGATAACTTATCTTTTCCTTTGAGCAACTGTCTAGAGATTATATGGTCTGACAAACCAGACATATATTGCTTAACCTGGCCAAGTATTTTGGCTGAAATCTAATGTGACAGCATCCTTCAGAACAGCATATTAAGAGCAACTCTACTGTCCTACTTGTGAATAAAAAAATTAACAGTTAAACTCAACGGGAGATGCTATGAGTTTTCAGGAAAGGGTAAAGTGAATGCTGAACACGGAAGAATTCTATAGCCCTGTGCAGAGGAATGAATTAGCTAAATTGTTCTTCACTAGCTTTAATGAGAACAAATAGTTTAATATGCTTGGAATCATTATTTTAAAAGGATTAATGCACCACTGCACAGGGAAATCACTTCTATTTGGACTGGTTTGTTTATCTTACAAAAAAGCAGATAAACCAGCTAGAAACACGGCTGACGAGCAAAGGCAGGATGGGATCACTGGGACTTTAAGAAAAATGTAGTTCCAACAGTTAAAATTAACAGCTGATAATCCAGCTGTCAAACTGATGACTGCTGTACTTAAGTTTTGGTGGCACTGGTTTTGCTAAAGCTGAAGTCTACAGAGATACTTAAATATAAAAGGAAGGAACACCGCCCAATACTTTAAGATGATGCGCCTGATACTTTAAGATGAAGCAACAACTGAACAAGTTAGCACGTCTGAGTCAGTAAGAATTTAAGTAAAAATACAAAGTGTTGTATGTTTCAATGTTTCTCCAGGAGTTGTTCAGATTTTCTGTCCTGACTGTTTGAAATGCAAAGGAAACAAACTAGAGTGCAAGACAGGCAAGTCACTCAACAACTGCTACATTTGGTACAGGAATTAATGAAACTTTAGGATCCTGGATAACCAGAACAAACTTGCTCACCTTTTTTTCCTGGGGATTAGAATTTATTTTTCTGAACATCTGAAATCTACCCTTCAATGGTTCTACATGCAAGAAAAGAGACTTCACCTTAAAACATCTCACCATACGAACAAAGTATGTAGGTCACTTCAAAAGTAACACCTCCTATTTATTTCCATGAAAACTACAACAGATACAAAGCGCACGGTAAGTACCATTTGATAAAGTAAATCCTCAGCTATAAAACACTGTTGATCAACATAATCACCACCAATAGCTATGCATTTTTGCGAGTGATGAGCAAAAGCCTCCATGCCACACTAGTAAAAATCTGCATGGCCATCCAAAACGTGGCTTGTCCTTCATGCTGCTGATTGCCACTGCTGAAAACGTAACACCCACTGCCTCACTGCGCTCACACCCACTGTTTGGTCTCCATAAACACTCAGTAAGTGTTGATGAATGTCAACGGTGCCATCCTTTCTGCATGGAGGTATTCAATTCCACACATTTCCTTAATCTGCGCTTCCATGTCAGTGCCATTCTGTCAGACTGCGCCTCTGTTGCCATCTGTCACATGGCAATGAAATGTAATGGAATACTAGCAGGAAGGCTCAGCCTCTACTGCATACAACCACATCTGTCTCTAATGACACGGGCCAACATAATAAAATAGGAAATATTACTTTCAGAGCACCCCTTGCTAATTTAAATGCACACAGAGATGTACTAGCATGAACATCATGCAGCGGAAAAAAAAATGCTCCTCTGCCTGGCAATCATTGGATCTCATCTGAGAAAGTGGGCCCAGTTCTGCATGCTTGTAGCACTAGCCATGTTTACAAACTAGAGGAATTCAACATCACCTGCACAACATGAAAGAAATAATAGAAGAAATTGATTAATTTAGTTTTAAACAGAGGGCAAAGAGTGGGGGATGTAACTGCAGTTCTATTTATGTCAGTATTAGCACTAAATTTTACCCTACAACAGGCAGATTTTAGTTTTATCTTGTTAAAAATTATGGATCTTATCTCCTTATAGAGCTTTCTTCATGCAAGGAGTGACTCTAGGTAATAAAGAAGCACTATCCCTTAGCTGAAGACTTGGTGAGAACTAAAATTTCAATCCATCCATGAGGACTGAGTTTTTCTGAGTATTTTTTGCAGTGACTGGATCCAAAGATCTACAATCTCTAGAAAATGGTAATCACATATTTTAGATTTCCACTGTTTTTCATTGATAGAAGATATGGAATTGGATGCACAGGTTATTTTAGAAGATAGTGGTTGACCAGTAGCATCAGTACCCAACAAGATTATCCATGTGACCTGACAGAATGACAGTGAAATTCACAAAAGACAAGGTTGTTGAATTAACTGAAAATCTAGAGATCCAAAGACTTCCACCACAAGCAGCTGGAATTCTGATTTTAAACAGCGCAAAAACTACTTAAAAGAGCACAAAACATCCATAAATGGCAAGACAGGACTGAATAGAAAAAGAGTAAAGAGCTGTTGGAGAAAAAAGACTGCTGCTATTAGTCAGTTATGCCTCTAGGCACCATTCACAGCATCACCTCGCCTTTGGACTCGTGTTGTAGGATCAAAATGCAACAGTCACATAAACAGAATGTGCTAGATTCCCTTCAACTGATAAAAATTGTGTAAAATACAGTTGGTAGGTTCACTTGCGTAATATTGTGTAAATAAACATAAAAATAAAATTGTGTAAATAACATATTAGTTCCCTATATTCTATGTAATGTGAGGGAACTGTAATAAAATAGTCAAAATAATGAGTTTTCTGTGAAATCATGCTTGGATGCCATGCCATTAGACTTTATTTTTCAGATACTGACTGACTACGAATTCTTTACAGATGAATTAAAGACACGACTTGCAAACAAGTATTTGGTGACACAGAGACTGAAACAAAACAAGTAGCTGGAAAGGTGAAGGTCAGTAACAAAATTAATCTATAAATAACCTTGCTGAAAGCTCTTACCCAAAAGCTCACTGAAAAAATCATTCAGCATTCTGAAGCCATACCAGAAGGAGTCTCACAGACCATTATTCTGATGGTAATCATAAACATTATTAGAAAGTACTGCATTTCCCACACTTCTGCTAAATGGCAGTGTGGAATCATCTTCTCAGCATTTGTACTTTCCTGTATAATTCTACTCCATTTTACAAGCAATATGTTTTCACAAAACAAGAAAATTAAATACTGACAGAGATGCATATTCAAAACTCACAGAACGAAAAATAAAATTACGCCTAAACTGCAATTAACATTATGATCATTCATATCACCTAAGGAAATTAATGAAAGACAATTTACACTGATTGCTTCATAAAATCCCAGAATCCTGAATTTTTTGAGTGCTTCTTGGTTGCTAACTACAAACAGCTCTTAAACTTTCCAGCTGACTGACTGCAGTTGACAATACAATATACAGCAGTAATTCTGGAACAAAATACTGCTTTGCCATAAACCCTCTCAATTCTTTACTGACCACAGTGGTTTAAACATGCCACAGTCTCACAGATGATAAAATGCATGGGGGTCAGCCATGACTGGGGATTACAAAGAAAGCTATTTGTTAACACATATCTATCCAAACATCAATACAGACCTTGAAAAAGAAAGACATCAGGATCAAGAAACTGCAGCAATGGCTGCTGATCAGCCCTGCTGTCACTCTATCATCTAGGAGACAAGTAGAAAAGACAGTCTGTCCATAAAGCCCGTAATTCTCAAGCTGGTGGTATCTGAGTTTCAGTAATGGTCTGTCCCAATGTTTCTGAATTATTACACTGGCAGCTGTAAGCCAAAACCCACAGCAAAAAATAAAATAAAATAAAATAATTGCTACCTGCCAGGGACCTGCATCCATGACATAAGGAAGAGAATATCAGCTATGATAAAGCTAAATATCCAAAATTCTCTGCTGGTTTTTCAAGCTGGGTCACACAAGACTGCAACTAGAAAATTAGAGAATATCAAAAAAACCTTTGTGTCCCTTAGGAATTTGTTGAATTTGTTTGATCAGAGTGTGGATAGCGTTCTCCTTGATCCTCCTGGTTAGAGAATGGGATCTGAGCAGGAGGACAAAGGACTGGTTCAACAAATGGCTGTGTGGATGGTGGTATGCCCAGGGTTTTGGATTCCATGGGACATACCTCTGATAAAACAAGAATTTTGACTTCAGATGGGACACAACTCATCAGGAAGAGAAAGAATATACTAAGCAGCAAGCTGCCTGGGCTCATTATCAGAGCTTTAAACTAGATTTGATAGCAGAAGGAGGTGTACCACTGTGACAGAGAAATGCCAGGGAACACTGTCACTTTAGGACGCAGAGGGGAAAAGCCTTGGATTTGTCAAAGAAAATTTTGGGAGGGCCCCTCCCAGAAGGTAAAGCAATGGGTAGACCAGCTGAATGGCACAACATCAAAGCACACAGCCTGAGAAATAAGCAGAAGGTGAAATAACAGTATATTTAGGAAACTATGATCTAAATGCTATCACAGAAAATGCGGTGGGATGAACTACACGACTGGAATGCTTTGATTGAGGGCTACAAGATTTATAGAAAGGACAGGCAAGGTAGGAGAGGAAAGAGCAGCCCTCTACACTGAGAAGTAGAAAAGACTGTTAAGAACTGCGTATGAGAAACAGTCGCTAACAGACTGAGACCTTGTAAAATAAAATTAGGGACTAGCTCAATAGAAGACATCTGGTAGTCGCAGTCTACTAAAGGCTGCTTGCTGATGAGGCCTTCTTGTTTCGTCTACAAGAGGCGTTGTGCTTGCAGTGCCTCATCCTGATGGGAGATTTCAACTACCCAGACATCTGCTGGGAAAACAACACAGTGAACTGCTAGCAATCCAGGAGACTCCTGGTGTTCATCAAGAATAACATGCTGGTCCAGATTCTGGACAGATCAACCAGAGGTGAAACATGACTGGATCTGATGCTCTTAAATGCAGAGATTATTAAAGAAGTTAAGCTTGGAGACAGTCTGGGCTGTAGTGATCATGCCCTTGTTGAGTTCATCATCTTGAAGACTGGAGACATCACAAAGAATGTGGATTAATAGAGCTACAACAGTAGATGAAAAAAAAAGTGTCTATGAAAGACATATATACTCAAACTTCCCCAAATCTCTGAGAATTTACCTATGTTTGTTTACAGGATTGTGCACCAGCAACAGCATGATATTTGATCGGCTATGAAGTCTGCTGTTGACCTACCTGTGGATCCTATGATCAGCTTTTCCTTCCCCTGAAAGATGAAATGCTTTGCATTCTGCTGACATGTTCCTTCTTGATTATCAATATCAAAAGCTGAAGCTTTAAAAATGCCATTTCTGAAAAAGCTCAGGACAGTGTGTTACAATTTGCCTCATATCACATTTTATAACTGAAAATTATGTTCTTTATAATTACAACTACAGAATGTTTTGGCTTGGAAGAGCCATTAAATACCATGTAGTACCAAATGCCCTGCAGCTTCACTGCTGTAAGCAAAGACACCTTTGTTTAGACCAGGTTGCTCAAATTTCCACCCAATTTCCACCCATCCATACAACCACAGCTTGCCTGGGCAATCTGTTCCAGTGTTTCAATATCTTTTGAGAAAAGAATTCCCTCCTAACTTGTAATCTAAATTTCCCTTTATAATCTTGAAAACTGCCCTGATTCTGTCACTGCAGTCTCTGATGAAGAGTCCATCTCTGGTCCCCTTTACACGCTGAGAGGCTTTAATGAGATCTTCTGAGAACCTTCCCATCTCCAGACAATTCCCTCAACCCTTCTTCACAGGAGATGTGCTCCAGCTCCCTGATCATCTTCACGGCCTTCCTCCAGACCCACTCCAAAAGCTCTGCATCCTTCTTATGCTGGGGGCTCCAGGCTGGGACGCAGTACTCTAAGTAGAGTGTCACAAGGACAGAACTGACAGGAGAGAAATACCTCCCTTGATCTGTTCATTTTTCTTCTGGTACAGCCTAGGACGCAGCTGGCCTTTCAGGCTGCAAGAAGATATTGACAGCTCATACTCAGGTTTTTGGCCACCAAAATCCCAAGCCGTTCTCTACATGGCTACTCTCCATCCATCCATCCATCCATCCATCCATCCATCCATCCATCCATCCATCCATCCATCCATCCATCCATCCATCCATCCATCCATCCATCCCTCCCTCCCTCCCTCCCTCCCTCCCTCCCTCCCTCCCTCCCTCCATAAATGTGGGAATGCTGCAACCCAAATGCAACATATTGCACTTGGCATTTTGAATCTCATTAGGTTCTCATGAGCCTACTTCTCCAGCTAGTCCTGGTCCCTTTGGATGGCATCCCTTCCTTCTATTGTGTCCACTCCACCACTCAGCTTGGTGCTGTCTGCAGACTTCCTGGGGTGCATTCAACCCCACTGTTTGCATTATTTAAATAGTACTGGTCCAAATAGAGGAGAAGCAGCTTGACCACTGGGATATTTTTATTTATTTCTGGGCCCACGTATGACACTTCTTACTTAATAGGAAACCTGAATTTCTACACTGTCAAGATTCTCATTCCAAAAGAAAATGCACAAATCACAAATTAATGTTTTCTTCTGAAAAACCTGAGAATTTGTACAATATAAGAATATTTCTATTGAAGAATTAGAATTCTGAAATCTCATTATAAAACACTAATTCATTTTTCAATTAATTTACAGATAATTTTAAGGAAACCCAGCTGTACATTTTGAAAGACAATTAATATCTTTGCCCAGAATATTAAATCTTACACAGCCTGACACTAAATTCAATACTGTGCCATCTTGCTAGAGAGAAAATACCAAGTAGCCTTTTTTGTAACCCCTATTAAAGATGTATGAGGCATTTTTTATTTTAGAAAAATTAATTTTGTAATCCATAACCCTTAAATGTCATGCACACTAAAACCAATGCACATTCTAAACAAAACAAGTCAGAAACAAGCAGCATATATTAATAAGAATTAGGTTATTAGCATGGAATCAGAATGCTAGTCTTAACACGAGTAGATCACGCCTGTACAACTAGATGACTGACAATATGAATTTTCTCAACATGCAAACCACTTGTCCCAAACTACTTTTATGGCAACAGTGATGTACACATTTTATGAAGACATGAGAATGGAAATAAGTGGCGTTATTTCAGTTACCTGCATTTGTTTTTACCCAAGAAGAAGAGACAGAAGCCAAAAACAAATAAATAAAATTGGAAAAGATGATGATGAAAATGATTGATGAAATTTAGGACACAAAATGCAATTTCCTGTGTTACGAAGGATTTCACAAGACTCTGGAGAACTAGAGCATCCCCCAGGAATCTCTAATGTTACCATGGAATTCAGAGATACAGTCTTAGAGAAGGAAGCTATACCACAAAATGAAAGGATCTGGAAAACACAGGCATACTTAATCCCAGACTTCACTCCTAACATAAGGAGACTGCAAAGCCACAATCAAATTCCCCTTAAAAAATTTCTCATCAAACTTGGAAGTATCTAGATGCTCTAAAAACTTTGCTGGTTTTCAGAAATTATCAGCTCTTTTTCTTTCTTTTTTTTTTTTTTCCCACTCTAAAATGTGTTTCAGAAAGAATTCGTGCATGCACATCTCCATTACCTATAAAACAAATCTGGTGGAAATACTAACTTGTCATGATAACCCTGGTTTAGAATTGAAGTAATAGATTCAACTAGCACAGTTTACACCTACCACAAAACCTGGCTAATTCATAGCAAATCTTACAGCAGATGAAACATTGGTAATTATGGAACAAAGGTATGGAACAGAAGAGTGGAAATTAATGTATTTTAAAGATTCCTTTAAAATATTATTAGCTTTCCAGATCCCAATGTTCCCACTTCACATCCATTCAGATGGAGATAAAAAATGAAGGTCTATGGCAGAAGAATATATCCAGAGTAGATGGTGTGCCTCTAATTTGAATAAAATAAGTAAAATTAACTTGAAGATCATTATATACTGAAATCAAAACTCTTTAGAAAAATTTATTTTCCAAGTTTCTTCCTTACGTGTATTTCCATCACTCTTCTTAGACTGACTGGGTTTCTTGAGCCTCATGTGCATTTATCTACACAGTAACCATCAGTGGGCTTCTTTTCACAAACTTGTCCCACCTTTCCTTAAATTCACATAAAATTTTTGCATTCATATTGTCTGGCAAATCTTTCCAAAGCACTATTACATACTATATGAATCCATCAACATTTCAGTTCTGATGGCAAGAATACATACTGACAGATCAGCTTCCTTAAAAAACTTTGTATAACTCAATGATGGTTGTATTCCTATCTATGACCTCCCTCCACTGATGAAATGTCATTGTTGTACTACTGTCAAATTGAAAAGAACATAGTAAGTTTCTTTTTAATGATTATACTACTTTTTATCCACTCCACCTCGGAAAACCATGTTTTATAATGCAGTAATAAGGGATTTACTTGATCTAATAAATCATCACCTTTGCATTTTTACTTCCAAAGCTGAAACTCTTCTTTAATAAAAAGGTGTCTCTACTGAGATTTCAGAACACTGAATCAAACATAACTACACAACACAGTAATTGATACAATTCATTTCTTCAGAGTATGAACATACTATCACACTGCTTTGCAAGTGTAAGAAAGAATGAAAGCAATTCATTTTTCTACCAAATAATGAACAATAATGGATCAATTATTAACTGTTAATAGATGTATTACTAATTATTTATAGTAGAAATAATACATTTAAATAGCAGCAGGACTAACTTCTGAAAAACAACGCCAGAGTGCAAAAATGATGTAATCTTTTTTTCTCTTTTCTGCAAAATGCCTTCTCCTTTTCTGTACCATAAACGTTTGTCCCCCCTTATCCCAAACCCTTGTACAAGGTTATCACTTCAATGCATGTTTCATCTCTTATTTCATAAAAATGTGGTGTGATGCTCCACTATAGAAACCTCCCAGAAACCTGCCCCAGAAATAGGTCCTACCTAAAAATGTCTTTATACACTTCAAAGGTCTGCATGACTTTAGGTGACATCGTATTAGATTAACCTAAAAGCAATTCCAATTCAGTCAAAACCTGGTAATGACTTGCAATGCAATAGCTGTCAATTGTGAGAGAGTATGTTAAACAAACAGCTAACTTCTATGTATGTGCTACTGGTTAGGTCTGGACAATTCAAAGTTGTTCAGCTAATTAATTAATATTATTCATTATCATTCAGCATAAAATTGATAGTAAAAGTAAACTTCTGTGGTGCATGAAGAACACTGAATTGTTTGGTAAAAGGTAGACATTACATTCACATAATTGCACAGTTTTGTCTAATTGTTGCACAGAGTAGAAAGTACTGCCACCTCGCCACCCTAGAACTGATCATGCTATGAACTGGTTTTCTTTCCTCTATGAAAATTAGAGAAATTGTTTCTACATCAAAGCAACTTCTCCTCTGAATTCAAAGAGAATGTCCATGTTTATTCAAAATAAAGTTTACAGCACTCAGAACCTTAACATCCTACAAATTACCTTACCCTCTTTAACCTGATAAAGGAAAAAATACTGATTTTCTTTTTCTCTATTAAAAAAGGACCGGAGTACCTGAGATTTTATCTAAACACAGATAAGTGGCACTTTTAAATTTCTCAATTTTAGTTTAAGTTTACAGTAAGCTATAGCAAAGAATAATTTTTACTCACCCAAGTGTGTTAACTGTTTAAATACAGATTTAGTTACAGATTTCGTTAGGTTTTATCTTTTTCTCTATCATCTATTCTATTCTATTATCTGTAGTATTAAAGTTACGTAAAAATACCCATTTAATTAGAAGAGAAGACATTTTCATGGACTTTAACAGGATTCTGTGATTTCAGTCTGCAATTTTATTAGCATCACTCCAATTGACATCACTCCAACTAACAACAAACCTTTTAAATAAAAGAATATATCTGACATATGTCTAATGCTTTTTTGTCTTAATAAATAATAATCAAGAGCACTTTTTGCCTGATATGAAAAAAGACAACAAAGAGATGAATGACAGGAACACTATACAAACATAATGTGCTCTTATGAGAGCCTTTATTAATCTTGAGTGATAAAATAACATTCAGTACTTAAGTCCAGTGTTGTGCATGGAAGCATACTGTGTATGGCAAGAGTGAAAAAAGATGAAAAAGAAACTAAAGTCTACAAGATGTATTCACTACATACAGGGAAACACTTGAAGATGCTGAAACTGATTTTCCCTCCCTGAGCAACTGCCAGAACATTTTCAGAAACAGTATCTATACTTACATGCTTGTTTATGTTAGCAGTAACAGTTCCCTAAATTTACCCTAGCTCATGCTTGTTAGGCTTACAAAATTCAGCAGGGTTGAATTTAGAACTGTTCCAGCTGAAGATCTTGTCACATCTCAGCTGTCTGTGTCACAGTCCTAAAGACAGATTGCAGAGACCATCTCTCTTAACTTAATTTTCCCATGAACGTCTTTCTCTTCATGGTTCGCTTTGTGTGTTTTTGTTGTTTTTGTTTCTTTCTTTCTTTCATTTTCTCTCTGCAGTGACGAAGAAAGAAACCTGCTGACTCCACATACTGCTTTAGTCCTCATGTGCAGGAGTATTTTACTACTTGGCAACTCAGCACACTTACTGGCACTTGTGCTAGAATGAACAGCTCAACATTTGGATGCTTTATGATTTCATAGTGAGCCTGAAGAGCTCATGCATAATACATTTGTTCAGAGATTCATCCACATAAAAGGAACTGAACAAACAGCAATCTCCATTGATGACATGGACATCACCTTAGATGCAAAATGTAGTTCTTCTCTCAAAAGTGAAGTAATTTTACCACAGCATCGAGTATCTGTTCAGAATTCTACTGCTTCAAATGTATGAAAGTGCAACACTCGTAATCCTTACAAATCTCATGCCCATAGAGATGAAAACTACTATATTTACCCTTCCATGTCCTCAAGCAGAAAGTGTATCTGGAAAATAAGAGGGAATACATAATCTAAGAAGCACTGAACACTTCGTCACGTCTCTGGTGAGTGAGCAGTCGCACCAAACTTTGCATTCTGTATACACGTGCAAGTGTACAGAAGAGTAACAGATAAAAAAAAAAAAAAACCCAACAACAAAAAACAGGGAGAAATCAAACACAGTTAATGATTTAGTGCCTGCAGATGATTTATGTCAGCCCTCCACATTCTTTCACACTGAAGTTACTTAAAGAACATAAATATACCAGCAGTTTAGACACTAAGAAGACATAATGCTGTTAGGCTAAAATAACACTGAACTAAAACAAATGGACGCTAATTAGCCAAATATTCAGCTCAGATTCAAACAAAGGTCCTAAATATTATGACAGTGAAGCCTGGAAGACACTTCTAATCAAAGTAATGGAGCCAAAAATCATAATCAATTTCATAATGAAGATCACAGGAGTTATGAAGGAACTGTATGACTCAGTGATGTAACAAAAATAAATTAATTAGTACCCTAAGAACTGACTTACTTCTAGATCCTTAATTGTTATCTGAAAAACAATGCACCCAAAATCAGAATCCACTTTCGAGCATGTTATCACTGGATATATTAAAACAGAGCAAGTTTCAGAAGTATAAGAAACCCCTAGTTTCTTCAAAATAGGCCATAAATCTATTATACATTGGCAGTTGAGGCCAAAAACCTCCCATGAGTCTTCTAATTGTGACAATCAAGGCTTAAGAAGCAAATGGGTGTCCTATGTATCTTGTTCTCTGCCTATTATTGATAGCGCTGTTGATAATATGTCCCAACACTTCAGAAAACTTGCACTTGCAAATCCAGTTTATCATTAACAGCAATATATTCCTTAACTTCATCAAACCTACAAAATCATAGAAGTAGATTTGTACTACTGTGAATAGTGCGTCATAATAAGACTCTATCTGTGAACTTTGAATTCGTATGTTTGGTACTTTGTAAGATAGAAATTAACTCTGTCTAGACACTTAGTTTAGTGCAATATCCCCTGGATTACTGGGTAGATGTCTTCCAGATCTCATTTTCCATCAAACATCCTAAACCATGTTAGACACAGTGATGTCAGTAATAGCTTTAGGGAATATTCTATATTGTCACTGTGAAACAGACACAGCAGGTTACTCCAGTGAATTACCTCTTTCATTAAAGTTTTTAAGAAGCGGAATATCTTCAGATGATTCACTACCTACAAATCTGTACTGTTTTGTAAAATAATTGAAATTCATGTTTGTTGCTCCAAAGCTTACTTTTTCAGTCTTTTGGACACAAAGGAAAGAAGCCTTCAAAATTCCAAGGAGGAGTTTGATTTTATTTCTGTACTTGAACAAAGTCCCAGAAGGGCCAATCTGTTCAGGGTACAGGGAGAATATTTAATTCTGCTGCCATCATAGGACTGATTTCCATACAACAGGAAAAATCTCCTCAGTCAATGCAGGGTTCATATCTGTTTCCATAATATCTCATCTCTTACCACATACTGCTTGTTTATCAAAATAAAAAAAAAAAAAGCTTTTTTAATTCAAATTTTTCTTTAAATGCAGCCTTCTGATGTTTACTTCAGATAAACAACAGAAACAAATTTCGGTTTACTTCTTGTGTCTTCATTCTGAAAACAGATATCCAAAGAACATAAACTGCATTGCCTAATTTAGGAGATTTTGTAGAAGAAATATCCTTTCACACTTGAGTGACTGCATATAACAAAACAATCTGCACTTGACTGAAAACAAGCTTGATTCTTTTTAACAAAAATTTGCTTAAATAGTAAGAGAAGTTTGCAACTCCTCAAAAATCTCTTCACAAACTGAGGACTTGTCTGCAGCACACTCTGATTTCTAGTAAGCAAACTCCTAAAAAAAACCCCAAAGCGACATGCTGAAATTTCTTCTTCAGCTTAAAAGAAAGAAGAACTATACAACAAACCATATGACAAAGCTTGCTTCTAATTTCTTGTTGGATTAATATTTGCACAAAGAGGAAAGTGAACACTAAGAAAAATGAAATAAAAGGTATAAAGCAAATTTAAGCTAAGCAGTTCACAGAAAAGACAATTTAGGTTCAAGCCTTACCAAATTATTTTTAACAGCAAAGTATGCTTTCAGAAATATTTTGATAGAAGCAGTGTTCCTCAGGCCAAGACAAGCTAACACAAGATGGAATCATTAAAAGCAGTCCCTGGATTATATACAATTTATGAGGACGTTTATACTGAGAACAAGAAAGGCAAAAAAGCAGTTTGTGAAAATGTACACTGTAGATCTGATACAAAAAGTAGTAGCTGTACCAGCACGTCACAAGAACCCAGAACTCCAAAAAAGTCTCTCTGCATCCTGAAATGGTAAGAACTGAGTATTGTGAACTGCTTGCAGTTGTTGGCTAGTGTTTTACAACACAATAATTTATTTTTTACTTTTATCTAGTTGACTTTTCAATACTACTATTCATTCCAAATCCAAATCTACTGTACTGTTAATCAGCTGATACGGGTGTTTATACACACACCTCAACTGCAACTCATGGACAAAGAATTACATTGTATTAGAGCCTAGCATTTTCTCAGGACTAAAGGTTAAGGGACTTGCATAGAGACACACAAAAAGCATGACCCAGGAGAGGAAGTGGGCCTCTGCTCTCTGGCTTCCGGCCATTTCTTCCTTCTTCTAGGTTATCTTTCCTTCTTTAAAGATAAATCTGCTTTATAACTTTGCAGCATTCACTTTTCAAAACACCCACTTTGGGATCTGACATTTCCAAACAGAAATATCAGTCTTAAACAGGTGGAAGGAGAAAAGAGAGATAATCTCACGAGAGTGGCAATCCAATTGCTTTTTATTTGTTAACTGTTGATGCTCTTTGGGATATACCATTTAATTTACATTACACAAAGACAACAGTTGTGCTCAAGGTAATCACAGTGAAAAATCAGTCAAGGATATGCACAAGGATCTTGCTTATATTGTAAGTAGACCTCCTCAAGCTTTACTGCATACACAGACACAGCACAAACTGCCTTTCTCTAGTATACTTAGTAATTAAAATACATACAGTTAATTCATATTAAGTTCTAAACATGAAATAGTAAATAATAATAATAATAAAAGCTATTTTGAACAAGAAGCTTCTAGAGCACCAGAACAAATAATCAGGAATAAAAGTGTAAGCACAAAAAATATTTGATTTCAACTACTGAGCATGGGCAAAATGTTCTTGGTGGCACATCTTACGACAAACTATTTCTAACATCTGCCAAAGAACTAATATTCACCTGGAGTACTGTGTCCAATTCTAGGCTCCCTGGTACAAAAAAGACATGGATCTCCTCGAAAGAGTTCAGCAGGGGGCTACAAAGATGGTAAGGGTGTGGAACACCTCTATTATGAGGAAAGGCTGAGAGACCTGGGTCTGTTCAGCCTTGAAAATAAAAGACTCAGAGGGGATCTGATCCACGTCTATAAATACCTAAAGAGCAGGAGGCAAAGGGATGAGGCTTGATTCTTCTCAGCAGTGTGTGGCAATAGAATGAGGGGAAATGGCCACAAACTGAAGCATATGAAGTTCCGCACCAAATGTGCGTGGGAACTTCTCCACAGTGCAGTGACGGAGCACTGGCACAGGCTGCACAGAGAGCTGGTGGAGTCTCCTTCTCTGGAGATGTTCCAGACCCGCCTGGATGCATGCCTACATGTGCAACCTGGGTGAGGGAGCTGCTCTGGCAGGGGGGTTGGACTGGATGATCTCTAAGGGTTCCTTCCAACCCCAACAATTTTGTGATTCTATGAAATGACAAAGAGGCTAAGAATTATGCATATCCTCATACACTTCTTCACCTTTTCAAGAAGTTCCTGAATGAATTGCAAAGTCTTTTCATGGAATTGCAGAATGGCTTGGGTTGGAAGGGATCTTGAAGACCATTGATCTCCAGCCCTCTGACACAGGCAGGGTTGCCAAGCACTAGACCAGACTGCTCAGGGCCCTGTTCAGCCTGGGCTCAAACACCACCAGGAATGGGGCACCCACAACTTCTCTGGCAAACTGTGCCAGTGACTCATCATCCTCTCGAGTAAAGAATTTCTGCCTATTTACCTAAATCTCCTTTCTCTAACTACAAAGCCACTCCCCCTTGTCCTATCACTATCTGCTCATTTAAAAGTGGGTCTCCTATTTATAAGCTCCCTTCAAATACTGGAAGGCTGCAATGTCTCCCTGGAGCCTTCTCTTCCGCAAGCTAAATAAACTCAGCTCCTACAACCTTTCTTCATAGGAGCTACAGCCTTGTGATCATCCTTGTGACCCTCCCCTGCACCTGCTTCAACAGCTGTGTATTGTTCTTGCGCTGGGGGCCCCATGTCTAGATGGGCGTACTTCAGATGGGGCCTCAGGATGGCAGACCAGAGGGAGCTAATCCCCTCCCTTTCCCTGCTGGCCATCCCTCCTTTGATGCAGCCCAGGATACCACTGGCCTTCTAGGCTGCAAACGTACGCTGCTGGATCTTGTTCTCCTTTTCCTCCACCAGGACCCTATAGGCAATCTTGGCAAGGCTGCCTTCAAGGAGCTCTTCTCCCTGTCTGAACACGTGTCTGGGATTCTCCTGACCGAAGCACAACACCTTGGGCTTGGCTTTGCTGAACCTCAGGTTTTCATACTCCAACTTGTTGAGCCTGTCCAGGTCCCTCTGGATGGCATTCCTTCCTTCTGTTCTATCAACTGCAACACTCAGCTTGGTGTCATCAGCAAGTTTGCTGAGAGTGCATTCAAACACGCTGCTTATGTCACTGATGAAGACAGACATTAAAGAGCACCAGTTCCAAGACTGTTTATACTATTTAAAGTTCCTTTTAACAAAATGAAAATCCAAAATCTGAGTATCTTGCGGGCACCATGATTGTTTCAGCTTGTCTAGATTTCACCAGAACAATATTTTAACTGAACAGATGAAAAGGATGTTTCATCAGCTTCTACCTCCTTTATTTATTTATTTTTCTTCTTGGGGCTTAAAGGTTTTAAACTTTTAATACACCTTGCCAATACTGTTCCAGTACAGCAACATTCTGTTACAAAATTCTGAACCCGGTATTTCCTGCAGAAAAACCTAATTTTTAAAAATTCTTAGCTAAAAACCTGCATGCTTTTCTGGCAGCTCTTCTACTTGCTTCTCTGGCCTTGAATACCATCAAAGAGTACTAAGGTCTTGCAGCACAAGTTTTCCAATAATCTGTCCAGATGGCTGCCGCAGAATTGAGACACCAACATTTTTGGTGCTTCCCAACCAAAGCCATGAAGACAATGGTGTTTCTAAACTCCAGGTATAACACAGCACCATCAGGACCTGCTGGGAGCCTTGGCTTCACCTACCAGCTGGTGGCCTGGTGGCCAGCCAGACCCTCAGGGCTACCAGTACTTCCAGATGGGTAGCCTGCCAAACATCTGCTACTTTGTCATGCAGGGCAAGATACAAAGTCATCCAGGTTATCACAGAGCCTGATCTGCACCTTGGCAAAAAACCAAGATCTCAATCTGTACGCAATTTTCCCATACCTAGCATTAGACTTGAACAAGGCCTTGTTGTTATTATGATCCTCAGCCTTCTTGATAAAGACAAACAGGAAAATAAAGACAACCAGCTTTTGTTGCAAAGGCCACAGCACAGTAGGTAGCTGTTCTGTCCGCTGGCGAGTGCTGTAAGTCTATAAAATGAATATTAAAGACGCTATAAAATCTTTTGTTGTTGTTTTTATTCCCCTATCTGGACTTGATGTCCTACTCTGCAATTCTGTGGGTTGAATCACAGCAGCAGTATTCCCAATGGGATCAATTTGCCAATTAAAATTTGGTTGTAAACACAAAATCTAAACTATTTTTACTTCCACCGCAGTTAATATGCTTTAGTACCAAAACTCTTTGCTTAACATGCCGTATCCAAAAATCTTGAGCCATACTGTCTGAAATATACAGTAGCCAAATTCATAAGGTAAAATCTAAGAATCAATGAATAAACAGCACTTCATAACACAGTACACTATGTCAAGTATTATATAAAACAGACTAGACAGCCAGGAATAAAGCCACATGAACAACTAATCTGTTGCAATGTGAACAACATATAAACAGCTTTAAAAGAGCAGTCAAGTTATATTCTGAACACAGCCAGTAACCAGGAAAAATAAAGCAGTTTCTGAAGTAAGCCTCGAAATGAAGTAAAAGGACACTGTGCTGAAGCTGGTGAGGTGTCCAGTAGCGGTGCACTTAAATAAGCAATTCGGCTAGAATTTGCAGTCAATTTTGAATATGTATGAAACTGAATTAAGCAGCTCAACAGCCCAAACTGGATATAAACTGAAGAATATTTTTGCTATATTAAAACTCTGTCTCCCTCATTTCCTTTTCTTCTAAATGTATAAAATGGAAGAGAACAACCCTGTGTGCTGCCTAAATGACAGCTGATCATATAGTATTCATTTTCCTAAAAATATTCCTGAATAAAGACTGTAAGAATGGACATTGATTTTCTTCTTTCTCTGAGGAAAAACAAAAAGGGATAAATTCAAGTGGTGAAGCATCATGCAAAGTCACACAGACACGGCATGCTCTGAACTGCTGAATTTCTACATTATGCAGTACAATCAATGAGACACAGGTACATGTGCTTATCCAAAAGCCCCCTCCCCATCCAGCAGCCTAGGAACAGCCTGTGTTATAACACAATAGTCACACACTAACCACCGAGAACGTAAAAGAAAAAACAGAAACAAGAAAGCAAAAGAATATAAAACAAACAAACAACAGAAAAAAAAAAAAAACAAAAACAACAACAATCACAAACCACCAGCAGCAGTAGTCTATGCACTGCTTGTTCCACCTTCATTATCATTTCTTTTTTGGTTTGGCTTTTGGAGGTTTCAGATCCCAGGCCTATTGGAGAGAAGAATCTTTGACGAAGAAAAACAAATTCTAAATGGAAAATAACTCACTCTGTAAAATGGGCCTGAAAAACTTCTGCACTGTGCCAGTATTTTATGATTAGGAATAGCAAACTATTATGAACTGTAAAGTTCAGGGCCATTACAAACAAGACATTTTAACATTTATATCATAGGGATTTGGGTCCTTTGTCAGCTTACTTACTTGCCTCAAATGCAGTGATAAAAAGCAACTTATCTCAACCTTTTCTATCACAGTTCAGCCATTATCAGTATAATTTTGCCCATACACATAAAACGTCACTTTCTGGCACTCTTAATATGATGTTCGTTATCCTTCAGTAATACTGCTCACCAGAAATATGAGAGCTGCTCTGAAAGTAATGCCTCTTCTTTTATTCTGTTGCCCACAACATCAGAGGCAGATGGTGGTGGTACAGCGGTAGAGGCTGAAACTTTCTGACAATATTCCATTTCATGCTGTCGCTGTGTGACAGCTGGCAGCAGAGAGGCAGGAGGGTGATAGAATGCTGTCTGCCATGGAAGTGCGTATAAAGCACAGGTGTGTCACTGGACTCCTGCATGAGGAAAATGCAGCACCAACTGACACTGACCAATGCTTGGCAAACATTTTCGGAGACCAAACTGGATGTCAGCACAGTCAGGTGGTGGTTTGTGCATTTCAGGAGAGGTGACAGTGATGGAAAAGACAAGCCACGTTAAGGACAGCTGCCCATGCACAGCTGTCACATCACAAAATGAAGAGCACCTCTATCAGCTCATCCTTGCAAACTAGCAGATTATGACTAGGGAACTGCGTACGGAGATGAATATCAGCTTTGATGTATTGGAAATTATGGTGTCAACACTGGAATATTACAAAGTTTGTGTCAGGCAGGTTTCATGAATCCTCACAGAGGAACAGAAAGAACACCTTATGCAAGTGTTTCAGGAACTATTCAACTATTATGAAGCAGAAAGTGCCACTTTCTTGGGTCACATCATTACAAGCAGCAGGACATGTTGTCACCACTATGAGCTGTGGTCATAATAGCTCAAAGAAAAAGTTCAAGACAGAGCCATTAGTGGGTGAAGTGATACACACACTGAAGTGTGAGAAAGAAAAGTGGTAATCCTTCTGGATTTCCTGAAACCCACACAAACCATCAATTCAGACCACTGTATCATGATGCCAACCAAGCTGAAGGCTCTAACTTACAAGAGTCATACCAGAGAAGACAGTCTTTCTCTGCCAATACAGTAATGTCAGGCCCCATACCAGTTTGAAGATTGTGGAGTACACTTTCAATGCATGGTACCTTATACATCCTATAGTCTGGATTTAGTGTCTTCCAACTTCCATCTGTACAGGCCAAAGAAAGATGGATCCCATGGGCAACATTTTCATCACATACATCTACAATGTCACACCAGCTGTGAAACAGTGTCATCTTTGCTAGTGCAGATTTTTATGAACGTGGCATGAAAGCTCTTTGTATATGTTGTAATTTCCATATAAATTAAAGAGGGGGTATTACTTTTGTAGTGACTTACATCTACTTTATTTCCCAAATTCCAACAAGAGCGGAGTTGGCTCCAACTTGCTATGCTCTTACTTTACCTATAAATTCCTGTCACATAGCTTCCATAAAGTGAATCTTTCATCTTCTTTCTCTTAGGCCAGCTTTCTATAGCAACTCATAAAAAAAAATTCTAAATTCACTTGCTCAAAATTTAGGCAGTTCTACTTGCTATTAAGTTCTTTCTGTTCTTAACACAAAACCCTGATGTTCCTCCTGATGTGGGAAGTCCTTCAAAAAACAGTCTCTGCTTGGTGAAGCTCATGGTGACCTTTGTTGCCATGACTCTTCTCAAACACTGAATTCCAAGAACAGTGTGGAAGCATATTGACATGTTCAAAGTATTTAGCTTGACAAAGCCAAACAGTTCTAACAAATCTCCGGACTATTTCGTTCATCAACAGAACAACACAGTAGTGCACTCTATCTCACAAGAGAAATGTTGTCTAAGATTAAGAAGAAATTAATTTTCCTAATTAAAAATAGTACAGCAAAACTCTTCCACTTCACAACTTTGAGGTTCGAATACTGAAAACCTCTAGCCCATAAATTAAAATGCTTGGGTTCCTTTTGTTGAAAAAAGCCTTCAGATTAGTGAATCCATGTAGAACAGGCCATTATAATACTGAAGTTAGTGAAATAGAACTTAAGTTTGCACTAGGAAAAACTGTTTCCTAAACATTTCAGGGTTTTTTGTTTTGTTTTGTTTTGTTTTGAAGATACCAAAATACCAGCCTGTCCAAGAAGGAAATTTAGCATGTTTTATTCTTTAAGCATCCCTGAATAAGTCTGAAACAACTTCTGATGACTTACCCTCAACTGACAGTACAGATTATTGCAGTGATTTAGAAGAATGTACAAATTTTCATTTCTGAAACACATATACACTACTAAAAATAACATACACAGACACTAGTTTAAACAAAATGTGTTATATTAATGCAGTCTCCATGCTAGATCTCCAGCAATCAGGAGATAACAGAGTAAAAGCATGGTGTAGCACCCCTCAACAGATGCTGTTAAAATGTTTCATTTGAAATTAAATAAAGAAATGGAAATTAGTATGATTTTAACTCAAGACTACAGAGATCATGAGTTAATTCAATTAAAATGTGAATAGAATTGTGTCAGAATGAAGAATAATCCTGAACAAACTTCCTCCATCACTCTGGTTAAACATATTAAACTTTTCTTCATATATTTCTGAGTTGAGGCTCAAGAATCTATTTTCAAACACGTAAACCAAGACTGGGTAACATATTTCTTGTGTCTTTTTCATATTGTCATTTTAATTTTCTAACTATCTCAAAGTAAAAAAGCATTGAAGATGAATATATTTCTATTAAACAAACAAACAAACAAACAAACAAAAAAGATAGAAAACCTATACAATTAAATTAGCTGAGAAGACAGAGCTAACAAAGAAGATTATCACTCAAATACAGAAAAAATACGTCTCAGCATGCCTTTTCAAAATGGTGTTTAAATTCACCAAAAGATCTATCACTGTAAGTAAAACAACAAAAGTTAATACAGAGCACTGGCAAGCATTGTTCTCACAATAAGACAGCAAATTGCCACGGATAAAGTAACACAAGATACTAAAGCTTTTGAGACTACAGTTCTCCCAAAACACAACTCAATCAAGAACAGAAAATGAACAGAGGAAGAGCATATCTACACTGTGGAAAAAAAGCTATCCAGAAGTTAATATTCAAACCCTTGCTACGGTTTAGCATCACCAAGTAGTGAAAAGTCAAGTTCAGCGAAAGCGTTCTTCCTGAATTGGTTGCCCTTAAAGATTTCCCCTTAAGGAACCTCCTGTGCTAACTCCTTCCTAGATGATCCTCAATCTGAATTACAGACTGTAAGGACTTGCTGAGGCATGCACACACGAATGAAGGAAGGGAACTTCAGCAGATTTACACCAGGAACTGAAAGCTTTATTCAGAGAATCTTAGTGACTTCTTTCAGATTTACCTAAGAAAAGCAAAGAGGGAAAAAACAGACTTATGTCTCATATGCCCCAGAGCTTAGGGAATGCAGTTCAGTTATGTCAGTGGTGTCTCTGATCTAGACTGCACCTCTGACAGCCAGGCAATGAAAAATCATATATTTGTCACCCCCATAACATGGCCGTGGTTATGAAATCAGAGAACTGCCAGCAGTCCCTGGGAAAAGGTCAGCAACAAGGACTCGCAGATAGGAAAACCTCTGCAATTACAAGAGGTTGTCCATCTTTTAAGTTCTTTGGAGCTTGGAGATGAACTCCTGAAGAAAGCCACAGACTGACGAAACTATACAGGAGTGATAGTGAGGAGGCTGGATGAGATGATGGTTCTCATGGGCCTGAAAATTGCTTTAAGATACATGAATAGAGATGTGAATGAACTAGAACAATGTGTTATTGTTTATGCTGTATTCACACATTTACATTCCGGCACATATTTGCAAACACTCCAGCTGCATTCACTCTGTTAACTCTCAGTGTGGTGACTAGTGGAGTTATTAGTGAGAGCAGCCTGGAAGAGCTGCATCTTGCTATTTGAAAAGAGTATATATTTATCCCAAGGAATCAAGAATGCCTCCTTTCAGGGCTGAACTGAATTGATTGTGTGGGAATGATTCAGCTACAAAGGTTCCCTAGAGATGAACAAAAATGCCTTCGTGTCACGGAATTACTAATAGCCTACTGGCATATATGACAATGAATTCTAAAAGTATAGCAAGGGGTAAGTGAAAGGAGCATCTCAGAATGAAACCCCAGGCAAGTCTGGTGTAATTTGTGAAGAGCAAGCCCAGTGCTGGGAAAAGCCCCTACTTGTCATACGTATTTAAGGCTCAAGGCTTGCCAGGGAGAAGACGTGTCAGGACTTAGCTCCACAGAGCTAGGAGCTCTGTGCCCAGAGCTTGCCCAGAGCTGATGGGGCATCTGCAGAGGCTGTGGAGATGCAGTGAGGCATTGTTCCAGAAATACAGAGCTAAAATTCTACAGTGGGAGCTTAATACATTAAATCATGCACTTTCTGGTTTCTAGAGGCTTTGAATTAGCTGTTCTATACATTCTCAAAAGGTACAGAGCATCAGTGAACAACCTTAACCCCAAATTACAGACTCCTTTATTCATTTATTTCCTTGGTCTTCAAAGCAACAAATTTCCTGGCAGGTCCTTAATTCACAGGCCTAATCCTTCTGTACACTTCAAATGTGAACTCCTTGAGGAGACACTTCTGAATACAGAATGGATTAATTACTTCTTTCTCCTTCCAGCGCCCTTACATCATTCTTCCATTTCCCCACTGCTTGGTGCTGCGCTGTCCATGCTTCCAAGGCGCCTTCCCAGAGGGGCAGCCCTTAGCACAGCAATGGAGCTGCAGAGCAGAGGGCAAGGACAGAAAGGGATCCACTGGGAACAAAGCTGCTTTGCAAAGGTAGTACAAGAGCAGGGACCAGCAGTGCCAGATGAAGGCTGATACAGGCAGGACTTGCGCCCTGAGAAATTCAGATTTAATATTCTGCTGTTAAAAGTGTATGGCATGTTTTCGGACGAACTGCTCAACATTTACCTACACCTGAATGTATACTGAGATGTACCTGTAATGAGCAACTAAAGTTCACAAGGAGCTACAGAAATAACTCAGGTACCTCACCACAGCCTGGCCAAGGCTCAAACCGTCCTACACCACCCTGACTAATAAACTCCTTACATTTAGAAGCATGACCTTCCAGCTGATACCTTCCTTCTTTAAAGCAAGAGTTTCATCAGTTCAGCAAACAGTATCTAACCTCAAATGACTCAGCATACTCAGGAGCACCGGGCATTTGTACGAAGCTGTCAGCTAGAGCTCAGATCCCCAAGCATGGGCCCAGCTCTCCACCATGTAAGAACCCCACAGGCAGCAGAAGAAAGCTTTCCTGGCATGCTGGAGCAGGGTGTGTAGGGACAGCACTGGCTGCAGCCTCCGGTGGCACCAACGTTCTGACGTTTGCAGCCTGACAATCACGATCTAAAATTAATCTCCATTAAAAAACTGGCATGCAATATAATTTGATTCGCCTTTTATCAATCAATTATATCAACACACAGGACCATGTGTCTCACAGAAAGGAGACAACAATTTTAAGATGAAATCCCCTTGTTTCTGTGTAGCCAGTAAAGGCTTCGGAGTTGTGCAGTGCACAAGAAAGACTAAGCAATTACAGCTCCTTACACATGCAACTGTTCAGACTTACTGAAGTAGGAAGAGCATCACTTTTATAAAATACTGCTCCTCCTGTAAAAAAAGGACATAAAAATCAGACATTCAGTAAGACTGCTTCCAAAGCCTGTTGCCATTAGCCACACACCCTGCCAGCTGCTCAGTACAATCACAAAGGGGATTCCACAGAGCTCAGGCTGAACAAAAACAAGCTTGTGCAGGGCACACCTTCAAGGAGGAGTCTGTGGTTCTCCTCAATTTTCATTTCATATATCACAGCACTCACGTCCCTTCTCACAAAGACCTCCTTGGAAGGCAGCTGGCATCCAGAAAAAATGAAGATGATAAACGACGATGAAGATGATAAAAGATGATGAAAAAATGAAGATGACTGACACCAGTCATTCAATACCACCCATTCTATAGAGGCGAAGAATTTATCTGGATTTGTAACCACTTGCACCTTTCTCTTCAAAATCAGTGAGATGTTCTTCAGCAACAAGGAACAACAGTACTTCGTGCACTCCTCTGCTCCAGCTTCTTGTAACTACACAGTGAATTTAAAACTTACTAAATCAGTTCAGACAACAAAGGGACCTACAGCATGCTGAAGGACAGAGAAAAGGATGAGCGAGGAATTAGGAAAAAATACAGTTATTAAGCTGTATTTCTGAACATAAAAGCTTCAAGAAATTAAGATAAATTTACTTCAAGCAACAACCTATCTTTTAATACCTTCAACAAACGTTTAAAAACATACAAAACGCTAAGAATAAAGAATAACAAATAAATTTAGAATACACCATGAATAAAAAATAAAATCACTTAAAGGACATGATGTCTATCTTTAAATCTAAAAAAATATATATATCAGAAATTGGGCTATATTTGTAATCAGCTTTCCCATCAGTAACGAACAAATCTTGTGATACTATTACCAGATATAGTATATATCTAGTATATATACTATATATAGTATATATATATATATATATATATATATAGTATACCAGATAGCAAATCTATTCTGCTCAAACACTTCCTTTGCATTGCAATACCCATGAAAAACATATGCTAACATGTCTTACTGCTTATCTTTTAAGAGGAGTTCTTCTAATGCCATTGTTCACAAACCTCACTTCTGTACAACTGCCAGCTCAGTGCACTGTTTGTTTTCCTAAGACCAAAAATAACATCTTTTGTCTGTTCTTCAAGGACGCAGCCTCAATCACATTTTAGTGAATAGCTTGACTTCTTTAATTAGACTGATATATTTAAAGTGGACATCATATTAGGATCTGTTTAACAAGAAGAAATGAAAAAGTCATTCATTTTGTTACTTAGAAGTTTCTGAGAAGTGGAGAAAAACTGAGTCTGGGGCTGGTGATGAAATGTAGTCACACACAAAAAAAATGAAAATTCATCTTCAGAAATGCAGCTCTAAGACAGATTTTTGGAAATACAGAAAACACCTAATGTAATTTGAAATGATCACCTTGAAAGTGCAGGAGAGTGCAAGGACTCACCAGATGCCATTTTACTTGCACTAAAACTACTGTATATTAACCACAGTTTTTAACACCCTGCCATTCTAATAGAACAGCTACTAAATTAATTTTTATGCATAATATTGTCATTTGTTTACACTAACACGTGGCTGACCCTAAGCTCCTTTGAAGTATATGCATTAACATAAAAAAAAAAAAAAGAGAAAGCATAAACCACTATCTCCAACATTCTGGTGAGGTGATCAATGGATCAATTTGCCAGTCAACAGTCAATTTTGTGACAAACACAGCATTTTTTATTTTCCAGCCCTGGTTACTTCACTCCAATGGAGTAGACAAGTTCAATCAATTCAAACATGTGACTAGTCCCACGGAAGACAACAGAAGTATCACAGGTATACTGTTTAAGTACATGTAAAAGCTCTACTGGACTAGTGCTCCCACATGTGCACATATGAAAAAAATAACAAAACCTTACTGAAGTGATCTGGACTTGAATGGCAAGAAACCCGATACTTCTCTAAGGCAGACCAGGGCAACAATCAAAAAATCAGCATCCCAGCTAACACAGGTAAACAGATCTGTAGCCCTTTTATACTACTGAGTGAATAATTCATTTTCTTAATGAAGTTGAGAAACAAAAACTTGAGAAAAACAATCAACTAATACTAATGAAGTGTTACCAATGGATTATGTGTATGAATGCCTGTGTGCACATGACTGTGCTGTCTGTGTAAGTTTAGGGGATTTATAATTTCTATTTTATGTACAAACACATTCCATCAGATACCATGCAAGCTCATTCTTCAGCTTTTTATTTAGTCAGGATCTTCAAGAAGCAGTAGGTCCTGCAGCTGAAATAAGCAGGAAAGAAATTACCCTCATAATCTCTACTCTGTTTTTCAACCTTAGAAGAAAACAAGAGGTTCAAACTGCTATTGATGAGAAGATAAACACTGAGTCCTCCAAAAGTGATGCAAGCTTTACTGCTTTTAATAAAGGGACTCATCTGAACAAGAGCAGAAGTCCAGCTCCTAAATTCCTTGAACATTTCGCAAGTCATATCATCACATTTCTGTCAGAATTGCTGCATGCAAGCCAGGTGAGCCTTTTGTGCAAAATATAATTCAAGTCGGTCAAGACAGGAAAAGAATTCTAGGAATTTCACTGAAAGACTATTCATATTATCAACTACACCAGCTTGGCTTACGTAAGGACTGCAATACAATGGCAATTAGGGAATAAGATTGCTCTTTATATGTCAGACGAAGAATCACAAAAACCTCAGGATAAGAAATAACTCCTACACACAGAAAAAGTCAGTAGATTATGAAAACAGACCAAATGTTCAAAGGCTCATACTAAAGATTCTGGAGAACTAATAGCAACAGCAGAGGTGAATCACCCAGAGCAAAGGCACAGTTTGGTAACTACGGATATAACTGCATCACACAGGTAGGAGACGTCTTCTGGTTTAATTCTAAACATACTCATTTTTGCTTTAGGAAACATGCATTTCCTAGTGACAAAGAGCACCACATAATCAGCATAAACATTCAAACATACAGCTATGAAAGCTGCAGTGGTAAATACACCTAAGTGTCATGGCCTTAGTATCTACAGTTTATTACTCTGCTATTACTCAGCTATGAAAACAATTAAATGCCATGCCACTAACCCACAAGACAAATAGAAACTAATTTATTTTCAATTTCAGTATATGATTTAGCAACTCTTGAACTGATTGCTAAATCAGAAAACAACAGGAATTGAATAACTATGAAGGGGGTGTGTAAGAAAACTGTCTTTGGTAATGAATTTGAAACTATGTGGCTAGCTTGTCAAAAGTAGAAGATGGGAAAGGAGTAGAGGATACTACTAAGCAATCCCCAAATACATACAACAATGTATGTATCAGTGTTTGCACATGAATCTCTTTCACACTAGGTTCCAGAACATATACTCATTAACAATGAAAAGTGCTACTCCAACATCTTGACTATTTTAGATCTAATGAATGAGCGTGAGTAATAGATACGGTATTGACACACAAGCCCACTCTTATCGTCCGGGAAAAGCACGGTTCATAGGAAAAGCTGAACAGCTCTTTAAAAATCCACAATTGAGTAAAACTTTGGGAACAGAAAAAATAAGTTATTGTTCAAAACAGCAAAGCTTCACAAAATGAAACCCCAAGCATAGCAGCTGTCACAATAGAAACCCATATGAAATCTCTTTGCAGTCTGTTTCTGTGAAGAAATACAAACTTTCCAGGCCAGCATTTTGATAGTAACCTCATGAAACCTCTTAGACATTCCCTCCTTCTCTCAAATTCATGTGGTATCTTCTT
The DNA here is from genome assembly GCA_036925125.1 of Oreortyx pictus. Classification (NCBI taxonomy): domain Eukaryota; kingdom Metazoa; phylum Chordata; class Aves; order Galliformes; family Odontophoridae; genus Oreortyx; species Oreortyx pictus. The sequence goes on from JAUPFR010000004.1 coordinate 56,664,867, forward strand.
GCATTGCAACAAAGGTATTATTCTTTTTTCTCATGCTTGTGCATGCAGTAGTTGGCAAGGCAAATGGTTTCTATACAACAGGAATTTGAGTTATCATCCAAAACACTGTGTTACTGGGACCATCATGTACTTTCTGAATTTTTCCAAGTTCAGTAATTTCCAAAAAAGAGCTTATTTGAACATGCTTTTGAAAGAGATGGAAAATCTTTATAGCACAATTTCTTGTGAACTTATGAAATGCATGCAGGTTTTCTATCTCCTGTGGTTTAGGTATGTCAACGGTTTACCGGGCTGGATCGGCCTGGTTCCGTGATGATTGGTGCAGGGGACCTGCAGACCCACGTCCCAGGAAAGGGGAAGGGGGAAAGGAAAAAGGAAAAAGGGAGATGGGCCTAGAAACAAAACAGCGGCAACGATCTGAGGAGGAAAGCTAATTTACTAAACAAGATATCAGAAAGCAAAATAACACAATATAATACAATATAATTGGAATTGAAGCTAATAAATCAAATAAAATGAGCAAGAGAGAGTGTCCGATAAACCGAAGGCCTTACGCTAACGCTGAAGGCGATACGGCAGCGAGCACCCACTGCTGAGTCAATCCCAAAGGAAAGAGAGTGTCCCGTGACCGCAGAGGGTTTTTATCTTTTCCCTCTGAGCGGAAAATACGTGAAAAAATGCAAAGCATCACAAAGTCCTCTGGGGAATGTAGTTCTCCTCTTCTGAGACAGGTATACCCGGAAATATCAATGATTATGGAGTTGGAGTATTAACTCTTCAACTCTTAATGCACTACATGTTGTTATGATGTGGAATACCAATACCAAAAATCATAAAACCATGACAAGGTAGACCATTCAAATCAAGCTCTACCACAGGAAATGCTACAAGGGACTGCAACAGCAGCTACTGCAGATGAGAACAGAGTTCTCTCCAACTATTCTGCCAGCAGAAGCGAACTCATCAGGCAGCAGCCACGTACAGTTATATGTGTGTTGGGAAAGTACACAGCAAGGTCATGGTGACTTCACTGCCCACAACAATCAATTGTCCAAGATGACTGCACGGAGCGAGACAGCCGCACATCAGCCATGAAGCTGTGTGTTACTGATTCAATATAAGAACTATTTCAGAAATACTAACAGAAGCTATTGTGGAATAGCAAGTTAAGATCAGAAGGTGAACTCAAATTGAAAGAGAGGAATTAACAAGAATGCATTCTTCAGCACAAAATGATTTTGATGACAAACAAGCAGAATAAAAAGAATCATAGGAAATGAAATGAAGTGGGGAAAAGAATAATGTAGCTCAAAAGTTATGATTTAAGTCTGCCTCGGCATTAGCCTTCAGTGCTGAACAAGATGGAATTATACATTTTCAGTATTACATATTCCATTTAACTGTATCCTGATGGAAAGTCCAAGAGTATTTTACCACCAAAGAAAGCAAAGGACTAAGACAAAGATCTGATTTTTAAAATAGTGTTCTCAGAGCGACAGGTTTGTGATACTCCATTCTGCAACTTAAAAATGTAGAACAGTAGCATGAGCAAGAGTCTGTTCACTATTGTTTAAAGAGTGTTCCATATTGTCTTCTGGGCTGTTCTAAAAGCACTTAATAAATGAACAAGAAAAAGAAAGAGAAATACACTTTTTATTAGCCTTCAAAAACCTAAAGATGCACTAATTTGATATTAATGAAAATTCAAATCTTGGCAAGTGTTTTTTTTTGTTTTTTTTTTTTTTAATGATAAATCATGAGTCATAAACCTGAGATTTCCTTTGCCTTCTATCTGCAATTTCAGAACGCCTCTGAAACTAGAAGTATGCCAGAAGCATATGCCACTTTGTTTGTTTGCTTTATATTTTAATCAATTTATTTATTTCAAATCTGTTTTGCATATGGGCACAATCTAGGGTGGGAAGGGAGGGTGAATTTCCTGTAACTAAGTTTATTTTTGTAATAAATACTACGATGATTCTTAACACAATTCTACACTCATAGGAATAACAATGCTTTTGTTTCCTTATCCTTCCCTAAACAGTAGTCTCTACAGTGATAATGGTTACATAACAAGACTTACAGGATAAGAAATTCAAAGAGTTCCTTAGAGGAAACCAAAACTAAGGCTACTTGGATGTTCAACAGAAGGCCTGGATTGAAATAGAGACCATTTTCACACACACACACATAAAAATAAAAGCAAGGTAATGTTTTATTAATATATACGAACACTAAGAGGGCGCAAAGGAGAATCTCTATCCTTTACTAGATGCAGCAGGGAATTTGACCACTGAGGATAAGAAGAAGGCTGAGATTCTCAATGTCGTCTTCATATCTGTCAGTATGAGTCAGACAACTCATCCTCAGGGTACTCAGCCTCCTTACCTGGAATTCTGGAGTGGGGAGCAGAATAAACCACCCACAATTCAGGTGGAAACAGTTATAGACCTGCTACTCCATCTGGACTGTCACAAATCCATGAGGTTGGATGGGGACCATCTGAGGGTGCTGAGGAGGCTGGCAGGTATCAATGCCAAGGCATCATCTATCCACCATCAGTAGTCCTCGTCAACCAGAACGATCTCAGAAGTGGGGACTTGCTAAGGTGATGCAAATCCAGAAGAAGGGCTGTAAGGAGGATCTGAGGAACTACAGGCCTGTCAGCCTGACACTGGAGCCAGGAAAGGCAATGGAAGCGGTCATCCTGAGTGCAACCAGATGGTATGTGCAGGACACACCAGCCAGTTCATGAGTTCATGGAAGGTCCTCATGGAGACTTTTTCAGGCTGAAGAGCCCCAGCTCTCTTAGCCTATCCCCACAGGGGAGGTGTTCCAGCTTTCTGATATCTTTGTGGCCCTCCTCTGGACCTACTCCAGCTGCTCCACGTCCTTCAGAAGAGGTCTCATGAGAGTAGAGTAGAAGGGGGCAGAATCACCCCCTGTACCCGCTCATTGCACTTCTCTTGATGTCACTCAGGATACAGTTGGCCATCTGGGATGCAAGCACATATTGTCAGCTCATGCTGAGTCTTTCATCAACTGACACTCCCAAATCCTTCTCCTCAGGGCTGTTCTCTAGCCATTTTCCACCCAGACTGTATCTGTGCTTGGTATTGCTCTGAACCAGGTCCTGGACCTTGCACTTCGCCCTGATGAACTTCATGAGGTTGGCATGAGGCCACATCTCAAGCCCATCTGTGTCCCTCTGGACAGCATACTGAGCACAGTGAGGTGGCAGGTGGTGCATTTAAGCAGTGGCGACAGTGATGTGAAAGACAAGCCACATTCCAGACAGCCAAGAAGATTTTTGAGTGGGGCCTGCGGGCTCTTATTCATTACTGGCAAAAATGCATAGCTAATGTTGGAAGCTATGCTGAAAAATTGTGTTCCTTAGCTGAGATTCTGCTCTATCAAATGGTTACTGTGCTTTTCATATCTGTAGTAGTCCCCATGGAAACAAACAGGAGGAAACAAACATTACTTTTGGAGTCACCTATGTACATGGATGCACGCAAGTAAAGCTAACTGCATATCGCTTATGGTGGGCTAACAAATCACCACACTGACATCAGAGTTACGTGACATTTCGAGTGCAGTCCAGACAAGATACTGATACCTGAGGTTTCCACCCTCCCCCACCATTTTTTCCCCCTGTGGTGCAGCATCCACATAATACCCAAACATTTTATCATTTTATTTTACTAAGGTTGCTGGCTTTGAAAATCATTCACTCATAGTAGATGAAATCTGGACTAGATGACCTTTAAAGGTCCCTTCCTAACCAAATGATTTTATGATTCCATGAAATCTGCACAGGATGCAGAAAATAGCAGTTGCTCTGAAAACTCCTGAGGTGGCTCCAGTTGTTATTTTTAATTACAGTTATATAAATATATGGTAAATTTGCATATTAAAATACTCATTTCTTTTTATATATGCATTTGGAAAATGTGACCTGAAACCTATGCTTCTAAAAAAGCCAAAAATACTGGGTTCTCCTCCATAAACTCCAACTCTAATAATAAAGACCAATCCTTGTTCCCATTAAATTAATTAAGAATTCTCTCTTCTTCCTAAGCTATTTTTTGTATTTTTCAGAGAATCTATAAGGGAAAGATTTGTATTATGGCCTTCTTTCCTGAAACTTGTGTTTTAAATTCTTTTTTTCTCTATGGAAGAGTGACCCCCACAGTCAGACTATACAGAGCTCTTTATGGTAGACTTTAATCTCCTCTTATTTGGAGTCACATATATGGGGGTTGAAAGAGGAGCATGGAAAAGAGTGAAAAAAAATAATGAAAACAGAGAACAAAAAGATCAACCTCAGTATTCTCACAGTGAGCATCTAAAACATTGTCAGTTCCATCCCATGCCCCCTTTTCCTTCACTACAGAATGAAAAATGGTTTCAGATTTTGAGGAGAGAAGCAAAAAGAACTAACCACCAGCACCAAGGGAACCACGCCACCATGTCTTCTTCTGCAGTACTGAAAGAAATTTGATGCTCAGTTATGATGATGCTGTCCAACAGCTCTGAATCTGTGGAAAAACATTCTGCACTCACTGCAGATCACAAGCTGCATCGACAATGGGATGCTGCTGCCCTCCTTAGTACACTAACTGCACAAGGAGGTACTGCCCTTTTTTCTTTTGTAGAAGTGAGGCATTAGATAGCGTGCTGTGTCCAATTTCATCTATTTTACTTTTAATGCCAGCAAACAAAGACACTTCAGGCAGCAGCATGAAGTTATAGAAAAGTGAAGAGAACATGACATTTAAAAAATTGAAAAAAAGAATTTGCTTAGAATAACAGAGATGATCAAGGCCGTACACTTCACATCCTGACATACGCAAGAAAATGTTAGAAAAGAGATCTGTATTCCATGGTCAGTTCATACACTGAAAGCCAGCAAACAGACTAATTTGGTGTAAGAGGAATTTAAGAGTCGATATTTGTACCCAGAAAGAAAGGAAATCCTCTAGGTATACTGATTATTTGCTCCAGTAAAGACCATGTCAGAAACTTAAAGAATCCCTGCCATCAGGAAATGCTGAAGAACAGTTCAGAATTATCTCTTGGGTACGGCTTAAGCACAATTCATCTCAGAATCAATTTGAATTTGTTTTCCAATCTGTCACACTCAAAGTTAAAAAGGACAAACACAGGTAGTGAGAACAGAGACTCCCTTACACTTGCCACCTTCTTCACTCAGAGCAGGGTGAGAAAGTAGGGTATCACAGCCAGCCTCCAGCACAGTAAGGACAGTCAGAACAGGTATTTTTATATCCATCCCAGCATCTCTTATCTTGCCATCTGTAGGACGTTTGCAGTGCTCCAGGCCTGATTGTAATACACTGCACCAAAAACTGACACTGCCACCTACACCTGTATCTAGAGAAACAGTCAGCAGAAGAACTTCTGCAGTAATGAGAAATAAAATGCAAATCTGGCAATATTGAGTGCTATCCCATGTTGTACATCCTTATGCTTCTTTACCTAAGCAGAGAATGCCATAAATCTCCACAGCATCACAAAATGAACAAAGACCTCATGAGATCAGCAGTCCCGCTTTCCTGTACAAAGCTGCTCCTTTCCATCTGCTGAAAATGGACTGCTTTCAGTGTTCAAAAAGCTCAGCCACTCCAAAAGCGTTCCACTTGAAATATGGAACAAATGCCAAAGAGTAGCAAACAAGACTCTGCTTAATAACCTAAAGGTTTGATAGTGATTAATAGTGATCTATTAATGTGACTTTCAGAAAGAGAAATTTCTTCCTCACCCTCAAATTAGTACCTAGTTTCATACACACTATAATTTCAGACTGCATGATTAAATGAACTAGCAGCAGCGAGGAGAAAAAGAGAAAACATACCATCATGACCACAATAAAACGAAAACAATATATATACTGGCATTCACTCTCTAGAACTTACTGTTGGCTCACAGATACTATTTTATAGGCAAATTTTGAGACGGTTTTATACAGAAAGGAACATATTAAGGAAAAAAAACCAGAACACTTTCCAAAAAGACATTTCTGTATTAAAATACATACATATGTATAGGTAGTAGCTTCACCTTCAGTTTTGAGTGTTATCTATATTAACACTGTACCACAGATTAATTGAAATATTAACTAACACAAATGGTCAGATTGACATATTAGTTTTACAAAAGACAATACACTAAACTCAAGAGGATCAGAAAAAGATGTGATGACTTCTGTGTAAGATTTGAGTTCTTAAATATAACTTGGGAGAAACTGCCAAGTTATTAGTAATTTCATAAAAATGTCTTTGGATCTACTGACCTTCAAAATAAATACATTTCCAGTGAAAGCATACATACACCACACATTACAGACACCTGCACTTTAGGTCTCCATATATTCCACAGCGTTTCATCCAATCCAGTTTTCTCAAGAATATACACAATTTTATTTCTCTTCACTCTGTTACAGGACAGTTTGGCAATACTGCCAAAAATATCAATGCTTGGCCTAGAATTCTTCACACAGCTGTCTGCCTCAGGCTTTTCTTCTTAATTTGCTTAGTTAATTTTTGGCAAAAACGAGCTAGCTTTTCCCATGAATTCACAAGTAACATCTCAATTGCTGTTTTTTTTTTTATCATGAGGCTGTTGCTTCTCTTGCTTTCACCATGCTTACTCTACAGCTTCTCCAAGCAACAGATAAGCACTACAAGAAAACAAAACCTTGCCTGTATTAAGAGAGTACGAGATTATGATGCTTATAAGCAGACCAGTTCTTTGAGTGCTTGAATTTGTAGCCTAGAAGTCTAAAATGCTATATGAATAATCAATACAGGATCATTTATTAAACATGCATCAATTCCACAAATTGCTCCCCCATCAATCCATAAGTAGATATTTACCAAAACAACAACAGAATCTTCCTTCTTATAACAGCAGTGTTTCAAAGTGCTCACTCTCTCACAGTTGAGCGTCCATCTAAGAAACAACCTCTAACCATTACCTACAGCAGTTTCCCAAACAAGCGTCCAGCAAGTAGCATTTCACTTTTGCCTTTCTCTTGCTAAAATTTGAAAAGGACATGGTTTGGATCAAATTACCATGGAAAATAAGTACTTAATGAGTAATTTTCTCCCAACAGAATGTCAAGTTTTCAGATAGTGACGAATGTGCATTAGGAAGAGTTATTCATTCTGGTTTTGGCATTGTGTTGTTTTTTTTCTTTGCTGTTATTGTCGATGTGGGTGAGGAGAAGGGGGGAAAAAAACTCTGATACTGCTATTTTTCTGAACCAAAAACTGATTGCAGGAGGAAAGCACACATCACTAACAGCCTATTGAAACACCTGTCAGCATGCTTTAATGCTGTAACAAACGGCTCAAATGAGACCAGAAGACACAAGACAAACCTGTTTGCAGACATCTATTTACAATGACAAATCTCTTTCACCTTGAGGTCAGTCATACCTGTTGTTGATAACCAGTCTATTATTCTCGAACACTCTGAAGGTGTTTCAACACTAAAGCAAAATGTTTTATCTTGCAATTAACAACAAATGTTTTTGGAATTCTCCGAAAGAAAATTTATCATTATTTTTGTAAATAATTCAAAATTAAAAAGTAAAATTATACCCATAAAAAATTCTCTCTTCATTCAATGTCTCAAACAGGCAACACATAACACGTCTTATTCATGATTTACAAAGAGACAACTTCTTAAATTTGAACAGTTTTTAAAATCTTGAAAGATTAAAACAAATTCTGAAGTTGATTATTTTTAAATAAATTTTTCATTAAAAGATAACTGTAAAGAAACAATAACCCTGGAGTTGCTCCTCCCATGTCCGCAAGCCATGGCTAGAACATGAGCATCTAATAGTTCTGCAAAAAATACCAGATCAACGTGATTTCATGGAATCACAGAATCTTTTGCACTGGATGAAGCCTTTAAAGGTCATACAGTTCAACTCTCCCCTGCAGTGAACAGGAATATCTACACCTCAATCAAGAGCTCTGAACCTGGTCCAGCCTTGCCTTGAACATCTCCAAGGATGCAGTGCTCACCAGCTCACTGGGCAACATGCTCTAGTACCTCACCACCTTTACTATAAAGAACATCCTCCTTATGTCCAATCTAAGCCTTTCCTCTTCTAGTTAGAAAGCATTTCTCTTTGTCTTATTATAATATATCACATTAAAGAGCCTGTTCCCTTACTTCTTACACCCCCTCTTTAGATACTGAAAAGTCTACCCAGGACCTTCTCTTTTCCAGGCTGCAGAGCCCCAGCTCTCTCAGCCTGTCCTTGTAGGAAAAGTGTTCCATCCCTTGGACCATTTTTGTGGCCCTCATCTGAACATGTTCCAGCAGCTCCATGTTTCTCCTTGTACACAGGGTTCCACATCTGGACACAGTACTCCAGACGAGGTCTCACCAGCTCAGAGCAGAGGGGCAGGGTCACCTCCCTTGCCCTGCTGGCCATGCTGCTTTTGATGCAGTTCAGGATACAGTTGGCTTTCTGGGCTGCTAGGGCATGTTGTCAGCTCATATCCAGCTTCCCACCAACCAGAACCTCAAAGCCCGTTTTTGGCAGTGCTGTGTTCCACCATTATATCCCCCAACTTGCACTGTTAGCAGAGACTGCCATGACCAAGGCACAAAACCTTGTACTTAAGATTTACTGAATCTCATGAGGTTCACTTGGAACCCCTGCTTAAGCTTGTCACAGTCTCTCAGCAGCAACCTGTCCTTCAGGCACACTGACCCTACCACACAGCTTGGTGTCATCTGCAAACTTGCTGAAGGTGCAATTTGACATTGCATGATTCATCCTCAAGTAACTAACATACAAACTTTGAAACGAGTGAATTAAAATAAAACCTTAAAAAGTGGTTACTTCGTTACTTCCCTGCAATCAGACTCTGAGTTCTTTTCAGCAATGTCAAGTGAAGAAGTCAATTAAAATCAGTAGTTGCATCTAATTCTGCAGCAGAAAGATGAAATTACATCATTGCTAGCAGCAGGAATTGAATGGCAGACAGTAATCATGATGCTAACGTTACAGTACATTTCAGAACCAGTAAGTAACACATAACTAGAGTAATTTCAATAATTTAGTGAGCAACTTGGAAGACAGTATTTTTTTTCTGTCAGCCTTTACAAGCAGGATGTTTGTACAGGAATGTTTAACAGTGTCTGCAAGTGCCAAGTGTTTAAATACCTACAGTACTAATGAATACTTGAACCATATGGTCAACGCAGAATGCATACACAAAATATACCTATAATACATATAAAAAAATGAATACACTGCTGCTAGACTGACTTCTATTAACTCTTCCTGTTTAAGAAAAGAGTTTTTATCAGCAGATTGAATTTATAGTATATTATAGTATATAAAACATAGAGGAATTTAAAACCTACAATAATCTATCTGTAAGGATCAAACTTTTAGCACTTTTAACAGGGTATTTCAGCAATTACACTGAAATGTATCAGATGAAGAGAAATACTTTTATGTACGAAATATCAATTAGCACGATGACTGGAAAACAAGATCGAGGCTGATACTGACTAACAGATCTGTCAAATGTGGAATAACAATTTAATTACATGCACTTTTTGGTGAACTTTTATTAATACACTTGTGATGGTCACTATTTTAAGCATTAGGTTCTTAAGCCTGCCTAGGTCAAAGCAGAAACAAAAGCTTCCCAGCTACATAAAGAGTGATAGCACTTACATATGCTTTCTAACAGTAATTTAGCTTGTGTAAAAACACAACTGGCCACCTATTCTGAGTTACAACAGTATAACTTTCTAATAACGATAACACTAGAAAGTTATTTGTGCTCTGTAATCCCAAGCTCTCAGGGGAATAAAAACAGTTTTCGCATTTCTTAACAGTCCAAACTAAGCTTCCAAATTTTGCAAGCTACCTACTGAGCTGAGTTCTTCATACGTGTATGGGTTTTGAGTAGAAATAAAATATCTTGTAGCAGTGCCACATCCATTTCCCTCTATGCCTCTCCTCTATGCGCTCAGCTTTTTAAATCTTTCACTTTTTCACTGTTGTTGTTTTTTAATACAATTTGTAAGCTGTCATTCTCTTTTCTTATACATGATCAGAAAATCATAATAGAAACACAGAATAGCTGCAGGTACAGCCCCACCCCCACTATGGACTGCCTTCCCAGCCACTAGATCAGGCTTCCCAGGGCTTCATCCAAACTGGACTTGAACATTTCCAAGGATGAGGCACCCACAACTTCTCTGGGCAGCTATGCCAGTGTCTCACCACCCTCAAAGTAAAGAATTTCTTCCAAACACCTAACCTAAATCTCCCCTCATTTAGTTTAAAACAAATGACCCTTCTCCCATCACTATCTTCCTACATAAAAAGTCAGACTCTCTCCTGCCTGTATGCTCCCTTCAAGTGCTGGAAGGCTGCACTGAGGTTTCCCCGAACCTTTTCTTCTCTAAGGCAAAAAAGTTCATCTTTGTGATCTCCTCTGAACCCACAACAGCTCCACAACCTTCTTTTGTTGGGGACCCCAAATCCAGAGGGCATACACCAGATGAGGCCTCACAAGGGCCAAGTAGATAGGAACAATCACCTCCCTCACTCTACTGGCCACCCCCTTTTTTTAGACGCAGGCAAGGACGTAGTCAGCCTTCTACACTGCAAGCACACACTGCTGACTGCTGTCCAGCCTTCATCCACCAGAGCCCCCAAGACCTTCCCAGCAGGGCTGCTCTCAAGGACTTCTTCATCTAGCCTGTAAATGTATCTGGGATAGCCCTGACTCAAGTGCAACACCTTGTACTTGGCCTTACTGAACTTCATTAGGTTCTTGTGGTCCCACTTCCTGAGATTGTGAAGGCCCCTCTATATGACATTCCTTTCTTCTACTGTGTCAAATGCAAACTTGCTGGGGGTCACTGAATCCCGCTACCTAGGTCACTGATAAAGATGCCGAAAAGTACCAGTCCCAAGACTGACCCCTGGGGACAAGCCTCCACCTGGACATACAGCCACTGACCACAGCATTCTGGTTGCAACTGTCCAAGCAATTCTTTATCCACTGAATAGTCCTGTCTTCAAATTCCCATCTCTCAAATACAGAGATGAGTATGTGGTGTGATACCATGTGAAAAGTCATACTCAAGCCCAGGTAGATGGTATCTGAGAAATATCCCTGTAGAAATGTACAAGCCCTCAACCTATTCACGACTGTTTCTCAAAGGCAGCTGTTATCTTCTACCTTGCCTATTCCTCCTAAAAACCTTGCAGCCTTTTATCAACGCCTTCCAGTTGTACAGTTCATCCCACCACGTTTCTGTGATAGCAGTTAGGTCATTGTTTCCTAATTACACTACTGTTTCTCCTCCTGCTTATTTCTCATGTTGCGTGCATTGGTGTCATGGCACTTCAACTGGTCTACCCACCACGATACCTTCTGGGAGTAGCCCATCCAAAATCCTCTGGAAAAAAATATGAGGTTTTCCCCTGCTGCTTGCTAAAGTGATAGTGTTCTCTGGCTCTTCTATGTCACTCAGTTGTACACATCCTTCCTCGATCAAATCTAATTTAAAGCTCTGTTAATGAACCCAGACAGCTTGCTGGTTAGTATATTCTTTCCCTTCTTGGTCAGTTGTGAACCACCTGACATCAGCATGCCTATTCTCTCAAAGGTGCATCCAAGATCATAGTACCCAAAACCTCAAGCAATTCTTCTGAGTTTCATTTTACGATCTAGATGCCATTTGCCAGATGTTACTGTATTAAAAAGAGATAATGAGTTAGCTCTCTTTTTCACTGTAAATAATAGTAACTGGCAAACAAGATGAATTAAGCTCTACATAATCCAAGCATGACTAAATAACAGTAAAAATTAATTACCTTCAAGCACATCTCAATGAAGAGGAAATTGATCTTTTAAAATTCATGTAAGAGATCTTAGGGGGCTTAAGTTTACTATCACTATTGTCTTCTCACTTGGGAGAAAAAAGAAAAAACCAAGACAGATGTCAAATTTCACAGCTGTAAAAGGAAAATAAAAGCAACTCCACATTTACACATTTGCACAGCAATTCCCAGCATGTTAGAAACACTCAAAAATATCCACCTGTGCCTACAAAATACAGTGACAACTCATTAATAATATGGGCTCAAGAATTTCACTTTTTACCCTGAGCTCTGTTCAGCACAGGAGTGTCTCTGTAATGCAGGACCACCGTATTACTCAAATGTCTTTCACAGTCTGAAACCTAGACAACAAAGGCTTAGAAACACAAATCCCCTTTGAGAGGGTTACTAAGGTGAGGCATCATAGAAGTTTATCAGAATGAGTACTTTCAGCCTAAGCCATATTATAGTTCTGCAATTTTTTTATTAAAAGAAATTTCAGGTTGAGCAGATTTCCAAATTCATCTATTAACATCAAATTGCGGTCGCTAAAACAAACTTGTCTGAAGGTTGGCCAGGCTGACTCCCTGCTACTCTTGGGAGTGCTTTCACAAAAGCAGGGTTAGAATTGGAGGTTAAATTGAGCTTGAACGCCCCAGAAGTTTATTTGGCATCAGTTTAATGCCTTCCCCATGGTACTCTGGGCCTTATCTCCCACGAGAAAATTCACAAGTTCATTTCTTTCATCTTCTCTCTCTTTGGATTGCATTTCTTAATTGCTAATGATGCACTGAAGCATCACACTCTGTGCCCTGAGAAGAATCCTCAATATAGAGGTGCAGTGACACACAGATACTTAAAGACCTTCTAATGCTACAAGAAAAAAGCATTAACTGATGGAGTATGGAGAACAGAAATAGAGTATACACATTCATGTATACATGTGTATGTTTATATATTTATATATACAGATATACATATCTTGGAAAGAGTTATGTTCATTTTTTCAGTGTTCCTCTCTCAGAGCTATCTTGTTTTTAAACACTTCCCCCTGTAAGCAAAGTTCCCCAAAGACTTTAAGCTCTGTATATTGCATTTGCACCCCCAATGGTATCAAGATTAAAATATAACTTTTAAAATAATTTAGTTATTAAAAATATATAACTTTGGATTTTTTTTTTTGTAATATACAGAATTCAGAATATTAATGAGAGTTACGTACAAGTTTATTAGCAGTTTGTTTGTTTCTTCTCTTAGACTATGTCACTAGCATTCGTACGTTGAATCACAGTACTCTTCCCCAATAAAAATAATACAACATCATAAAAAAATTAATTACATCAAATGAAGAACTAATAAGTTTGAGGAAAGACAGATAGAGAGCAACAATAAGTTTTATTTCCAGTGCTAAAAAATCAGAATGAGGAATACTGAGAAAGAACAGAGCACATTCTTTGTTTACTTTGGATAGGAGCAACGTAGCTTACAAAGGGAAGAGACATCTGCATGCTCGTAAGAATTCCTACATCTTTTCCCTTTGAACAAAGTTCATTCCTAACAAAATGGGAGTCTTTTTACTTAGCACAACTTCTATTCCACTAGTTTCTGCTGAGTAATCACTGAAATGAGAATTTCACAGATGCATCTATATTCTCCAAAGCAAATAAAGTATTTATTCTTCACTGCTGCATAGCCATCACTCATTTTCAGTGGTGTCATTGAACAATAAGAAAGAAACAGAAAAAAGTAATTTACAGCTATCTATGACCGGCGTGTTTTCACTCACATCCTCAACTGCGATTGAGAACAAAGATACTGCATAACACATATCTGACCTGCACCACAATTTATTTAAATCACTGTGGTGAAAAGCAAATGTTAACAGAAACATTTACAGAAACCTAGCTTGCACAAAATTGAGCCTGCCACCTGGACAGAGCTCGAGGAAACTCCCTAACGCCATTCTGAGAAATGCTGCATTCTGAGCTCCCAGTCCATTGTCAGCACCCTGTCCCTGCCCTGGGGCCACCTGCACCGGGTGGTGGTGGGAAGCTGCTCTGTGCAGCAGAGCTCTGCCACGAGGCCTTTACACAGCAGCGTTCGCTCCTGGGCAAAGAAGAACGGATCCTAGCTACACTGAGAACAGGAGAAGCAACCCCTGCATTTAGCTGTTCCCCAGAGTGCCACACACTTGCAGCTCCTAACTAATTGAGCTAAAAACGCAGAGGGAGAGAGGCTGTCATTTCTATTTTTAAATACAAAGGAGGCAGTCAGGTACTATCAAGATGAAGGCTAGTGAGATTGACACAGACAGGATTTATGACTAACAATCATGTTTGGTAAGAAAGCCACACGTCACTGTAGACTTTTTCCAGCAGATCTGTAGGATATGTTTTTGTGCAAGAAAAGCAGGCTTCAGTATACCTCATTAAGATACTCTGTAATCCCAAGACGGGCCCATTAGGAAAGCAGAACTAGAATTTTTTGTACTATCTCTGAAATTCTTTTTCATCATACAGAGGAAAACTTAGTATCTCACAAAAACTTTGAGAAACCCTTCACCTTTTTCTCACAGCATGCAGCAAGCACCAAACAGAACTCCATGTAGTTCTTAGTTTATTTTTAGAATCCATAAATGAAATATCACCAGGGTTCCCAATTACATGTCTAATACATTTTTTAAAAGCAGACCTAGACAGTAAGCCTGCGCTTATAAGCACGCACATTTTACATTCAGACAAGTTCAAGAGAAATTCAGAGAAACAGCTAAGAGCAGTTCCTTTGACACTGACAAACTTCACTTTTTTCATTAGATGCTCTCATCAAGTCATTTGGTGTTTTACTGGCCAGATCCTACACACCAAAAGGAGTCTGAACTTAGTTAATCCAGGCTAACCTCCCATACTGAAGAGGTAAGCTAACTTTTTTAGAACACAGAAATGAACGCCTCAAAAATAGGAACTTATGTAAGTCCTACGATATCAAACTGTGTGGACACTAGTAATTAAGACTGAAATGAACAAATTTAGTGTAAAATACATGGAATCTTACTAGGTGAGCTTACCATGTGGAATGAAACTATTGGACTAGAATCAGACTGAGAAGATGTACTCACAAACCATTCTGAGAACTAATCTTATAATAAGAGCAGAACAAAAAAAATGGATCCCAGTAATGAAACATGATGCTGGTTAAGAGGAAAATTGGTACCTCTGTCTAATACAGAGGAAGAACAGAACATCACATTGCCTATGAACTGCCTTGGAAGACTAAAGTGACAGCAAGGACAGAACGCAATCGCACAAAGTCAAGGTCAAGCACTCTGGAAACAGCAAGAATTTCTACTGTAAGATGGAGGATCATCAGCTGGAATTAACAAAGGAGGAGTATAACTTGGATGTATTAATCAATGAATACAGAGAAGCTGAGAGATGTTGTGAAAAAGGATGCTGCAATCTGTGGCTGTATCAAGGGAGGCATTTTCAGCAGAGATGGAAACACATTAAAGCCATTTTACAAGGAACAGGTAAAATCTAAACTGGAATTCTGTGATCTTCATCTCAGATCGTCATGTCTTCAAATAAAAAAAAAAAGAAAGAAAAAAGAAAGAAAGAATTCAAATTGAAACAGGTGCAGGGAAAAGCTACTAGAATGACCAGGGAAGCAAAAAGGAGATAGTACAAAGAGAATGCTAACAGAGGCTTCTTAAATTAGCTTGGTGAAAAGTAGGCTGGGAGGTAATGAGAGTGCTCTCTATAAATAAATCAAGGATGTTGGATAGAGGAAGGAAAAAGCTCTAAAGCTATAGACATCACTGGCACACAAAATGGATATTCAGAAGCACACTTAGACACCTGAACTACACGCCATCAGGTTAACAAATCCCTGGAACAGTTTTCACCAGAAGCAATACGGTTAAGAAACAACAAAGGAGCAAGTCACTTTTTTGTACAGTATTTCATAGTATTACTTTCTATAGACTGTTGCTGAAGTCCATAAGATCCCTGGCAGTTCTCTTTTCTATATATTATTCCTTATCAACATTCCAAGCTGAGATAGCACTTTCATGGCTGTCATTCCTTTTACATTTCCTCTTTTCTTATGGATACTGCAGAAGCACAAGTCCATATGCAAGCACTACCCTATAAAACCTCTTCACTAAGACGTACTTCCCAGGTCAGGGACTGTCCCCGAAGCTAAACCATTGCTAAGTTCTGACATAACCACCAGTGCACTTAAAGGTGTAAAAGCAGTTTTTGTGAGCCTTAAGCAAAAAGCTACAATATTTTTTAACATCTGCAATACATTGCAATACAGCAACATCAAACAGCAACTTTATAGCTTACGCTGTTCTGCGTAATTCACCAGTATGCCAGTTCTTTATTTCCTCCATCCTTACATTGTTATCTCCTCAGCAAGCTGGTAATAAACTCACATCTGTTCCACGCTGCGCTGTAGAGCTAACTAAATCAACCCAAGAACCACTCTAACCATGCTATTTAATATAAGCAAGGTCCTAGTATTCTGATTAACTTACATCATCGTTTCAACTATACTGAAACACATAACTGTAACACAACATGCCATTAATCACAAACACAAAACCTGCATTTTACCAGTGTTAGTCTTTCAATGCTAAAAAGTCAATGCATTTTAAAAATAAGGCTTTCACTTGAATTAAAAGTGCTGCTGGAAAGAAACAACCGAAAAGAGCAAGCTTCTTCAGTTGAATATATTTTTTCACCATTAATCAACAAACAGTAAGTGTATCTCTATTGCTAGCCATTTCATAGCTAAATCCTACCACTCTAATCTAAACACTGAATGTGCAATATTTAAATGGACCTACAGCCAGTAATCTAGCAGAACAGCTGTTATTTCCAAACACAGTAACAGTGAGATCCCAAATACTGCTTGCCCTGCCCAAAAGTTGCATGTTTCTTAAGGAAAATTACAACACTGTGAAAAGCCATATGCTGTGGAAGAACCACAGCCAAAAATACAGAACACACTACCAGTGGCCTTCCTTCTCAATAATCTAGGGAGTACCAGGCATGATTCTTACATTACTCTGTTTAGACTATCAGTGTGCATCTACCAGGTCAGGATACATGCATGCCCTGAGAACTTTGTGTTTAGATCTCACACAATTCTTACACAGCATCTGTAGGAACATACAGATGAGCCTGGTGGAAGCCAAACCTGGCATGTATATTTAGAAGGCAAATTATCAAGTGATTTTATATTTTATAGATGGACTGTGATAGAGTCTGGACACTGAAGTCCAACCTTAGTGGAACCAAATGCAAATTGCGTGGACCACTAATAAAGCCATAAGCTGTTCCCTTAGATACTACCCATGACAGACAAGAAAGGCCTGGGGGCTTTGGGGGCTGCTTTCCTGTCAAAATAAAAATTGTATAGATATATTCCATGTCTAACCCTGTGTTAATCCTAAACTGCACTTAAATTGAGTAATTTTTCCCCTAATTTCAATCACTGTTGTACCGATCAGATAAGAGAGAATCTTCCTTCCAACTTGCACGTACTTTGAAACATCGAGCTAACACACTGACCCTCATTATTTCTGTTACTGAAAACAGTGATAGCTTTCATAAACAGTCAGAGACAAATTTTGTTTGGGCAGTTAATGGTTCTGTATTTTACTTCAATTCCAACTAGGTTCACCTCCCTTCAACAAAACTCAGTCACACTGTGGTCTCTGCATCACTGTTCTGTCAGTTGAACAAAAGACCTTGAATAGGCCACATCATTCGTTTTCAATAAAACCTATCTAATCCACCTTCTATACAATCCAGGCCTGATGCATGCATGCAGTAAAAATAAGTAAAAGGGAATGAGCATGGTGATCAGGTAGAGAAAATCAACTGCAAATACCCGGTTGGTACAAGACAGACTACAATGGTGCACAGTAACTGCAAAAGGAATATTCACATCCCTACTTCAAGTACAGTGCTCCTGGAGTTAAACAGAGATCTGCTGCACTCTCAGGAGCAGGTATACTTAGAAGCCTCTCCGCATGGACAATATTGATTTAGAGGCATTCCTTATGTAATGGCCATCTGCAACGTTATAATTAGACTAAGCAGCACAAGGGCTGGATTCCTTTTCAATTCTCTGCACACACAGCCTTTCACATATAGCTGGTGTATTAGGTGTCCTGAGCACCGACCTCTCTCTTTCAGTTTGCAGTTTGTCATTTGAAGCTACATAGCACTCTATGTTTAAATGTACTTTAGTCTTTTTTGAAGGACACAACAGTCTCAGCACATACCAATATTTTGTCTGGTTCACTAAATACCACTCATCTAAAAATTATACAACTATTTACTTAAGTTCACTAATTAGTACTGTTAAGAATTTTGTGGCAACAAATGAATAAAAAAAGAAATAATGGCAATTTGAATAAGCACATTTCTCTTAAAAAACTGTCACTCCAAAATTATCTTTAAAAATAACAGTAACACTACCAATTTTCTTTTTCACAGTAATTTTTCCTGCTGCTGTCCTAGGAAAGACATTCTTGTTGATGCACGGACCATGTATAATCTTCCCAGTAGGGATTTCTCGTTAGTACTGAAACAGATCAGGAAATAAGTTTTTATTTTAATGGCACCGTCTATAAAAAAAAAAAAGAAGAAGAAAACTGAGGCAAATAGATGAAACTATACAGCAAACTTCTGAATCAAAAGTGATACGGAAAGTGTCATAATCCTTTCCTTAAATTCTAAGAAAATACGAAGCATTTGTAGCAAATGACAGAAATCAAAGATATAACTACAGGGGAAATATATATATATATAAATTGATAAATAATTTATATAAATAATTATTATTTAATTTATTTATATAAGTAATATATTTAATTACAATGTACTAAGGAAAACCACAAGGTAAAAACTCAAGTTATCAAGGTGCCTATCCTGTGGAAATCTAAATTGTCACTTACAGTCAGTTAAATCAGAGTATGGATCTGCAGAGCATCAGGAGTGACCTCTACCATCTAATAGAGTTCCATTTGCCTCAATTTTTCAATATCTTTAGTCTTCAGTAACATTTTTATCTGATCACAGTAACCATTAACATTGTATGAAGTCACTAATATCCAACAGCTATTAGTAACACGTAAAGCACAGTCTTGGACTAGTTCCTTGAAAGTAGATGTCTGCATCCCAAGATGACCACTACAACCAATACCATTCTGACAGATGCTCTCTTCTAAAAGCAATTTGTCATGCCCTAAACCCTGATTCGAAGCAGGCCATAAAGAAGCTGTGATAAACTGCCTGCAGCATGCATCTCCACTGCAAGGTTCCAGCCCTTACATAGTCCCTGATCCTTTATTACCTCATATAAACATTATTTCAATACTCAGCTTAAGAAACAACTTACTCCCAGCTAAGGCTATGGTGTAAGTAAAACAACAGCATGCTGATACAAGGAGAAGGAATGCACAGCAAAGTGCCATGTTCTCTCAGTATTCCACCATCCTTTCTAATAAGCTTTAATATGCTCAGCATATCACACATCCAGAAAAAATAATCAGAATGCCATTTCTCTGTGAGGTAAACAAGGCTATCTGTGATAAAGCACAAGTCTCAACTACTGCAAAGGTCACGGCTCAGTATTTAGCTCAAACTAAAAACATTCATTAACACTACTCTTCTTTTGCATTACTTCTCTTTCTTGGGATGAAAAAGAGAAGGAAGAAAACTCATTCCGGGAGCAAGAAAGCTGCAGCGAAGAGCACAGTCTAAAAGCACATGACAACAGCACCTAAGAACCCCTGCTTCAGAAAAGTGACCTTGTTGTATGAGAAGGTAGCTGGCTGGTCAGTATGATGCACTCAAAAACATCAGCCATGGACCACAGCCCTAGCGAGGCCTCACCTGGAGTCCAGTTCTGGGTCCATGGTAAAAAAAAAGACAGGGACCTCCTTGAAAGAGTTCAGAGGAGGGCTACAAAGATGATAAGGGTGCGGAACACCTCTATTATGAGGAAAGGCTGAGAGACCTGGGTCTGATCAGCCTTGAAAAAAGAAGACTCAGAGGGGATCTGATCCATGTCCATAAATACCTAAGGAGCTGGAGGCAGAGGGACAAGGCTGGACTCTTCTCAGCAGTGTGTGGCAACAGCACGAGGGGAAATGGCCACAAACTGATGCATAGGAAGTTCTGCACAAATGCGTGTTAAGAAATTCACAGTGCAGTGACGGAGCACTGGCACAGGCTGCACAGAGAGGTGGTGGAGTCTCCTTCTCTGGAGACGTTCAAGACCCACTTGGACACCTACCTGTGCGACCTGGGCTAGGGAGCTGCTTCGGCAGGAGGTTTGGACTCCATGATCTCTAGAGGTCCCTTCCAGCCCCTACAATTCTGTGATTCTATGAAACCCTTTGGTATAAAGATGTACGCAATGCTTTCAAGATAGCATAGAACAACGCTGCAGAACAATGGAGAATAGAACAATATAGAACATATTTATATATATGTATATCCTTAAGCACATAGGTTATATATAGAGATATATAGAACAATGGTGCATAGAATGGTAGAACAATGCAATGGTGTGTTGCAACAGCATCCAGATTCCAGTAATCCTACACCACAACTCTTCACAGAGATGGCAGCTCTTTTGTACCAAGCAGCTCAGCACAAGAGCACAATACAAAGAATAGTAAACACATATATTCAATGACTTTTCCTATTAAAAAAAAAAAAAAAGTAGTGTATACAGTTCAATTCCAACAAAAACAAAATTGACAGGAAGATGAACCAGAATAAGATCAAAAATAACAATACTAGAAAACCAAAGTTACAATTAGTGCTGTATTCAACACTAAATTTTCTTGCTATATTTGAGAAAAATATTTTATTCACAGTTAACAAGAGTACTACGGAAGTCAAAGATACAACCCTAAAAAATACATACAGACCAACCTGCAAAACCGCACTTTCTTCTTTCATTACTGAGCTCATCTAATGTTTTTATTATATTACTTTTGGTGCACAACTTCATGAAGTGCTTTCTTTTCCATTCTATAGATACTGTGAAAACTTTAAAGAAATGACAAAACTTCAGTGGTTACGAAATATAGCTGTGTTCTTTTAAACAGAGTTCTGAAACTAATTAAGTTGAAATGCTGTAGAACATGCTAAAATAGGGAATAGCTGATGAACTTATAACTGTATTTCAGTTGCGCACATGGTGGAAGAGGAATTTTTTCATACAGAAACCAATGCTTAGGGGCATTTAGAAAATTGCTAAAGTAATTGGAAGAACTAAGTATGAAACAAATGCATGCATTTGCAAAAGGTGCACACTGAGATAAGAAGCTTAGGTGTGTTGATAAACCTGACTTTGCCTCATACACTGCTTTTTTTCTAGAGTCAGTTTTACTTTCTGTTATACTTTGATTAGAAACCAACTTTTAATTGTACTGAAAATATTTTGAACAGGAACATTTTAAATGTACTATTCTCTCTTTCATGTTTCTAGTGGTGCTGGGTGATAAAGTTAATTTTCTAACACTTTGCACCTGTAGGAAAGTGACAACACCGGCTCAAACAAAGAAGAAACATCTGAAGCAAGCATTCAGAATATGGAAGAGCATTATCTGCTGCACCAATGTGCAACTATGAATATGAGCCTTTCAGAATAAAACTACCCCTAAAACTGCCATGAAGCTGCACTGAAATTAATGGATTTTAAACACAGTTTTCTTTATATATATATATGTAGGTCACTCCAAAAGTAATACCTCCTGCATGTTTCCATGGAAACTACAACAAAGAGCACAATAACACCATCTGATAGAGCAAATTCTCATGATGAACAAGAACCTACATGTCACTCTCACAACAATCTGCAGGGCCATTCAGCACATGCCTTGTTTTTCACACTGCAGTCATCACTGCTGAAATGCACCACCCACTGCCTCACCATGCTGACATCCACTGTTCGGCCTTCATAAACGTTCAGCAAGCATCACCAGATGTCAATGGCTGTCATTTTTTCCACATGGAGGAATTCCATGACAGTTTGCTTCACCTGCACTTCCATGTCAGGTGCCATTCTGTCAGTGCCCCTCTGCTGCCATCTATCACACAGCAACAACATGGAACAGAATACTTGTGGGAAGGTTCAGCCTCTACTGCCATACCACTGTCATCTGCCTCTGATGGCAGGAGCCTCCAAAATAGGAGGCATTACTTTCAGACCAGCCATCTTATAGTTTTCAATGTGCAACTCAAATTTGTAGTATACTCACATCCAATACATAGCTTTACTCTCACTCTTTTAAAAATACTAATGCTTTATTTTTCAGTCATGGTTTTAAGAGGGTCAGGGATTTAAATTTTCAGTACTGTCTTGACAGATTACAATGAAGATATTTCCCACTGGAATAGGTATTCATGCACTGATTGCTTCCTCTTAAAAGACTTATGCACATTTAAGATTGGAAATAAAACAGATAGCTATATAAAACCACACTGGACTCAACATAATTTGAACAGCCATCCAGCTATGTTTCAGATCTACTTCCAGACATCATGATGCTGAAATCTTCAAATATTTATTAATATACTTTATAGAGGTACTCTAATACTCTCTTTTTTTTTTCTTATTTGTAGCAAATCACATGCTACTAGAATCTAAAAACTGAAAGCCACTGTTTTTAAAAGTCAGAATGATTGAAATTCTATCTACATATATTTTTTACCAGCCATTTTGTTCATTCAAAAAAAGGTTCACTCTTCTCCAGCAGAGAATTAATCCTGCTGTATTCCTATGAGTAATCTAAGAACTGCAACGTGGGTTTATCTTCAAAAGAAGCACTGCAAATAAGTATGCAAGTTCTATTTCCATACGGTAACCATGGTGAAGGTTGTCCTTTTGGACAACAGGAAGAGAGACTTAGGTCTCAGTTCACAAAGAGCTCACTCCTCTTTAAAAAAAAATGAAACCTAAGATTCTCACCTGAAACCCTGGGAGAAAAAAGCAAATTGAAAATTTCACATTAAAAATACTAAAGCCTGTAGCAATATAAGCACTTTACACATCTGTTGCAATTATCTCCTCCGCAAGTACATCTGCTTTTGCTCCTCCAACACTGAGTCATATATTGTACACACGGCAAGGTATATAGCATCTGTGCACAAACCTCAAATTAGGGCACATTCTCAGGATTCTCTGATAATAATGACAGATTTCTTTGGAAAAGTTTACAAACATATATGGAAGTAAAAGGTGACGGGAGTAAGTATGACCTTAGTACTCAATGTCTGACTACTCTTTGGGGGGAGGGTACTTCAAAAGGAATTTCTATACTGGAAAACTAAAAACACACAGGGGAAATCACAAACTCCATAATAAGAAGACTGATACTGGAGGTCATTTAGGTATGTGAGTAAAACTACTAGTCCCTTACCCTTAAAGCAGTTGGGTCAGCCAGCTATTAAAGCGCTTTTGATACAGTACCGTTCTCCACAAAACAGCACACATTTTAAGTGTCCCTACTTTTTTTTAACTGTTGCCACTAGAGAAAGCTGAAACATCTGGTTTCAGTTTGTTCCTCCACTGCAATTTTACCAGAATATATATATTTCCTATAAAACCTACTACAATAAATATAGCTCAACCTGTTCTCCCAACTCTGTAACTCATGCTTCACTCATATGAAAAACTTTGGTTTTCTTGACTCAGATCTTCCTGCACTTTTTCCACAGCTTCTTCTTCTCTTTAGGCCATTTGGATCTGTGAAGATGTTCGTCCATTTACTCCTTTTATTTTACTGCGCTTATCTATTTATAAACTTGTTTCAGTCAGTAGAAGGGATTAGGATAGAAAATAACTTGTGATCTGTTCCTCTGTGTTGCCTACTGTTGTAGAAAGGAAAGTTGTACAGCAGTTTGGCAGTCTTACTGGCTGTGAAGTGTCATTAAGTAAGAGACGGCAAGTTTTATCATGCACCTCTGACTACTAAATCCACGAAAACAAACAGAAGGTTTACCATGGGAGGTTGAGAGATCAGGCAATATCCTCAAGTCACTCTTCCTGTAAAACAGCGTGTGGTTACTGAAATTGCTATGGGAAAATGGGAGTTCATCAGAAACACACAGTTCTAGGTGAAAATGTTCCTTAACCTTTTACATTACCACTCTTTAAAAAACACAAGGCTTGCAAAGATAGATGCTTGAACACCAAGAAAAACTGAAGTATTATATCTGAAACAATGTCACGCTAAAATCTTTCATGCAGCCTTTGTTGTTCAGCTGTAGTATTTCATTAAGGAAAGAAAGTCTCTGCATGTGTCCTCCGGCAATGCACTTCAGGAGATTTTAACAAGTTATGTAACTGAAGCTGAGGAGGCTACAGTAGAGAGGTAAACAAGAGACAATTGGTTTTTTTTGAGCCGGTACTGCATACAATTATTCCACTCAATGGACTACACATATGTTTTTGCAGGGAAGTGATGTTATATTTGGGTATCCTCATTGCACATGCAAATGTTGCTGAGACTTCCTTCTGATTTTATGGATCACTGATAACGAAAGTGTATTAAAAAACTGTACTTCACTCAGAAAATGGTTAATTTTAACCTAATAGTCCACCACACTATTCAGAACTTCCCTTGACCATGTATTCTTTTTTCAGACACTCCTACTTCATAAAACACGGGCTTACTTCCCCTAAATACCAATCAAGAACTACTTTCCAGGAGGTAGTAAAACAGTATTCCTCAACAGACAGCTATTACATCGCCTCCTCAAACACATTTGGATATTGTACTTTGCTCATAATAATTGCCGCATTGAAGAAGCTTTATTTCCCTGTTTCATCTCTGCAGAAGGGCCAAAATGTATTCTGGGAATGAATATAAATGTCAATTACTAAAACCAATGTTCCAAACACATAATTCAGGTTACTCACGTAATTTGAATTACAAAACCTAGCTTCCCTAAACACAAATGGATTATTCTAAACTAAACACAACACCAAGAAGGAAAAAAAGAAAAACAACAACAACAAAAACCACACAATTTTAATTATCCATGAAGCATATTTCTCTTTGCTTCCTGTCACTTGCCTGATTAGGCCAGTCTTTTAAAATGACATGGGTGAAGAGCAAAGGGCATGTGAAATTTTTATGGCTTTTCCAAAGCCATGGGCGTCATCGACATGATGCAATAAATCAGGTCACGGGATGATGGAACACAAGGAATGAATTGATCCCTTGATCATAATAAATAAATGAATAAAGTACACAAGCTTTTTGCTTTCAAAAAGTAAGCTATTTTCAGATGATCGCATTGAAAGAAATTATCAGGAGAAACAGAGAAAACTGGTCACAGTGGTAGCAGAGTATCTAGAGTACAGCTAAGTACAGGATCTGGCCACAGGCCTTAGCAAACACAGAAACAAACAAACCATGACTGTAAGATGAACAATAATAGGAATGAAAGAAACTTATTTCATAGGGAATCTTTCCCCTTGTGAAATATTTTCTATTGCTTTGACAATTCTATGAGAGCATAAACAACTGAAATGAACTATGCTTGGAATACAAAGACAGGATTACATGTTAGGTTAAGTCCAGTCTAAAAATCAGGCCCAGTTGCTCATTTATGTAAGAAGGTACAAGAACCCCTACACCATACAAAGTTCAAACGCGTTCTATGTTTTTTACGCTGCTGCAGGCACAAATGGGTAGTGTAAAACTGGCAAAGGAATGCACCGCAGTGATTTCAGGACTAGTCCACCTCCGATCTTTACCAACCTTTTACTTCACTTTTTCTATAAAACCTGTTTTTACATAATGCAGCGATTCTAAATATAAATCTGAAGTTTCTCTTACACTACACTGTTTCTAACGGTGCCATTAACACTAAAATTGTCTAAACCAACTCACCCACTAGAGCGCTGTGAGTACTATGTTTGTTTTGCCAAATAAAACACAAATTAGTAAACAGCAATAATACAGTCCAGACATGCAGAGTGGTTACAACTCAAAATTAAAGACAATGAAAGAATGCCTGGGTTTCATTCTTTGAGTTTTTGACAGTGTCTCAGATATACTTATTTTCTATTTCGGAGCGCGTATCTGATAGTATTAAACAGCTCAGATTTCAATATTTATATCACATTATGAACACACTTGTCCTGTGCTGATGAGAACCAGAATTAAGACATCCTGCAGCCCAGTAGACGGTGCTGAGTGCTGAAGACTGTCAGCGGTTTGTGGGCTGGTTTGATCCGGTACCGTGATGATTGAGGCAGGGGACCCAAAGGCCCACACCCCAGGGAAGAGGGTGGAAAAGGAAAGGGAAAAAGGGAGAAGGGAGATGGGCCTAAAAACCAAACAGTGGCAACAATCTGAGGAGGAAAGCTAATTTACTAAATAAGATATCAGAAAGCAAAATAACACAATACAATACAATATAATTGAAATTGAGGCTAATGGATCAAATAAAATGAGCACGAGAGAGTGTTCGACAAACCGAAGGCCTTACGCTGAAGGCGGACGGCTGCAACAAACACCCACTGCTGAGCTCCATCCTGAAGGGAAAAGAGACGGTCCCGTTACCACAAACAGTTTTTATCTTTCCCTCAGAGTGGAAACACCTAAAAATACAAAGCAGCGCTAAGTCCTCTGGGGAACGTAGTTCTTCTCCTCTTCTGAGACAGGTACACCCATAACTATCTATGATCCACAGAGCTGGAGCATTAACTCTTTAACTCCAATACACTGCATGATGTTACGATGTGGAATACCAATAATATAACAAAAATCATAAAACCATGACAGACTGTCCGAATTCACCACTGAATTGCTGCAGAACCTTTGGCTAATGTTTTAGCTCCATGCACACTAGGATGTTTCAGATTAAAGAATTCAAATATTTATCTTTTATCAACTTTCTAATAGAAATTTCGTACTAAAAAAAGCATGTGAGAATTCCAGTCTTTACTCAAAAATGCATTCCGTTAAAAATGTAGTTCCATCACTAACTCACAATTGCCTGCTGCTGGTTAGGTTGCTGCACCTAGAAGACCTAGATGCCTTCAGAGCACTGTCAGAGACAAAAAGGACGTCCAGACCACTGCTTCACCACGAAGACTTCATTACAATCAACAAAGGGTTAATTCTGTATTTCCAATGCCTTTTAGAAGTCTAATTTAAGAAGTGACTCAATAAAATAGCCAAGATCTAAGAGGGTTGGGGGCACATATTCAAAGCAACTGTTAAGACATTCCAGTGTGTGATATTTTAATTTAAATACATAATATTTTTTATATGAAATAAATGAAGAAATCAACTGTATTATTATTCCTGCTATGTTCTACAGTAACCACAACATATTTTATCAGTAGTTCACACTGCTGGCTAGGAAGCAGTTCTACTTGAAATTGAGCAGAAACTTGCACCAGTAGCATACCACTATTAAAATAAGAAAAAATATCCCAGCATTATCCTGCTTCCATTAAAAAAAACCCAAAAAACTAAAGCTACATTTTACAAAACGCTTTTTACAAGCCTTTTAAACTTACAGTATGTATCAGCATAACATTTTTACAATCTTCTTTTTGTTCCTTCCACCTTATGAAAGCTAAATGTGAATTCTGTCTAATAATTGGCTTGTGCAGTCTGGTTTTACAAATCTTCATACTGCAGTAGGTATCAAAAACAACCACATACATACAAGACTGCAGTCTACTGTTAAACCTCGCCTAGCAGGCAGCCCAGTCTCTTCATTCTCAGTCACCATTTGACACAAAGCAACTAGTTTTTAAAAAATTATGAATTTCAGGTCTTCTTAGGAAAATCATTCATGATTACGTATGATGGTAACATATTTTCTGAATGGAGAACAACACAGCTTTTAGAAACAAGTTTGCAGCAAATTAAAGTCGGCATGTAAAATGTTGCACTTTTAATTGTTTTTGTGCTGCTAATTGATTTTAAGATGTAATCCTCATGTCCTACTGACAATATATTACACTATAGAACGTGCAGACAGATTACAGATTCAAAGAAAAAAGATTTGTTTTGAAATAGTGCTCTGCTTACAACCTCAAATAACCTGTATTATTACTCTTAAAATAAACCAAATCAATAATCATGAAAATGACAAAGAGATGTGAATTCAAGACCCAAAATATTTTCTTGCACTACAAGTTCTACTCAGAGAACTGCAACCACAAATTTTGTACATGCGTTTAATGTAGCATTAAACATGGAACACCAAAAATTTGGACTCCAGACACAGAGCTACTATAGCCCTTCATCCTTTACTTCATTCACAAGTTTCATCCTATTTTATTATTTTTATTCTCATCAAATAGCTCCTATTGTTCATATTTCACATAATTAAGATTATGCCAACTTACAGTAACTACAGCAATAGTAATCAGTGCTTGACACAGGGCCCAAGTCTGACAGGTTTTGAACAACTCGTTTTTTCCACTTTCTAGTAGAGACTGAATAATTTCAATGTGAATCGATTTCATTGAAAGACTGATCTGCAATACTACAGCACTTCTGTAAAACTCGAAGTAAATAGCATTTTTAATAAAAATTCATTTGAAAAAAATTAACATATTCACCGAAATGGAAAATGTAGCACTCTGCCTCAGAATCCTGTTTTTTAGAAAGGGATGAAATGGGACTTGGTTCATCTGATCCAACCATTTCCACCCCTTCCACCGACAGCAGAAGGTCCAAGGGTGTTGCTCTAATAGCTTCTATGAATGCATTTACTTCTTATATCTTACTTAACAATAGCTCCATGTGAAAGCTTTCATCTCTGTTAAACACTCAAACCATAGAACCACAAAAACTGTTCTTTCCAGATTTAACTTAGTCATTTTCAGTCATGTTTTTGGTTTTCCTCCATGCAACTTGAAAACGTCATTTAAAATGTTAGTTAAATATACGGAAGTCCTTTTGATAACAGCAAACAACATCTTATACCAGAATCTCTATGTTTCAGTAGCGGCTGTATTTCTTTTTATCTTTCTGCAACTTCCTCACATTCTCTTTTAAGATGTTATAAAAAAACATCTTTTATTGCTATGATTTCCTTAGCTAGCTTCCCATAAATTATTACTTGAGAAAACAAAGTGGTAGGCTAATTCCTGCAGCTCAAGGCAGGTTTTGCTCCTTAGTCTTTCATTTCCTGTCTCAGTCAATTCCATGCATTCCACGTCACTCTTGATCCTTTAATCAAAACTATTCTGACAATTTTATCTTATCCTTCACTAATGTACACAGTATCTACTCTAAATTTGTTCCGTATTGATATTTCCATAATTTCTCTTCTCCTCCCTCTTGTATTTTTTCCCCCACTCATAATATACATTGATTCTTATCAGATAAATTTCTTACCCTTGTAATTTTTTAACTGGTACATTTTAGTTTTATATATATCAATTAGGAAAAAATGAAAAAAAAAAAAGATTTTAAAAGCAGCTATGGGACCAAGAGATAAGCTCACCAACTTTAGAAGCATACTTTACACAAAAAACTCTTCCTGACTCTGAACTGCTTGGGGTAGAGATTATATTACTTAAAGACTGAGCATGTAAATGACACAAGTAATAACAGAAAGAAGAATCTAATCAAATTCACTTCAGAAAAACTGTACAAACATGACTGATCAAAGAAAAAAGTTTAGCAATTTCCTGGTTTTTAAATCTGCAGCGATTCCTCAAAAACATAATTCCCTTCCGTAGTTTTACTAACCAGAACTGCAAATTCATCAACCTTAATAACTTCACATAATTCTTCCAATAAAACAATATAAGTTTCAGATCTTACCAACAACCCTCGTGATCTTCTTACAGTAAGAACGAGCCCTTCTAAAATGAATGTGTATGTTCATCTACACCTGTAAACCAGAATGCTAGCCTTAATAAATTGACTGCAAGAACTGGGATAGGACATCCATTTTGGAAAGCATGATTCCAGTGACTACAAAAGAGAAGTCAAGAAGTTAATAACAGTAAAAAAAGGACAGAGTTTAAAGCTGTACTTTCTCTGATACATCACAGCATTCCTATGCGCAACTACCTGCATACCACAGTCCAATTTTTTCTATAAGTGCATTTTTTATTGGGCTCCACTGGAAACTGAAGCTATCAGAATTTATAGTAAACATTCATGCATAATGAAGGTTTTACTTCATTTTCTTTCTCTGGTTTGTCCTGTAGTTTCATGAACATTATAATGGCGCAACTGAAGGAGTAGTAAATTTTATTCTGCAGTCTTTCTTCCCCCTACTGCATAATGAGAAAACAGTTAAGGTTAGAAGGGACCCCTAAAGGTCATCTGGTTTACCCTCCTTGCTCAATCAGGGGGACCTAAATTAGATGAAAATGGAAACGTCCGTTTGAGGTTTCTAAGATTTAAATGAAGAATAAGTACATTTCTCAACACCAAGCAGAAAAAAGGATTTGAGAGTGGTTTGTTTTCTGATTGCTTGGAGCTGCGTGCTTTGTTTTGTTTTTTAATGTTTTTATCATATCTGCTCATCTCTATGGTCAGTTTTACTGCTTTTGTGCTGGCTTTGATAGACACCTGACAAGTGTTGACATAAACCTTTTTCACTTTTTTCATCTAAAGAGATATCAAACTAATGCAGTATTAAGGTTTAGAGTCTGTATCAATGACTTTAGAATAAAATAATTTCAAACACTCTGATAAGGATTATACCAATAAAACACAAAGAAATTCAATTCAACGCTGTGCTGTGCTATATTTCTTTGAAGCCCATTCCAAATGCCAGTCTTCGCCCTTCTCGTGCTCTTACTACTGGTTTTCTTTCCTGGTTCTTTAAAAACTGATTTTCAGCATCCACACAGACAGAAGCCAGAGTAATAAAATGAAAATAAAACAGATTTTACTATTGTTCACACATCACACAACTTGTAAATTAAATAAATAGAGAGGGGTTTTATTACAATCAGAAAAAAAGAAACCTGCAAGAATCTTTTTGGCCATCTCACCTATCTTTCTGCTAGTACATTCCTATATTCTAGCTTATACTCTCCGCAAATGGTTTTCTATATAAAATGTGTCTTCCTGGGTGGATTTGGGGTGGGGGTGGAAGGAGTGAAGAGAGACAGGATAAGAATAAATCACCACTTTCTCCATCAGTTGATGCCCCACTTTCAGAAGAAGAACACAGCTGGCTCCTTGTACTAGACTCCGAGACTCAGGGATACACAGAAATCCAATCATTTTCCTCTTCCCAGGTACATCATTTTAGCTCTTGGGACCAGTTCTCCACAGTTCCCAAAAGCACTACTTCCTTCTTGCTTCGTTATTTAATGACAGCAGGGCCTGACCTTAAATAATAATGTTCATAATCAATTAATGTTTGTGCAAAAATGCTAGACTTCTGTGAGAAACTATCAGCAAAAACGAAACAGTAATTTTTAAAATAGTTTAAGTCAATTAAACATGAAAGGAATTTTGTGGAACAAAGCATGACATTTCTCTAGGCAATGACTTTCTCCTTGACATATTCCAAACCCAGTACTTTATATTCAGTAAAGACGTCAGAAATCTTTAAACTTGAAAAAAGAATTTTAATGCAAGAATAAGAATTAGATCCCTACCATACAGAAAGAGGGACTCTGTATAATTACAAACCTTTTATTTCCAAAAAGCCAAATAATAACTTAATTTTCCCAAGCACATGTGGTACATACTCAACGGGAAAAGATTATTTCTGCACCTGTATCAGACCTGCTGATGGAACAGCACATTACTGCACTTTGCTTCCAGTAGTAATACTAGTCTGCAGATTCCACAGCATTCAAACTCTCCTTTCTCTTCCATTCTGGGACACAATTTAACACATTTCCCTTCCACAGAATTCTGAAAACGTGAAATGCTTATTTTTACTTAAAATGCGTACTATAATAACAGTATTTTGTTCGTGCTACAAGGTTTTTTGTTTCTTTGTGTGTTTTTGTATTTTCACGGGCTAATTCGTGCTTACTCAATAATTTTAATTATTTCCTTTAGTTAAAAAAAGCTAATGCTGAAAGCATATTACCAGATTGCTTCAAAACAACTGTAGGAAAAACTGAACATTAATTTTCTGACGCTATGATGGAATAAAAAGCCAGCAGCCTCTGTAATTTGCAAGAACTCTGAGAATCTTAACAATAGTCGCACTAACAAAAACATTCAAGTTACTCAAATTTGAAGCTGGCTTAGGTTGTATTTGAAATGTTTTGAAAACAACTCTTTTTTTTTTTTTTACTTTTTTTTTTTTAATATGGAGGGAAAGAGGGTTTAGAATGAGTAAGAATACACTTTTACTTATGACCAAATGTCTCACTATGGCATTTGTTATAGTGTGGTATCTCTCATGCTTCATGCTGACAAACGCGTTTTATCAATTTATCCACCCAGAACAGATACGCTAAATGACATTTTTAAAGGTTTTTGTTATATTCTTCTCCTGCATTATTTCCACAGATCTTTTAAGTATATTCTTGCCCTTTGATCAGATTCCCTCAGTTAAATGTGTCAGGATTTTCTCTTCAAAAAGCAGTAAAAATAAATGTACTCTGTTCTAGACAGATATAACACACCTCTGTCTTAAAGTCAAGGATGGCTCCAAGATCTTTTTTATTCGCTCCAGGCCACAGGCGAGCGTAACTGCAGTTAAAATAGTATTGTGAATTCTAAAGTCACTCCAATTTAAGAAAAAAAAAAAATCAAATTACGCTCTATGTGAATTTTCAAAAGCTCTTCAAAGTGACTCCTCTGATAAAAGGTTGGGAAGAAAGCACTGTGTCACGTATCCTAACACTTCTCATAGTTCACTGCCTTCCTGCATGTTAACCATTCTCAGCTGCACTCGAAATGCTCTACTGGTTCAACTCAACTCCAGACCACTCTCATGTGTAACACTTCATTGCTCCTCTCTCCCTGTTAATTTCCGTTCTGCTCCCTCCACCCCTTAATTTGTTGCATGCACTTCAGTTATTTGTTATACCATTCTCCATCAGACGTGTTTGTAACAGATTAAATCAGTTTGCCTGGCTACAGTACCCTACACAAGGTTAAAGTATTTTAGCAGGGAATCTCCTCTGGCCACAGCTGCTGCAGCAAAGCTGTCCTAAAAATGTTTAGCATTCAATGTTTCTGTATGTAAGTGTTTCAAATACAAGTGCACTTGAAAAGAAATTAAACAGAACCAATTCCAATACTAAGAACTGGCTACTCTTGGGAGTGTCAAAGATGCTCAGAGGGCTGGAGCACCTCTTCCATGAAAAACGATTGAGGGAGTTGGGCTTGTTTAGCTTGGAGAAGACAAGGCTTCAGAGAGATTCACTGCAGCCCTCTCTTACTTAAAGAGAGGTAATAACCATGAAGCAGAGTGACAGTCTAATAGTGATACCACAGGGGGGAATTAACTTAAACATCTAACCTAAATCTTTGCTCTTTGGGGGAAATTCTGTATTCAGAAGGTGGTGAGGTGCTGGAACAGGCTGCTGACAGAAGATCTGGATACCCCATACCTCGAAGTGTTCAAGGCCAGGTTGGATGGGGCCCAAGCAGCTTGACTTGGTGGGTGGCAACCCTGCCCATGGTAGGAGACTGGAAGTGATGATTCCTTCCTTCTGGTGGCATACATACTATGATTTCTACATTTATCACACTAGCTGCAAGTCAGCTTAGTTCCCATCCAGTCATTTTCTCTAAACCTGATATGTGCTTAGAAACAGCAAGCTAAAAAGCCCACTCAAGAACACGCTAAATGTTAGCCTCCAAAAGTACAACTAATAGGAATATACTGCCATCCAGGAAATACGTAGCTGTCTAAACACTGTCTAAACACCCTCCTTACAGTAATACCAAAATACACTATTTCTACACTACTTTTAGCAGCAGAAGATATGCTACAGTACAAGAAAAACTGAAATACAAAGGAAAACAACCTAATGAACAATTATGATGTATTAATCAATTATTGTTCAAAAAGAAAAGAAGTGACAAAGAAATAATAAAAGTGATACAAGTTACATAAAGGTGTATTTGAAATTGTGTGTTAGAGCTACTGGAATCTGTAGGATGTCTTTGATAGGAACACTAAATTTTGTTTCTGCAAGCAAAGACGGAACGACAGAAAGAAAGGATAAGGAATGGGCAAGAGGTAAAGTGATCTAGAAATAAGAGAAAACAGCTTGGGATTTCTTTTGCCTGCTGTAAGAGAGACTTCTCTGAACCTACAGATCCCTTTCTTTCTGCCTTTAAATTTCAACTTCAAATGAGCTTTCTCCTCTTAAATACTCTAAATCTTCAAGTGACACATTTCCTTTTCAACAATCATTTCAGATGTTACCATGAAATATTTTTAAGGCTTATGTCTTTTTTTTTTTTTTTTAACTAACATAGGGATTTATTTTGAAGGGCATGCAGACAGATTTTGAAATTAGGACTTTATTTAGGACTCGATCAGAAGTGGAAGATGAGATACAATTAACTCCTTTGTGCAGCTAATTGTGTACTTTTTTCCACACTGAAAAACCCTAGGACTTCTAGGTATGCAGGCACATCTAACTCAGAAATGGGCATTCCCTTAACATATTGCATCAGTACTCATCCAGAAAGCTTGAGCTTGGGATTCCGGTATGCCAACACAGTGAGTATTCATTCTGCACCTTATGAAGGAGTCAAGTGCATAAGTGCTGAATAGTGCAATCACAGACTTATCAAGGTTGGAAAAGACCTCTAAGATAATCCAGTCCAATCATTCCTCTACCACCAATATTTTCCCATTAAACCATGTCCCTTAGTAAAGTACCTACCTAATAAAAAAAATATACACAGACAAGAGCATTTCCCAACTCTCTTCATTTCCGTTGATACTGGGAAAGAGGACACAAAAATAATCTAGCTTCTTCAACCTTCTTTAAAACTCTGCGCCCTACATTTCTGCACAAGAACTAATCCAAAAAACCTTCAATCTGTTGTTACTGAAAACCTCAGAGCCTAATCCTGACACTCTGAAGGAAAGAAAGCATTTAGAAACATGTCTACAAAGCAATTTTCAAAATATTTTGATTATGTAATGAGCTGAAAGATTCATGCCCTTACACTGAGAACTCTATAAGCTCACTTAAAAAGCATCACAATGCAATTTTCTTTTCCATTTCACCAAATGGTGTGGTTCTGTCTCACAAGGTGACTGAATAGCTTAGTAGTAACTACTTCTGCAGTTACTCTGACTACATACTTACAACTTCAGAAATGTTGCTCTAGGGTCCAGAAAAAATAAGCGGTTTTATCCCATGCATAAGTTTTAAGCTAGACCAGCATGTTTGTTATTTTTTGCTATATTTTCATATTGCAATTACATTACTACAAGGTTTCAAAATGTATTTGTAATAATAATATCTGTCTCCTTATGGAAAAAAAAAATATTTCCCTTTTACCCTTGAAATTTCTCTTACTGCCTTGCTAGCGAGTGTTCATTCCTACAAATAGATTTTTTAATTAGCAACAATTTCCCAAAATCATAGCGAACAAGATTTGCTCATGGGCTGTAGACCACGCTGTAAGCTGTGGTTTTCCTGTAGAAGAGGTCATCTTTCATGTATTTTATCTAGTGAAAAACATCACTTGTCATAGAAGCTTTTGAAATTAGCTAAACATCATATAAAGTCAAAAGACACAAGTCGAAACACCACACTGTTCCAGTATCAGACTTCTCTCATTTGCAAACAATGGGGAGAAAAAAAAAAAAATTGCTGCCCCTGCATATGACAGAGGTGATGACCTACCCTCTTCCACCCAAAGCATGACTGGAAAGGGAGTCACAGCCTTGTTACAGACACCTGTGCAATGTCAAATGCACAGTGCTGATCCTGTTTGACAGCACGTACTGTATATTTATTGCCTTAAGCAGGACAGATGTTAGCAACACAGGAGATGCTCTCTTTGTAATCTTTCCAGTATATGCATATTAATTCTCTAGGAAAAGGCCAATTTGGCAATTTGAGTAGTTTGCATGTTGACAAATAATTAGCTAAAATAATAGGAAAGTGATTTAGCCAAAAGGAAAAATGATGTGAATTTGCCTGGTAGCTGCCCTTGCCAACCTTTCACTCCCAAATAGCCCTTTCTAATCTTGGTGCTAACATGTTTAAGAAGAAAATACACGCATGTGTGTTATCCAAAAACACATGAGAGATTGTGCAGTGAAGATAAAGGAAAAGCAAACAGAAGCAGGATGCAGAGCCTTGTAATGTTGCAAACCCAACAAAAGCAAATATTCTGACATAAATTAGCTATCTCCTTTCAGCTGCATCATAAAAGTACTCTAATAGAATTCATAATTTCCTAGCCTGAATTAAAGTTTCACATGCAATGTCGTCACTTTTTAACATAATAATGTAGACACCCTGTTGAAATGCAACAAATGGTAGACTTCTGGTTTCTGTAGCTAGCACTATGACTGAAAGGATGAAAGCAAAAATCAAAGGGAAATATGGCCAAGCACTCATTTTGAAGCAGAATCTCACAATTATTTAGTTTCACACTGACAAAAGCACTCAAGGCACTGCACAATTAAAGCCCAAGCCTACAAATTTAACAACGCCAGTTCTGCACTGGAAGTGCAGACAGAGTGGTGAATGTTCCAGCAAGGGGCCAAGAGGAAGCAGGCAGATGAACCCAGTTGAAGTCACTGGCTCCCAGGACTAGGAATTCTCTACTGTCTCTTCCACAGGCCACTTAAGTTCCAGATGCAAAAGACAGCTCACCTGATGCTCCAAACTTCAACAGCACACCACAGACCCTCAAGCTGATGCTGGTTTTCCTGCATGTAAAATCGTTAATTGAAAGTGCAGCTCTGTGCGGCCACTCCAGAGCTCATTCTCTGACAGAGAGTTGGAGAGTTCTATGGAGAGGACATAAACAAATTGGAAAAAAAATATCTAAATCTCCTAAACTTGACAAAGTTGAGGACCAAGTGAAATTAACTTTGTTAAGCATTCCCAGATTTTACAACTTACTTAAAACTGAATTATGCACCAGATTCTAATCCTTTTGGCTCAGCTTTACTTCCGTACTTCTGAAACTGTAAAAGGAAGATTATATTTGTATAACATCGTTTATTTTAAACTCTCCTGTCTGTTAAGACAGACATCCTATAGCAGCTAAAAACAGACAAAAAGATGTCAAAGGCATGCCCTTACAGACAGTTCTGCAGCGGGCAGACAGCAAATATGCCACGGACATCTGTAATTTTAAATGTCAATTCCAGCCTGTGCAAAGCAGATGTCATACACAGCTTCAGTGTGAGGACTTCCTTAACTGCATCTGAAGATGAAACCGGTGTTATTTTGTCAGGACACACAGTGTAAGTGCTTTGTACAAAAATCAATTAATATTCACTCAATAGGCAAAAGAAAAAGCTTTACAAAATGAAATAAATGGAGCAACTAGGTCAACTGCTACTGAAAATCAAGCAAGTTATCTGATATTGTCAGGAGGAAAAAAAAACAAACAAACCTGGAGACTGATTAAAATGACCCTCTTGATGAGAAAGAGGTCTGTTGTTTTTTTTTTTTTTTTCCGAAGTAAAAGTTAACCTAGCCAACATGACACACAGGAATAAAACAAATGCCTGAAACACTAAGGAACTTACATAAATCTTTGTTTGTTTAATATGTTACTAGTTAAGATGTCAGACTGCAGCTAGGCTTTTCAGAAGCTGCACAGAGAAACAACATAATGCAGATACTTTCAGGCTGAGAGACTGCTCCATGCCTATAGTGCCTTCCTGTACATTATTACCCTTCACTGTAGGACCAGCAGAAAAGTTCTCTCACATAACAAAAAACAAACAATAAATATTACAGTTTCCAATCTAATCCACACACTTAATGTTCAAAGTGAAAAAAATACACAACAGAGGACACAACTGTGAAGTATAATGGAAAAAAACTCACAAAAGTCAAGATATCATGTGAGATGCTGAATGAAGACAACAAAAAAGCTTATGCAGGTATGCTTTTTTGGTCCAGTAATCAAATAAGAGGCAGGTGAAATACTCAGGAAAATAAGAAATTAAAACTCCTGCCAGCCTTCTGCAGCAGTTCACATTTAATTAGGTTTCTAAAGTCACTAACCTACCTTTTGTTGGATTGTATTTTGTTGAAAATGAATTTCTGTGTTGCAGCTACAGAAGGAGGTCAATAGGAGTGTGCCTCCTCTGTTCCCATCTCGGAAAGGCACAGCAAGTACCAATCCCAAACTACCACTACAGTAATGAGAAGCAAAGCTACTGGTCTAGCCTGAGTACAGCAATAAATAAATAAATAAATCACCAAAAATCCCAACCAACAGATAATGATTGCAGAGGACAATCTAATCCCTTCCAAAAAGCTCTGAAGGTATCCACCTCGTAGGGAAACCAGCTACAGGGAAATAAAACGCTGCTGGCTCCTGAAAATGTGAAGTATTTTGAAGCATAAGTACACTGAGAAAACACACATGAAAATCCTTCTTTTTCTTTAAATGAAATAAAAATACTTCCATGTCTCTCACAGCTTTTCTCCTTTAGAACCCCTCAAAGGTAAAATATAACAGACAGCAATACTTTCTATATGTCTGTTCAAGTTGCAACTGCTGAACAGTAAGAAGTTTATCATATTAAATACGGAAGAACTGAGAAACGGAATATGGAAAACTAAGCAGCATTTCCAGTCACACGCAGAAAAGATACCACCACATTTAGAGGTCTGCAGAGCTTCCCAACACTATATTACATTTTAAAAATCATCTCCAACTTTTATAAAGAACATATTCCACCTCTCCTCAGCTTGAGTGACTGCCAAGTAGTGCACAAGACAACTAATTTTATCCAATTTTAATGCCACAAAATACTACTAATTTGATTTATTAACATCTAAACGCTTTAAGATCCCTGAAATTAGTGCCTTTTTCAAACTTAAGAGAAATGCTGATTCTTCTACAACTGAAAACAGAATTCTCTGTAATATCCAGAACAAAAAGCTGGTGACATGGAGATTACATGTTTTCCTTCCCTGACTCAGCTCCATTTGAAGTAGGTAACAGTAAACATCGCTGCCACAGAGGACATAAACGGAACAGGTATTTTCACAAAAGAGATACTTTTTGTTAGAGAAAGGTCAACTTTTACATTACCTTATCTTTCTACCTTAGAGTCAGAAGAACCAAGCACAGGGCAGATGCCACATTTTAGCAGATTTGAGAAAGGAACACACAGCCCATGGGCTCTCTTAAGCAGGAAGGGATTAGCACTGAAGGTACCACAAAAGCACTGGAGAAGTACAGGGAAATCATGGTTACTTTCCACCATAAACTCTGACAACACAGCACATCATTGAGCTTAGACTTAAATATCTGTGCTACTTTTCAGCTCCTTAACTGGACTGACAATGGTAAGCCTACACGTTTTATAAACAGTTAAGTACATACCCCTACAGAAGAAACAGAGTACAAATATTAACAATAAAACTCACTTTGCTGGCTGACACTGCCTACAAGAACCAACTCTTTCCTTTAACTCCATGACAAAAATAAACATGGACAGAGTTGTAAGAGTATTTCAGTGGAAAAAGGGCACTTATAGAGGCTGTTGCAATTACAGGGTTTATAAATTCACGTTATACATTTTATTCATTAAATTTGTCTACTGCTGCACAAAACATATGGATACTGAAAAAAAGCCTGAACTGAAAATAGAGTTCTTTACCACAAGTTGGATAATTCAATCACTTAAGATCACAAATGGAGCTCGATAATTAACTACATAATGCACTACAGTTGCCAGAGGTGAGCATTTACTCCTGGAGCCACACCTGGTAGATGGCTTCTAAGTAAAATTCCATGCTACCCACAGCTTACAGGATACAGGTTACTCAGTATTCCATTTTGTGCTGATAAGAAAACAGAAGTTTTCTAAGCATCTTGAAAATTCAGGACTTTCTTCAGTTTTTCCTCTAATTAAATGAATTTGATAAAGGATAATAGATAAATCGGAAATGGTCTAATGCAAGAACTGCTGTGCATTGCAAGTTTGGAATTTCAGGCTCTAAAGATCAAGCAAAGATACTTCTAATGGCATTCTGTAGAGATGTGACAGCCTGGGAGCAAATTGTAAATTTCAAGCCCATTTTTCTGAGCTGTTCCACATGCCTAATATTTTACAACATTATCACCACAGCTTCTAGAAAAATGAAGACTTTTTACAGTATTCTGAAACCTTGTCTTAGGGAAGTTTCTGCTTTCTTATCAGCAGGAGTATTCATTAGATTTTAGTTCTCAGAACAAAACTGGTTTCATAATCTTCCTTGCCAAAAGCAGCAATCCCACTTGTATACGAAAGTTCAGGAAGACTCTGACCAGGACTGTGCCACCTGAGGTCATCAAGGCCTTCACTTATCTCCTCTCAATTAGAATGAAAAAACCTCTTAATCTCATCCTCAAACATTTTTGCATTCAGACAGTAGCTTGTCCTACTTACAATTTTGGTAATTGCTAGAGACTTGCAAATCTGCATTACCTGAACACTAAACTCAATTCAAGTACATTCAGACAAGCTTCCTTGTTTGCTGAGAAAGGAAAGGGTAATACCTTCTTCAGAACAGAAAAGGGCTGATGAACACACGAAGCAAGTAACAACTTACGTGTTTGCAATTCATCACAGTGCCTCCAACACCGAGTCTTTTAATTACCATCACCAACACCACCACTCTCCCTCTTTTTTTTTTTTTCCCAAGACACAACAGATTACTTCCCTATTTTGGAAAAAAAAAAAGAAGTACCTAAATGCATTAATGTAGAAAGCAGAGGACTGAGAAGACAAATGCAGGGAATACATCAATGTACAGATGCTCAAGCACTGCCCCTTGAATGGGAATATACCACTAACATCCACCAAATCTCCCTGCTGCAACACTGTAAACATTACTCCCTTACAGAATGAAAAGGGTTAAATTGAGGAGGAAGTGGGAGCACCATCATGCTTCCTTTAATACCCATCAAAAGTGCAGGTCCTGCCTGCATGCTATACAGGCTTCACTGAATCTATGGCCTGAGCTGATGGATTGACCTAGTACAACTGGAAGAAAAGCGTTGCTTCCCATCTACTTTGCTTTGCTGTTAGAGATGAGGAAAACATTCACGATGCCAAATTTTGAAAGACAAGCAGTGTACTTATTAAAGTCAACACAGCAATACATCTAAGTCCTAGAGCTGTTCACAGTCCTGACTGTGTAGAAAGTCTGTTACAACTTATGAAGGGATGAAAAAGAGAAAGCTGTGTCCTCCTACTTTGAAAGTAAAAAATAATTTAAGATGTCCATACTTCCATATTCTCCGTAGAACAATGAATAGCTATTATAATCTCAGTTTTGATTCATTTAGATTTTGAACAAATGGTTGCACAAGAAAAAGAAGAAATAACTTCAAAGATTTACACAGTCATTTTCTCCTTTTAAAGCATCCAGAGTTTCAAGAGTACTTAAAATGAAATAAAATTAAATGATTATAGTAATATTTTAATATCGTGTGCCTTGTGTCAAAAGCATTGCATTTGCAGATTTAATAAAACAGCACGTCTAAAATTTTTCTCCTGCATTACCACACAAAACACTACCACAAAATTCTTCAGGTGTCAGTATAAAGAACAAATACAATAAACAGAGTAATGAACTCTCAGAAGGAATCTATTCATAGCATTCCCACTCAGAATAAAAAAACTCCCTCCAAGACAGACCATCAAGACTGGTCCTTAATGGTTAAAAAGGAAACTGAACATAAAATAAAGAAGAGGGGAAAAAGAAAAGAGCAATAACTTCCACAGAAAAAATTGTAATTAAACTTGAGTATTTAATGAAATCATTTTACAAAAAAGACCTGAGAGGCAACACTAGGCGATAATGGTAATTTATCCTAACAACTTTCTAGCATGAATGTGCAAAAATGCGCAATAATAAATACCTTACATTTTAAAGTATCTTATTTCATATTCCTAGCGAACAATTACAGCAGAACACACTCCTTACATTTTTCTAGGAGGTTGTTCCGCACAGATAATGTGACATTTCTGAAGTACGCAGACCTTTTCTACAACCTCTACCACAAAAGACTTCTGCATATGGCTCCTGCGGTTTTGGAGAATTGTCCCAGCAGCTCAGAAAGCTCTTTCCTAGACGGCTGAGGGAACTGCTGTGGGAAAGAACATACAACTGAGTGTCTACACAGATAATTATTATATAAACTATTGGAGTTAACAGAGATGCTGACACACACAGCGCTTACTTTTCAGGATCAGCCTTTGTTTGCGGATCTGCATTATAGTTGGCACACATAATCAGGATTAATTTCTACGCCCTCTACTGGCTATTTCATCCTATAGACAAAAAATGATCCCAACAGCGTTGCAACTCAACAACAAACTTGAAACCTAATTACACTGTTAAAGACAACACTCATACACATCCAAAAGTGAACAGGTCAGTTTGCAAGTTACTATTTCTAAATGCTCCAAGCTACTATTTCTAAATGCTCTCTTCATTTGTTTAAAAGAAAGAATGGAAACAGAAGCAACTTTCCTATCATACTAGCTTGTTTTATGCGTCTGTTTTAGAGAAAATCCATTTCTGCAAATTTAGAAATGCTATTAAACACTTTAAATTCTGAATCATTGTAAATGATTAAGGGCTGTTAATTGCATTTTTAATCACAGCTTGCTTTTTTCTCCTCTTCATACCAAATATCATCGGCAACCAATCTGCTGAGCAGCCTATAATCACTGAACAACTCGGTTTGGGAAGCATGGCTTGGCAGCTTCCCTGATCCAGCTCCCCCTGCAGCAGGGCTGGATGCACGCCTAGGTCAGGCTGCTCAAGTCATCAT
Source organism: Oreortyx pictus (assembly GCA_036925125.1). NCBI lineage: Eukaryota > Metazoa > Chordata > Aves > Galliformes > Odontophoridae > Oreortyx > Oreortyx pictus. Next base: position 56,707,724 of record JAUPFR010000004.1, read on the forward strand.
CCTGCTTGCTCCCTGCGCAACTCCACAGCTGGCAGCTATGCAGCCTTTCATTCCAGTATTTAAAACACCCTAACAATGACAAGCTTTGCATGACATATGTAAAATGTATGTTAGACCCAAAGCAAAATTAATTCAACATCTAAGCATAAACAAGCAGCAAATCCTAACAACTAAAAAGGACTTTAGAAGAGATCACATGATTATCTTTTTTGATGGCGACTATTACTAATGACGAGTATTTACCATGCAATGTTAATGTTACTAGAAGCTTAAATCACCTGAAAGAAACAAAGCCCAACTTTATTTTTAATTTTTAATTTTAAAGTTGTAATACCTATACTATTCTGCATTCCATTCCATGCTGACAAAATATACTTGAGGTAGTCACCTCAAATACTGGATCCTCTGACTCATAACATGAAGCTCAGTTATCATCCCTATATCCACATATTTTCTGATTAATTATACTAGAAAAGTAATTTCAGAACTATTTTAAATGTCAGATTCTAACAAAGAATAGTTTATGCGGTCTTTAATTTGAGTTACTTGCAGTAAACATTAATGCATTAGTATGAATTACTTTCGATTAGTAGAAATAGTGGCAAATTTAATTTACCTTGCTCAGTATTTTTTTAAGCAGGTTTTAATTATGTAGATCGACAAGACAAACTTCTACTGCTGTTTACAGATTAGAAATGTAAACCCTTCGTGCTTCTCACAATTACTAACTTTAGAACTGATTCGGAGTATGATCTTAAAATACTATTCAGAGCTGGAAATGCGTTACAAAGACCGCTACTGCCCCCTAGTGAGCCGACGCCAGGAAAGCGCTTTTACAACAGCATTCCCCTTTAAAACTGAAAAAATATTATTCTAATAGTAATTTTAAAAACAAAACAAAACTAAAGGTTTGTGCAACAAAATGAAGACAATTAATTACTATGAACCTATACACTAAAGTCATGCAAAATTTCTGTGAAAAAGGCAAATAAATAAGCCTAGGGAGAAAAAAAAATACATATCTAGTTTACAGATTTCCAGATAACTTAATACTCCATGCACAAAAGCATCACAATGATACAAAATGCTGCACAAAACTCAATTATCTGCAACTCTTCTGTATGTTTGTGGGTACACATTATCCAGTTTCAAACCTGTTCCCTATCAGGATGTAATCAATCACCTACAACAAAAAACTCACATTTACCTTCATAACAACACATACATTAGAATTTTAGCGTCTGAAACATATTTCATCAGCAGCATGTTTTTCATGTTGCACTGTTCTGTCTAAATGCCAGGTACAAGCCTACTCCAGGCTTGTATTCATGGAAAACTAATTCTGACATAAGTATCTAGCTACACTCACAAAAATAGATAGAATAAAAAAAAAAATCCACTCGTCAAATTCTGCTCATAAAGGAAAGAAGTGAACTATCTCTGTCGTGCGGAAATTACATCTTCAAATGTGTTGTTATAATTACTGCCACAGACTTGAATCTGTATGTAGAGCCCCTCAGCACAGCTTGGGCTTAAAATATTGTTTGATTCCTGTATGCACTTTTCAAAAAGACAGACTGCAGTGAACTCTATTGAAGGCCCTGGCAAGAAGCACAAATACAAGCTGGGTATTCTCTTTTATTCTATCACACACCAGAAATTCCACTTGTATAAGTAAAATTACCGCAATTTAAAAGCAACACAAAAGCTGAACTGAGTTCTGATTCTTCTCTTCTTTTGTACTGACTCTTTCATTGTTTAACAGTCTGAGAGACATCACAGAAGGCTCCAATTTACGTACCTTAGCAAGATGAGTTGAGTAAACGTTTACGTGCTAAGTAAAGGAAGACACGGCGTCAGAAATAAAGCTTCAGTAGTTGTTTTTGGCACTGTAACACCATCACTCACTAAAAACTTTGAATGTAAGGCTTTACCTTAAAATCTCCAAACGCTGTCTTTCTGTGGCCTTGGACAGCTGTCATCATTCATACAAATACAGTATTAGTATAAAAAAGCTAGAAGTGACAATGTGTAACAAGTCAAGGTAGAGAGCAGCAAGAAGCTGAGCAATAAGTCCAAGAAGTATCAATCACAAGTTGCATCCAGACAACTAGAAATATCTTTTACAGATATGAAACAGCCATATTTCATAACATTTTTCCATTATGTCACAGCCCACAGATGACAACACAGCTGACATCTCCACAATCTACTTGATGTGGAAGCTATCACATCAGTACTTCACAATTCCAAATGCTCCATCATTTAAGAGCACAACATAAAACACAAATATGAAAATATTTATAAAATATAGATAGGAAAACAATGGAGAGACACTAATTATCAGGAGCTCCAACTGATGCCTCAAAACTTCTAACAAAAAGCCATCATCACAGTTCATTTCAACTCCGTCAAACAGATTTTTCTTACCTTTGAATCTTCATTGCTCACACCCAGCTCTAGCACAGCTTGAGGAGATTTCAGCTTTGCTTGAGTGGATGCAGACATCTGAAGATGAAGCTGCCAACCAATTGTTTCAAGCTACAAAATACAAATTTAGATTACAATCAGACTGTACTGAAGTACTGAGAGGTCAACTTACAGTATGTATCAATGATTTCTCAGTGAATGTCATGCTCTACAAGTATTAAACCCTCCCTGCAAAGATTATAGAAGATTAGATTTTTATTTCATATTTTCTTTTATTTTTGGGAAAACTAATAAATTACCTGTAAATTGTAAACTACCTAAAAATTGTAATTTTGATCTTTTTGCATGTAATACCATAAATCGAAGTCTACAGCAAAGATAATTCTAGACTGCTTTTTAAAATGTTACTACCAAAAAGCCAAAAAGATGAGCAAGTCCGCAACAGCATTTTGAATTGAAATTTCCACAAAAATACATTCCAAAACACTTTTTAGTCTTTAATTTAAAGTGACACACAAAAACTATCAAGTTACAGCTAACACATAAACCAAGGATCCAAAACAGAACTACAAGCCTACCAGGAAATAACCTAACTAGCCTTCCTGAATGAAGACAAGTAGAAATATAAAGTCTCATCGCCTGCTAAGTTAACTGATATACGTGTCTTTTAATCTGTTCTCTCCTCTCTGCTATTGAATACTGTGGCTCACTTTTACTAAATCAGCCACATTTGTTAACCCACTTCCAGCCCAGTACTTCAGTACATGCCTTGTTCTCCTGCAGTGACAGTAACCTCTAGATGTAAGACAGGACACATAACGAGTGGCGGACTTTTTTTTTTTTTTTTAAACAGAATAGACCTAAGACAGAACTTCTAAAACTTAACTGTAACCATATCACATATGTTGCCACCACTGCCAATTCAGGCTTCCTTCTTGAGTGAAAAAATAAAAATGAAAAGAAAACCTTGATGCCCAAGCCATTCTGTGGTAGATGGCAGCTTTAGTAACAGACTAATTTTCCAATAAAATTTTCTGGTTTGATTTCTTCTGAACTGCTACTGGTTGCTCATCCCACTTGAAAATACAGCAGAATCAAAAACCACAGTCATTTCCAAAGAATGTGGCTTAAGCCACATATACAAAGCATGGACAAGCATCCAAGACTCCTGAGCTGGCCATTATCTGGAATATACCAGGAAATCATAGCAGAAACACAGACATGGAAAACATTTTTCTTGCAACAAACCTCAACAAAATTAACTAAAGAAATAAGCTCTGCATCTCCCAGGAGCATAAAGGTCTCATCCTCTTGCCTTACTCAAGGTTTCAGTAAGAATAAGAAAGAAGTACAGTTCAAGAACCCAATCAGTATTGGTAACAGAGAATAACCCAAATGATGAACTACAGATCAGCGCTGGCAGCAGTTCAGAGCAGAAAACAGATAACAAATACCGACTGTTTTGATAAAACACCTATGTACCTTCAACCACCACAGTCAAACCTGGAGATAGTGAGTGAGCTCTGGAACACAACAGCTGCAGCCACTGAGGTTCAAGCCTCCATGTAGAAACCACTTTCAGTTACCCAAAAGATTTATTATAGTAATACAGAAACCATCAGAGGCTAGCAGCTTATCCAGTATTACAAAACACTGCCACTAGAGTCAAGGACAGTATCCTTGAAGACCAACTTTTAAGACTTTGCTAAGGCCGTTAAACAGCACATGTATAGCATGAAAAACAAACCATCAGTACTAAGGAAATAAAAATGTATGCCTTCTTTTAATATACGTCTGTCAAGGAATACTGGAGATGGCTCGGAACAAACAAGACATATGGCAGCACAACGGTGTGAGTTCATAGTGGAACAGCAACCATAACTCCCTTTCTGTTATTAGCATTACTTTTGTTTCCTGTAGCCATTTTTGTTTCTCTTTTAAATAAAGTTGCAGAAGAACAGGTTTTGATTAACAGATAATATGCTGCCTAAAACTTCAAAATCGTCTGCCTATATACTTTCTTAAAATATACATGGAACATGTATTTGACTGTGGTCACATTTACTTAGACATTCAGCATTCCGAAATATCAATTAATCTTCTGAGAGAAGAGCTGCTGCATGATATTCATTCAAAGGCCATGAAGTACCTATTTTAGGGGCAATTTCTTCAAAAGATGAAGTTCTTTTCACTTCTAACACAAAACTATATAAAACAAGTAGTGGGAAAGACTGTAAAGTGACAGCATCTTAGATAACATTGAAAATTCTATTATGCAAAAAGTGTTTACTATGGTAGAATAATTTCTCCAGAACTAGCAGGGAAATAAAGCCATGTTTTTAGCTTCTTTTCATAATTTCTAAGCAGCAGTTTAGAAATACGCATGCCAGCTTGTCACTTCAACATTAAATGCTGTTGAAAATACACTACTTCACTCTGTAAGCCTTCGCTTGTTATCTCTGACAATTATCTAACCAGAAGGTTGTGTTTGGAAAACAAAAAAAACAACAGGTGCAGGCTAGAAAACAAGGAAGGGAAAGAAAGCAGACAGTAAATTAAAACAAGACTAAGAAAAAATGAAAATCCTTCAGACCTGCTCCATGAATGTCACTGCAAAAGATTCAGGGCAACAAAGATACGACAGCGCTTCTCATGTGTTTTTTTTTTTTTGTTTGTTTGTTTGGTTTTTTTTTTTTGGGGGGGGGGCCTTCTGAAGATACCATAACAGACAAGACTGTAAACACAGAAGAACTTCAGAACAACCCTCTCCCTTCCTATGCTTAGTATTAACCACAAAAAACAAACAAACAAACAAAAAGCTAAACAAGCTGTGCACTCCCTACAAACATATCGCTTCTCTGCAGCCATCTAAATTTGTGCCAGGGAAAGATCTGCACCAGCTATCTGTCAGCTGCTGAATGTAAGAGATCCTGACCCTCATCTTTCATTTCTGACTGCCCACAAGCATTACTACAAATTAAAACTTAACAAGAAATTCCAGCAATGTGATAAATGTAACAAGTTTCCACACTGGTTGTCTAAAATGGAAATACTTTTCCTTTCTTAATTATAAATGGATATGTATCTTCAACTAATCAATGAGAAATCAAAAAGATGTTCACTGGCAAAAGATTCCAGACTAAGAATATCAAGGAGAAAACAATCAACACTGCAAGAACCAGTCTATCAGAATCAACACCTTTGAAAGTGAGAGAGCGATATTCAAAACAGGCACAGTACAGGGCCATAACTTCAGAGCTGAGAACTGAAGAAAACTGACTAAGAAACAAACACACTGTGAAAGAAAAAAGCTGCTTAGGATCTTTACCTGAGAAAGGAATATAAGAGGAAGTAATGAGAAAAAAAAAAAAAAAAAAAAAAGGAGAACTTCAAGCAGAACCAGAATTTCAAAGAGTACATAATGATCTGAAGACTCTTCACCAGTACTTTCAATTCCACCCATCCTAAACTTGTGGAGTGGGGTGAGTAATTTTGAGGATGAAGTTGTTTGAATACTCAGATATTTCAGGGGGAAAAGTGAGGATATCTTTCAATTTTGAGTTTTTGAGACATCTTGAAATAACTCTTCCTACCTTTCTCTGCACCCACAAAGACTTTTACTTTAATTTTGAATGGGAAACTTGGATTTTCATATAAATTACCCACTTATTAGAAGCTGAAGCTTTCAGAAGGTCAACCAATATCATAAATAATTATAGCAACTACAAAAAAAAAAAAAACAGCATTGCTAAATAACAGGGCACAAAAATTCTGCATTATTGCCAAAGGGTTTTTCATGTTACACTTGGTAATGTTTGAAAACCAACTACATAATATAACTGTTCAGTAATTTTGGTGATGTGATATTTGAAGGATCTATATTGAACATTGTTTTCCTTTGCTGAATGAAAGGAGGATTTTAATTGTCTGTTGGCTTTTAGTTTTTGTTTGACTTTTTAAAAGAACAACAACCAAACTTTCCAATAACATGACCTTTGAGACAGCAAAAGATCTTCATTAATCTAAAGTTGCCAAGGGCCTCCTGAAACTTGAGTGATATTCCTGATGAGAGTTTCAAAACAAACTGGTCTTGCTGTCCACAGTAAGAATTAACAGCAGCCTATAAAATAATTAGATCACACTGCTGAGTTTGAGAAGAACAGTATACTACTGAAATTATCACAGAATCACAGAACTGTGGGGGTTGGAAGGAACCTCCAGAGATCATCCAGTCCAACCCCCCCGCCAAAGCAGCTCCCTAGCCCAGGCTGCACAGGTAGGCGTCCAGGCGGGTCTTGAATGCCTCCAGAGAAGGAGACTCCACCACCTCTCTGTGCAGCCTGTGCCAGTGCTCCGTCACTGCACTGTGAAGAAATTTCCACGCACATTTGTACAGAACTTCCTATGCATCAGTTTGTGGCCATTTCCCCTCATTCTATCGCCACACACTGCTGAAAAGAGTCCAGTCTCATCCCTTTGCATCCTGCTCCTTAGACATTATAAATCTGGGTGATATTTTTAGATATTTTTAGATATTATAAATCTCAGCGTTATATTTAGATATTATAAATCTGATATGGATCAGATCCCCTCTGAGTCTTCTTTTTTCAAGGCTGAACAGACCCAGGTCTCTCAGCGTCTCCTCATAAGAGAGGTGTTCCACACCTTTATCATCTTTGTAGCCCTCCACTGAACTCTTTCAAGGAGATCTCTGTCTTTTTTGTACAGCGTCAACAGTTTACAGGCCAGTTCAGCCCGATTCTGTAATGATTGGTGCGGGGGACCCACAGACCCATGCCCCAGGAAAGGGAACAGAGAAAGGGAAAAGGGAGATGGGCCTAAAAACAAAACAGCGACAAGGATCTGAGGAGGAAAGCTAATTTACTCAATAAGATATCGGAAAGCAAAATAACACAATGTAATACAATATAATTGGAATTGAGGCTAATGAATCAAAGCAAATGAGCAAGAGAGAGCGTCCGATAAACCAAAGGCCTTACGCTAAACGCTGACACTTAGACAGCAGCGAGTACGCACTGCTGAGTCGATCCCAAAGGAAAGAGAGGACACGCAAACAGTTTTTATCTTTCCATCTGAGCGGAAACACATAAAAATACAAAGCATCGCTAAGTCCTCTGGGGAACATAGTTCTTCTCCTCTTCTGAGACAGGTACACCCATAACTATCAATGATCTACGGAGCTGGGGCATTAACTCTTTAATTCTTAATGCACTACATGATGTTATGATGTGGAATACCAATAATATAACAAAAATCATAAAACCATGATACACAGCCTTCTGGTATGTCAGACATTCCTCCCAGCTTCATATCATCAGAAAACTTGCTGAGGATTGACTCTATCCCCTCATCAAGGTCATTGATGAAGATGTTGAACAGGACCAGACCCATCACTGACTCCTGAGGAACACTGGTAAGTACAGGCCAACTGGACTCTGTACCACTGATCACAACCCTCTGAGCTCTGCCAGTCAGCCAAGTTCTCTGTCCACCTCACTGTCCACTCATCTATTCCACACTTCCTCAACTTTGTTATAAGGATCCTGTGGGAGACAGCGTCAAATGCCTTGCTGAAATTAAGGTAAGACTACATTCACTGCTCTCCCCCCATCCACCCAGCCAGTGATGACATCACAGCTACCAGGCTGGTTGAGCTCAACCTCCCTCTGGTTATGGTACGATGCTACATCTTAATCACCCAGTTCATAATGCACCAACCAGTACAAATCAATAGGCTTCTAGTGACCATTACCAATTTGAGCACAACTGAAAACAAATCTTAACACTCTTTCTGAAAACCCAAGTGTTGGCACAGATCTGAGCACTTCTAATAGTACTGTTTCCTTTGGTCCCAGCAATGCTAATGGAGTTTTTCAATAAGATTTCTACTTATTGCCACAGAATACCATTTTAGAAGGACAGATATGAGAACATTCAAGTCTCCTTACACAGAGTGAATACTCATGTAGTTTACATGTATCTTTTTTTTTCCACAGTCCAGCTGATAAATTTGAGGTGAGGCTGAAGCAGTGTAAGTGACTTAATCTCAATAATGCTTTGGTGATTTGTTTGTTTTGATGGGGATGGTGGTGTTTTCTTTTTTGCTTTGCTTTAAACCACATCAAAGAATGACATTAAAAATTATCATTGACTTATTCTCTGCAGATATCACAAAAATACCAATCCTCTGTGGAAAACAAACTATCGTAGAAAAAGTGGAAAGGCTGAACAAATACAGAAATTATTTTCATGCTCCACTGGTAGATAGCTCTACCTATTTGATTTTCAAATACCATAATCCTTATTTTGAGAAGTCTGTCAGTTTCAACTGATACTATATTTGACAGCTTAGATATTAGTGAACAGGAGATTACACCTTCTGTATCCTGAAGGAAAAGGTGCTTGTTTGTTCTTATACAGATTTTTCCATTCAAAACTAAATTAATACACAAGTAATATTAGCATTTTTTCAGATTTATATTCTACTCATCTATTTCTAAGAAATGCATTACATCTGTAACAGCATTACATTAGTTTACGCACAGCAATTTCACTACAACAATGCTGGAACACTCTACTAATTTAAAGACTACCATAATAAAGTACAAAGTAAATTTAAGATTCCAAATTCTAAGCTTCAACTGTTGTATTGTTACGAGTAACAAATGCTATAGAAAAGAGTATGGTAGAACAACTGGATTAATACCTCAGTATTAAGCAATTTGAAGAGGAAAACTCCCCCTCCAAGTCCAGAGAGGCAGTAAAAATATGCACCAGGATGTCTATCTGGAAAAAGATAGCTGACTGGCTCTTTTACCTAGCAGAATAATAGCAAAATTTTGTGGAGGGAAAATGAAATCAGGCAGATTTTAAGCAGATATAAGGCACATTTTTATTAGCTACAAAAATACACCAGAAATTACCTGTCATTTCATGCCCTAAAATCAGAATCAGACTGCCTTTTTACAAAAGCTTTTATATATAACGGGAAAAAATTACAGTCAGTATTACACAAGATGCTAAATGAGATGAGCACAGTATTCCATCCCAACATAAAATGGCTATTCTGTGTGTAGAACTGTTCCAGATATTTTTTAAATGTTCCCAAAATGAACTTCCTATCCCTTATCATTTACACTTATTGGCAGAGAAAAGAAGAAGGTAAGAAAGACAGGAAAAATCTAATTAAAAAAATCTTCAAGTAGTACCTAAAAAACTGCACTTTATTGAAGTGCCTAATAACAGTGTTAGGTGACTGGAAGATCAAAAAGACTCAGCTGTGCTGTAGCTGGCTTTCAAAATAAATCTCGGTAGGCATAAAACTGAGCCTTTATTCCATCTTTCATCATCTGAGTTCTCTTTGCCACTATCTGTGATGACATTGTATCATGCAAGTGGGTTCACAATTCATTGTGACAATACCCACAGGGAGAGCACTGTCTTGTGACCTCTGCTTGTCACTGCAAGAAGGATTAGAGGGCCAAGAACTAACCAGAACTTGATAGACACCTTATTTCTACTTAAATTGTATCCCTGTTTATTTCATGTTTCTTCCAATATCAGAATGAAAATTCTTCCCCAAAACACACAGCCCCAATTCTCTTCTTTGTCATAACTGCCTTAGGATGCATGTCATTCAGAATGCTATTTCTACAGACTAGCCAGCAACTAACAGGAAATTCAGTATATTCACACGACAAACAAACCCCTTAACAAGATCCGTTTCAAAGAAAATTACTTTCAGAATTTTTCCCATAAGGCCTCAAACAGGCAGTGAGCACACAGAACTGACAGCTCCGTCAAAAGTTTTAGGTATGTGATTACAGTAGTTGCATTCTCATTCATCATTACATTGAGTAATGCTATCATAGTGCCACAAGAAAACCTCCCCTTGCTTGGCAACATAGGACTCTGTCTTTTTTATTATTTATATCTTATAGATACCACAAACAGTTTTCCAAAACAAGAATGTCTATGAGGAATACAGTTTGATTTGTCTTTTAGAACATACAGACTTACAGAGCAGCAAAAAAATGTATACAGAACATAGTAAGGGAGGGTTTGATTTTCTTTTTGGTTGTTTTTGTTTATAAAGTGGTGACGGTAGAAAAAAGTAAAGGAACCAATGAAAAATCACCATGAGAATTCAGAGTGAACTTTACCAAAGCTCTTCTTTGCAGAGAGGAATGAATACGTTTTAAACGGAACGATGTGCCCCAATTTCCATTACCAAGATTTAAAAACTGTGTAAGACTTATCGCTTTCCTATCATTCTAAAGGTCAAATTAAGAATACCTTCAATTAAACAAAAAAAAGAAACCAACAACAAACCTGATACAAAGACCATCATTCCAAATGACAAGGAATGCATCACCCAGTAGAAATAATATAGTGAATGAACTAACATACTAGTAATGATTCAAAGAACTAATTAACGCAATAGGAGACTATACATAATTAATAACACTGCGCAGCTGAAGACTGACTATATATAGTTCAGTGAAAGAAAATAAAAGGATGAAATGAGAAAATAAATACTATTAAGTAATACAGCTTTAACTCTAAATTTTTTTATTCATCTCTCAGGACAATAGTCTCCTATTAACCAAGCAGGTTGCACCAAAAAAAAAAAATTCAAAGATCTCAGCTCAAAATATATATATATTTTTTTCTAACAAGTAGGAGCAGTTTTCAATATGTCACATTGGTGATTAATATTCTTCACCCAGGAAATACTTCGTTGTAATAATAAACTCAATTTGGCCTGTAATCTTAATGAACCCATCAGCCAGTGCATTAACACCTAAACGTGCAGCATAGAACAGACAGAATTAGAATTCAGAATACTACTGTACCTTTCCAGTAGGAAAGGAATCTGATTTAAGAAAAACAAAATAAACACAAACACAAGTGAACTGTCTCTAACAAGTTACCTTCCCCTATTAGCAGAAGTGACCTGAAATTGAAACAGAAAATGAACTGAAAGATTAGTGCCCAGTCCTCCTTGATCACCCATGGAAGTCAGGCCAATCAGCCACATCTTAATCCTTACAGAAGTTCTGGAACAACTAATCCTAGAAGCTATCTCCAGAAGCATGAACTTGGAGTAGCCAGCTCCACACTGGGAAAGACATGCAGTAAGGATTTTTGACATCTCCCTTTACATTACAGAAATTGATGAAATACGGCTGGATGAGCAGATACTAAGACAGACTGAAAACTGCCTGAAAAGACAGGCTCAGAGTACAGTAAATCATGGCACAAAGCCTAGCTGTAGGCCAGTAAATAGTGGCGTGACACAGAGCACAACATTGGGTCTTACTCTGTTTAATATCTCCATTAATGATCAGGATGATAGGGTTGTTACCATGTCCAACCCACAGCCCAGGATAGCTAGTAATGCGCTCTGCCTCCTGCCACTGCACCATCACGGTGGTGGCAGCTCTTCCCTGCCACGCATCCCAGCCCAGCTCCAGGTATGCAACTACCACTCGGCAACAGCCAAAACATCAGACCAAGCCAAGTCCTCTTCATTCAACATGACCCAGGCAAACAAAAAGGTTAGATACCCATGGGGTATGGCATAACAGCAGCAAGTCCACAGATGGGAGGAAGTGGCTGATAAGCTAGAGGGTCATGCTGCCATCTTGAGGGACCTCAACAAACTGGAGAAATGGGCTGACAGTCTTCCACTGAAGTTCAGAAAGGAGAAGTGACAAGTACTGGGACCACCTGCTCCTACCTGGGTAGGAACAACCCCAGGACCGCAGGCACCAGTAACATCCTGGTGGCATCCAGACGGAAAGTTGCTTGGTAGAAAAGGAACCAAGGGCTCTGGTAGAAACCAAGGAGAACATGAGCCTGCAGTGTGGTCTTGCCACACAGAAGGCTCGAGCTGTCCAGATCTGAATTAGGCAAAGTGTGATCCTACCCCTCTACTTAGCTCCTGTCAGGCCCCATTGAGAGTGCTGTGTTCAGTTTATGGCCCTCAAGAACAAGATGTGGACACACTGGAAAGAGTCTAGCAAAGGGCCACAAAGATGATGAAGGGATAGGAGAATCTCTACCACGAGGAAAAGCTGAGACAGTTGGAACTGTTCAGCCAGCAGAAGAGAAGGCTCAGTGGGGATTATATATAAAGACCAGAAATGGGTGTGAAAATAAAACTGATCAGTCTCTACAGTGGTACTTTCCAACAGAAGAGGCAATGGACACAAACTGAAACACAGGTGCTTCCATATGAACACCTGAATGCACTTCTGTACTGGGTAGGTGACAGGGCACTGACACAGGCAGGTTAAGGAGCATCCGTCCTTGCAGATCTTCAAAGGTTGACTGGATACAGTCCTGGGCAATACCTCTCCAGTCAGCCATGCCTGAGCATGGGGGTTGAACCAGATGATCTTGAGAGGCCCCTTCCAATCTCAACTACCTTGTAATCACTTTGCTAACAGTTTCAAAAAAACCCTGCCATTTTATTTTTGCATGTCAAACATTCCTTTTGTGAGACAACTGAGCAAACCAGGAACTTGCATAGAGCCATGTAAACAAGTACAGTCATAAAGTATCTACGTGGAGGGCAAATTTATGCAATCAACTTTCATAAATAATGTTTTAACCATAGACACACTGGAACGACTAATAATAATCAGGTACAATTCTCTTTAAAGGAATAACCTAATATGATTTCTAAAATCAATTTTAGATTCTAAGTTATAAATTTCATCTAAAAATATCAAACACTAGGCCTTTTTTAAGTATACCAACTTTCTTAAAAAGAGGTAATTATGACAGTTTAGAGAACATTAGCTACTTTAACAATATATCTTATTACAATATTTTGCTCAATTTCTCAAAGATAACACAGCAAATACGTGTTGACTTATTATTACTCATAGAATATAAATTTAAATAACTGAAGGGATTGTATAGCCATCTACTACACTTATCTTAATAGTTCCAAGCGTAATCACAAGTTCTTCCATTTTCTCATGCAATTCTTAAATATTTTCCTATACATGCATTATTAGTAGAAGAAATAAGTTAGGTACCAATTAGTTCTGTGGATTTAATCATCTGCCTCAGGAAAAGCTTTTATAAGCATCATAGTTTTTCACTAAAGTGAAGTCGATATGATTAGAATTTTAAAAGCTTTTACAAAACAAACTGCGAAATTAAATTCGAGCAGCTAAAACTGAAATTATATGTTAAGGCCTACATTCACACTTAAACTGACACAACTTGCCATCCAGGACAGAAAGAAAGAAAAACATTTTGACTTTTTCTTTTAATCATATGTAGAGGTAGATACCTATATACCTACATGTGTTTTCATTCTAAAAGAATGAAAAATATTTAAAAAAAAGAGGAAATGACAGACAATTTTGCAGTTGCTTTGTGCAAATACAATTAAAAATAATGTTTTAAAACTATATACAAATTATAATTCACTACCAAGATGTAACTCCATTAAATGAGATGGTGGTGAAGCCACACAGAATATTTGGAAGATATATCATGAGCAGAAGCATTTTATGTATGTTACAGAACTCATACAAAATTGCAGACACAAACACAGCAGTAAGGTCACTGAACGTGAAAAGGGAACAAGTTCTAACATAGCTAGAATTACAAAGAAATGATGATGAAAGGTTTTTTGTACTAGTTTCTCATCAGTAGAAAACTCAGCAGCAAATAAGAGGTCACTGAACAGTATGTCTCAGTAAAATTCTCAGACTCTTGCTGGCAGAGCATCTTCAGAATTGCCTCCCAATCTGCACGTTTTATTCTAAAAGTTCTTTCTCCTCATAACCTTTCATGATTTCACTTGGTTTTCAAACTGCTCACCTCTCTCAACAGACAGTCATGTTGGCCATACTGCAACTGGGACAATTCAAACTCCGGGACTTGTATGATTTACATTGATAAGTATTACTTTAAAAAGACCAGTCAAAAATAAGTGCAGCTTTTTTTTTTTTTTTTTTTTTGCGTACTCATAAGTTGTTTACTTCTTATGGATCCCGAGTTATCAGAACTTTGCATATCAGTAATCTGCAGTTTCTGAACCCACACGTGTCTGAAATTCCCCAGTTTTCCAAATGAATAAGTTTAGGCACTTGGGAAAAAATCAACTGTATTATACCTTAAGTCCGTGCAACTGACAGAATCTGTCTTCTCAAAATGTGTCTTTTACATCTAAAAGACTAGAAGCTGCTTGTACTATGTCCTTATTTTGTCAGTGTACCATATATTCCTTATCAAATTTATTTTCTACGTAAACTTCACTAACCAAAAAGGGATACAAAAAGGATAAAGAACCCAAAACTTATCCTAGTAAGACACAAAGATAAAAGCAAAGAAAGAAGTCAGTGTTCAACAGTTCTGTTCAACCATGTGATCACGCCCATCACTGATATCTTCTGTTTACACCTCCCGGAAGGCTTATAACAAACAAAAGGATTTTATACTGCTCACAGATGTATACATTTGACAGTAGGAGCACTTAGTGCAGGCACATCCAACCCACAGCCTGCATGTGGCCTGGCACAGTTCGCAGTGCAGCTCACCCCCTGCCCCATGCCACCATGGTGACTGCTCTTCACCAAGCCCAGCCCCAGGCATGCACCCATCACTCAGTAACAAACACCGCTGCACGACTGGCACTGCCTCAGCAGAAACCAGGAGGCAGGCCAATTGGAGCACTGATTCTTTCTCTTGCACCCACCACGTGTACTCAATCACATCAAAACCCATGTGTACTACATATGGGATGAGCATGTGTGGCTTGCTGAGTAAAACACTGTGATTACCAATATTAACATTTCAACCTACCTAATGGCACCTCAAAAGAAAAAAAAATTAAAAAAAAAAATCACAAAGGATGCATTTACAAAAAAAAAAAAAAAAACAGATGAGTACTTTTTTTGTAGATACAAATAATACAGCAGTATGCTTGTCCTGCAAAGAAACTGTCTCCGTCTTCAAAGATTACAATTTAAGAAGACATTTTATGCAGAATATATGTTGCTACATTTGATGAATATCAAGGACTGCTTCATAAAGACCAATAGCAGAACTTAAAATATTTTTTTGAGAAGTTAAAAACCAAATGGACTAGTTATGCTAACTAAGTGGTAGCAAATCTGATTGCAAAAATAAAAATATATATATATCATTTCCTGGAGGCGAGTTTATTAAGCAGTGTTTGGAAATCATGGCAAATATAATATGTCCTCATAGGAAACACAGATTTTTCTAAAATCAGTCTGTCTCATCAGACTGAAATCAGGCAAATCAAAGAAACAGGAAAATCTAACGTAAGAGATTTGGAAAGTAAAGCTCTGCCAGTAAATGAAAATACTGCTGCCCCACATACAACTCAACCTACTATTTTTGTTAAGGGTATTGTCAGTATAACGATGAAAAAATTGCTTCTATGGTGCCATTAGAAGACATAAATAAGTCTCTCAACATGCACAAAACAGTAAAAAACACATTAAAGCAATTTTCTTTAATCTTCATCGACATATCTGGTATAGCTGCTGATGACATCCTGGTGATGGTTAGTAAAAAGAATTAACCTTTAAAATTAATAGAAAATGAACAGAAAAATGATGCAACTGCCACTGACAGTTCACATTTGATAAAATATCAGGCATCATACATTTAGAAAGTTTTTGCGCAGAAGCTTTAAAAATGGATAATTTCACGCAAATTATCATAAACCCCGTGAATAAAGTCCAAGAGATTGAATCATCACCAGTTCCAGGAGTACCTTAAAAGTATGCATGTTGATTATGCAATCATTATTTCCTACTCTGAAGGAAGGAGGTGGCCAAGCTGGGGTAAAACGCTAAAAGCACTTTCTGACTGCAAAGTGAAATCAAATCCTTTATGGAACCAAAAGGAAAAATTGTGCCAGAACATGGAGATTAAAACTGGCTTACAGATTCAGCTTTTTAGGTAGATTTGACCTCAGCTTTAAATGAGTTAAATGTGTGCGTTCAAGGTGAAAATCACCTTATCTGTGCTACATTTCACAAATACCCGCATTCAAATGAAACAAATTATGGCAAACTCAAGTTACAGAAAATAATTTCATGCACCTTGATGTATTGGCATGAAGTATGCAGCCTTGCTTTCAGTTTTGATAAAGGAATTTGAGAACGGCTTTCAAGATTTCCAAAAAAACTATGAATTTTTTTATATATCTGCAACTCCACTTTCAGTCAACATAGGCACATTACCTGCAAATTTTCAAATGGAATCTATAGACCTGCAATCAGACATTCCTCTAAATTGCAGATGTGATCATATATTGTTACTAGACTTACCTAAGATCTGTCTTAGCAGAGAAAAATATCCATCACTCAACAGTCTTATTCACGACATTGCTTTTGACTAGTATGCACACCTGTGAACAACTACTTTCAGTGATGCAGCACAGGAAGACTCATATTTCATTAAAAATCTCAGACAAACTCTTGGAGAACTCACTAAGAATGGCAACCCTTTCCATTGAACTAGACATCAATGCACAAGTTTCACAAATCCAAAGTCAAATATCCCACTAGTTTTATGGTTTTGTTGCTCTCAGCTTTTTACATTTCAATTAAAAGTATAATAAGTTTCAGCAGTTATATACATCATCCTAGTATTTCATTTGTGGCCCTAAGACAATTCCTCTTCACCCATGTGGCCCAGACAAGCCAAAAGGTTGGACGCCCATGACCTACTGTAAAGCATGTTCATATAATGCAAAGCATATCACAGATGACAGATAGGCATACTACATTGCATTGTTCAGTTACAGCAGATTGTTGCTGTCATTAGTGTCAGAGTGTTGTCATTAACCTTGTATGTTAGACTCCTTGCTTTAAAACACAACTATATAGTTTTAACCTCTTAAAACGTAAGAATTACCTTCTGAGGGGTCAAAACCCTCTGTCTGAACTTTTCAATCGTCTCTTGACCTGCAGCTGCCCACGCGCTGGCAAATGCCTCAGCTTTGTCTTGGTCCAGGTGAATGCTTTGCAGCTGTTGTTGCAGTGAAGCAGGTTTCAAATTGTGATAAACAGCCTGTTCAAAGGAAAAGTAATTGCTATTGCTGAAGCATTGTTCCACGTGTCATGCCAAACCAATTCTACAGTACTTTAGATGGCCTCCACATGCACACAAGATTTTTTACTAGCAGCTCTACTAAGGGACTGCAAGCAGTGCATTCATCCTAGCCATTTCACTCTGAAGACATGAGTGTAACTTTCCCAATCACAACTCAAAATGCAATAATACAAATGACTCAAGATAGATGAACTGTGAAAAGTTACATAATTAAACCAACTCAAAACACAATATTAGGTCTCCAGAAACAAGTCCTGTGGCGACATGGCACTTCAGGAAGAACTGAGTCAGATAATGGGACTCCTTTCAAAAACTCCCTCGTAAATACTTGGGCAAAAGATCATGGCATCACGTGGATTTATCATATTCCCTATCATGCACCAGCTTCTGGTAAAATCAAACAATACAATGAGCTTAAAAACTATGTTGAAGGAAATGGGTGGTGGTACATTTAAGCACTGGGAGAAGCATTTGGCAGAAGCCACCTAGTTGGTCAACATTCAAGGATCTATCAATTGAGATGGTGCTACCCAATCCAGCTCCCTACAGAATGCAGAGGGAGAAAAGGTCCCATGTTGGCAAAAGTGGTTTGGATCCTTCCAGCTTCTGGAAACTTCTGACAACTGGAACTGATTTTGCTCAAGGACCTGGATGTACTTGGTGAGTAATGCAGAAAAATGAGGATACTCAGTGTGTATCACAAGGGAATTTTATGCTGGGAGAGTGCAGTCAGTAATCCCATGCATGTATGTATACGTATGTGTGCATGTGTGTGTTCAGTGCATGTTAATTATTACACATACATACATTAAACATGATGCAGGGTTAAGATATAAAAGGTGGAATGTCATTTACGACTTCTGTTTACCAGTGTTTCACATCATAACATCACGTAGCACCTGAAGAAAAGATCTGGTCAGACATGGGAGCACAGGTGAAGGCCTTCACCTGTGCAACTGCTAGGCTCAACTTATCACAGCCCTCATTAAAGTGCTGACTGCAACTGAAGAAGGACCTCTTGCTGGAGATACTCCCCCTCTTGGAGGTCTTTCCCTGTGAACCTAGACTCTCAGAGATGGGTGAGCAGTCTTTTCCTCCCATTTTTGTAACATCTCCTTGCTTGTGCTGGTCCCTCTGCCTTTAAACATACTTGGTAAATTAGTTTTCTCCCTTAGCTCATTGCTAGTTGTTTTGTTTTTAGGCCCATCTCCCTACATTTTACCTTCTCCCCCTCTTCCTCTACCAGGGTGTGAGTCCCCCCCACCCCATTTAGTCACTGAACCAGGCCAAACTGTGCCTGGTATAGTTAGTCTATTTCTCTATGCTACCACTACAGGTAGTGTCCAAGCATTTTAAAGTAAGCTGTGACTACAAAAAAAGGACAACTTCTCTCAATCCGTACTGTAAAATTGTTAGCAAAGCTGAATTATCAAGGTAATATTCTAAAAGGACATTAGTACTTTGCCAGAAAAGATGAGTTTGCTACTATGGCCACTTGGCTACACCTCTGTGACAAACATTCTGTATTACATGGTCCCCTTCACCCAAAACAACAGGACTCCATCAGCCTCTCACACCTTAAAAAAATTACAGCACATCTACCAGCGATCATGCAGCAATTTTACATCATAGAAATATAACGTGCCTATAGATCAAATCTGTTATCAAAGACATAGTTTGAAAGAACAAACAGCAATTCTAAAAAGAGCAGCTATCAGCAGAAACACAGAAGAGCCTTTATTCAACATGCGTTCCACATGGAAACCTTCTCTGGACTAATCAGCATGTTTCTGCATTTTTTTAATGCTAGAAAGTAAGTTCTAGGACACGGTTTTCTAATATTTCTACTCATCTCCAGTAACACTCATACAAATTAAGTTGTCAAGTGAAACTAAAACCAGAGAGTTTTTGTCCAACTGAGATGAAAATTCAAAGTTCCAGTTCAGATCTGACCACAGACAGTTCAAGGGATAGGAGGTACAGGCAGGACTACGTTTCCTTTTTGATACTGTGGAATATCTTAACTAAGATAACTAATGTTAAAAAGACAGGTGCAAGAAACACTCAGCGTCACCCAGCGTACCTGATTAACACCAGTGAGCACATGCTATGCACAAACACTAGCCGCACTTACACAGAAATGTGGTAGCAACATTTTAACTGTCAGTATTACCGAGCTACCTTGTTCACCATGGTTTCCCGGTTGACTGGTGTACGGGGACTGCTGAGTCACAGCTTGAACCACTGACTGAACACCTGAAGGAAAGATCCAGTCCACCCCAGCAGCTCAGGCGAAGCCAGGCTCCACCCCTCTTAGACCTCAATTAAGGGCTGACTGCCTCTTGGGACGGATCTCTTGCTGGAGATCCCTCCTTTGGAGTTCTTTCCAGCCCAGATCCTCAGAGATGAGAGAGCATTCATTTTTCCTTCCTTTGTAGTATCTCCTTGTTTGTGCTGGTCCCTCTGCCTTTACGAAGGGCAGCCCACAGAAGCAGCAGGTAACATCCTCTTTTTACAAGACACTCAGCTGTACATCATGCAGCCACCCACTAATTCAGATATGAGAGCTAAACAGGTGCGTCTATTCACATGGAAAGGAAAGGCTACACCTCACAATTGCAACATTTTCTCACAGAAGGAGCTGGTTTCCATTGCCTGTATTCATCTTAGCTGGAAAATCACCCCATAAATGCAATGAGTTCAGTACAAATCAGTAAAGCGTACAAAAGGAAAATCATGCCCCCGAATGGATGTAATATACTACAGATACAGGTTTCCATAAATTATTTTCTATCCCAACATCTGTATTTTTAAACAGACTTTAAGAAATCCATTCATCAACTCATAATGATAAAAACAATGTACCTGTTCCAAAATGAATGATATAGCTTCAAGAACTAGATGAAGATCTTGCTTTTCCAGTGAGAAAGCTATTTGAAGTTTTTCTTCTTCCTCTTCACTGAAACTAGTTTCCGCCTGAAACACGAAAACGCTTACTGCTCACATTCTGTTTGGCCACCATAAACATATCTGCCAAAACAACAGCCTTCTCATCATTTTTATATACATTTTGTTTGTCTAATTTTCTTAAATGGAAATAAAGTAAAGCCCTTTCCAACACACACACAAAAAAAAAAAAATCAATCTAATTTATCTCACTGAAACTCAGGTTTAACTTCTTATGAGATACTGTGGCTTTTATCAGGATCGCTTGAAATACAGCACACAAAGAAACACTTTGTCCTTGTACTTGAGGGCTACTAAAGAAACATTTATCTTTTGACTGCATCAGATCATGGTCTGCAATAAACTTCTACAAATAAGAAAGAACCACACTACTTGAATCAGACCCAAAGAGAACAGGAAGCAAAAGCTGTTGTGCAGTTAATTCCATAGGCTTCCTACACTCCACATCCTCCTTTTGAAAAATGCTTGTTCTGTTATAGAGGAAATAAAGCCCTGAGTCAAAATACACTACTTTGAAAGTCAGAGTTAAATATATTCTGTACTACACCATACCACTGAAGATTATCAGAGCTTCAAAAATAACATAACATTAACGTGAGCTGTCAGAATAAACAAATAATGCAATTACGCAAAACCTTCAATCATCTTGTCTGCAGGAACAATATCAAAAGGGAAATGTTATCTGAATGATGAGGTTTTAGGAGGAGATGTGGAGGTCCAAGCATCTGCTCTGTTAGGAAAGTAAATTTAGCGAAAGGCTCCAGGGTCTCCATCCCCAGGTCAGGTACTTTGGGAAGGCCAATGGGAAGAGCCATGAGATGGGTCTCGTTAACTCAGCTTACTCTTGTCAAAGCCTGCTCATGTTAAAAGCCATTGATCTGGCACAGAGTAGCAAAAGAGCTAGTGAACAAGCCCTGAACAAGCTTTTACTTCTAGCCACGTTGCATGCACCCTGCGCTATTTTAGAGCCAGCCTGTACATGAGTGTAAAGCAAACGACACATCTCGGTTCTGTTTCTTCTGAACACGGAATAAGGAAACGTACAAAAGCAACCCTGAAGAACAAAAGCAGAGCTCAAAGAAATCCTCAACAAAACCATTTCTGTTTAATCATTTCTCTTACAGTTCCAAATTCAAATTCCCCCTGACGTTCTGGGACGACGCACTGAAGGCAAGGCCTGACTTCACGTCTAACACAGAATGAAAAACAAGCGAACCCGCGCGTAAACGACCCGCACGGATGGCAAAGGCGTACGCAGAAAGGCTCCGAGCCCCGCCCCGCCCACCTTCAGGTGCAGCCTCTGCAGCAGGCGGGACAGCAGGCGCGGGAACCGGCCCGGGTCCACGGCGTTGAGCAGCAGCACGGCCCTGCGAATGCTGCGAGGAAGCAGAGGAGGAGGTCAGGCTGCGGCACGCCCCGCCCGGCCCCGCCACGCCATAGCCGGGCCGCGCGGGGAGCGCCGCCGCCACAGTGAGCGTACCTGTCCGTCTCCGGAACCACAGCCGCCGCCATGGCTGCCGCTGCCGCCCCGCCCCACGACGGCAGCGCGACGGGGCGGGCCGCGGCGGGAGGCGGCCTGCCGCCGGCTGTGCGGTTCGTGTTGCGTAGCCGTGGGAGGGTGGGCCGGGTAGGTAAGCGCTGTCGTCCTGTTCCGCTGAGTGAGTAACGTGAAAATAGTAGGATTCTACTCAGAGTGGATAGGGTCGGGGGCTCTATCAGCCCTACGTGTCATTTTGCTGTTCGCTGTTTTTACATTTAAAGAGTTCCCTTTAGTCACGTGAAGGGAAGAAATCGGGGCTCCAGTCCTCTTGAGTGTTTTGTCTGGCGTCAGCACGAGCCTGACAGAAAGAATTTTGCTTGCTTATGGGCAGAACAACGTGATTCACACTGTAATTTAAGGTAAATTAAATGCAAGAATTTTGCTCTAGCAAGTATTAGTTGGGGTTGCTGTTAGCTCGGACTTGTAGCGTGCAATTTCCTGAGTCAAACAAAGCTAAACAAAATGATCCACTGAAGTATGTGTAACTTGCTATAAATTGTATTAAGATTATGAATAATATATTGAAGAAGAAGCTGCGATCAACATTACTATTAATAACTAAGAAATACCTAGCTGTAGGAACTATAGTGATTTTGGTGCAAATATTTATCTGAGATGTAAATACATATTAAGAAAGTATCTATTTCTTCAGCCAAACTCTTGCTCTTTTCCCACAGAAGTCAATCAGGTATGTCTGCTACCCTCATTTAGGGGCATATGGAGTTCTCTTGTGCTCTTACAGAAATTATTAGAATGGTAAAGAAAACTACCTGGAAAAGAGTTCAAAGCTGTTTTGTTATTTGCATTTTCAGTCCCTTTCCTTGCCTGCATAGCTCAGAGGCTGGCATATTCTTACCTCAGCAAATGCTGGCACATGCTAGAATAATTTCAGTACTGGTATGGACTTGTTTGTCTCGAGCTGATGTAGTGGGGCTGAATGGCACCTTGCCAACATGCAGGAGTTGACTTTAAGTCAAGAGGAAGAGATTGTTGCTATGAGTTTTTGTTTGAAAAAGCTAGGCTTCCTGCAGCCATAGATCTGACTTCTGTGAGGGCTGGCTGTCTACCATTTTATTTTAAAGCGTCAGAGGTAATCACCACTCTTCAGTGGAGTTATATAACGTCAGATCTTCATGTAGATGGGGGTCTTGTAACACTTCAATGCAATATTTGGGAGCTTACTTTAGAGAAAAACAAATAATCTCAAATTTCCGCCTCGTTTTACAATGATTAAAATCTGTTGCATTCCTAGTGTCCAATTCAGAGACAATAGTGTACATATATAATTGTAGGTTAATGCTTACGGAGTCCTTAAATAGTTTTATGAACAAATGTTCGTTTAGATTGTATTGCTTTACAGGGGGGGGGGGGGGGGGGAGCATTGCAAACTCTGGGTGAGAGGAGCCAGCACTGTTTTGCCATTTTCTCCATGTAGAAACAGAGGCATGTGTAGTAGTAGTAGTCTGGGTAATAATCAGCTGCACAGCCTGAGCATACAGGTGTCCCAGCGTGTTGTGCAGATTTTTGGCATTTGAGTTCAGATACAGTTTTAGTCTGCCTTCTTACTTGAAACTCTCAACTCCGAAATCATTTGATAAAATCTTACGTGTTCTTTCACATTCTAGAAGTCTTAGCAATTAATGTCTTGGTTTTTCTGTGCCCAGTTAGAGCTATATAATAATTTCCTTAATATTTTCTTTACTCTGGACAGTGTATTGGAAACAACTGTAAATATCCCATGCAATATGTGGTTTTTAGGGGAGTTATTTATTTTATTTTACTTTTTCCATAGAGCTGTGAAAACTTCTTGTATATAAAACTACAGACAAATTGAGTAGTGCTTGTCTTCAGTGTCTTAACTGACAAACTTAAAGTCTGGTAGAGTGAAATGAAGTCAAACAACAAAATTTTGCACATAACTATCTCTTCTGTTTAGAAGTTTGTACCTTGCAGAACACGCTCAGTGAAGTCTCTGGAATCAAAAGGATCTCAATAATATGCCCCCAACCGTGTTAGAAATTAGTAGAGAGAAAACCAAGCATTCACAAAAAATTTAGGCAAGGGAAATAAACAAGGGTAAATGTAATCATTTTTTAGGCAAGAGGCAGACAGATGGTATCTTAGCTAGGCTGGACCACAGGGTGGCAGTGGGCTGCCCTATGAGTGAAGTTTGACTGGCCTAAGGACTCTGTGGCCCCATTTTCCCTGTCTGAGAGCTGTGTCAGTTCCTGTGGCCAGAGAGAACTCAAGTGACACAGAGGCCATGGCTTTCTGGCAGGCAGATGCCACAGCTGGAATGCCTTGTCAGTGGGTGACAGCTGCTATTGGAGGTGGCCATGACATCATTCTTTCTTTGCACGCTCTTGCCCACTGCCACGCCAGGCTCTAACTGCCTATCCTTGTGGCAGTGCTCCTTGAGAATGCATCTGTACATGTGGGTTATGACCTCCCAGTGGCTCCTCTGCTGCTCGGTGAGACCTTCTGGCATCTGATGAGTCCTTGCACTCACTTGGGTCTACCCTGGTTCAGGAAGCCTCCTTTACACTGACACCACCACTCCACTGCAAAATGTGCCTGGGTCAGAGCTGAGTGCCTTGATATAGACTTACTTAATATGAGACATCAAAGTGTGCTGAGTATGCATCAGTAAAGAAGTGCGAGCAACACTGTCTGACATTTCACAGTTCTTTAAGCCAAGACTCACTGTAATAAAATGTGAAGAAAGAACTTTGCTTAGGTACAGAGTTATTAGAACAAAATCAGGGCTTAGTAGAAAATGGGAAAGCGCTGATCACATTCCCATCTTCAGTCTCAATTGTATCATAAACCCACTTTCTATTGCAGCGACATTCTGGGCCACACTTAGTTGAGTTGCATTTGGAGCAAGGATAGAAGCAGCCCAGGCAGTCCATCTCCAGGCAGTCACACAAATCAATATTGCTATCAAGCAGCCTGCCGTGAGTCCCATACTTCTTCAGAGATCTGCAAGAGCAAAGAAACAGTGGTTCTTGGAGAGTGCTTTGACATTTTTAAAGATGAAACCCAGCTGTGGAAAACATCTGTCCAAGAACAAATATTTCTTGTTAAACACTCTCACAGCTCAATCAAAATACCAGTGTTAGATTCTAATTGAAGTAGGCACTGTGTGTATGCTGAAGAAGCCAAAATTCTCTTAAGTCACACAGAAAAAGCTTATTTTCCCTGTGCAGCATTCACATGTAATAAGAAATATCTGAAAAAAATATTAATACTTCTATTCACTCACTAGTAAACAGCACATGAAACATTTTTAAAAGCAAAATATGTGATAAATTAATACATCTTACTTAGGCTTATTGAAACAGTCTTGGTTCATCCATGGTATGTGTGCTTTTTTCCTCTGCTTTCTAGTTTCAGGATTGAAGTTAGATACCTGCGGTCCTGGATTTTGAAAGACTAATCTTTTTAGTTCCTTCTCAATTTTTTCCTACAAAAACAAACACAAAAAAAAACAACATGAAAGAAGAGCAAGGTTATAATTATTTTAACTAGAACAAGCATTTGTTAGCTACAGAATGCCCTCACTGGCTTCCAAGTGGCATTAAAATTAGTATCTTTGCTAGGTTAACACAGGTAGGAAGGTAAGGTAAAACTCAACATAAAACTAGGATCATTGTTTTACAAATGTTTGTGTAGCTATTCGTTGATTATTGCCTTGACTGAATGTGGAGCCTAATGGGACTCTTTGTATCGATTCTTAATCGATACAGTGGCATAGCTTGAAAGTTGTCTTGGATAAGGCAGAAATCATGTATTTTTTCCTTGAGTTTATCCATAATATTTAAAATATATATACACATATTGAGTGGATGAGCCTTTATCTTCACTTTTCCCTGAGGTTCCTATAGACAGGCATTGTCTTAACAGTCTGAGGGCAAGGGAAATATCTGGAGGATCTGCTAGTGCAGGAAGGGAGCACTAGGCAAGTGAGGTCAAAGAGAAAAACACAAACAAAATAAAGCTAAGCTAAACACCCTTAGAAGAGACACACAGCTTCTGAGGAACAAGAGGAACATGTCATTGATGCTGTGTGTTTTCTGTTGAATTCTCATAAAAACCTGTTGGGCAGTCTCTTAGTTATTCAAACATTTCTGTGTTGAGGTTAGTGGTAAATTTTTGGCGCAGAAAATATACTTCAGCATCATTGCTGTCTGTGATCATAAATAATGCAATTTGAAGTTGGAAATATAATAAGCTATGGAGATAGCCTTCCCTCTAAGAATACTCCTTTAGGTTTCTGCTCTATTTCATTAGAGCTCTGAAGTGCTTAGCCCTCTAAATTACTGCACTGCAAAGTCGACTGTTTTGCAGTTATTAGTGGTGTTTTCCTGGCTTTTTGCTTTTATAATTATTGAATAAACTGAAGGCAAATGGTAAGGATATTGACGATAAAACAGTATTGGAGAAATCTTACCAGTTGTGATGTCATTGACTCTGCAGCAGGACGGACACATTCGTCTGCAGATGTTTCCTGGGCAGCGCTGCTTTTCTTTTCATTTTCTTCCATGTGGTCATTCATATCACCTTTATGAAATACATTCATGTTAGATGCACACACAGAAGTGTGAGATTCACCAGCCTCAAAGTGAAGTTTTTGAGGGCGGTAAGTGATACTCACAGTAGATTTTTGTGTGTTCTTCGCCATTATCAAATGCATAACAAAATGTGGTTCAGTATCACCTTTGGTTTTAAAATTGGTTTATAATATTGCTAATACAAACAAACAAAGGCTGTATCACCAAAGCCACTTTATTTTTCATCATTAAAACTCAGAAAATCTCCTAAGTTTGAATAACACGAAACTGTTTGTGCAAAGAAATTTTATCATCTTTGACTCTACTACTGACACCATGTCACTGCACTGACACCTTAATGTAAACGCGAAGAGCATTTTTCTCACGTGAAGCATGTAAGCAGTCTCGCGTTCAGTGAAAATAGCACACGAGTTGTCGCTACGCTTACCAGCAGGTGACACTGTTGTCCTAGCAGCGCTTCTTGCTGTAAAGCTCCCAACGTGAGTGGTTCAGCAGAGCGTGGATGGTCGTTTTCATCTTATAGCCAAAGCACTGGCAGAAAACTTCCTGCCCTTTCTTCTCAGCCCTTAGCTTTGCAAGAGGTTTTGCTTAGAAATACAATGTGTAACTTTAGATGAAATAGTAAAAAGTGCCTCACTCTGCTATCAAAGCACCCACGAGGACTATGGGTTCTGTGAATCTTTTTCATAAATACCATTCAGCTCCTCTCTCACAAAGAAATGGTGGTGGCAACTGTTCAGGATTGATGATAACTATTTCTTAGTACTCAGTTTGTGAAGACACTTACTTAAAATTAAATAAAAGATACACAACTCCAGTGTCGTTAGCACTAATGCCAGACAGCATCAGCTTCTTTTTGGTGTTCTGGAAAGCCTTCCTCAGGTGCTATGCAGTCACTCCCACTGCCTCTGAAAAGTAGTGCAGTGATCTCTGCCTAGTTACCCTGCTCATTAGGATTGTTGCCCAAGCCCTGTCCCTGATAACATCTTCGTCTCACCATTGCCAGAGGGTCGGTACATCTCTGAGGTAAGCAAGAGAAGAGTCAGGCATTTAGTTCCGCTCTGCAACCAAAGCAAGTTTAGCAATGAGAAGGAAGTGACACCGTATTAGGAGGGGACATTTTTTTGATAAGCAAAACACCAGCCCTTTGATGGTTTCAGAGAGGGTTTCCCTTTCTCCTCTTCAGTGATGCAAATAATGACCCTTTTCACAGCAGGATGCTCTGGAGCAAGTTTCAGCCGTGGGACTAAGGCATCTTCTTAAGATTAGACAAGAGAAGCGTGTTACGGGGAATTATCATTTGCTAACCAGGACAACCTGCTTCCCTATTTGTTCTTTTTTGCTAGAGATCCACAAATAAAACAATTAAGAGATGTTCACAGGAAGTTAATATTGCTTTCCAAATGTACTTGGCTTGGAATCCTGACACAGATTTGCTTCCTACATCTCCTCTCATGTCCAGTCATGCATCTACC
Source organism: Oreortyx pictus (assembly GCA_036925125.1). Lineage (NCBI taxonomy): Eukaryota > Metazoa > Chordata > Aves > Galliformes > Odontophoridae > Oreortyx > Oreortyx pictus. The sequence goes on from JAUPFR010000004.1 coordinate 56,735,851, forward strand.
GCTTTATCAGTATGTATGATTGTCATCTTTGCCTGTTTAATTACCATGTGCAGGGGTCAGGAGAATTATAGCACATACCAGTGTAAGCACACAGAATTCACAGTGTCCTTTTGAGTCATAAATATTCGACCTCTTTGGAAGCACTCCTAGCAGTTATCTGGAGCCAAACATCCACTATCAGAAGCATATTTAAAATCTTGGCAGAAAAGGAACAAGCCAGCATCCTTTTCCAAACAAGCATATTTCATATATTCTTGCATCTCCTATATTCTGCATAGAAAATGTGCGTTTCAATCACTGTGTATATTGTAAATTGAAAGTTTTAAATTTTAACCTACAGGGAAGATACTGAAAAATGAGACAGAGTGGGACTATGAAACTTATATACTTGTAGACTGATTTTCTTCCAGATCATGTCCTGAAGGGGCAAGGAAGAGAGGAAAACTATGAGATATCCATTTGAAAAGTCTGTAAAACCTAATTATCCAAAGGAAAGAATGGTTATACCTGAAACAGTGTTTATCCATCTAATGCGAGAAAGCTTTTGGTCTGCTGTGTCTAGCTGCAATGATAATCCAGGGGCAATGCATTCAACACTAGTAATTTCCATTAATATTTCATATTAATTCGTGTTTAGAGGACTGTCATTAGTTGCACTCTCCCTCCCCCAGAATCTCTGCTCTTCTACACCTTTTGAGTAGAACTGAATCTTCCTGGAAGTGACTATCCATATCTCAAAGTACTGCTGTGACAAAAACATGTGGCTGAGACACAGCAATTTCAGCATAAACCCTTGGCACAGCTGAAAGCAAGGTTTTTAAGAGCAGATTAGGGGAGAAAGAAAATTAGAGTCTGCATTATATTAAAGGAGACTTGGTCTTATCCAAGTGACAGATGTTTTCATTCAGAGAACAGTTTCAGACGATGTTGGGATTTGGAAAGAACTGTGTCTGTTTAGGATTTTCATAAGAGAAATATTTTCCTGTATTGCTCTTTCAAGAATTCACTATTTGTATTCATGATCCTTACACTGTCCAAATTTTTCAGCTAGTGAAATGTGGTGACCATCATTCATATACTACAGGCTGCTTGCTTTTAGGCTGCTTGCCTGAAGCTTGTACCCCGACAGAGCTTGCCAGGGTGATTGCACATTGTTTTCAAGCTGTGTATGTTCACTCCAGAGGAGTCTTTCCGGCTCGGATCTGTAACCTCATGTTCTTCACATTCACCAAGGCAAAACAAGGTGGCATTCCCAAAGTTCAGTGTGGTTCAAAACTATACCCACATGGATTAGATTGAGAAATTTCAGTGTTCACATCCTCCTCATAATGTAGTTCTGCACAGATGTTGTTGTATATTCATGTGTGACTCTTGAAATCTGTAGAAAATCTAATGACAGCTTAACTGAGAATGTGAATAGATTCATATTCCTTAGAATTAATTATGGGCTGATCTTCCAGCTCAGCGTGTTTCTTGGAAAACTCGTAAGTGTAGTGAGAGAGTAATGGTCCATCCCATGACAGGAATCTGTAGCAGCGCATCCCACCCTCTGCCAGTAAAACAAATCAAGTCCTCATGAGTTTTCCCTTCCAATCCAAGAGCCTTTCTGCCGTAACTTTGAAGTGAGTGATCCTGTAGCTGAATTCTAAGAGACAGTCTGCTGATTGTCATGCATTAGGCAGAAGATACATGCTGGAATCACCTTCCAAAGATCTAGAGTTCTGAAGGGAATGTGTTCACATCAGATGAGAGAGCAAAAGAGAAATGAGGTTACTCAGAATTTTTATATTGTACTTACCCAGGAAGGAGGCTGGCACAGCACAGCTTTCTTACTGTACAATTCTTCTCGTTGTGAGAGTATGATGTCAGCTCCACAGTGACTGAAACAGAAGGCAAATGATCAAAATAACACTCCCCAGAGAAAGTTGAAGATAGTGCCAGGTAACTGTTTTAAATAGTACTTACCAAGAAGAGTGAAAATGGAGAAACTGTAAGTCAGCCAGGACAAGAGTCCTCGTGCATTAACTTCCACATTTTAAGAGAGCAAAAGCATGAGCTGTATTTTTGTTTTTGTTTTTGTTTGTTTTTATTTGTTTGTTTGCTTTCCTTAAAGGATAACTAAATGACAAAATTGTAATTACTACTGCATTTTGCAAAAATTAAGATCTTTCTAGAGTGAAGAAGCAGTGAAGTGGTATTTGGTACTACCATACCATTTAGACAAAATGTTTTTGTTGTTTATCATCTCCAACAGGCAGAAGTCAGCAAATAAATATGTTGTCTAATAGCTATACTGACATTGCAGCCTCACAGTTCAGCTTGCTGTCCTTTAGTTTTTACCAGTGGACACAGCTGAATTTCCTCCTGTTATTTCCAGATGCCAACTGTCAGTATGCTACATTCCTTGCTGTCTACCATTACTCTTCTCTAGAACACAGTTAAATCCTAAGGAACGCAAGAAGCGGTCAAGTCTCGTAAACTCTCCTGTTCTGCTTTGGTAAATAGATCAGAATGTCTTTTAGACTGTATTAGCTGTAACCATTCTCTGGTTATTTCACAAACCAGTCTAAGGGCAAGTGAATTTATTATATATTTACTGTCTTATTTTCTTCCACTCGAAACACTGTTACAACCAAAATTTGATGTAGCATTAGAAGCAAACCTTAGCTTGGTGATTTAAAGGCTGCTACACATAAATTTGTTTTGTTTACAGACTGTTTTCCTTATCATGAAAGATGAAACAGAAATCCCTTGGGGAAAAAATAAACTCTCCAAGGTATTCTCATTACTGCAAGAAGCAAACAAAGAACTATAACCTGTTTTATTCTCCTACACGTTTTCCAGTATTTTTATGTTTTTTCTATACCTTATGTGATGCAGGAAACAGGAATTAACAGCTCTGCAACCAACAAATTCATTGAGTGACCTTATGCTTAATATCTCATTTTTTTCAGTTTGGTCTCTTTGCTTTTGCTAATGCCTATATACATACATCTGAACTTTTGCTGGACTTTATGAATTAATTATGATACTTGTTTATTATGGCAGATATTAGCTATCAGCCTGAAATCTTCTCAGAATAATATATGTTGAGTGTGTTAGACTAGAGGATATGTACATAAATTCAAACTTTTGATGACATTATAAAAGATTAGTGCTGGTGGAAAATCTCCCCATGGTGAAAGGAAGAGACAAAGTAATAAAAAGAAGGAAAGGAAGAAATAGAGAAAAGGAGGGGAAAAAAAATGGAGAGAGAAAGAGAGAAAGAAAGGGAAAAAAGGGAGAAAAAAAAAAAAGGAAGACAGAAATCGGAAGAAAGGAATTTTAGGAAAGATAGAGAAGAATAGTAGACAAAGTATAGACATCCAGATATATTTAATTTCTTAGAAGCTTCCTGGCCATTATTCAGTATCAAGTTGTTTGCTTTGCAACATATTTGTTTTTTGTATCGCCTTTCCTACAGCTAATGGATGGCTCTTGTTTTCTGTGTTTCAAGTTCTTCTCTAAATGCTGGCACTTCCTCAGCTCTTTTCACTGGGGATTGATCACCAAAATGGTCAGGGCTATTTCAGTGACAGTATGCATAGACGTCTACTTAGAATCTTCCTCTTGTGGTTTAGCTGTGGCCAGCAGCTTAGCACCAACCACACACTCACCAACTCTGTTCACAGTAGGATGAGGGAGAGAATCTGTCAGACAAAAGCGAGAAAAGTTGTGGGTTGAGATAAAAACAGGTTACTAGGTAAAGCAAAAGCCGTGCATGGAAACCAAGTAAAACAAGGAATTCATTCATTGTATCCCATCAAAGGGCAGATGGCCAGCCACTTGCAGGAAAGTAGGGCTCATTACATATTGTGGCATTGCTCTGAACACCCCACTTCCTCCTTTCCCACCAGGCTTTCATTGTTGAGCACAATCCCATATGGTATGGGGTGTCTCTTTTGTCATCTAGAGCCAGCTGTGTTCTAGCCCAGCTTCTGGTACTCAACCAGCATCCTTGCCTGTGTGTGAGCATAATAAAAGAGAAGTCTGTGACTGAGCAAGCAAAAAATGTAGCATCATTGTGTTGCCTGCACTTTTTTGGTCACAAATCTAAAATGTAACACCTTACAAGCAGTTATAAAAAAAAAAAAAGACTCTGTCTGTTCCAGTGCAGCTTCTTTCTGTGCCTCATTGAGAGCTGCAGTGTGAACTTCATGCCTGACTTAATTCCAGATTTCTGTTTCATCCCTCAAAATAAAATAGCATTATTCAAGTATCTCAGGGGCCAGACCAACACAATTACGTTGCACAAGATTTAATCTGGTGTATTGGCGTATTGATAAAACATATTGAACTAATAATTTCAGTGAGTTTTTCCCAGTGCAAATTAACTCCACCACTAAATTACAAAAAAAAAAAAAAAACATTGCAACCAATTGGAAACACATTGCTGCTGGTAGTTTTTTAGGAAAACAGCAGCAGATAAAAAGGCTGGATACTGCACTGGGCAGTACTCCTCCTACACCTGAGCGCCTGTAAGGACCTTAGCCATTAGTAAATAGTTTTCTTGGGGCTTTGTGGTTTCATTGTTAAAATGTAGAACAGGTGATTGTGTTCAGTGAACAAAAGTGTGCTGTACAAGGTCACCACAGACTCATTTTTATGACTGAAAAATGAGGTTCCTTCTCTCCAGATGCACCACCCGCACCCCTCGTCACTGATCTCTGTTTTCTCCTTTCTGGACATCCATATCAGCAGCAGTCATTGAGGGGGTAGAAACACGTGATAGAAAAGATGCATATGAAGGCCTGGGGGATAAATTTTAGTGGCCAAGATGTCATCAAGAAGAGGTTGTGAGAGGCTTGTGTGAGACATCATGGGAGAACTGTCATGGCCACCACCCAAAACAGCTGATGCCCACAGCCAACAAGCTGCGCTACCTCTGGGAAAGAGCATTGAAAGGAACAACCAAGCAGGCACAGTGATCAATGAAGAAAGAAGGGAGTAGGTGTCAGCAGGTGGGTGTTACCTGAAGGACTGCAGCTTGCTGAGAGGGCTCACACAGGTGCAGGAAGAGCCTGAGGAGGGTGCTATGGCGGGCAGCCTCTGCTCCACACAGCCCTGTCCCGTCCAAAGAGGAGTTCAGCCTGGAAGGGACGCTCTTTCTGGGATTCATAACAGCCCCAACTTGATCAGCCTGGTTCTCTTGATATGTCCTTGAGCATGATGTAGCCAAGTGGAATGGGGCTTGTGCTTCCACCACCCATGCTCCACAGCTGGCTGCCTTCTTCTCACCTGCCCCAAGAGTTCCTTGCAGTGCCAGGGAGGAAGAAGCATTACCTGAATTTGACAGTGGGACAGATACATCAGGTGGCACAGAGGAGAAGAGGGCTTGCACTCGTAAATGGCTGTTAAGGTTCTTCTCCTACCCAGAGCAGCTTGACTCAAAATAATGAAGAAATGGATGGGGAGAGCATATTTGTATTAGGGGCCCAAGCAGCAATACCAGATTTCTTTGTGCCAGGCCTTGCAAAAGGAAAACTGGAAGCTGTGTGCTGTAGGGAGCTGGCGGTAATGTCTACAGTGGAAACTTTGAGACTGTACTGGTCAGAATAGCCAGCATTTAGGCAGTGGAACTGCTGGCTGGCCAGGAATTGCCCTCAGTCCTAACAGCTGTATCCAGACAGCTCGGGGATGGATGAAAACAACTCATCACACATCATTACAGCCAGTCAGAGGTATACGTGGCACCACTGCTGAGGCCTATTTAAGAAAGAGTAGCAGCCACAAAGGGCATGAGAAAATGAAGGAAATGAACTGAAGGAGATGCACAGAAGATACCAGGAACAAAGCTGGATGTGCACTTGGGAGGAGGTACTTGGTGATGGAGGAAGGATCATTGTGAGGGGACTGCAACCTGTGGGCAACAGAGGCCAGATGAAGGGACACTTCTGAGGAGCTATGGGTGACCCACGCTAGGCTAGCGGCACATCTGTTGGTATTATTATTGGCCATGGTCTTCATGAACAACTGAGAACATGGCAATCTTTTGAAATGCCTCAGGTTGAGTTACTGTAGGGTGAGAAACCACGGCACACAAGGTAGGGGCTGAACATTTAAGTTTTTACCCCATTTTCCCATTCCCCTTACACCTTGCTGCAGCTTCACTTTATTCATCATCCTGTTTCCTCTTTGGATCCACAGTCCTCTGCTCTTTTCATCCTCCGTTCCCAGCTATTCTCTCAGGCTCCTTACTCTTTCTACCATGCATTTTCTTCCCCATCATTATCAGCTCCCCCACATTTCCTGACTGGTCATGTATGCATGCTGTAAAGGCAGAACAACCTAACTTTTTGCCTTACACTCTCAGAGCAGAGAGCAGTACTTGAGCCAGAAATAGGGTCTTTTCCTAACGTATCTTCACTTTTTCTTCTGTCCTATCAGGGCCTACTGAATACACCCTGCCTGTCAATGATGATTCCTCTCATGGGAAATTTCCTCATGCACATCCACCCACCCACATCTTTACAAGTGCATGCTCCATAACACACAGGCTGTGTAAGTACTGTAAAAGCTCATTTCCCATCCATATCTTCATAGTAATTTTCAGTGATGATCCTTTCACCTCAGCTCCCTTTGCAAAAGCAGTTTCCCCAGCTCAATGTCATGGTTTTATGATTTTTGTTATTGGTATTCCACATCATAACGTCATGTAGTGCATTGGGAGTAAAAGAGTTAATGCTCCAGCTCTGTGGATCATTGATAGTTATGGGTATACCTGTCTCAGAAGAGAATAAGAACTACATATCCCAGAGGACTGTGCGTTGCTTTGCATTTTTCTGTTTCTTGCTCAGAGGGAAAGATAAAAATTGTTTGCGTGTCACGAGACACAGGCTCTTTCCCTTTTGGATCAGCCCAGAAGCAGGTGCTCCTTGGCTGTCTCACCTTCAGCGTTTAGCGTAAGGCCTTCAGTTTTTGGACACACTCTCATCTTATTTGATTTATTAGCTTCAATTCTAATTATATTGTATTATATTGTGTTATTTTGCATTCTGATGTCTTATTTAGTAAATTAGCTTCCTTCTCAGATCCTTGTCACTGTTTTGTTTTCAGGCCCATCTTCCTTTTCCCCTTTCCCCCTTTACCTTACCCAGAGCATGGGTCCGTGGGTCCCCCTGCCCCAGTTGTCACAGAACCAGGCCAAACCAGCCCATAAACCACTAACACTCAATCCAGATCCCTCCCATTGACCTTTCCTTTTCCTTGCTACTGCTCTCATTTGCCACTCCCAAACTTTTATGCTCAACTTGTACTCAACAGCAGCAAGAACTGTGTGTTGCTGCCATGTAGATCTGCTCTCTCCTACTCGTGCAGCTTGGTCAGAAATCACCTTCACTGTGTCATGAAAACTTTCAGCAGCAGTCTGAAAGACTGTCCAATTAGGCAGGTGTGACTAATTGAGAAGAATTTCTTGTTTATCATAGAATCATTTGAGGTGGAAGGGACCTTCCAAGGTCATGTAGTACAATTCTTCTGCCCTGAACAGGGGTGTCTACAGTTAAATTCAAGTTTCCCACACCTCTGTCCAGCACGACCTTGAGTTTCTCCAGGGATGGGCCATCCACCATCTCTCTGGGCAGTGTGTTTGAGTGCTTCCTGTCTAAATCTCTCCTCTTTTAGTTTGAAACCATTTCCCCTTGTACTGTCACAACAGACCCTGCTAAAGAGTCTGTCTCCTTCTTTCTTATAACCTTCCTTTGGATAATGAAAGGCTGCTATCAGGTCTCCCCAGAGCCTTCTGTTCTCCAGGTTGAATTCCAGCTCTCAGCCTGTCCTCAAAGGGGAAGTGTTCAGTACCTATAATTTTTGTGGCCTACCTCTGGACAAACACCTGCAGGTCCATGTCTCTCCTGCCGTGAGGACTCCACATCTGGATGCAGTACACCAGGTGAGATCTCACTATCATGGAGTAGAGGGGCAGGAATACCTCTCTTGCCCTGCTGACCCTGCTGCTTTTGTGGTAGCCTGGGATACAGTTGGCTTTCTGGGCTGTGAGGGCACCCTCCTGGCTCATGTCCAGCTTCCCAACCATCAGTACCCCCAGGTTCTTGTCAGCAGAGCTATGCTCCATCCTTACATCCTCCAGCTTATATTGACAGTGGGGATTGCCATGATCCAAGTGCAAGAACTTGTACCTGGATTTGTGGGATCTCATGAAGTTCACCCGGCCCCACTTCTGGAGCCTGTCTAGTTCTATTTGAATTGCATCCCATCCCTCAGGCATGTCAGTTACATCATACAGCTTGGTATCATAGGCAAACTTGCTGAGGGTGTACTGAATCCCCACTGTCAATGACATTGATGAAGATTCTGAAGAACTGTGGTCCCTGAGAGACACCATTTGTCACTGATCTCTGTCCATTGAGCCACTGACCACCATTCTGTGTATGATTATTTAAAATTGATTAGTCCTTCTTTACACATCAGCTTTTTTTATTTATATTTTTGTCCAGTAGAAAGATGGAAAAGACCAGAAAAGAATAAGACAAGGGAAGAATGGTTAGAAAGGGTGAATGTTTACTCATGGATGGAAGGAAATGCTTTGAAAGTACAAGCTTTACAGGATAAATTTTTTTACAGAAGCTTTAGTCCATAAATCCTGCAGCAACAATTTCTCATGTTTTGTGAAGCCCCTTTGCTCACTAATCTTGTAAAGCTATTGATTGACTAATGGGAAACGCTGAGGCAAAATTCCTCTAACTCATCACTGCCTAGCTGACTGGCTCTGCTGTGAATCAGCTTGACAAAAACCCTTCAGACTGTTTTAAGAGATGAAAGGGTTCCAGCAGAAACCTGGCTGTACCAGTTCTTAACTCCCTCAGAGATCCTCAGGTATCCTAACAATAACTACAGGGTAGTACACTTTATTTCGGCAGCTGAGAGAAAAGAAGATTAAATGCAGCTAATGTGGCAGTGTGTACCTTAAGTATAGTTAGCCTGTCAGCAAATAAAATGTCCTTCTGTTATTAAGTCTGGTTTTTCATTCCTTTCTCCTCCCACAGTGGTATTGAACATCTTGGGTCTCTTACATTCCCACATAACCCTGTTTTCTGTTATCCAGAGCATCAGTACAGATAGTTTTGTCGTAATATTATTACTGTCCAAATAAAGAAATTTCATGAACTGAGGACACATATTTCTTCAAAAAGAAGCAGATATATTTTGCTGACTCTGGTTCTCTGGAGGCCTAAATTCTGTCTGTCCATCCCTTCTGAAACACTGTGTAAGCGAGATGATTAAACTTGTGTCCGTATTAGCTGACAGATCTTTGCAGTAAGAATGGAAATGCTTGGTGATGTTTCTGAGTGTAGTTAGTCTAGTTGCACATTAGTGGCATGGACAAAATGGCCACAGATGATGCCATCGATTAGTGGCATCCTAAGAGCTCATCATCTCCTGGTTTAATTCTTTTCAAAAATAGTTCAGCTCACAGACCCCCCAGGATTATCCTGGGGATTGACGCATTCCTAATAAAAGATAAATGTAAATGCAGACACATTTAGAACAAACCTTTACAGAAGGAAAAATAAAGTTTTAATGATAAAGCATTGTTTATTATAATTAAAATTTGACATTTCTTTAGTTAATTCCTCTCCACAGATCTGAATCTACTTACAAGTTTAGGTTTCACTGTATTATTATCCCCCATCCACTTTACAAATACAGAAATAGAGAGTGACAGATTAAATGAACTGCCCAAGGCCACAGTGTAGATCATAAGCAAAACAGAATATAAAAGTTTTCCTGCTTCCTCAGGGTTTTTTTGGTTTTTTTTTGTTTGGTTTTATTTTTTGTTTGTTTGTTTGTTTGTTTTGTTTTTGTTTTGGTGGGGTTTTTTTTGTTTGTTTTTTATTTTTTGTTTTTTGACAAAAACTTGAACCATACCCTTTCTTTCAAGATTCAGGAAAAAAACAAAAAAGAATTCAGGACAGTATGTGTGCATTAGGTTATTATCAGAAACACATCCCCATGAACAATTTATTCAGTAGGAAGTTAATTTAGATATAATATGAAAGTATATGAGGACTGCTCTGAAAATAATGTTTCCCGCTTTATTATGTTGGCCCACGTCAGACAGAGGTGGATGCTGGTGGCATTCCAGTAGAGGGCGACCCGTCCCTCCAGGATCGCAGTATATTGCTGTTGCCGCGCAACAGATGCCAGCAGCAGGGCAGTCTGACAGAATGCCATCTGACATGGAAGTGTGTGGGTTTGTTTTTGTTTTTGTTTTTGTTTTTTTTCAGAATCTTTCTTTTCTTTGTGAGTTGGTTTAGCCTGAATTTCCAGTTGGGAAGATAATCTCAGACATCATAAAAATTTGGTCTGTCTTTAATTACACCTTAAAATGAATATCAACATACTACTGAATCACTCTAAAATATACTGGAAGTTGTTTTCCCGGGTCAGACATCTATATTTTTCCGTAGCCAATCAGCAACTCTAGTTAGATGTTCTTTCATTTCCATATTTTCAGTTTTTGAAAACTCCAGTAGTAGAGTCGCCCTTTCTCTCCCATCTTCTTCTAGTGTATTATTACAGAAAACCTGCAACTGAATAAATAAATGCATGAGGTTTGTCAATGTAATTTCACTTTGAGGAGGCAGCTGTATATCCAACAGAAGTTTTACATAGAAGTACATAAAAGGAGTGGATGCGAGCAAGCGCAGTGATTTATACTGGATGGGAAAGGTCCTTACACATCAGGAATGTGCCCTTTTGCCATCACCTCTGTAAAAATCTTTCAAATTGCAGCCAGTTTCATTAGTACTAAGTGGTACCACACAGTGTCTCGGATTAGTTGGGTAGCAGAATCCTCTTGTGCTGACTCTTCTACAGCTACAGAGCAAGAAGTTTCTCCCATCAATCTAAAGAGCAGAAGACAAGAGTGGACTGAAGAACAGCAAAGAAATGTACATAGATGGTGTGGAGGAATGTACAATTAGAAGAATGAGACAGATGTCCAGCAACCTTTTATTAACTTTCCTGTGGATATAGTGGGAAAGGTTACCTCTACAGATAGACTTTTAAGAGGAATATAAAGAAGTGATAATATTGTGACTGTGATACAGTCTAAAGCTAACTGAAAGGCTGATGCTGGACTACTGCTTTTGCCATCACAGGTTAACAAACATTTTTTCCTGAAGAACAGAAGATGAAAAGCTTCTAGTTTATACATGTTCAGGAGAGATTTATTTTATTTTAGGAGCTAGATCTCTGAATTGTTTTCTTCATTAACCATCCATTCTCTGTTATTTGCTGATGCATCAGTCAATGGCTGAAAAAGGGAAACAATTTTTTTCTTACAGTGACAAATACTAGGCAGACATTACTTACAGCTCTGTGTGATACAGAGACAGTACAAAAGCTGAGCAACAGCTAAGAGAGAAGATAAAGAATATTTTGGGAAATAATCTAGGGAGACTTGAACTGGAAGGAACAAGAAAAGAGAGTGGAGGAAGCAGTGATAGTTATGTATTTGTCATGGGTACTAATATTTGGAAGTATTACTGTGAAGAATAAATTAAAGGAAAATAATAGCCACCTGCCACAGACTTCTGCCCTTCAGCAGGAGTCCCCAAACCCATCCACTTCATTCTTCCAGATGAGCAGGAGCCCAATTAGAATCTATTGTCCATGGACTTATTTGGGGTGCTGTGAAGCCAAAAAGAAAGAACTGCACCCCACATGTGCAGGCCTTCTGTTCAGCATGTAGACAAGCAACCTCCAATGCTGCAGCCATATGGAGCAGGACAATATCCATCCCTGCACTAAGGCACATTTTAACGTCATGCTTAGTAACCAGCTGCATACACACACTGCAGAGCTGTAAGTTCCCATTTATACACTTATTTTTCAGGTGAGGAGGTAATATTTATTTTAGAGTTTAAGGTTATCAATGCTATACAATACTGTATTTATTTGAGAAAAAAAAAATATATATTAAAAAGTTGTATTTACAAACTGCCAGTAGAGACTAATCTCTTCTCTCACTTACCTCTTGGATCTGTACATCTGTGATGACAAATCTTCCCATGGTTTTTAATACAACATGTAATAATTCTGTCCCATACCTGTAAAATTGAAATAAAGGTCCTTCCATCAGCATGTTAGATAAGTACTAGACTTAACCACATTTAATAATACTCCAAATATTTATTAACCATTTTTCACATTGGAAATACCAATTAAGCAGAAGTTTTCAGTTGTACACTCTCTGTCCTTTAAAAGGGGAAGTACCATTAAAGTTCAGTTTAGACATTTGAGCAGAATAGACCTTTAGCCCCTCATTTTCATTACTGATATTATCTGATATCTATTCTGAGCTATAATGAATACTGGACTTATAAAGGTAACTTTTATGAGCCCATAAAGCCAAACCCATATAGAAATGATGAGCACCAATAATTCTAAAATCTTGATTTTTCTGTTTGTGTCCTGAAGACAGTGTATAAAGCTTACGTCTAAACTGCTCTTTCAGTCTGAAAACGGTGTGTCAGTTCCTCAGCATACTTCTCAACAGTATGGGGCAATTAAAAACTCTGTAAAGGACACTACTTGCCTTTACTAGAGCTTGGAATACTGCTAAACATTGCAGTGCTTCCAAGTCTTGGTTGTGGTCCCACCAATAGTTCCTGAGGCATTCCTCTGTCACCAGAGACAGCAGGAGTGTATGGATATCACAGCTATGCTTGTTTTCAACTTTGCCAAGGAGAGAGGGCATCTCTGAACAGACATTAGAGATATTTAAACGTAGCCCAAGCTCACATGCAGTTCACCTGTATCAAAGCAGATAGGCTAGAGATGGATTAGGACTTAAAATAGGGATTAATAGTATTAGTGGTCCTGAAATCCCTTTAAAATCTGCATGCTTCAGTCAACCATCTATACAGAGTATGAGCTGCCTTTGGAAAAGAGGTTAGGACCTTACTTCTGTATTTTACATCCATGTTTATGAAACACTAGTGGATGAATCAATTTCTAAGGGTATATGGGCTTTCCATTTTCAGGGGTTTTCCAAGAAGTGTGTTTTTCTCTTGATTGTGGAACTCTCTGTCTGAGTGTGTATCAAGAACTAGAAAGACTCACCAGTTGCCTACAGGAAGTCTATACTACCTCATGCTATATTACAGGCAGCCTGGATAAAAAAACTTGGACAAAACTCAAGTCAATGATGGTTTCATCTGTGAGCCCAATGATAGGCATGCTGCATGGAGGTGATTGTTCTTGTTCCAGTACTTTCCTTCAAGTCTGTTCCTTTTTAAAACTTTCACTCATTTTCCTGGCTTCCAGTTTTCCAGCATCACTTTCCTGCTCTTACTGTTCCTGAAGCTACAGAGCCAGTGCACAGGACAAGATACTTCTGGCCACAGGGACAGCATGGGTCAATGGGAACACTTGCAGAATGTGTTCACATGACAAGCTTATACAAAGGAACATGTGAATGAGTACATGATAGCCTAAACAATGTTCTCAGGGACATGGAAAGTCTATAATATTTACAGATCACCAGCTACCCAAACAACCCTATCTTTTTTCTTAGGCTCTCGTGTTAAAGACTTATTTTCTATCATCGTTTTAATTACACTGGCATGGAGTCTTGATCCGATAAACAGAATGCCCCAACACCAACAAAGGTATTTGTCACTTGCTAGTCTAAACACATAGTGTTGAGATGGAGAAAAAAGAGATTTTGACATCTTTCCTAATTGTTGTTTATGTGCGGGCAATGGTAATTGCTAACACCATTGTGCTTTGTCTACATGGCAAGTGGCTTTCCCCTTTTCCTTTTGCTTATACTTAGATTGCTCATGTTCTGCTCAAGCTTACTTATATTGATAGCAAGTGTATATAATTACACTGAAATCTATTAAATACTGTCTATGGTCTGCTACCATTCTATCATTCAACATTAAAAGAACACTTGTGTTGTGACAGCCGGCCATCACAGCCATGCACTCTTCTCCTTTTCCAAGTCAGTAAAAGGATGTTTATGTCTGCCCTAAAAGTTTGTTCTGGTTGATGTGAAGTGCTTCCTGGACAGCAAAGGGTGGGAAACTATATTGCATGGTAGCTGTCATTCAGATTGGTAAGTAATACCTTCTCTTACATCATGATTACTAGTTCCCCACACCACTAGTCACAAAGCACACCTTAAATGTACTCTGAGAGACAGATTTTTACCTTTCATTATCTCGCAACTAGGATTTTTGGGAAAGCTCCCCATTTAAGCAGGATCACACTTTCCGGGAAGTTTAACACAGGGACAGTCACAAGCAGACTAATTTCAAAGCATTCTGTAACTGACACGAGCTCTTCTTTGGCATCAAGCTCTTAATGATAACCATGGGCTATGTACTTAAGAAACCACATCAGTCATTACAAACTACATTGTCACTGTAAGGAAAATTTGCACCTGGAGCAAAAGAAACACAGAAATAAAAAGAAATCATTGCAGGTTGACTACCATACCTTTCACTTAAAAATGACCAGTTTTCTGTAACAAATTCCCAAGCTATACGGTGCCCAATGTCCTTAGACACTACATATTTAAGGATGTCTGTGTTCCATTTGGAAGAAAACTGTGTATCAATGAGTCCATACTGCAAGAATCTGTTAGGAAAAAAAAAAAAAATTACTTTCTATTTAACAGTCATCATCTGGAATTATATATTGGTTTAGAAAAACTTCATCTCCCCAAATTCTGGAATGCTGACAGTTACCCCAAAGTTGGGGTTATTTAGTGCTGTGTACTCAGCTTGTATTTTCTTGTTATGTTGGTGAAATTCCCAGTTCTTGCCCACTGGCTCTCCACTTCTCAGTAAAATGAGTGTGTAGCACAACAAATTGAGATATTTGCCTTTTTTGTGTATCTTTCAGAAAGACTCAGAACAACACTCTGATCAGACAACATCAATGAAAGGCAAATTGCTCCCAAGATTCTTTAGAAAACTTCAAACAGACAGAGCCTGGAGAATGAGCAAGAAGTGAAGTATGTTGCTGTGCAGAGGGGTTCCATTTTACTAAGAAGTTATTTAACGTGCTCTCAAGTAGATTAAGTCATGACTTCATAAACATTTAACTACCTGACACTGATATCAATGAGAGTGGATGCCTGGGTATCTTGAAAAAGTAAATAAATAACACTCTTTTTGTTGTATAACTTTACAGTCTCCTGTTTTCAATGGGCACTGCTGAAAAACATAGAGCTTTACAAGCAGCCACTTCGTTGGTAGAGCAGATGAGCTGAGTTTCTCCCACTTGCATGCCACCAATATGCTTAACCAAATGGACGAACAATACTGAGGACAATACAGTATAACATTCCTCAGCCTAGAAGACTTTCACGTTGAAGTTTAGAAGAAGAGATTGTCTTGTCAACAACTGCAGCTTATGGAGGAAGGAAGTCATCACAACTTCCTGAACAGCAGTCTTGTTTTGGTATAACTTACAGCTTTGCAGGAACCAGTGCTAGTCTGCATCAATGGCAAAGTCACCAAAGAACCCCAGGTTAGGTGGAAAATCAGGATAGCTCTACTCAGACACATCTTCTTAATCCAATTGGCTTTGTTCTAAGCCTTATCTGTTCTGCCTACACAACCATCATTGGCAGAAGAAACCTACTTTCAGAGCGTTGCACCCATCGTGTTTATACCAGTGCTTGGATCATCATTCTTTAGACTTTCAGTGGCAAACTTTTGTCCTCTGAGATATTGTTCAGGTAATGTGAGAGTGATAAAATAGAAAACTCATCTTCAGTATCTTTTTGCCAATAAAATGAAAAGATCTTGTATGGATGTCAGTGAAAGATAATAAATATGATATTCCAATCTGAAAATTTAAATATGGTTTCTTCTTGTCAGTCTGTACTTTAAAGAATGAACATCTTACTAGTAAGTCTATTTTCATTTTTGTCCTTCACCTCGGAATGGGTGATCTGAATTCTACACAAAGGCTAAATGGGATATGAGATTTTACATTAGGAAGACATTCAGAGATATGGGAAGTCAATATAAAGCCGCAAGTGGTGGGGAAAAATATCAAGGAGAATTATGAGAAGTACTGTTTCTTACAGTGCAGAGAGTAAGGGTAGCCAGTGGATTCAAAATCAGAAAACATGACAGGAAACAAACCAAAAGCAAACATGTCTTCATTCAGCATGCAGTCACAGGATTTGTTGCCAGTCTGCCATAACACCTGAAGGTATACTTTCAATTCAAAAAGAGAATTATATTGACAGATCCATTGGTAGTGGTAGACATGACATGCTAGTTACCAACTCAGGAATTCCTTTTCTCAGTCATAAACAACATCTGTGATTTTAAATCAGCAAAAGGATCGTGTTTGTTTGCACTGTTTGGTGTATTTTCTCTCTAAGAAAATTCAACAGATTCTACCACTGGTACAGATGTGTGCTTCTGTGGCTGGCAAACTTCTGACAGGTTTGTATGGTGCAGTACCCCCAAAGACACGCTTAATCGAGGGCACCTGTGAAGTAACCATGATTCTTTGGCACAGCTCATGGCAGAGAGGAGGATGTCTTCATCTTCTTTTGTGGAGTCATTATGTTTATGCATTTCCCATGCAAAATCCCATTCTTTATCACTTCCCATTGCAACACCATAGCAACAGACCGTTCTTCTAATTAAAAATGGAATTCTGTGAAACAAAATATAGTTAGAAGATAATGTATTGTTAAAAAGTCATAACAAATCATTAATGCATAACTTAAAGACACTTATTTTCAGTTGAAGGATGCACGATAAGAAAAATATAAAATAGCAATCTACATAAAACTGTTAATTTTTGATTATGATTTAAACATTAAAAAAACATGCAGTTTTAAGGCAAAAAAAAAAAAAAACCAAAACATTTTTAAAAACAGTTGGATCTAGCCAGTTTGTGTACAGACAATCAATGCCACTTTTACACATCACTGAACAGTATAGCGATCACACCATTAAAGAGGGTGTCGCTGCATGAAAGCATCAACCAGACAAGATTTTCATCAGTGAATACATCCAATAAGAAAGACTTGGGCAACAAAAACAAAAGCTGAAGTGACATTTTTCCATGCAGCAAGCACCCTTCTATTACTCTCCTCAACATGGCAGTGTGTTTCATAACAGAAACTAAATGCAAGCACTGTCACTGTAATACAATCCTTCACATGCGAAGGCTGAACACAAAGTTTGTAATGTTAGCATGCCACTAACATTAAAACAAATCAACAATTTCAAGTATTAGCTTGCAATAGAAAAGTAGATAAATTGCTATCTGAAGATAGTTCAAATTAATAGTATGCTGGATAAATTCTCTGTAGCAGTAGGATGGATCTCAGTGCTACAAAACAAACATTTGACTTCTCCATAGCATACTGTTAATCTGCATAGTATACTGAAGTGAGTTTGAGATGGCATGTGAGGGTGTAAAAGCTGTCTTATATCAGAAGAAAAGCAGTCAAGTTTCTGGTAACAGAAGCCTTTCTTCAGATTTAAATATAATTTGAGAAAAACTAGTTTCACTAGATCATTCTAGAGATAATGAAGTCAATACCAGCAGAAATTGGGTCAATACCAGAAAATATACTAGTCAGATGAAAGACTAGATAACCTTAAAAATTATAATAGCATAGAAGTTTTGTATGACAGACTGTAGGAAAACTGTTATGTCACAGCTTGCTATGATGACTGAGCGCCTGATGAAGAGGTGGCTGGCCCAGGAAGCATAGTTGCAAGCAATTTACCAGTGCTTCCCATTCCACTGGGTCTACCCCTCCACAGGACAGTTTAAGAGCTTGCCCCTGAAGGGACAGTGTCACCTGGAAGAAGACTACTTTCTGATAAGGAGTGTTCTGTAGCCAGAGGTTCTATCATCAGTTGGGTGAGTTTACTTTTTCCTGTATAGGATTACTGATATTCCAAATGATGTTTTGTCTAGTATCACAAATAATTTATTAGAGGCAATTTCACTGCTGCCAAGGACCAACACTGGCATCCCTTGCTAAGAAGTGGAAAAGTTAAAGCAGGGACAGCAGTGTCCTGCTGGGCACTGGAGATTTCATAGACTCATGAAATGGCTTGGGTTGGAAGGGACCTCTGAGATCATCTAGTTCCAACCCCCTGACAAGGGGAGGATTGCCATCCCCTAGATCAGGCTGCCCAGGGCCCTATCCAACTGTCCTGGAGCTCCTCCAGGGACAGGGCACCCACAACTTCTCTGTGCAGCCTATTCTTGTGCCTTAACCCCCATTCAGTGAAGAATTTCCCCTGACATTTAATCTAAAATAATCTGAAACTCCCTTCTTCTTGGCCAGAACCATTCCCCTATTAATAACTACCCACTTAAAAAGTTGATTTCACTGGTATAATAATAGAAGGTATTGGAATGTTTTATATGGATATGAAACTTACAAATATAAAATCACAAAGAAATAATTTGGATTAATTTATTTGCATATGTGTTGGAGCATAGGGATTTTTTTTACCAATTATGATGCTGGCTGAAATTGAGTGGTTACATCAAGGCAAGAGAGACTTCTGCAAGGAAATCTTCTAGGACAAATCTAATTACATTGAGTTACAGAGTTGAGGCTTTTTTTCTTTTTGTTTTTGAAGAACCATTTCATCTTCTTGAAGAAAGAAGCCACAGTAAGTAGATGTGTGATGTGTAGGGTATGCAGTTAGTTAACTAATTCTTTCAAGATGCTTTATGAAAAACCACCTTGGTATTGGTTACTGAGTATAAAAGTCTGCATATCCTTTGGTTGCAGCTGTGATGTTGAACAACAAGGCTGTACAGACAGCATACTATGGGATACTGGTTACTGGCTGGTGACAGCTATGGTGGCCCTGAAGTGGTCTGTGTTGTTCTGTTCATAGAGGAAGTCCATTGTGGCCCGGAGAAAATATGGAGCTTGGGGTTATGTTAATGAAGGTGTTGTACTTACAAATTTATCTTTTTCTTTTTTTTCCTTGAGAGTAGTCATATGGTTTGAGAATCCTACCACGATTCTCTCATTTGTGCACCTTTGGGAAGATGCAAAAGAACTCCTGAAAAGAATAATGTGTTAGCCTATCCCCCATTTTCCCAGTCAGTGCACATGTGATTTGTTGCCCTCAAAGGTTAAGAAGTCATCACAAGTTCACAGTTTCCTTTAGGATGAAACTGAAATGTGCAGCAATGCTATCCCTCCCTCTAGACTTATCTCTTTCTTCCAAAACAGACATATGAACTAGTAACCCCACTGAAAATACACTCATCTAGACAGCTCAATTTCACTCTCACAAGCAAAAGAATGAGCTAAACTGAGAAACTGGATGAGAATCATGGCTCTTGATGTTATTTTCACAAAAGTGAAAATAATACACCATACTAAGTCCAGTGATGTTCTGGGAAGTCAGAAACTGGTAGGAAATGTTCAGCTGAAAGGTGATCACCTTATCTGAAATGAAAAAGCACCATTACCTTCCATAAATTTGAGAATTCTGCTGGGTACGGTAACACAGTTGTGATGAAGCAGCTCTCATATGCCATTAGGAGTTTTGATCTCAAAATGGAGAACATAAGACCACATCAAGGGATCTTTCTGTGAAGTTTTGCTGCGTCATTTTCTCCTTCCACCCAGTGTACGCAAAACCTCCTCTTCAACAGAGAAGGAGCTGTGATTTTTTTTTCATTTGAATTCTAAGTTTTCTATCTCATATGTGGTATTTTTTCATTAAAGTGTGATTAATTTCTCTCACTCATTAAAACTACTGTGTTTTTTTTCTCTATACTTACAGACATGTGAAGCTCAGTACTGTAAAGCATCTTCAGAATTCTCAGTGTCATGAAAGATAGCAAAATTAATCTTCATTTAATTCAAAAGCAGATCAGCTAATATTTCAGACTCTTCAGCTCCTGAACTTTTAGATAAGGTATACAGAATTCCATCAGAAAAAAAAGTAATTCTGAATACTCTTAAGGGAAATATTTTGCAATGGTCTCAGAATGCTACATAGCATTGCTGCCTTTACTGTGGGATATTAAGAAATTCTTCTCTAAAACATATCAGAACACATTTAGTATTTAAATTTTCTTAAAAAATGAGATTATTACTAAATCATTACTACCAAAATACAAACATGAGTTCTGTTCACTTAGCCTATGACCTGTCAGCAGTGGTAGGAGTAACAGACAAAACATTAGCCTCTTTGCAACTATGACAAACAAAAATAATAAATAAACTTTAAATATTCACTCACCAAGACCAATATTATATGACTATTGCATAGGAAAAAAAAAAAAAGAGAGAGGGAGGAGAAGAATTAATTATTTCAGTACCTTGTAAGACTCCTTTAACAATGCAATACTCAAATACAGGAAAATCTGATGTTGGTACAGCCCAGACTGCATTCTCACAGACTAGCAACCTAGCCACTAGGCTCCAGGATCAGCATGAGAACGGCCCTACCCAGCCCCTGTTCATGCAAATGCAGAACATGAAGAACAGCATTCGCCATGGGCGGATGTTCATGTCATATCAACATTGCTTCACCCTGTACAACTTATGGAAGCCTAGAATTTGAGTTAGTATATGTATACCCCAAAGGCTGAGTTGGGGCAAATGGATTGGTCAGTATGGTATATTAGTCTTAATCTGAGTTTCATCTACTGTGTGGTTATGCAGATGTCAGTCTTCATGGAAAAAATTACGCATTCTCCAGCCTGTGAAGTCTCTGCAAAAAGCAGTAATTATGAAATCAATGTAAAGCTAATATTTGTGAATGACATGGAACTTTACGTTCATTTTTATTGTTTTGAGATCTGTTTATTGGTTTGCTTTAATTCTGTAGGTCTGGG
Organism: Oreortyx pictus; assembly: GCA_036925125.1. Taxonomy (NCBI): domain Eukaryota; kingdom Metazoa; phylum Chordata; class Aves; order Galliformes; family Odontophoridae; genus Oreortyx; species Oreortyx pictus. The sequence goes on from JAUPFR010000004.1 coordinate 56,756,734, forward strand.
GAGAATGAGCAATGTATAGAGCCCTTTCTAATTCTGCCTGCTCCTGGTAAGAATCCATCAACCTCCCACATCCCTTGCACATGCACACCTCTCAGATGACATTATGGTTCTTACTTGTACTCAGGGTTGTCCATCCACTTAGTGTACAGTTCAGATGACAGATCCAAACAGTCTTGGAGGCCCAGCCAGCATGCTGTTTCAAAAAATTTTTCCAAATACGCTCTTGAAGGAAAGCCAAAATAGCAAGAAGAAAAGATGTGTATTCCACATTTGGAGTACTTAAAATGTGCTTGACCACAGTTTCTGCACATAATGCTGTTAACTGGAGAGTACCTCTACCAGAAGCTCTTGAGTTTTAATAGAAGTAAAAAAAAAAAAAAATAAGTTGCCAAAAATGAGTTCCTGACATAAGTATTCATGTATACCAGTGAGAATACCCACACACTATAATTTTTATAAGGTTTCTGCATGTTTTATAGCGCTGTTGCTCTGGTTGCACCTAATCCCAATCACTCTGTCTGTGACTTTCTATGGCTTTACAAAATTGATTATTTTAAAGCACTAGTGATTGATGCATAAAGCACATCTGAAGTTCATTGTTACAGGTTCTTCCCCAATGAGTAGCAGCTTGTTGCATTTGCTCTCCGTTAAACAAGAGCTACCACTCATATTATTAAAGGATCATTGCTAACAGTCACAAAATACACTGACAATATCCCAAACAATCCTGACGTAGTGCATTATCATTGGAAGTATCATCATGAATAAAAAACACGCTTATAGATCAGTGAGAATAATTCAGTTACCCTAAATTTAAATAGACCATTTTCCTATATCTTGCATTTAAATTTGTGAAAGCAAACTACGGTGCCAGACCAAACTTCTGAGTAAAGTAAAACTTTTTCACACTTACTGAGCAAAATAATCATCTTCCAAAGCATCGACATCTTGACGAATAAGATCTGCATAATAATGGTATACTGGCAACATTCTCTTTAAAAGGTATTTCTTTTGAATGAAGGGAAAGAAAAGTTATTTTCATTTATATGCGTGTTTTTATTATACTGTGTTTTTCTTTACTTACACAGATTTATCCTAAAAATTCACCTCTACTGATTTCTTGACTATAAAGAAAATTAAAATGAAGTAAATAAAATAAATAACATGAAATTCAATGCACTTGTGCTATTCAAATGGGGTAATAATGTATTTCACATTGCTAACAGCCCTGAGCTCATTACAAAAGAAAATATGTGCTCCTCCTCAGAGAACAAGACAGAAAAAAACAAGCTCTCAAAAAATATATGTTTTTCACGTATTTCATACATAACTATACTAAGAATTAAGAGAATTATTACTTTGTGACTGCACTATAAAAAGTAGTGCAAAATAGAAGTAAAAAAACATGTATATATAATCTCAGTTATCTTAAATATGTGAAAAAACAATCTCATATAGGATCTCAAGATAGTTCCTACTTTCTCTATGTGTAGCTTTTTCTGAACTTGTTTTACAAAAAGAACTAAAATCAAGGTTAACATTAAGAATGCAAACAGATTTCTGCTTTACAGTAAGAACTGCTCACAATGTGATGATATTTATCACTGACTTGTATATACAAATAAGTACCTCCTATCTAAAAAAGAAGTTAACAAAATCATGCAAATACTTTTTAGGAGCTATTACCCATCATATTCGTTCTTTCATGAGAATTTATAAGGTATTCATTTTAGTCATTTTTATTAAAATGGACTAGTATATTTGCTGACTAACAAAATAAGTTGATACCTTCAAAAGTGGGTATACTTCATAGTTTTTCAGAGTACTTAACCCATTCTCAGGCACTAGATTTGCCAATACCACATTCCATACAAAGAGTTCATCCTCTCTGGCAAGGTACTTTGTCAGTTCCAGTGCAGCTTCAATCTCAATATATCCAAACCTATTTGAAGACAAAAACCACTTGTATTTGTACATACTTATTCACATTAACTACCTTCTGTGAATATTTATTTATAAACATAAAAGTATAAAACGTACAGATACAGGGTGGGAAGTCACCAAGAAAAGGCACTGTAATATTAAAACAAATGTCCAACTATGATGTGTCATTTAAAACCTGAATGTTTTAATGAACATGTTAATAACCATAGTGCCTAGCAATGGGGTAATTATGGCAGTACATATTCTGGCAGTGTCTGCAGGGTAAGGACTTGCAAAGTCACAGCATGCATCAGCCTCGCTCAAACAAATAGTGTATTCAGGTATAATACATTTATCTTTTTATTGCTACAGAAGAGATTCTCAATATGTATTCTTCCCTCGAATAAACATTATTATAAAAATTAAGTAATTGAAGCCCCATGCACACTACACTAGGGATCAGTGATTTCAGCATGGCATTTCCATGCCTCAGCACGGAGCCAGAATGGAATTAATTCTTCCCCCCAAAATGCCAATTCAAGCCTCACTCCAGAACAGAAACACTTCTAGCTTGCCTACACAACAGCTCAGTTTCATTCTTCAGCTACTTTATTTAATATATATCAGGTTCAAGATCTGCTATGAGAAAACATTTGTCCAAGAGAAGGAAAGGGAATTTTGACTTCCTGCTCTCAGAACCACCTCCTCAGGCTTTGGAGCTCAGCACGCTTGAGCCACCTACTGTCTGAGTTCCCACATCCTAGGTGCCTGATGCTTTGGATATCTCTGGTATGACTGTGACACAGACCCACAGATCTATTTATTTCATCTTTAGCACCCCACAGCACTGCTGAACTCACCAGCAGCACAGTCCTGCAGCTTCTAAACATGAACCTCCACTAAGAACTGCGCTGCTTTCAGAAGGAGGGGTGAGTGACAAGAGAACTAACAGAACACTGGGTTATCTTAACAAAATGATTTTCTGCTGAATTGCAGCACCCACAGCACAAATATCTTGAAATCTTCTTCTGCTAAGATTTGAATGACCAACTCATCCATCCGCAGGGGAAATAAAAGAGGTATTATGAGTCATGAAGGAGAGCATGGCTGAGACCCTCCAGAACAAATCAAGGAAAATTAATTATCTTCATTTAGAATTTATTTTACCTTACAACAAATTCAGGTTAGCCCTTACAGCATTCATGAAAGTTCCACTATTTGATGTGTTTGCTAAGAGATAGAACAAACTAAAAGTAATTTGAAAAGAAATCACCCAACACTTGTAGTCCTCCATCATTTTGTTGAATATCTGTTGTTCTTAGGAGGTGCATATGGTTAGGGATGAATGAAGCAGATGAATGAATGTTGAATTCAATGATGTAGCTTAATCATTATCTATGACGTATGCAAAACGTACTTACTGTGTCAATTCAAAAATGTCATCTAGCAGTTGGAACCTGCTGACAGCAGGAATAGCCTGCAGAAACCAATAATGAGGTGTTAATAGATCAAGACACATTATTAAGAGTAATAAAAAGGTGTATGACAAAGTAATAAAAAACAGAAGGCAAAGTCTCTAACATTTTATAAGCCAAAATCTTCTACAAAACATGCTAAAATTGATCCTGTATTTTAAGCGAGATTGTTTGTTTATGTGCTTTTAGAAGCACTTATATTACATATATATATATATATATATATATATATACATTTACCTGGTGTAGGGAACCTGCTTTGGCAGGGGATTGGACTCGATGATCTCTTGAGGTCCCTTCCAACCCCTATGATTCTAGGATAAATATACAACTGCATAACACTGTTTGTGGAACTTGAGGATCCCTCTACACGCTAGAATTTAAAATCTGGAAATCATACATTTCCTAATATTTAGTTTATCATTCTGGTACATTAGTTTTCCTTTTGAAGTTTGAGATTAGCCCACGAATTGCACAAACAAGAAAGGACTGTGGGTGCATCTCTGCCTATGGATCATGCTGGTCATTTCTCCCCTCCTCCCTATTTCCAGGCTGGTACAGCTCAGCTACTACTCTAGCAAACCTTCCCACCAACTAGTAAACGTAGCACCAAGCTGGCACACCCTAAGTCTGTGCTGATCTAGATTTGCTGTGAAGAAAAATTCAGAAGGAAAGAAGCTGACATGCCTTAGAGAGGTTTAGTCATCCCTAAGTGCCTTGGGTTCGGACTTTCCAGAGAAGTCACCTGATTGCACACATTCAGGGATTCCAGTCTGTGCTTAATCTTGCACAGTCTTGTTGTCAAATCTAATGAATCAACATGATTACCAGAGCCCTCTCTCATGCTTGGGCCAGGAAACATTAAATGCTATGCAACACCATATAAAGTCATATGGGTAGGCTGCTCCATGTGTCCTTTAACGCCCAGCCCACACTGTAACATGAAATCTTCTCTGTGTTATATAACTGACGGGAACTTCAGAAGAATCACAGAACACACAGAAATCCTGAATCAGATGCTTCTGTTAGCATTTAATTAACAGAAATATGGTGTTTGGAGGAAAGATGGAAATGAAAACTTCAATTTTTCCTCTCCATGGTCACCTAAAAGCAGATAAAGCTTGGTTGCTCACCCACACTGATAATTCTTCTAGTTAAATTTAAGAGACCAGAACTTTGAAGATGACTTTGAAGATAGAATGCCATCTCTCATATGTTATTTTTCAACTTAATGCCTGTGTGAAACTATCTGGGCCTGTTCCTATTCCACTATGGAAGACTGCCATTGGCTTCAGTTGTGCAATAATGAATCATTTATTCTTACATGACAAACATGAGTCTTTGTTGTTCCAGGTTTTCATCGGAGTGATTACTGGTAAGAAATGCAGAAAGAAGTACATGGAAAGAAGTCTGCTTATAAGCTTGAAAAAGAATTATATACACGATCTTACCCTTGGATCATTTTCAAGCAAGTGTACTAATCTTTTCAAGTTTCCTTGATCATAGTTCACTCTGTAGTATCCACTTAAATTTACATTTAGTAGGATCCAGTCACATTCCGATTCTGACACTTGCATTTCAGGAAACACCTCTGTAAAGTGACGTGAAAAAGTATTTCATTTTCTGCACACTGCTGAATTATCTTACATTCACGCTCCCCTGAAGCACAAGTTTAAGGCTGCACCCAGAATCCCGCAGAAGCTAGGTGCTCTGTGTAGCAGAAGAACTTCAACCTGACCCCTGCGGAACTGAGCACCCTGAAGATGGCAAAGGGGTGGCTGAAGTCAAGTGCAGATTCAACCCTTCAGCAAGTAGGCAGCAAGGAGTGCTCAGAGATACTACATAAAAAGCCAGCAGTGTGGATGAGGAACAACACCACTGCGTGCCTGCACATCTAGCCCCAGCATTCCTGTCACATCCAGTGTCACTCCAAAACACAACGCTCAGTACCCAGAAGAAAAGCTGTCTACCAGCATTAATTAGTATAAGGAAAGCAAAACAGATAAATTCATGCAACAGGCGAACAACTGAAATAGAAAAAAAAAAAACACTGTAGATAAAAGTCCTGCAGTCCTCTTGAGTTACATTACTTGCTAAAAGCTCCTTTTCACACTCCCATTTCATCTCACTACTGCCTACATAAGGAGTTTGCTTGATTACTTCCTCCTGAAAGACCAAAGGGCACTGCAGGAGGCTGGAGGCTCTAAGCTCTAATAAGGGCCGTGTGAAGTCAGTATATTGCCTCCTCAGAAGAATCACGTGCTGCTTTACCTGGCATGATCACCCTGGTTTAAGAAGACAGCAAACTCTCTTAAGAAAATGAATCAGTATTGATGAGTAGTATAGACTTTCTCTGAACAGAGGGCTCAAACTTCAATATGTCTGGACAGGGCTGGATTCATTGTCTGTTATTTTCACAAATTAAACAAGAGGAAAACATGACAAATGAGAGACACTAGCTTACACATTTAAAAAGACTGCATGGCAAGGATACAGCAGTAGTAGTATTCTCCATATACTAGTTCAGTGTTCTGCTAATCATTAATATAACTTTCAGATACATCTGAAATAGCAAAACTATGCTCTGAGAGATGCAGCTAATTCCTCACCTGCACCACCAGGCCAAGCAAAAGCATCTTCTACTACAGTAGCACAGTTTTGCCAGCATTTATGTCTTTTCTACATAAACATGCATCATTTAGAAATCATGTCTTTTACTAACAGTGAGTAATATACTTACATGAGCGTTAAGTATATAGAGGTGCCAGAGAGGTCCTAAACCAACAGGACAGGCTTTTAGCACTACATAGCAGAGACATTAAAAAGCATGCTTGGCCACCATTAGCAGCCCAGCTTGGGGCTTGCAGCCTAATTTCACTTGCTCAGAAATAAGAGATATTAGCTCCCACAGAGCTCTTTTGAGCAAAAATAGACATACATAACAGCGCTTCTGAGATGTTTCTTTTTGATGCGTTGTGCCACTGCAAAAATTATTCCAAAATTCAAGGCAAAATTATAAGTGAAGAATACCCTCATCACCTCCACCCATGTGAGAAACCTTTTGGTTTATCTTCACATCAAAAAGTCAAAACTAACACCAGAGTTACTAGTATTTTTTAATCTTCACTTGAAAGCAAGTTACTAGTCTAGAGTCTGGGAAGTTTCATGCATGGCTTTCAAATACAAGTGGAATGTGTTTCAATGGCTGAACTTCCAGTTTATTTTAGTTCCTTGATCATATTCTGAGCTATCACAGCCAAACTCTGAGAGCCTACCCATACTCACTCTCTCACTCTCAGCATCAATGGGATCTACTGAAGCAAAATTGATTGAGAAGCGTGAGCAGCTTGGAGTTTGAATTTGTGTACAAAAGAAAATCTATTCATAACAGGCATTCTTACATGAAGAAAAATAATTGTTGCTCTATTTCGCAATATTTTGTTCACAGATGTATTAGGTGTCGTTTTGTTATCTTAGTTTTAGCATGTATGAAAAAATACATTACTTACTGCTGCTGTTATCAAGCCACATTAAGGGCTGTGATGATCCATTTCTCATCCAAGAAATAGGAACAATCCAAGTATTGCTTAAGGAGAAAAAAAAAGCAATATCATTAATTCTTAAAGAAACCCTCTCTGTTGATGCCAAACTAGGTTGCAAATCAGTTTCTTACTAGAATTCCCATCTTCCCTCTCAACTCTCTGATTTACAAAACATCATCAGATGGTTGTACTTATGCTGGATCAGCACACAGGTTCATTGATGGGGAGGGAGTTTTAGCCTGGATTTAAACGAGCACTCAGACTGTTCCGTGTTAGATTTTGCAAGATGTGCTGAAGTACCACTGTATCTGCTCTATCTCTTTACTTCTCCAGGAGATAATTTTCCTTGCTTATTTCTTGATTTCTTCACTTCTTATTTCTGGAGACCAAAAAGCTCCTTTTCAGACATGTGTGTAGTAAAAATGTCTCCAGGCAAGCATAACAACTGCAATGCTAACAGCTTTTATTTCCTTTCACTGGGAATTTAAGTCTCCAAGAGAAAATGGATGAAAGTTTTGACAGCCTAAGGTTGTTCATGAAAACAAAAAATTCTGCAGTATTTGTCCTGGATTTGCTTAAATTCACAGGGCATTAAGTCTTGCTGTAACTAGAGTAATGGACACAACATCAGTAACCTGGAAATCCTTTTCTGAGCTACCTAGCTTTATCTAGCAGTTAATTTAATCTACTATTTTCTACCCTTGCTGGTGCTTGGAAGCAAAGGAAACTATCAAAATCATAATCAGAATGTCTTCTTTCATTGTCTACATCAACAGAACCACAATCAGGAAAAATTGCTTTGAAGCTTCTCTTATACCTCCCTGGTTAAGAACTCATCTTGCAGGCTTTGTCCACACATCCCAAAACCCAGGACAAGAGGAATTCAGCTCTTGTACAATTCATTACAAAAGTTCAAATTCTGGCCATGAGGTTCCAAAGTGGGTGACCAGAGACAGATCCTTCCACCACTGTTTTTTAGGCATCTAAATGTGCAACACAGCTTTAGAAAGGATCATGCACTCCACAGTTCTCACTGTCAGTTTCTTGTCAGGTACTCAATGCTTTCTGAGAAAGGAGTAATCTAGATAAGGATTTAATATAACCCTGTTGTCTTAACCAAGGCAACAAGACTGAAAATGTTAAGTGGAAAGAAGCTGCTGCATGGTTCATCCAGGTCCTCAGTCTGAAAAGCTGAAAGCTGAAGAATGAGAAAATGCAAAACTCCTGCCTTGCGATCCATTCATAGCCTATGCTCATCTTTACAGAGCCGTCATGTGGCTGGAAAGATCGCTACTCCAAAGGAAAGCAACTCTCAGAGAAACCACAGCAAACTCCAATCTTAAACAGAATTTACTTCAAGAAAAAAATTAAGAAATCAGACGGCCAAACATTGTAAAGAGGAATTTTGAAGAAACAAAACAAAAGAAAACAAAACAAAACAACAATAATAACAAAAATGAGATATAAAGTTCTGATAAGGATACAAATGAAACATACTTGTCAAAATCCATACTGTTTTCATGCTTTTTATGATGAAATATTTCCTGACTGATCATGCCAGTGGTTGTATTTAATGTTAAAACCGGAAATCCATTTTGGCATGTCCAGGAATCCATTATTTTTTTTACAGATGCTGGCAATTGAACTTCATCTTGTGCATCTACTACCTTCAATAGAAACAGGAATTAGAAAGATGTATAACAAGCAGTTACTTACTGACACTGCTTCAGCAAGACTCCAGGAATTAATCTAGTACATTAGAGAAAATAAGTGCTTAGTAGTTCGTTGGTGTTTGAATCATGCACAAAATCAATGCAAAAAAGGGTGAAGAACATTACTAGCATTGCTATCATGACAACAAACAGGAATTCAGACATAAGGAAAGGACATTTCTTGTTAAAAGCTGACTGCCATCATTTCTCTTTTTAGCTTAATATACTTACAAGCCTATATGGCTATGACAGACAAAATTTGTTAGTTTAACTCAAATGAACATGCCAGCACACAGCATATTTTTAAGTGATAGTGTGATGAGCAAATTGAACAGCAAAGACTCACTGAAAAAGATACCAAGCCAGAGACCCAGCTAGGGTGAATTACCAGTCTCTGTCTGCTTAGAAGATGAGGCAGTCTTGCATTCCTGAAGTTGTGAAACTCCTGTTTGTAACCTAACCTTTTTCTGTAACATGGTAGAAGACTTCCTTAGATGGGATGGGTAGGGAAATCAGATTTTTTTTTTTTTTAATTACCACCTGTTTTCAGATTTCTGACAAACCAGTGAAGGGAGAAATGCTGAGCTACTCTCTGGGTATAGACCATGCAGGATCTGTGACGTATCAGTACTGCTGATCACCAAGTCTGGAGCACTATACACTTTGATCTAGCAAAGCTTAAGCTCCAGAAAAAACAGGCTATGCAATTTCATTTAAGTTAAGGTGATCCATAGCACCAAAACCACACTGTATTCTAATTTTCCAACTAATTTCTCTGCTTGCTTTTTCTTGGCTGCAGTTAAATAGCCATACAAACACTTGTAAAGACATGAGACAAGAGAGCTAGCAAAGCAAATTTTCTATGAAGGGAAGACTGTGAAAGGGATAGCCAAATTCCACTGCAGCCTTCTACAAATACTTTGTGGCATAGATTTGACCTATGCCAAACATCAGAACAAAATACTAGAAATAAAATGAGTACCAACTGTATGTGGATCCACAGATCATCTTGGTTAGCATTTGAAAAGGCAAATTCTTTCAGATACGACTGCAGGAAAACAAACAGACATGTCAAATTTCACAAAGGTTCAACATAAAACATCAGTAAGGCAGATAGTAATTTGTGTACTCATCATTTTCAATCTCATAAATCAAAATGAAGATGTCCTTTTTCCAAACTTACATTTAAAGCTCTGGTAAACAACTTCTCAGTCAGAAAACCAGAAAGCATCCATGTAATACAAGCCCCCTGAAATACAAAAAAAGCTATGAGAAAACAAAAGTTACTGTTGCAATTATTCATGCAACATTTCTTCAAACTATATTTCAGAAATGTTAGTTTATTCCTATTCTTCATACTTCAAGGAGGTTAAGAACAGTCACAGTTTCTTTCATAGAGAAATTTGCAATTTCCAATAAATTTGTGTGTGCAGCAGAAATTTTTTTTTTTTGATAACAAAATAACAAAGCATTGTAGTTCAACAGGATATTCTGTTTTTTCTTAGCATAATAGTTACCACATTAGTTCAGAATAGAGATGAAGCAGGAATAATTCCATATGTTTTCACCTTGTAGTATGTGATTCCGTTGAACATATTAATTAATGACCCAATTACATTGTCTTCTCTTTCTGACACTGATCGAAATTTTATGCCACTGTCTTCCTTTAAGGCAGGTCGTACAATGAGATCATAAAAGATTTCATGCTGCAAGAAGAAAAAATTCAAGTGAACTGAATATAAAATCCTCACGTAGAGAACGTGTATTATGTAGTTAGCAATAATAGAAATAGTCTGTTGATAAACAAGGAACGATCTTTCTCCCCGCCCTACCACCCTCTTCAAGTAAAAGGACCTTACAGCAAATCCTAACATTTTCCACATGTAACACACCTACTTTGGCAGTGAAAACTGTAAATATGAACTGACGGCGGACCTGGTACTGAGAAAGACAATTACACTGCAACCCCTCAGGGAAAAAGTCAATTACTTTAAACACAAAATGAACAGACACTGAAAACTGAAAACATATATGTCATCTACATTGTTATGTCATTAGTATGCAACGTTTTCCTCCTAAATTCTGCATTTCTCCTGCTACATCCCTGAACAATAATCTAAAAACTAAATAAGTATAGCAAAGCTTAACTATGCAGCATTTTGGCTCTCACCCAGTAAGAAACACAGGTGAGAAACACGCTCCTCTTGCGTAAAGCAGTGAAGCTCTCCTTTTCCCAAATGCTGGTGTAATTTCCCCAGCTGTCCCATGACTGGATGTCATCTGACATACTGGATAGGTGAAGAAAACCAATACATTTTTAAGACACTGCAGGCCACTTTTGACACATGCACTTCTCAAGGAGAAGGACAAAAGGCTTTTAATTATTGGGATCAAATTTGTTGACAAATTTTTCTTTTTATTAGCAGCTAGTACATTTAATTTTCCAGATTTGCTTTGTAATTGGGTGGTGAGCAGCCCAAGATCAAGCAGAAAGCCAGCCCGTAGTGGTGCACCTCAGGGTTCAGCCCTGCTTAACATCTTCATTAATGGTTTGGACAATGGAGCAGAGTACACTTCAGCTCTAGCAAATGCCAGGGGCCATGCAGTTGGGAAGATTTGCAGAAAAGGATCCTGGGTAGATACCAAGTTGAACATGAGCCAGCAGTGTGTCCTTGCTAAAAATTGGGCCAATGGTGTCCTGAACTGTATTAGGCAAAGCCTTGCCAACAGGTAGAAGGAGATTATCTTTCCCCTCTGCTCACCATGGCACCCACATCTTGGTTACCCAGTACCAGAGAGACATGGAGCTGCTGGAGAGAGTCCAATGAAGGGCCATGAAGATGACAAAGGGTCTGGAGAACCTATCCTATGAGGAGAGGCTGGGAGAGCCTCTTCAGTCTGAGTGAGAACAAACTCAAGGCAATCATACAATGTATTTACCTGAAGGGAGGATGCAAAGAGGACAGAGCCAGGCTTTGTCTGCATAGTGGCAGGATGAGAGGAAATGGGCACAAACTGGAGACCAGGATGCCCCATCTGAACACCAAGCAGTACTTCTTTATTTTGAGGGTAATGGAGGGCTGACAGAGGTTACTCAGATAGTCTCAGTGGAGTTTCCTTCTTGAAGATCTTCAAAAGCTGCCTGGACATATTCCTAGACATCCTGCTCTGTTTTCCTGCTTGATCAGGGCAGTGGATTCAAATTTTACTTTGTGGACATATATGAGATGGCACCTACTGACTTTTAGATAGGCAACCTTCTAAATTAGTAAATTAAAATTAAAAAGGGACATTTACCTATTTCCAAATGAAAATTCAGTGGCCTCTTATTTTCAGTGATACTAAATGTTAATATTCAAAGTGAGTTATTTCAATGACTCAAAGGAGGTTAAGGTTCAAAGGAAGAGGCTAGTATCACCTAAAGGAGGAGGCAGCCCATCACCTGAAAATCCTTCTGACAGAATTTGTTTGATATGCTTATACTAGCTCACAATTAAGCACGTAGTTATGTATGTTGCTGAATTAGATGAGAAAAATGCTAGGTATTCGGTCTGAGCCTAATGAAGTGCTCATTGGATTGACTGTAGCCTCAGGCCTTCCTAGCCCAACAGCTTCTCCTTCCTTCAGAATCCGAGGGCCATGTGCAGACACATCTCTGATGGTGCCTGAAAGTGCACCTCAACTGTCAGCAGCATTTATCTTCCTGCTGCACATATTAACAGTGTATGAAGTTCTGCAATACAGCATGGGACTTATGTTTATTTCTATTTGGTCAGAATAGGAAGGAGCTATTCTCAACTTAGTGCACTATCTGCACTATATTTGCCTTATCCACAACCAAACTTCCATGGACCCACTGGAGTAAGACATCCTAACTTAGCCACTGCCCATTAAAAGCGCCCAGCTTCAAGCAAAGAGCCTGGAAGCACTGGCAAACTATCAGCTACGGAATCCAAGAGGAAACAAATGGGCTTATTACGTTAAAGACGTAATAACATCAGTCCAGTTCTTCAGCTCCTTCTCACCACAGAATCTCAACTGCCCAGCTGTAAAAGCCACCCAAGAGATGAGAACCCTCAAGGAAAGAGCTGAAAACTGATGGTCATTTGCAGGGGAATAAAGCCGGTAACACCGTGATTTTATTAAATCTCATCTCCTACATCTTCCTTTCCTTCCTCCAATACTGGAACTTCAGTGCCCTAGCTTACTGTGGCCAGTAATTGCTGGTACTTACCAGTGAAATCTTGGGTTCAACAAAGGTAGTTCCCAGGTTCTCAAAGTATGTTGCTAGACCTTCCTTAAGCCATAGATCATTCCACCAGCTCATTGTTACCAAATTTCCAAACCACTTAAACAGAAAGAAAAGAGATGTCTCAATATCAGATTGCTGTTTTCGTTCTTGTAGGTTAAACACACATATCCCCACTGAAGGAATTTTATTTGATATACAGCTGATACTGTCAGCTGAATAAAATGATGGATATTCCTGCAAATAGTGAGAATTCAATAGAAAAAAAAGCTGCATCTTGGTAAAAGTCATAAGTCAGTTACTTTTGAAATGCTTCACCTACAATTTCATACCATGTGCACATCAGCGTATCACGCCAGTCTCTTATTCTGTTTAAACTCTGCCCCCAAAAAAGGGAAGATCATATGAGGCTACTATTAAAAATGGATCATTTATAAAAATTTACGAACACATCTTTCCAAACAGTCAGTGATAAATACAACAATAAATGTTGTATTTCTACATCCTCAACAAAAGGAAATTGTCAAGGGGATGATAAACAGAACTGGGGAAATGACCTTTTCCAAAACCAGCAAATCCCTGTCCCTGTGAGCAATAAAAAACAAGTTTTATTAGCTGCTGACATGTACATAGGTCACTCTAAAAGTAATGCCTATCATGTATCTGCACAGAAACTACATCAGATACAGGGAGCACAGTAACACCATTTGACAGAGCATAATTTCAGCTGCAAATCGCTAACTTTCAACACCAAAAGCCATGCATTTTCACCAGCAACAAGCAAGAGATTGCATACTGCACTCATAAAATTCTGCACTGTCAAAGTTGACCCATCGTTGCTGACACCACTGCTCAAACTCCCCACCCACCACCTCGCTGTGCTCACTGTGCTGTTTGGTTTCCATAAACATTCAGAATGCATCCGTAGGTGCAATCTATATTGCACGGTGAATGAAGTTGTAATATGATTGCAAACAAAGACTCTGTGAATGTATATGAAAGTGTAGAATGTGTTAACACTGTATTTGTTTATGGTATCATAAGCTCTCCCACAGAATAAGAGTCCTTTTGCAGGCTGTACCTGCACTCCCACTATGAATTAACACAAAATCCAGTAAGTGCGCAGCATGCAGACAGTACTGCCATCCTCACACCCCTGCACTATTTCTAGTGTACATTCAGTTATTGCATACAAAAAAACCCCAAAAACATAAGTAGCCCACTGGAAATTTCGTATCAGTGAGTCATATGCAGTTGGTATGCAGTTTTTCATATGACAGAATAAGACAAATTCTGCTCTTAATGTTGATTTATCAATTGAACATATGATCAGTGCTCCAGTTTTCTACTGCTCACACCCCGTACAGTTATTCACTCTTTTTCCTCAGTAATCAGTGACTGCGTAATCATCAACTGGAAGGAAATAACATTACAGACAAACAGATGCACTGAATTTTTTTTACCACGTGCCTGGTGTGCTAGCTCATGTGATACAATTGCGGCAATAGCTGTCTTTCTGACTGTGAATTTGTCACTTGGGAGGTATAGCAATGTTGGTTCCGCAAAAGTCATTAGTCCCCAGTGTTCCATAGCAGCATCTTTAAAATCAGGCAGTGCAATCAGATCTAAATTGATACAAACAGGAGAAAACTTTATTAAAAAAAATTTGGGGGTAAAATGCTGACATGATTTTATGATGATAATTATTCACTGTGAAATTAAAAGGCATTACATTTGTACACCCCACCCCTCCTTTTTGATTTCTTTTTTCCTTTTTTGCTTTTTTTTTTTTTTTTTTTGCTAGAGTATGGCAGCACCCTCAAAAATGCTTAGTGAGATCTCTTCTTGTTATCACTTTCATCTACAATTACCACTATTCCAGGAAGCCATACAACAAATTCCCACAGAGCCCAAATCTGTACTATATCTTGTTCACATAGATGTTTTGAACAAAAATGAGGGCTAAATTCTGCGCATGCTAGGGTACACACTCACTTCTGGCTCTCAGAGATCTTGCTCTGTATCATCTTCTCTTGCATTTTGTGAAAGATGATACTCATCTTTGCCTTCAGCCAATGAATTATTTTGAGGGGAAAAAAAAAAGTCGGGCTTATCACTGCAGACTTGCAGCAAAGTCAATTAAGGGGGAGGAAGGTCTCCTATAATTGTATTAAAAGTAGCTCAAAGCAAATTCATTAACACCTTTAAACTTGAGCAGTTCAAAGCAAATTCATAAATATCTCTAAATTGAATTTATTTATTTTTAATTTTGCATTTTGTGTTCACAGCAGAAATCTCTAGCACTTGTATGGAGCAATGCTTGGTTAATATAATCCTAGTGATTTTTAAGGAAGACTTCAAAGAAAGTTAGGTGGAAATGCAGCTGGTATTGTATTACAATATGTGTGGATTGTAACAGTATTACAGCATTCTGTGAAGCTGAAATTGCATCTGTCAGGAGGCCTGAAATACTATTTTCTATGTCAGTAATATTTTTATAATAAATAAACTTAACAATACATTTAGACAGATGAAAAATTCTTTCTTTTAAATGCAAAAATACAGAGTTACAAATCAAGAATGTGTCCAAGTTCAAGGAGGAAATCCTTCTCTTCAAATTCTGCAATCTACCAAGGCTATGGGCAGGTCAATTTCACTATGCCCTAACTTCTGTGCTCTCGGTATACAACCACTCTGTATAAGAGAACAAGTTCCCCCATGGCACCAAAGCTGACAGTATCAAATCGTATGGAAGGACCACACGATGGCTCCCTGCTTTCTTGACTGAAGCCTGGCTTTACTAACTTAACCTGGCATTGATTTTAGACAGAAATGATATTTCTTACAGGAACCTTTCTCCAGGGTGAAGTATACATGATCACACAGACAATTCACCAATCAGATGAGGTCATAGTGAAAAATGCAAGGAATGTTTTGGAGGAACAAAGGTTATAGTAAGCAAAGATTTACAAGGCATACGCAGGGACTCCAGCATCTCTGACTGATGTGTCCCAGAATGCCATGTCTGATTAATTTTCTTCACTCTATGGCCCTATCTGCCAATCTGTTAGGAAGCACTACTTTAAAAGACTGTCTTTGATATGAATGTAAGTGCACTGAGATTTCAGTGAGTTCAAGTTTAGAGGTTTTATACCACAAATATAGTAAGTTATAAAAAGAGAACACTGCAAAAGAACCCATTGTTTCTGAAAAATTTATACTATCAGCAGCCATTTAAGAAAACAGATAATCTCACCTGTCTTTGGTAGAGGGTAGCTGATGTTAAATAAGTCTTCCAGAAATGAAAATATTGGGCCTGTGATATTTAAAGCATGGTCAGCATACCCGTTTTTAATCGCCTCTTTCCGAGCCCAAATACGTATCTGAAACAAAACAAGGAAGCATTACTTCAGGCAAGCCCTGTATGTTCTTTTTCCTCACTTCTCATCTGTGAATCACTGTTTGAAATTGCTGCCTGTACACTCTAGATCACACAACAAGCTTCATATGAACAAAATCCCAACCCACATTACTGGACCTAACGAAACATGGCCTAGAACCAAAAGCTCCAGCACTTCATAAGAGACAAGACCTGAATCTGACTATAGATGTCAGATCATTCTTTCATTCAACTGGAGATGCTGTAAAACTAGTCAGATACACCTCTCTTGAGCCAACGTAACCCAGCCGGGGAACACAACTGACGAAGTTTTCTTGAATATAAACTGATGCTCAGAGAGCTTTTCCTATCTGAAAATACAAAATATCTTCAGCTTTCTCATATTCTAAAATTGACAACTGGTCTCTGCTGGTAGAGAGAGAGAAGACCCTCTGAGCAGAAGACCCCTGTGCCTCTAAGTAACAGCAGCATTCCCTCTCTGTGTTGTTTGCTTTGTCACAGTACTGAAGAGGCAACTGCCTTTTTCCTCTGAAAAGCACTCATCTGAATGCTTAGCTGACTCCTGTCAGCACCCATCAGTCCAGGAGAAAGGTACAAGCCAGAACCACAAGCAAACGAGGTGGAAATAACCAGTGGTGAAGAAAAACCTGAATGCCCTGAGGTGAAGAAGCATCAAACACAGAACTATCATTTTTGAAGGCTGAAAAATGTGCCCGCCGTAGTAAAAACATGTATACAGAAGGCTTGGAGCATGCTGTTGCTCATACTGAAGTCATAACAGCGATCCTCAAAGGGACCTGAAGAACAAGACATAGCTTCCCTGACTTGTGACAGCAGTGGAAATGGATACTTTTTCCAACTAAGAGAAATAAAATAATAAGATCCTGACTTTGAAGAGCAACTTCTGATGTTTTAGCAGAAAAGACTCACACCTGCTTGTGGAATTGTATCTATATACATGTATGTAATAATAAGGACAGGACAATAAGCTAACTGTTGAAAAGGAGAGCTTTCTGCAGGATAAGCATTAGTAGTTTTGCTACATAAGCAAACATTTTTAGAGTGGAAAGTAGCAGTGAATATCTGTGGTATCTTCTGAAGCACAGCAGAGCCAATTTGTGCAGTAAATTGCTGTTGTGTGTTGTGTAGCCCTGTATTTACCTCGTTTCCTCGCTCTGTTCTATTGATATAGTCCAAATCACAGACCACAAAAGCAGTTAAGTAAGTTGACATTCTCAGCGTAGTGTTAAATGTGGTAACACTCCACAGGCTTCCATTTTCATCCTTCATTTCAGATACATCTAGAAAAAATATTAAAGAAATATTCAAGGCATTAATCTTCCAAGACAAACCAGGAATTGATACTTCCTACAGGTTGTTTTCACTTGCTTATTTTTACATCTCTCTTGATACAGTTTATTTCTGCATAAACATCATATTCTTCTGGTAGAAGACAAGCAGCCAAATTCCTTGTTATCACCATGTATCAGCCATGGCCCTTCATGCAAAGACCCAAAACCCACTCTAGAGCTTCTCTGTGGAAGTCCTGCAAGCAGAAAACACTACATCAGTTTTAGAATGTGCACTAGGTGTGGGACAGGAGGAGCATTTCCAGAGACTTATAGTCCAGTTATCCTTATTTTGAATATACACAGAGGGTTACGATCTCTCTGTGAGGTAATTTTTTTTCTCTTTTACATATGATTTAAATACATCTTAAAAGCTACTTAAGATGAAATGCAATTCTTTAATGCCACAGCTACTGGTTGTGCACACTGGAGCTGCTGTTTTGCTTTAAGCAGATGTCATCTAGGAAGACAGACAAGCTGACACCACAGTAAATGCTAAGAATCATGTAGCCTCCTCCAACCAGAGTAAAATACATTGCAGCTGGCAAGGATGGAGTTATTTCCATCACATACATCAATTATGAATAACCATCTCTGAATATTTAAGTTAACAGGCACAGATTTTTTGCACATTTTCAAGACATTTTCTGCAGGCAACAGAATGCTGTATCAAATGAAAGAGTTATCATCTGCTCATATAAATCACACCACTTTTAAGGTAAATTAAGGAGCAAAAAAACCAAACAAATGTAAGACTCTTTACTGTTTACCTACCAATAGCAGGCATATTGGAAAGAGCCACATAGCTTGGGTCATGGACAATTCTGATATTAAATGTGGCCTTCATGTCAGGTTCATCAAAACATGGATAAACTGTCCTGGCATACGCTGGTTCCATATGGGATGCAACCAGCATACTGTATGGAAAATATAGATAAGATTAATCCAGCGTGCTACAGCTAATCAAAACCAAGACACTGCACATAAATATGGCAGATGCAAAGCAATAAGTTAACTATAGAGATGAAGTGGATTTGCAAAAGGTCTGGTTATCATTGCAAGTCCCAGTTAAACTCTCCACCCAGCAGACAGCTCACATGGGAAAAAAAAAGTTTCTTTTTTAACTTGCTGAACTTTTCCAGATATCATATTTAAAATATTTTTAAATAATTTGCCTAGCTTGGTTATTCAGATAGCATTGATTAAAACTTTGCACACAGCAGGACAGAGCTCAGAAGCGACACAGTTTCCAGCTGTAATTATAATCTCTCTGTACACCTGCTTACCTCTCAAACACATATTCTCTTATTTCAATGGCACATTTTAACTGCAAACACTGTATGTATAGAGGCTGTTAGGTAGCTGTGCTTACATGCACTTGCACAGTTCCACGACATCTTGTGGAGAAGAACCCCAGTGCAAGCAGCACAGTGCTGTACCAGTGCACTGGCAAACAGGGGTAAATACAAGGGAGGCAATTTTCTACCTTACACTCCAAAGTTTTGCCTCATTTGGGGCAGATCTTTGTGACACAGTGGCTGTAATCAAGATGTCCACTGGACATGGTGATGGAACAAGCATGCCCAATGGTCCAGGTTTCAAAACAGAGTTACAGATCTGGAGAATTGGGTCCAGCTCTGGGCTCCCTGGTACAAAAAAGACAGGGATCTCCTGGAAAGAGTTCAGTAGAGGGCCACAAATCTGATAAAGCATGTAGACCACCTCCCTTATGAGGAAATGCTGAGAGACCTGTGTCTGTTCAGCCTTGAAAAAGACTCAGAGAGGATCTGATCCACATCTACAAATATCTAAGGAGCAGTAGGCAAAGGGATGAGGCTGAACTCTTCTCAGCAGTGTGTGGTGATAGCACAAGGGGAAATGGCCACAAACTGATGCACAGAAGTTCTGCACAAAAGTTTGTATGAACTTCTTCACAGTGCAGTGACAGAGCACTGGCACAGGCTGCACAGAGAGGTGGTGGAGTCTCCTTCTCTGGAGATGTTCAAGATCCACCTGGATGCCTACCTGTGCAACCTGGGTTAGGGAGCTGCTTTGGCAGGGGGTTGGACTTGATCTCTTGAGGTTCCTTCCAGCCCCTACAGCTCTGTGATTCTGTTCACATCAAGGCATCTTCACCAAGCATTAGAAAAAAAGTGATTGTGATGTTCTCAGAGCTCCACATCTGACAGTTCAAGGGCAGCAACAAGAAGTCCATAGGAAATACGCCTCCACATACACAAACAAAGCAAAAAGCAATGCATGTGCTAACCCTGGGAAGAACAGGCAAGTAAACTGTGTGTTTACTTATTTTATGCCTGATTTCTTCCAATTTAAAAATACACGTGAATGAAACCATTTAGCAAAACCTTAGGAGGCTCAAAGTATGGGAGTCCTACAGTGAGCAGCATCCTGTTCTGTGCACTGGCCATCCACAGTAGTCCTCTTCTCAGGAAAATGGTGCTTGGTACTAACACAGGTCCCAAGAAAACACCAAACCTGATATTTTCTCTGATTTCTGTCACATCACTTTGATAGTTTTACTCACTGATTCATAAAAAAATAGAGGTTGGAAGTTCAGGTGTCCTGCTGTGAGGGACAATTAACTGAGCCAGTGCTGCTCCAGTTCCTCTTTCCATCACTCTGGTACTCAGTGCATAAGCAAATGGCAAAAATCAGCACAAACTGTGTGTTTGATCCTATTTTGGAATTCTTATTAACATCAGACATATGGAGTCAGGTGTTTGAGTAGAAGTTGCATGGGACATTCTTTGCTGAGATGGGTTCAGCTGCCTGCCAGGCACCCCAACCCTGCACTCTCCCTGCATGGGAAAACCTGCTCTGTGTGGTGCCTATGGGCTTCAGGGAACAGCCTGCTCCAGCATACACCTGTCCTGGGCCACAGGGAACTTCTGTCCCGTTCCTGGAGCACCTCCTGCCCTCCTGCGCTGCCCTTGGTGCCTGCAGGGCTTCTTCCTCTCTCATTCCTCACTGCAGTGGTCTTCCTTTTCATATTCTGTCCTCAGATACGAGATGTGCACTTCTGAAGTAGCAGGGAGTTCTCATTGCAAACAGCCAGCCCACGGCACCTTGGCTGTGCAATTCTGCTCTGAGCTGGATGTTGGGGCAAGGTACAGTGCCTGGCACTGGGCAGCTAGTGCAGCCCACCCAGAGGAGCAGTGCAGGTGTCTGATCGAGCAGCAGATGCTGGAGCTCAGGTGGAGCTCCATGCCTCAGCTCCTCTCGAACAAGAGGTCCTTAAGTGACTCCAGAAGCACAGATTACAAAAACCACTAAAACTTCCAGTACATGGCAAAGAGACACAAAAGTCTGTCTGACTGCAGATAAACGGTACACTGCGTGTTGCAGCAGATGGTTTCAGTTACAAACTAAAGTCTGAAGCCAGTGCAGGAATCAGACAGCAAAGGTCTGCCAGAGCCAGGTGCAAGTCTTTCCTGCAGGAAGCTACAGTGCTGCCTATGGAAGGTGATGGTTTCCTTGCAGAGCAGCTATGGGCTTTGTACTGACAGCACTGAAGCTGAAAGGCGCCGAATACTTTAAAATCACTCCTGTGATATATAATCAATAGAAATCGAACTTCTTCCATGCTAATTTCCTACAGCTTAGAGAACAGCTTACAGATCCTCCAAAAATAGGATGAACTGAAAAATACTGTAGTCTAGTTCAGAGTTTCTTAGATGGAGCTTGTCTGATACAGAGCCATAAAGCACACTGATGCAAACTTAAACAACTAAATGATTGTTCCATTTCTATTTGAGTTACTTTAATTGCGTAAATTAGGTGATATATTCAAAGTTCTCCTTACATCAAAAATTGCACACACATTCCTGTGAATGAGAGAGATAGCCAGCTTACTGTGGTAATTGTTACTGAAAATCACACAGTTGTTTCAGGAGGAACTTTAAGTTTGGCGCTGCTGGTACTCACACAGTGACACGTGCACGTATCTTGCAGGTACCCGAGCACAACCTTCTTGGAACACAACTCTGTGAACTGCTGAATTAGTTTACCTTAGTAAACTGTCAACGAGAGGATGGTTTAAACCATCAGCAGGTCGGGGAGCCAGTAACACCTCAACCGTAACGCTGCACCCTCCGCAGCAATTCGCCGCAGCTTTAACATTCCTCAGAACGGTTCTTTTGTTAAGAGCCTTTCCTATCTCTACGCTAAGCGCCTTCTTCGCGAACCCCCCACATCCAGAACCCCCCCCCCCCCCAAACCGCGCTCTCGGGCTTCTCATGTCCGCCGCGAACTCCCCGTCAGAGAGCACCGAAAGCCATCCCGGCATTGGGACGGGACGGCAGCGCCCTACCTGCTGCGGCCCAGGTCGGTGTAGCGGGTGAGGAAGAGCCCCTCGCGGCTCTCCTGCAGACGGCCCTGGAAGCGCAGCTGCAGCACATACCACCGCCCCGCCAGCAGCGGCTCGCGCAGCTCCAGCACCGCCAGCTCGTTCTCCTCCTCCAGCCGCAGCCCCTCCACCTCCACGGCGGTCCCCGCGTGGGGCAACGGCCCGCGGACGGCGGCCTCGTGGGAGCTCAGGCCGGCGCTGTGCAGCTCCACGCTCCGCGTGTCCCGCCGGCAGCGCATCGTGATGTTCACCTGCCCGCTGAAGCCGAGGGACCCCTCCTGCCCCGGCCGCACCCGCGGCCACAGCTCCAGCTCGTAGTGCAGCGGCAGCAGGTCCCGCGGCAGCCGCCGCACCGAGACCCGCGTCGGGGCTCCGGGCACGCCGCGCTCGGCACCGGGCGCTGCCGCGGGGCGAGCGGGGAGCGGCGGGTGCCGGCAGCGCCCGTACAGCGCGGCCAGGGTCAGCAGCGCGACCAGCAGAGCCAGCAGCAGCGCGGCACCCAGCGCGGCACCGCCGCGCCCCACGTACAGCCCCGAGCCACCGCGGGCGCCCATCGCCGCAGCACCGCCACCGCCGTCGGCTGCGCTGCTCTTCTTAACGCGGGTCGGAGACTCGGGGGCGGGGGGCCGGGCCGCACCTGCGGCGGGGTAGGCGGG
Source organism: Oreortyx pictus (assembly GCA_036925125.1). Lineage (NCBI taxonomy): Eukaryota > Metazoa > Chordata > Aves > Galliformes > Odontophoridae > Oreortyx > Oreortyx pictus. Next base: position 56,779,406 of record JAUPFR010000004.1, read on the forward strand.
CGGTGGGGTGGGGATGAGGGTGAGGATGGATGCCCGGCAGTCCCTGGGTGCGGGAAGAGGGTATCGTAGATTCATAAAACAAAATAAAGTAATATTTTAAAAGAAAGAAAAAGAAGAAGAAAGAAAAAGTAGGAAGAAGTAAGAAAAGGGAAAGGAGAAAAGGGAAAGGGAAGGAGAAGGGGAAGGAAAGGGACTGGGAAGGGAAGGGGAAGAGGAAGGGGAAGAAAAAGAAGAGGATGAGGAAGGGGAAGGAAAAAAGGGGAAGGGAAAGGAGGGAATGGAAATGAATGGGAAAGAGGAAGGGGAAGGAGGGAATGGAAATGAATGGGAAAGAGGAAGGGAAAGGAGGGAATGGAAATGAATGGGAAAGAGGAAGGGAAAGGAGGGAATGGAAATGAATGGGAAAGAGGAAGGGGAAGAGGAAGGGAAAGGAGGGAAAGAGAAGAGAAGAGAAGAGAAGAGAAGAGAAGAGAAGAGAAGAGAAGAGAAGAGAAGAGAAGAGAAGAGAAGAGAAGAGAAGAGAAGAGAAGAGAAGAGAAGAGAAGAGAAGAGAAGAGATCAGTAAAATGTACAGCCAAAGTGGGCCTCCAAGTGCTTGCCTGCCCCCACAGCCCCATTCCTTGCATCTTTCATCTCCTGCTCTGTACATCTACAGCACTTCACACATCACCTCCTCAGTCCTGTAGCAACCAGGAATCCCACCCCTACTACCTACAAGCCCTGCCAAGCTACAGCTGACTGCACATAATTTCAGAGCAAAACTTATGTCACCTTGTGAAGCCCACCCAATGTTTTTGTTCAGTGACACCTCCTCTCTTAATGCACAATAAGCTTTCCATGATCCAGAGCAGAAGCCAGAAACACTGGCCCTTGTGTGCCATAGCCACTGGCACTTTGTAATCTGGATTAGAAGCAGGTTTTCCCTCTTCTTTCTCTCTCTCTCTTTTTAAATTTACCTTTGCTGATGTTCTGGACTCACGCCAATCTCTTGCACTTAGCACAACAGCCACCGCAGACCCCCAAACAGATCTGTCCACAAAACTGAAGCAGGTGGGTTGGGTCTTAAGGTCTGTCCTACTGCCACAGGTGGAGCTGAGCTGGCCAGAATGAATTCCCCTCAGAGAACCAACCAAAAGCTAATATTTCTGCTAATGCACTTGTCCATCAAGAAGGCCCTTTCCCACAGTTATGCACAGAAGACAGAGACTGCCCTCCTTGTGCTGGCCACTGCAGGCCTGCAGAACAGCTCCGAGCCACCAAACAAATTCTCTGGTTCTAGGAGAAATGTCCAGCACTGATGTTCTGCCTTTCATCACTGGAGGGCTAGGGGTCCCTCTGCCAGCTGGCTGTGGGCTCTCCCACTCTTCTCCTCTCCATGCCCTTGCTGCTGTAACCCATTAGCTTCACAGCAGGATTGCTTCTGGCACTGGCCCATCTTATTCCTCACACAACTGTATGTGCCTGTTTTACTCTTCCTGCACTCCCCTCCCCGTATCGTTCTCATTTATCATCTGTTTATCCCAGCCTTCCACGCCTACACCCTTGGACCTCTTTCTCTTTTTCCATTCCTGGCTGCAGTGCTACTTCCAATCAGCCCATCTCACGCTTCTCTCTTGCACTCACTTCACATCTCTCTGTTCTTCATTTGATACATCAACAGCTTCTCCCTTTCTACTAGCACATTTGGCAGCACCAATAAATCTGCTGTTGTCAGACTTGAGGACGAGCTCCAGCAAACCACCCCATAAATCATGTTGCAGGCCAAGGGCCACTGGGCCCATAGCTACTCTATGGTCCTGGACTAACTGCCCTCAAGCATCACCCACTGCACATCCCTGAACTGATTTCACAGAAAATGTCCTTCAGTGCTTAGGAAGGGTCCTTCTCCCTCTTACCACCATGTAGATTTGTAAGTGAATCTGTTCTGCACTGGTGTTTGCAGAAAGCCCGAGAAAGTCCAGGTACAGCTTCAACATTGATCAGTAAAAATTTGCTCACACACTCAACCCCTAAAACAAGACGCCAGTGAAATGAAAAGAATGAGCTGTATCATTCCACGTCTGTAAACACAAGCAGAACTGCTCAGCAATAAGCCCACAAGCAGTGCCGACCCTAGGAGATGTTGGCTCCTATGAGTGTTGCAGGATTTACATTGACATTTGCAAATCTTATCCATGAAATTTTATTTTTTGTTGTTTGCAGCGAAGAATTCAAACCAACTCTTTCCTAAAAAGGCACATGATAAAAACACTATGGTTATGGCCCCCCATGTGTATTTTGAGATATTTTGATTAACATTTTCCTCTCAAATAATTTAGAAATTACCCAGTGGAGCAATTGATGGGTGCAGGTTGTTATTAACCCACAACTGTGAGTTCCCCTCCTGGTGGTAAAACATATGCTCACCTGCTTGGATAGGAAAATAGTTGCTATGCAGTGTGAGAACAGCCTCTATTGCAGTGTCACAGTTTGCTGTCCTGCTGAACTTGTCAGCCACGTTAACATGTCTGAGCAACTCATTGCTGAAGCCAAAGCTGTTGGGTGGCCACAAGCTGCAGATGGGCACTCTGCTGTCAGGACAGCCTTTTGTTTGGGCTATAGCTCTCCAAACAGGAGACTTGTGTTTAAACCAGCAGAAGCCTCCAGTACATACCTACAGGTAAAAAACAAATTATCCTCTATAAAGTGATGTGGACAGCTCTTCTGAAGGATACCAGGGCATCTGACCAACTTAGGAACACTTCTCCTAGGCATGATGGATCCATGTGAACCACCTACATTTCAGTTCATGAAATCTCCACTTTTTATTTAACTTGTGCTGCTTGTTTTACTGACTGTAATTTTCTTTTTGCTTATTTTCCTTCTTTAACTGATCTGGTAATGTGCCAGTACTGATATACTGCAGTGCCTGGTAGTATATTTGGCAGGACCTATTCCTTAGGTGACGCTGAAGCTATAGACTTTTACCGTTGCTCTGAATGTTTAACTGAGAAGGTATTTCAGGATTCCCAGCCACCTGAAGTAAGAAGTGTGACATACAGGTGGGCAGAATTGTTCACTGTTCTGCTCAGTGACAAAGCACAATGATCCAAGATTGACCATAACTTCTGACATGTCAGAGAAGTCCTCACCTTTCCTGTGGGCTTGGGATAAATACTGTCCTCCTACAAGATCACAGAATCACAGAATCATAAAATGGTTTGGGTTGGAAGGGACATTTAAGACCATCTAGTTCCACCCACCCTACTGACTGTCTTCAATGTCAAAGTTGACGTGGGTGTTACTAGTTATCAAGAAATTAGATCTAGATGTGAAAGATGGAGCAAAAAAATGAAAACATCAAAATCTCTACTTAATTGTTCCTGTTCTTAAAAAGATTGTATAAACTCTCTATAAAGAAGATGGTAGACTTAAAGTTACAAGGTGGCACAGCCACAACTAAGTATAAATCCCTATCTATGTTGACAAGATTGTCTTAATTGATCTGAGAAAGGCAATGTGGAACAGTCTTCCAGATACAAAGGGTTAAATTTGACCAAACATTGGAGTGTCATCAAAAAATTTGATATCAAAAACTTAGATTATTAATGGTTTGAAGTGAGGTGCCATTGCAAAATAGTCGCTATTTGTGCAAGATAAGTATTTTCACCATTAAGATCATACAGTCATATTCAAAACTTCTGTGTAGGTAACGATGCTTGAAAACTTGTCATTATTATTAATCAAGTCTGTTACTGTTGTTGAATTTTTTTTTTAAGTCATGGTTTAATTAAGATATATTCCTCACTATTATCATCACACTGAACACCCTTTGACTGTCTCACGGGCTATACAACCATGCAAAAAAAAATATATATAAATATTGCTCTTATTTCCTTGGACCAGCTGTGGATCTTCTAGCAGGGCCTCACTGACTTTGGAGCTATGTCACATAATGATTTGGACCTTAGAGAGAAAATAGGATGCAACAGCAGCAATCCCAGGGAAACACTACCTGAGAAAATTCAGTAGTGGAGCAAAACCAAGAAACTGAGCCACAGAGATGATCAGATGGCTTGGACACCTCTTCTATGAAGAAGGACTGAGGGAGTTGGGATTATTTACCCTAGAGAAGTGAAGGCTGTAGAGCAACCTCATTCCAGCCATTCCAGTATCTAAAAGAAGCCCACAAAAAAGATGAGGAAGGACTCCATCAGGAAATGTATGACAGGACAAGAGGTAATAGTTAAAAAATTAAAAAGGGGGGGAGGAGTAGGAGGGGGATGGCACAGGGAATAGACAAGACTAGCTACAATGGAGGACATCTTTGCTCAAAGTGTGATGAGGGAATAGAACATTGAGGTGTTCAAGGCCATGCTGGGCAGCCTGATCTATTGTGTGGTGTCCCTGCCCATGATAGCGGAGAGTAGAACTGGATGGTATTTAATGTCCCTTCCAACACAAACTATTCAATGATTCAATGACAGTTTCATTTGAAACTGCTGCTTGTGAAGGACAAAAGAGTAACTCCTCAATGGCATGGATAAAATGGGGCAGTGGTGAGCTGTAAAATAGAGCATCAACAGCGATCATGTCAGGTGGGTGAAGTTTCACTCAGAGCTGGAGAAGCTTCCTTCAAGCAGTCAGGATGCTCAAACATGCAGAAGGCCTGTAGCCTTGTCTGAAGGAATGAAACCCGTGAGTATCACATCCTCTGAGGAGGGTCAGAAAAACATATTCAGAGGATGCAAGCTGCTCCACAGAACAACATGGAAAGCAACCAAGAAGTAAATGCAGCAGATGTGAAAACCACTACCCAGAATATGAGCAGGAGATGAAAATAACAGGCTGCCCAAGATGGAATTAAGAAAGCTACATTTCAATAAGTAACTTCTTTCTATAGTTCATAAATCTATTAGCCGTCTTTTAATTTGTTGTGCGCAATTAGTAGGACTAGCAACCTGAAGTTAACTCCCTGAAAATGCGTTTAGTTTGAGGATACTAATCAGTCTCATACCAACTGATCTGTTTCGTGATCCCCCCCTTGTATTTTGACCTACATTTTCCTTCCCCACTGCCTTAGCAAACTGCATATTTTGCCCGTGCTGCAACTGGAACTGTTATCACACCCCTTCAGCAAGAACAGCTTGCTCAGAATAATCATACAGACTTCAGGTACTGATAGGCTGCTTTTTAGTTAGTTCTTTTAGCTTATAAACCAACACATTTGCTACATCTTGTGATGTGTCAAATTTTCTGAAATTAATGAAAAGCGAGGCCAAATGCTTTCTTACATTTTTTCCTATTAAAATCTTCATTCAACTAGTCTGGCTGAAAAATATCTCAAAATTACTGGTGTGCATATGAACACTGGCAGAGAATTAGGTGCTTAAGATCTGAGTAGCTTCCAAGCTTACAGGTGTTATCCTTGGTATCTGGGCATTGTATTTTGCCAGGTATTCTTCTTGAAGGAGTTCACAAAACACTCTGTGAAGCTCTATTGGTCCAACAAACCTGTACTTTGCAGAATGTAGTTGTATCTTATGATCACATTGGCCAGACCACAGAACACCCTTACAGAGTGGGTAAATTTACAGAGTGGGTAAATGGAAGAGGCCAGTCTCCAGTTTCATCCTTTGATGTATCCTTCTTGCCTCTCAGAGCACTGTGCCCATTCAGCATTGCAGTCTGTAATTCCACTGCAGTTCTCTGTTTCTCTTTGCCCAACTTGCTCTCATGAACCCTCAAGAATTTTCAGGCTCTCTGATCCACTCACATGTAACTGAGGAAGGTTCCTGCCAAAGCCTGTTGCGTTGGCTGACAAACAGTTTAAATATTTTGATAAAATTTTGTACTTAGTCAAATGAAACACAGCACAGAAAAACTTGAACATCAGTGAAGTCATGGAAGGCTATTGAAATGCAAGGATTTAAAAGTATGATTTGAAAAGCCTTTGTGTGGTTTACCCAGGAAGGGGAAGTACCCAGTGTTGTCATACAGGTCAGCTTCTTACAACGTGACATAGAACAGGATATGGAAATGGGATGTCCCTACTCACAACAGAATAGGAGCAAAGACATTGCTTAAATTAGTGTATAGAAAACAATTATGTGTTGACTTGTGGTTTAATCTTAGCAGGCAGCTTGGCACCACACAGCCACGAATTTACTCTTCCCAAGGAGAGAATTGGAAAAGCAAAAGTGTAAGAAGTTAAGGGTTGAGCTAAATACAGTTCAGGAGGTAAAGCAAAAGCCATGTGTGCAAGCAAAGCAAAACAAGGAATTCATTCACTTATTTCCACCAGCAAGCAAATGTTCAGCTTGCTCTTAGAGAGTAGAGCTCATCACAAGCAACAGTCTCTTGGGAAGGTTAATGCCGTTGTTCTGAACACCCCGCTTCATCCTTCTTCACCTGCTTCATCCTTCTCATCCTGATGAGCATGAAGCCGTACGGTATGGGACTTGCCTTTGGCCAGTTGAAGCCAGCTATCCTGGTTCTGTCCAGACCTGGGAATGCAAAGCAGGGTCCATACCACCAGCTCATGCCACATTGCTCTGTGGTTGTTTCCAGGAAGATACTGGAAAGCCATTAGGCACTACCAGTGTATGTTGCTGTGGAAAATGGAGTGGGTGATATGGACATTAGAGAGAAGACAAATCTCAGATGATGGCAAAGGTCAGGAAAAGTGCTAGGAAGCACCTGGGCTCAGAAGGAAGCAGGCTGTGCAACTCAGTTAAGTCGCGTGGTAATTTCTGGTTGAACAGAGTCCAGCTGCTTACCAGAGAGAGTCAAGATGAGGGAACCTTATTTAATAAACAATCTACAACTTCAAATCTCCAAATCTCAGTGAGGGATGTAAAGATACATCACAGAAAGGATGATCCCAAATTCTTCATGTTTTTACAAAAGTCACAGAATGAGAAATGACCACAAGTTATAATGGATTAATTTTAAAAGTAAGGCAATTTTGTACTAAGAAAGTTTGGGTGCACACAACATCTGCTATCAGTCTGTTCTGAAAGCAGAAATTGTGATGTCAGTGAAGTGTTGTAATGATGTTTTTACTCTAAAACTAGCAAATGCACCAGAGGTGAGAATAGAGGGAAGCCTAGCAGGAAGATAAACCTAAACCATTTTCAAGGACAAGACAAGTATGATCTTGGAAAGAATTCAGAGCTCCAGGCTTTGTGGAGCGCTGTGATGTTGTGCCAGTCCCTCAGGAGAAGGTTTGCCCTGGGATGTTCCCACCCACTGCCAACTGACTGAGCCACACACCTTGAGCCAACTACTCTACTTCTTAAAAGCTGCATCCTTGGACTCAGCATGGAGAAAGAGAAATGGCTCAATGTCAAACTGGATAATCACAGAATCATAGAATGTCTTAGGGTGGAAGGGCAGGATTGCCATCTACTAGATGAGGCACCTCTCCTTCTCTTATAGCTTGCCTTTTTCACATACCTTTGCTGTTATTGCAAGTATCAGCTAGGTACTACTGGAAAATTGGGCAAACCTCATTGACTTGGAGGCAACATCTGATGTGTCTTTTATTAACTTTACTACTTTGTGCACTTTGACGTAGATTGGATTCATTCACATACTGATGGACTTCTTCAGTACACGGTGTCACATCCATCTCCGAACACCAGAAGACTGCTAGATCTCCCTGTTTTTCTATCATTTATTGTTAACATCACACAATGTTCTTGGACTTTTGCCAGTCACACCTGGTTCTGAGTGGACTAGTACATGGATCTTGCATATCTTTTTGGTCTGGAGAAAGGAGAGAGTCACATTCTATCTGAATAACCTCACTATAGCGCCTATGTCTACATAAGTACATGACAGAATGAAGAGAGCAGATGGAGGCCTCTTCAGGGTAAATTTCTGTGCTATGGCAGAAAAAAGGGCTCTTACATGAGAACAATAATGGACAGAATCAGATATCTGCCTGTTCTTAGAGTTCCTGACCCTAACATTAGGAGTGGGTCTTACTTTCTTCTCTGGGGTCATTCCTTATGAGACTGAGGTGATCCTACACTCACAACAACAACTTTGACCCAAACTAAAAATATGCATCCCACATGATTCGTGTTCTACACCCTAAAGCTGGCCCTGAGGAAGAGATAATCCTCAAAGCCCAACCAGATGTCCAACACAACTGTAACAGGATTATAATAGGCTTACTGACAAAAAGGAATTTTCAAATAACTTTTATTCTAAGTATCTCATGGGATGCTATTGAATTCTTCTCAAGCAAGATCATCCTTTATTACCAACTCACAACCACTTTGTGGATGCTCCAAATGATGTTCAGGAAGAACAGCATAAACTTTGTAGTGTTTCTTTTTCAGAAGTGTCAAATTTTCCTGTTTTGATCACTGCTTTCAAGCAGCACACTCCCCTCCCCCACCCCCCCAAGTCCATCTACTCATTTGATGTTTATTGCCTGACTTTTTTTTTTACCAGGTGCTCACAATAGTGCCTCTGGAAATAAAATGTGAACTCTGAAGTGTTTATTTTGTGTACTATCACAAAGTATTCTCTTTCCCTTTAAGATAGCTACTGTTCCAGACTTGCTTTCAGCATCTCAGTGGTTATATGCGGATGGTTTAGAGCAAAGGCTATTTCAGTGCAGCGGCTGACACAAAGACTGATCTCAGCACAGAGAGTGCATGTCTTTACATCTCAGCAACACTCTGAATTTCTGTAGAACTTGAGCCTATATACCTTGAGCCTTGGTAGAAGGTTTCCATAAATCAAGACATTCCAAAATGTCTTGATGAGTATTGAGTACTTGGTGAGTACTTGAATGAGTAACAGGAAAAATGAAATGATAAAAACATAGAATGATTTTGTCCTGAACTTGCTTTTCTGAAGGCAAGAAAGTAATTCCAGGGCTGGTGAAGAGTGATATCAATACTGGGCCTTTATGGAAGAATATTTTCAGAGAGCATAGAATAACATCACTCATACTTGACTGATACACTCAACAACTTTTCTGGATCATGATAAAATCAGAAATAACATATTTCAAAGTAAAAGCAGATGTTTGTATTCAAATGGCAGTAGCTTAATGGTGACCCATATGGATATCCCTATTTTGTATGGCTTACTCAACAGCAGATTAAATATAAAAGCATGTTCAACACCTTACCTACGTTGAACAGGATTACTTTCTTACCTCCAAATCAGTTTCACATATGCATCTCATTTCATCCCTGTTGGAGAATAGGCAGTTAAATTCTACTCTATACTGGTGTGCCGAATAGCATTGAATCTGTAAAGGAAGAAATATCTCTGGTAAAAAATAATCACTTCCTGTTTTTTCATCCCTTTTGTCCTTCAGTCTTCTCCCTCTACTTTAGCATGTTGCTAGCCCTGCAGTTATGGCTTGAGAACTAATAAAGGCAAATGGACGATTGTGATCTCTTGAGAGGCCCACCAATTCCACATTTCATAGAATCATAGAATGATTTGAGTTGGAACAGACCTTTAAAGGTCATGGTAGTACAATTCCTCTGCAGTGAACATGGACATCCACAGCTTGATCAGATGCTCAGAGTCTGGCCTTGAATGTCTCCAAGGATGGAAAATCCACCTCATTTCTGGGCAACCTACTCCTCACCACCCTCATTGTAAAAAATCTTCTTACTTCCATCCAGTCAAAAAATCTCTTTTACTTTGAAATCATTTCCTGTTGTTCTGTCAGCTAGCATAGAGTAGAGCAGAAGGACAACCTTCCCCACCCTGCTGGCCACACTTTTTTTGAGGCTTTGAGGGCACATTGCTGGCTCATGTCCAGCTTGCCAGCCACCATTTGTGCATGGAAATCTTTTGGGATTCACAAAACTCATAGGAGGAACTGAGAAATCTTGTTTAACGTGCACTATCATGAGAGCTTATCAGCATCAGACTCATTTGATGTGGGCTTACCATTACAGACATTTCTTCAGCTCCCAGGATGGCTGACTTTGCAAAACATTAACAGCTCTAAGAGAAGCCTTCTGTCAAATCTAAATGTGTTCTTCCTGGTTCTTATTCTTCTTTCCATATTTTTGTTTTTAGGGCTGTTAAGACTTTCCTAACATAACATCACCTTTCCATTTTGGTTTGGGAAGCACAAAGGGCAAAACAGAGACCTCACACCCACTTTCTGCAAGTCTCTGCATTGTATTCCCTGGCCAGCATTGTAATAAGGTACACAGTGGGTGCAACCTGTTCAGGAAGTGACAGCAGTACCATTAATGTATTTGGGTATACAGTATTTAGCTACTGCTTCTCTGGACCAGAAATATATTGTTAAATGGAAAAGCGATGCAAAGCACAGTGTGTGATACACCTTTCAAAGAAACATCTGCTCCCATCTTACCCTTTCTTTTACACCTTCAGGAGCAATCTCTCCAGACAGCTCACTCTAATTCCCCTTTGTAATTAAATTGCACTTAAATAACTGTGTTTGAGTGCACACAAAGTTACAGCATATTATTCCATTCTCAGTTTTGTTACTTACCTTTATACACACTCTTTAAACTGTGGAATTGATCCTATTGATAGAGAATTTGCTCACATAATGAGTAATTTTAAAAACAAGATGCTAGGGGAAATATCCCCCAAAAAACTTGTTGGACCAAATGCAGCTATTCAGACTTTTATTTCTGAATAGAACAAATGCATATGTTCACTCGGATTAATTTCATTTTTCAAGCTGGGAATGATTTCAAGGATTAGTTAACACAATTGCTGTAATAAAAGAAGAAGAAGAGGAAGAAAAGAAGAGAAGAAAAGCAAATAAGCTACATTTCTGTCACCACACTACTTTTACAACTCAATCATCTTGTCCTTTACTCACACAGCAGATACTTCAATTACATAAACATATTTTATTGCATCATAAAATGACAATCCGGGGCCAAATCAAATATCTTAGTGGTTTGCTGTGGGTAGAATGTAATAGAAGCAATAAAGACTGGAGCACATCCCAAGGATTATCACAAATTTCCCCAAATTCATTGTTTCATCCCTAAAATAAAGTACTGTGATCATAATAGGCAAGAAGTAAGACTTCACCATGGGGGAATGGTGATCTCATTTACACACAGTGTCTATCCCTATGAAAATGGGCCCAAGCTGACTGTTGCCCAGCAACTGTTTTTATTGTTATTGCCAGTTCTGTTGCTATGCTGGGTCCCTTATCACTACCAGTGCCCAGTTCACAGCACCTAAATTCATGGACTGGAAAAATGAAGTACTGCCTGCTGTAGGAGAAGGTCACATTCAATACTATCTAAGAAATTTGAGTGTGTGCATATCTGTGGGACTTAATGAAGTGCAACCAAGGGTCTGGAGAGAAATGGAAAATGAAGCTGCTGCAGTCAAACAGTTGGGAACAGCTCACTGTCAAGGTGGAGACCAGTGATGGTGCTGTTTCTTAAGGGTCAGTATTGAGTCTGGTTCCTTTAATATCTTTGTCAGTGACATGTACCATGGGACTGAGTACAGCCTCAGGCAAATCTGAGGACAATTCCATGCTGACTGGTGAAGTCAATATGTTGGAGGACAGTGGAACCATCCAATGGGACACCAGCATCCTGGGCTGTATGAAAATAAATGTAACTAGCAGGTCAAGGGAGCTGATTCTCTATGCCACTCTTGTGAGATCATTCCTGGGGTGCTCCACTCAGCTCTGGGCCTTCAACATAAAAAAAAACATGGAGCTGTTGGAGCAGATCCAGAGGAGGGCCACAATGGTCAGCAGCTAAAGCACCTCTCTTCTGAAGAAGGCTGAGGAAGCTGGGCTTGTTCAGGATGGAGAAGAGAAGACTCCAGGGAGACCTCACCTCAGCCTTCCAGTACATGATGGGCCTACAAAAAAGCTGGAGAAGGACTTTTTACAGGGGCACATAGTGATAAGGCAAGGATAATGGCTTTAAAGGTAAAGGCTTTAAACTAAAGGAGGATAGATTTAGACTTGATATTAGGAGTAAATTCTTTACTCATAGTGTGGTGAGGCACTGGCACAGGTTGCCCAGAGAACCTTTGGATGTCCCCTCCCTGAAGGTGTTTGTTCAAGGCCAGCTTGGGTGGGGCCCTGGGCAGATCGAGATCGTGATGGGCAGGGTTATCTGTCCCTGGAAGCGTTATGGGCTTTAAGGTCACTTCCAACTCATTCTATTAAAAACATCTTGTGTGAACATGTACAGCTAAAGTTACAGGCATTTAAGCATTCTGTTAATCCGTATTGTAAGTACTGTCAGCAAGACACTTTTGTTTCCAGCTGCACATGAATGAGGATGACAAACAGGAAGACAGCATTACAGGAATTTTTAAATTAAAAAAAAAATAAAATTCCAGGATTGTGTCCAAACAATCATAGAATTTAGACAAGAGATTTTCAACAGGAAAAGAGGAGGGGAATTCTGAGCAACTGCTTGTTTATTTCCATTGCACATTTTAACATGGAATCAGAAATGGTTGAGGTTGGCAGAGACCTCTGGGGACCATCTGGTCTGATCTGCCTGCTCAAGTAAAATAATGTTAAAGATGTGGAAACAAATGAAAAAATAAACTAGTGGAAACCACGCAGATAAACTTCCTAGAATAAATAGAAAATTATTGTGGTCATTTCCAAAACTCTCTTTTCTTTTTTGTATAAAAATGATTATCACAACAAAAATGACTGCAGTATCAAAAATTCACACATTAACTAACTAACTATCCCATCACTCAGAGAAGACCACCCTCTCCAATCGCTTCAACATTCTGATCTTGACCATACAAACGAGGCTATGCGGTGAAATGAAGAGAAGCTATACTGGTGGAAGGGTTGGTTAGTTCCAGCAAAGCAGACAAGTAACAAAACATCTCAGCTTAGCCTTTAAGTAGCACAACAGGACAAAATGGGTTGCATTTGGTGCCTTTTACTGCAGATTTTTTTTGTTTTGTTTTGTTTTGTTTTAGCTTACTTTTCTTATATTGTTTTGTGCAATAATTGGCAGTAGAAGGGCATTCTAACAAAATAGAGTCAGACATGGAAATGTTTATGAAGCAAAGTTGTGGAATTGAATTACTCCACTTGGAAAAACTTGTACCCAAATGATATTCATTATTGCTTGTTGAATGTTCATGGAGATCGAACAGTAGATGTGAACACAGAGAGGTGCTGGGTGGCACATTTTAGCAGTGGTGACAGTGACCATGTTCCAGACAGGCATGCATAGCTGTCACATCATGAAATAAAGAATGTCTCAATCAGCTCACCTGCACAGATCAGTAGGTTGTGACCAGGGAACTATTTATAGAGCTGAATCTCAGCTTCAACATGTTGGAAACAATGGTGGTAACACTGGAATATTGCAAAGTTTGTGCCAGATAGAATGTTGACACAGGAACGGAAAGAACAATATGCAAGTTTGTCAGGACCTACTAACTAAAGGTGACAGTTTCCTGGATCACATCAGTGCCAGTGACATCATGTGGAGTCACCACTATCAGATAGGGTCAAAACAGCAGTCCATGGGTGAATATTCCACTGAAAGAAAAGCTTAAGACACAGCCCTTAGTGGGTAAAGTAATGTGCACTGTCTTTTGGGATAGGAAAGAGGAGATCCTTCTGGATTTCCTGGAACCCACACAAGCTGTCAACTCAGGACTACATCATGACACTGATTAAGCTGAAGGCTCAAATCTTTCTCTTGTGAAGCAATAATGCCAGGCCCAATACCACTCTGAAGGCTGCTGAGCACATCACCAGTCCGGACTGGACTGTCCTGTCAAACCCACTGTATTGCCTAGATTTGGTACCTTCTGACTTCCATCTCTTTGAGCTGATTAAAGATGGACTGCGTGGGCAACATTTTCTTAGTAATGATGTCATCACAGCAGCTCTGAAACAGAGTTATCTGTACCATCCATTGGTACAGATTTTTATGAGCATAGCACGCAGGCTTTGCTCATTGCTGGTAAAAATGCACAGCTAATGTTGGTGACCATGTTGAAAAATAATGTTTTGCAGCTGAGAATTTGCTCTACCAAACAGTATTCTTTTTATATATGCTGCAGTTTGCATGGAAATTAATATGAGGCACTGTTGGCAGAGCAACCTACACAGACTGGATAGATAGATAGTTACAAAAAGATCTTTGGCAGCTAACAGGAAGCATTAGTTTTGGAGAAAAACATGAAAATGACACTTTGAGTTAATAAAGAGAGGTCAATGAAGCAAAACAATTACAGAATTACAGAATCACAGAATCGGAGAATTGCAGGTGTTGAAGGGACCTCTAGAAGTCACTGAGACCTAGCCCTGTGCTTAAACAGGTTGCCTACAGTAGGTCTCACAGAAGGCATCCAAATGGGTCCTGAGTATTTCCAAAAGAGACTCCACAACCTCTCTGGGCAATCTGATCCAGTGCTCACTGTAAAGAAGTTCCTCCACATATTTGTGTAGAACATAGCAAATTCCAGTTTTTGGCACCTTGTTCTATCGCTACACAACACAGGAAAGTCTGGCCTCACACAGTTACCTCCCTCACTTTAGATATTCATAAACATTGATATAATGATTTATGTGTCCCCTCTCAGCCTTCACTTTTTCAGGCTGCACAGACCCAGGTCTCTCAGCCCTTCCTCATACAGAAGTTGATCCAGACCCTCTGTCATCTCTGTTACCCTTCACTGGATTCTCTCTGGAAGTTCCCTCTCTTTCTTTAACTGAGGATCCCAGAACTGGGCACAGTTTTCCAGATATGGTATCACCAGGTCAAAGTAAAAGGGAAGGGTTGATCACCTCCTTCACCCTGCTGACCATGCTCTTTTTAAAGCACTCAGAGGTACCACCATCTTGGCCACAAGGGCGCACTGCTGGTTCATGTCCAAGTTGTTATCCAGCAGGATCCCCACGTCTTCTTCCACAGAGAAGGTCACTCACTAATCTGTACTGATGCATGCCATTATTCCTCCCTAGGTGCAAGACTCTACACTTGTTTCTGTTGAACTTCACCAGGCTCCCCTCCATCCAACTCTCCAATCTGTCCAGCTCTCAGTGAATGTCAGCACAGCCTTCTGGCATGTCCTCCCAGCTTTGCATCATCAGCAAATTTGCTGAGGGTGGACTCTATAGCTTCATTCATGTTGCTGATGAAAATGTTGAACAAGATCAGACCCAGCACTGACCCCTGAGGAACACTGCTAGTTACAGGCTAGTTCCAATCAGACTCTGTGCCGCTGATCATAACTCTGAGCTCTGCCAGGCAGCCAGTTCTGAGCCTGCCTCAGTATCCACTCATCTATCCCATATTTTCTAAGTTTCATTGCAAGGATCTTGTGATGGACGGTGTCAGACACCTTGCTGAAGTCAAGGTACACAACATCCACTGCTCTCTCACCATCTACCACCAGTGATGACATTGTATAATGCTACAGTGTTGGCTAAGCATGATTTCTTCTTGGTGAATCCAGGGTGACTACTCCCGATAACCTTCTTCTCTTCCAATTGCTTGCAGCTGGCATTTCAAAAGACTGTATTCTTCCACCATTAATTTCATGACTCTTGTTCATTTTATTTTAATCTTATTTTAATCTTAGATGATTGTTTTGTTATATTTTTTTAGTATCTTCTATGTAACAGTGAACAATTAAATAGCTGAATACCATTTACCAACAACAGCAATTACCATGTATTATGGTTACTAAGAAACTTATTATAATTCTAACAAAAAAAGTACTTGTGAACAAATAGAAGATCAATTGATGAAAATATATGCTATACAAATAAGGAATAGCAACAGATCAACAAAGTGTTACATTAATAGTGAAGGATTTAAAATTCATTAAAAAAACAATAAATCCTTAAACTACAATGAAATGAAAAACGTGAAGAAATGCCAGATCTTTTCATGAATTAAATTTGCTGCTTCAGCCAACCCTGTGCTCTCTGGAGATGTGATACATACAGAAAAAATGTCATCACATGACTTCTGGTACATTAGCAAATCTTGACTCCATGCTCAGTGAAATTTTATTTTATCAGTTCTCCAGTCACAGTACTGGTTTAAAAGTTTATCACCCTCCTTCATTCATGACTTTTTACTCCTGCCCCCATCCAGCTGCTCATCATTTACTGTGCTGATTCAGTGTTACAACCTGTGAGAACAGCAGGAAATAATATGAGCCCAACGTTCCTTGGACATACAACAATAAAATAAAGAATGAATTCTCAGAAGATGAGAAAAGAATCAGTTAACACTGCTATTTCTCCTGAGTCCAGAAAAGGTCAAGAAAATGTACTGTCTTCCACCTATATGCTGAGGAGTATTGTCTCATGTCTAAGGACTAGACAGTGCCTAGAAGTCTGATATTTCTGCCACTTCAGTCTCCTTTCTACAGCAGCATCTCAGCAGGCAACTTCACATCTCCATACCTCTGCTTTAGGTATTCTCACTCATTTTTCACTGCCTTAGAAGCAGTTTTCAAGCTTAATTTCCTATAAAATAGGTCTTTGTCTGGGAAGTGTTGTAGGAATTAAACATAAATTATGATCAATTTTTAAACTATTATTTGCTGTTATAGAGCCTATAAGGAATATTTTGTTTGAGAGTTTTACATAGTCTTAAGATTTCCAATGCAAAGGCAATAAGCTTAAAGAGTGGAGTGTTTTTCAACTGAAGAAAACTGGTATCATAGATGTGTGTTTATTTCTCACTTCATTAGAAGATAAAAGAATTTATCCCAGGAACAGACTTAAGAGAGAATGGAAGATGTGAGCAATTTGCCTCTAAAACAAACAAACAAACAAACAAACAAAATATATACCAGAAACAATTTAGAAAATGGCTGTGAGGACTTCTGTACAAAATATAGGCCATGGCACCTTAGGCTTTTGATTAGGGAGGCAGCATACACTGGCACGGCCAGGGTTGGATTCCCAGCACATGGTTACAAAAAGCACATCAGTGGAGAGCCACAACTCTGACTTTACCATGCACTTGGAGACATCTGGTCTCAGACATATTCTTCTCAGCATTTTACTACTTTTATCACAGAAAGTATTACCCTAATCTCCAATACACTTCAATAAACCAGCAGTACTTACAAATTATCATAAAAGTTACACAGAATGTACTTCCACGGGAGTATCAGAACATGGCTCACCAGTTGGCTCTATATCCATAAACTCATTCTTGCTTAAAACACAGGTCACAGGAGGGATGTGAGGTTTAAAATCAATTCTAAAATTGCTCTGTCAAAAATGGCTGAGATAATCATCAGATTCACTCAGCTGTAAACCCAGGAAAGAGAAGAGGTCCCTTTGGGTTCAATGAGACTGCAGTTAATTCATATGTTTTTGATGGATGAGAATAAGGCTCTGATAGGAGGCAGCAAGAAGTTTTCCAGACAGGAAATCATGGGAAGAGAGGGTCTTAGTGAGAAAGCTTAGGCTAAGAATTAAATTATGTTATTGTCATTCAGTAATCAAAAGAGCCAAAATCCACAATACATAACTAAGCTATACAGCACACCCAACTGCATGCTGTATTTCACAAGTCAGTGACTCTTTTCAATGCTATGAGGTCATGGAAAAGCAGAGCAGAGGGTCTTTTGGCACAGTTCAAATCCCATACAAAAACTTGGAAGTTGCTCAAGGTATTCGATGCATCCTTCCATGATTTCTACACCTCACCTCACTCTGTATCTCCTCTCATAAGCCTCTTTTCATTTCCATAGTTTCTTGAAGCATGCCTGCCATATCCTTGCACCTTTCAGCAGATGGTTAGAACTGAATCTGCTGAAGGAAGAGGAAGGCACAGTTCTCACTCTGGAACTACTGGGTAGCACAGGCCCTCAGCAGGAGGGGCAACCTGGCAACATCATGACAGAACTCTGACAGAGCAATCAGCCACCCCTCCCTGGGCACACTTCTGAAGGAAGTAATGAGCAGATGTAATAGCTACTAAAGGTTGCCCAGATGGCACAATGTACATGGGTGATCATTCCTTTTCCAAAAAGAAAATATCTAGACCAAAAGGAAAAATGGTTGGAAAATTGTTTTGTTTTTTTTAAGTATATAGTCTCAATTCAAAATAATAGTTTCTCTTCAATGTAGTTGCTGCAGGTACATGAAGAAAGCACTCCCAGCGTGATCAGGACCACAAGACCTCTTGGGGGTAATCAAGTTACTCAGCTTGCAATTATATAAATCAGAGGAGTCAAATTTTAAAAGCTAACACAAAATAGTAGAAAGAAAATGAAATATTTACAAAAGTTAGGAAAGTAGAAAGGACTTCAAACAAACCATACTCTCACGTGAAAACTTAAGTGACAGCAAAATGACATAAGAAAATTAATCAATACGAGAAGGATCTGGATTTGTGTGCACATAATGGGTAAAGCACCCAGAAAGTGAAGATCTTTTGATAAGAGCATATGCAGTGTAGTTATGACATCACAGCTCTCATAAACTCCATTAATTAGACTTTTCTGAATGGTTGCATATATTGATGCCTTTTAAGTAGACTACCAGTAGGCATGGCTGATCAACAGAAAATAAATAAAACTTTCAAGAGCTCACTGGTCCAATCCTAAACAATAACTGATTTATAAAGTAAGAGATACCCTTTGTACCTCTGTTAAAGAGCATGACTTTTTCAAGAGGATACATAGAGCAAGAATTCTGTTCTTCATCAATTAGGTGATTAAGAACAAGGAGATAAGAATAGACAGTGAACTCACTTAGTAATCTACAAATGAAACTTCCATCTTGAAGGCACAGGAGGGCAGCCTCTTGGCTTCCATGCCAAACTTCAAATCCATTGAATTATCCAACAATTAGATTACTCCTTTTTATTTATTAATCTGAATTTCTATATCACAATCACTACATACATCAAAAAGCTTATGTTATACCTATCAGTGGCACATGGCAGATATTCTTACTAGCATACCATCCAAGGAAGAAAGATTTCTCAGTTTCGTCACTTTTGATCTTGTGAATCCGTATCAGCTTCTGTGACAAAACTAGATATCTCAAAGACATTTAATGACCAAGTTGTTAAATTCTGACAAAAAAAAATTTAAAAAAAAAGTAAAGCCAAAGCTAGGGAAACAGCCATTCTCTTTGGCAACGGGTGGCAGGCCATTCAGCCCATGGGTACCAGCTGACCCCTTGGCACATGGTACAGCCCAGCTCATTAGCTCAGTCATAAATCTAATTTGAGTTTCACCTTAGAAACACGGGGGAAATAAAAGACACATGCAGACTACTGTGTCCAGTTCTGGGCTCCCCATTTCAAACAAGACAGGGGTCTCCATGAAGGAGTCCAGCAGACAGCCACAAAGATGCTGGAACACCTCCCATATGCGGAAAGGCTGAGAGACCTGGGTCTGTTCAGCCTGGGGAAAAGAAGTCTGAGAGGGGATCTGATAAATGTTTATAAATACCTAAAGGGAGGTGAGAGGCAAATGGATGAGGCCAGGCTCTTCTTGGTGGTGTGCAGCAATAGGACAAGGAATAATGGCACAAAACTTGAACACAGGAAGTTCTGTACAAACACTGGAAGAACTTCTTTACAGTAAGGGTGACAGCACTGGAACAGGCTGCCCAGAGAGGTTCTGGAATCTCCTACTACAGAGATACTCAAGACTCAGCTGTATACCTACCTGTGTGTGTAGAGTACCTGCTTTAGTAGGAGGGTTAGACTCAAGAATCTCTTTAGGTCCCTTCCAACCCCTGTAATTCTGTCATTCTGTGATACCTGACCACAACACAATGCACTCAGGTAGATGTAAGCTCTTGAGCTTTCACTAAAACTTAACTTTCCTTTATTTCCTCAGCACCCCTAACAATTATTTTCCCACACTTCACCCTTTAATGGATACCTAGCTCTCAAAATCTACTGGAATAAAAGCTGGACATTGAAATTCAGGAATGAACTCACACTCTTCTTTTTTCCTGATATAAAATTTCTTCAGTATGTTTTATATTCCTAAGCTCCAGAAGCCAACCCTCCTAAGTAGGTAGAAGGAGATCTGCAACTCCTTGTGTTAAGGCAGAGCCTCTAGTCTGTACATTTATCTGCAGCAGCATGAATGGTGGTTTTACCTCTGTTCTAGGCAGGGACTTTTCCTTGGTGAAGAGGGAACTTTGATTGAGGCAGGTTCTCTAAGAATTTCACTGTTTGGAGACAGAAGCAGCTACCTAAAGCAGAAAATAAGACATCAAAAGCAGAAGAAAATAGTAACCTTATAAACTGAGTCTTACGGCAACAGTAGCTGTGTGTTCAAATGCCCTTTCAACACAGCCTTTTAAACATGGCCTTCTCATCTTTGCACGCGCAGAAATATTTTGAATCACTTAGGAATATTACAGTTTGTGGTTTGATATGGCTTGTGATACTGAGCTTGTTGTTATAACAAGAAGTAATCCAGGTAAGCCTAGAGAGGCAGGCAGATTTGATTGGAGCACTCTTTGCCACAGTCTTTGCTAAGCTCTGCACTTTCTGGAGTTCATGCAAACTGTAACATGTTAGAGGCTTTCTGAGCTACAGAGGTTCCAAAAGAATACAGAAGACTACAGAAATGTATGGAGCAAAACTGGCTCATTTGAGCATGGAGTTAAATCCCCTATTCTGCTCCCAATATTTTTTATACTTGCATTATTACAAAACTTGCAGGTTTGCTGTTCTCCTTTCCAACGTACAGCTGCACTGACTAATGACTCCTGCTGATTCTGCACAGACCTTGAAATAGTTTGCACTGCTGAAAGTTCAGCTCTGTGTTTTTTAAAATCAAGCCATATTTTTTGGAAACCACATTCTCTATGGTCAGTGTTTTGGTCTCCAGATTTCTTAACACCAAAGACAAACAAAAACAAATGTGTAGATGATCAGCAAAGTCAGTGAAGTGCCTCGCTTGCAACCTCTCCCTGCAAGCATCAAATACTAAATGAAGTCAGAGGGATAAAAAGAATGAGTTAAAGACATAAGTTCCTATATAAAGAAATAATGGTACCCATGATTGCAGGTGCCTTTTTACCTGTTTGATATTAACTCCTTAAACTAAGAAACTTTATCTTTCAAAACTATGAAATGTTTATGTCACATTATATAAAAAATAAAAATACTTAGTCTGCATTTCTTTGAGATACTACGTATTGAAACAATATCCATTACAGTAGTTACAATACAAGATAGATTAATACGTTGTACATTTCAGCTGTAGAAAAACTGTGCAAATTCAGTGAAGGTCAAATTTCTTGTGGTTGAACCCATCAAGTAAATACAGAACATGTTTTGTTTGCTTGGCTTTTGGAGGAACAAAATGTTTTTATGGTGTTGTAGTCATATTACACTAAAGAAAGCACTGTAATATATTGCATTCCAAAGCCAAAGAACAATAGAGTTGTAGGCGTTGGAAGGGAACTCCAGAGATCATCAAGTTCAATCCCCTGCCAAAGCAGCTCCCTAGCCCAGGTTGCACAGGTAGACGTCCAGGTGGGTCTTGAACATCTCCAGAGAAGGAGACTCCATTACCTCTCTGTGCAGCCTGTGCCAGTGCTCCATCAATGCACTGTGAAGAAATTCCCACACACATTTGTGCACAACTTCCTATGCTTCAGTTTGTGGCCATTTCCCCTCATCCTGTCACCAAACAGTGCAGAGAAGAGTCCAGCCTCATCCCTTTGCCCCCTGCTTCTTAGATATTTGTAGTTGTGGATCAGATCCCCTCTGAGTCTTCTTTTTTCAAGGCTGAACAAACCCAGGTCTCTCAGCCTTTCCTCATAAGGGAGGTGTTCCACAACCTTTGTCATCCTTGCAATCACGCCATTATAAAATAGGGAATATACTGACATTCAACATAATCAATCTCAATCATAACAATTGGAAATGAACTTTGAAAATCGTTGGAGAAAACCAAGTTCCTTCAAGACATCCTGCAAAGAAGCAGAGAACTAGAAACTCAGAGTGAACAGTAACATCACCCATATGGGACTCTCCTCTGACAGGGAGGGAATTTGGCTGCTGGATCCCTCTTATACCAGCTGAATGTCATTATCACAAGGATATGGAGACTGTAAGGTGTCTGACTCTTGCTGGAGCTACCAAAACATCAGCTGGAGCAAATAACCAGACTTTGACTATTCATCTGCAGCTCACAAAATCAACCATTCCCATGGTCTCATGTATCATATTCTCATTTTGCCAGCTATTTCAACACGCTGCATAAAACAGACACAGCATTGCTCATGACAGTGACACACTACAGCCTTTCTGAGACTTGGTAAACTCAACTGAAGTCCCTCCTCAGTCTGACATAGAATAACAGTGTGACTGCAGGGCATCAATACCTTTACAAGGGCTGCTTATTTGGGAGCATCCTTGGTTTTAAGCAAAAGTTGTATGCAGTAAACAATCTGAGCAAAAATCCTGTAAATTCAGATTCACTTAGTAGTAGTTGCAACTGATTATTATTATTTTTTTTTTTGCAAGAATTTTGTTTGAGGCTGAATTGATACCTCAGCTCCCAAGATGAAAAAGCTGTTCTGTATTGATTTTTAAGTAGCTGCATTTGGGAATTAATGTGTGGTAGGGAATTATGCCATTTTTAAATAAACAAACAGTGGTGAGTGTGAAAACGCTAGCCTGTTCATGATTCACTGAAACACAGGGTGTATCTCACTATTCCTAAAGGAGGAGATAGTTCAGTTCATTGGTTTTAGTAGTACAAATAAACACAATGTGCTTCTAGTTATGTCAGTGAGTCACAGCAGACTGTAAATTAGTATCGCATTCTGTGTTCTTGATGTCTGTCAGCTTCTTTATTTCTAAGCAGTGGAGCATGGTCTACCAGCGCCAGCCTCACTCCTGCACTGAGCAGTACTACCACACTGTTTGAAAGCTCCAGAAAAAACATCAGCATGCATGTCCCTTTGGTCAATCTCTAAGCAGCATTTGTGCATTGTCCCACCCAGGACTGCTCCAGTCGGAATCCCTTGTGCCCTTCATACAGGGGCATTTATACTGCAACCATGTAAGCTCTATTCAAGAAGTCACACTGCCTGCAGATGTGGGAATGGCAGCCCCCTCAAAGAGCTACTGGACTACAACTGTAACTTTCAGAGTCCTTAACTTGTTATATTCTGTTCCTTAAGAAAGTACAGGAATGCGAACAGAAATCCCTGGAATTGGAAGTTTTGTGTGGGTACATGGTATTTCCCGGACTTTTGTTGTTATACCACAGAACACCAGTCTAAATGAAGTTTAATTATTAAAGTTGACATTTTTCATCATTTGCCAAGTAATGGTTGACCACGTGCAACAGTCATATTGGCAAAACTGCTCTGAAGTAGGGCTATGAACAGCTTAGCCAAAACACCTTTTTGTCACTAGAAAAAAAAATGTTTAGGGAAATTGTAGCAGAAAAAACATGGTACTTTCATGTCTCTACTGACCTCACTCCTACATGGCACCTAAGAGTTCTCAGAAGTCAACAAACTCCAAGGAGATACTGTTTACTGACATAGGCATCAGCTATAACCTCCAGTCCCCTCCCTGATTCACACTTCCTCTCAGCTCGTCTAAACAAGCCCATAATCAGAAAGGCACATCTCTTAAACACAACATGCAATACCATTGAACTGTAAGATTGCATTAAAGCAATACACTAATAAAAACAACAATGCTTCAACGTATCCAGTTCCAAACAAAAAGTTTTGTAACCTTCGCTTGGACCTGAATAATTTGGCAAATGCGCTAGCATAAGTCATGCAAATTCTTTAGCATGTATAAAAATCATTCTACTCTGAAGCAATTACTCCACACAAAATAAACATGCAATTCACATTAAAACTTCATTTATGGTGAAAAAGTTTGACCACCTGGAGAAGATCATCCAAAGCAGTCAGAAAATTTCCCCCACAGTTGTCCCCAGTGACTTGATAGGATCTGCTCCTCCCAAACACTCAACTCCCATTCTCTTCTTTCCAGGAAAATTCATCTTTTCATTTCTACTCACATCTAAGAGTTTCCTATTTCTTTTTTTTTTTTGAATCCATGAAACTTACGGATTTTGTTTAAAACAGACTCCTGCTCTGTGTGACCATTCCAAAATCCATCTTCTTTCTCAGAGTAGCTCTCACGCTTTCTTCCCTTTTCCTGCATCCTTCCTTTTCCCATCCTCACACCAATCAGTCCATTCACAGCTATGCCTTCATACATATGTGTTACATCAGCTGCAATTGTCCCTCATGCTTTGCTCAGACCACTCCTGTTTTGCCCCATGGCAAAGCAGAGAGATGGAACAGGAAGAAGCTACATGAGCAAGCCCAAGATGATTTGAAGACTCGACTCTGACTAAGAATCATGTAATCATAGAATGGCATAGGTTCAAAGGGACTTTAAAGATCATCTAGGTTCAGCCCTCCAGACAGGAGCAGAACTCAGTCACTAGATCAGGCTGCTCAGGGCCCCAACCATCCCGGCCTTGAACATCTCCCAAGATGGGACATTCACAACCCCTCTGAGTAATATTTTTCCCTTTTCCCCCTAACATCTAACCTAAGTCCCTCTCTTCTGGTTTAAAACCATACCCCCCTTTCCTATCACTATTAGTGTAAAAATTCATTTCATCTCCTGCTTATAAGCTCCCTTCAAGAACTAGAAGACTGCAGTGAGGTCTCTCCAGAGCTTTCCTTTCTCACACCTTAACATGCCAAGCTTCCTTAGCCTTACTTCACAGGAGAGGTGTTCCAGCCTTTCCTTATTTATTCCAGCCCAATCTTTATGGCCTTTCTCTAGACTCTCTCCAAAAGCTCAACATCCTTCCTGCACTGGGGGCCCCAGATGTGGACACAGTACTCCAGATGGAGCCTTACAAGGGCAGAAAAGACAGGGACAATCACCTCCCTGTGCCAGCCACCCCTTTTTCTGATGGAAACCAAGACATCATGGGCCTTTTGGGGTGCAAGTGCTCACGTAAAGTTTTTCATCAATCAGAACTCCTAGGTCCTTCCTAGCGGAGTTACTCTCAAGGAGTTCTTCTCCCAGCTGGTATGCATATCTCGGATTACTCAACCCAAGTGCAAAACCTTGTACTTAGTTTTGTTTAATCTCATTAGGTTCACGAGGGCCCACCTTTCAAGTTTATCAAAGTTCCTCTGGATGGCATTACTTTCTTCTGCTGCATCAACCACGCTGCTCAGCTTGATACCATCAGCAAACTCGCTGAGGACGCACACAGTCCCATCATCTATGTCACTGACAAAGATATTAAAGAGTACTGGACCTAAGGTGGACCCCTGGGGGATGTAGCTCATTACAGGCCTCCACCTGGACACAGAGCCTTTAGCCACAACCCTCTGGCTGTGACCTTCCAACCAATTATTTGTCCACTGAATAGCCCACTCTTCAAATCCACATCTCTTCAATTTAGAGATAAGGAAGTGGTGGGGGACCATGTCTTGGTCAATGGAGTTGCCTAAGAACAAAGCTGTGAAACCTTGCTACCCATTACACCACTTAGAAACTTCACTTGAACTGCCACCCTGAAACTCTTGTCCAGTAAATCTTCACAGAGAAAAGTTAGGTCTCTTCTAAAACACTGAAGGAATTTTATACTGAACCCCAGAAACTCTACAGAGGGTAAGAAAGAGCCATTTTGTCAATGTAAAGAAAGAATATGGTCTCCAAATATATTTGTCTCCAATTAACTTGGAGACAAAAATAGAATCTCACTGTAATACATTTGCGCTGGAAATGCTGAAATTGAGTGTGCTCAATGTGCCTTACTGGTTAGTCATTAGTCAGTGCAACTCTTAAACCTTCAGCACAGTGCTTAAGTGTAGCAAAAAGACTAAGTGGAAAACTGCTTGCAGCACAACTCCTGGTGTAGGACTGACTTTCTTTCCTTTTCTGTTCCCCTGACTTGGAGCATGCCACGTTCAGCCTTCACACTGCTGTTCAGGGAAGAAGCTCGGCCTCTGTCATGCACAGTTGGCAGCTCTGCAGCCTGAAGCCACAGTAGCAAGGCCTCAGCCCCTGTACTCGTGCTGTGGGGATGCATGCAGTCCAGCTCCAAGCTGAAAAGGAAGAGCAATTGAATGACTGATCTGTAAGGAATATACAGGCTGCTTATTTTAGGCTGCAGTTACCTTAGTTCTTCTAGTATGTTTGGATCTTCATGCAATGGAGCAACAAACCTGGGAGAAGACATGTCTTATTACTTTGAAAACTCAGTGACAGCCATTCTCATCTCTATTATTATTGTCTGTAGGCATTTCAAGTGATGCAACCTTCCCAACACATCCCACAGACTGCGTATTTGGTTTTACTGTATTTTAGACACAAGCATGCCTATCAACAGCTTGAACTAACACTTGCAGACACTAACTCTTCTGGTCCATCTGATATTTCATTACTGTCTCAATATTTCAATCACTTCTCATCTGCAATTGAACTTGGATATCAACTCCTTCATATCTTTTATTCAATGACATGTAATTGCTATTTTGAATTTTTTTATTTTTTATTTTTTTTTGCTAAAATCTCCAGCGGGAAAAACAAAGAAACTAATTAGAAACAGTCTAAGCATATCGTTCTAAGAACAAGTATCACAGCCACTGTACATATGGAGCCGTGTCTAAGCACTGAATGTAGTTATGTCAAACCTGGGCAAGAATAACAGCTGAATTGATAAATACGCTTCTAAAGCATGAAAAAGATCTTTAATATCTTCATCAATGACCTGGATGAAGAAATAAAGTGCACCCTCAGCAAGTCTGCTAATGACACGAAGCACGGAGGAGTGGTTGACATACCAGAACAGAAGGCTGTGATGCCATTCAGCAAGATCTGGACAGGCTGGGCAGGGAGAAATCTGATGAGGTTTAAAAAAGGCAAGTGTAGAATCTTGTATAGGAATAACTCCACACGTCAGAACGGGTTAGGGGCTCTGTGGAGAAGGATCTGGTTGTCCTGATGGACAACAGGTTGACCATGAGCCAGCAGTGCACCCTTGTGGCCAAGAAGACCAATGGTAACCAGTAGACATTAAAATAAACGTGACCAGCCGGTAAGTGACGT
Organism: Oreortyx pictus; assembly: GCA_036925125.1. Classification (NCBI taxonomy): domain Eukaryota; kingdom Metazoa; phylum Chordata; class Aves; order Galliformes; family Odontophoridae; genus Oreortyx; species Oreortyx pictus. The sequence goes on from JAUPFR010000004.1 coordinate 56,806,456, forward strand.
GATTCTTGCCCTGCTGAGGCCACATCTGAAGTACTGGGTCCAGTTCTGGGCTCCCCAGTTCCAGAAAGACAGGGAAGGTCTAGAAAGAGTCCAGCAGAGGGCTACAAAGACTATGAGAGGCCTAGGGCATCTCTCCTGTGACAAAAGGCTGAGGAACCTGGGACAGCTCAGTCTGCAGGAGAGAAGTCCGAGGGGATCTTATCAGTGTGTTTAAGTGTGGGTGTCAGCTGGAGGTGGCCGAGATCTTTTCAGCGCTGTTCAGCAATAGAATAAGGGGCAATAGGCACAAACCAGAACACAGGAAGTTCCAAATGAGCGTGACAGAATCAGATATTATACTCCAAAATTAATCTCTTGTTCTCATTTTCCTTCTCACAAATGCTCTCAAAAGGCACCAACAGCAGTTATAAATTATCAAGCTGAGAATGTGACGTTATTGTAAATTTATCCTGGAGGACATGTCAGAGCTACAGCTCAAAGAAATGCTTCACTTACCTAATATCCACATTTCTCAAGTAACATAGGGCCTATCATCCGACCAGTCCTGAAACGTGTTGTCCTTGATGCAATATTATTGTGTTTTCAAATGAGTGTACATGATTTTGGAGAAGAAACTTTACAGGAACTCTTAAATATCCCAATGATATTTTTATTATTCTTTTGAATATTTTTATACATCACACAGAGCTTAAGAGCATGACTATAAAAATCATAATTCACAGAAGAGTTTAAGAGCTGAGCAACTTACACGAAAGTGATAGTCCTTAAGATTTTCCAAGGTTGTGACAATATGAAATAATGCATGTGTTTAATTCTTGATGTTGAGAACTGTGAATTTCATCAGGCACAGAGGCCCTTTTAAAGCATCTTTTTGTTTTGTCTTGTTTTGTTTTAATACTCTTCTAGAGTCCTTTTCCTTATTACACTACTTGATACACTTATGTTTTCAGTTCTGAGCTGCCCGATGATCTCAACCCATTGTGTACCTCCCACAACACACACAAGCAACTGCAGACATCCATTTGGGTCCCCTCTTCTCTGAGAATAAACTCAGACCATCAGGTGAAGTCTATCAGATGGTGCAAGTATATTCTCATCATTTATATGTAAACAGAAGTCAGAAAACCTTCAGTAAAGGCAGTTTTTCCTTAAGAATAATAAAGAGCTTTTGTGAGAAAATGAACCAATCTGCTCAACACTCCACTGACATTCCTCTAAGATTGAAATACAGCATTAATGTTTGCTACAACAGCATTTATATATAGTGAATTGGCTCAATGAGTAGGAAATAGTGATTTATCACAAAGAGTAGGCTTTAGACAAACACGTATTTAGAAGTTCAGTTTGCTATGATTTTATTTAAACAAGAGTTTAATGTTTTCATGCAATATTTGCACTTAAATAATGACAAACAACAGAAGTAGTTAAAGAATGCACTAATTGTAGATCTTAGTGAATATACAAAAAAACTCAGCACTGTAGGTTACACTTTCCCAAAATACTGCAGCAGCCGAAACACAGTGATATGCCTTACAAGGGCATAGGAATGTAATTCAGAAATCACACAGGAACTACCCATTTCCTTTAATTTCACAAACAGGACAAAAGCAATGTTCAACTCCACACACTGATTTTTCAAATAATGTTTATACAGTACCTTGAGTTATACTCAAATACTAAAAGTTAGACATATTGTTTATTCAGTAAACAAGTATGTGGTAAGCCTCTACTACATTTTCCCTTGGTTTTACCTGGAGTAGCCATGTTATTTAAAAGTGGGCAGGTTTGGCACTTTTATACTGATGTCACCAATATTAATATTTCTTGGGATCTCTGGCAGATTCATATTCTTTACAGCTGAAACAGCCCGGGCTGGAGCTCCTGCTAAACCAGCCTGTGTACAAAGTGAGGAAAAACGTAAGTCAGGCACAGCTGGATACAAAATTCAATAGCAGGACACACAGACAACTAGTTTCTCAAGTATTTCCATGGTTTTACACAATTAGAAAGACCACATGGTAATTGTGTTTGGAATGAAATGGGTTATTTGGAAATATTAATCCAGAAAGAGAAAACAGTTCACACATTCATTTTTATATGGTGAAACATATATTGCCAACTTGATGGAAAAGTGCGCAGGGAGGTATAGGAGGCTTATCCACCTGTGTGTAATGTGTAGGTTACTGAAGATACAATCTTGAAATACTTAAAGTCCAATGTGCTGTCTTTGTTTCTCATTTAAGCAAAGAGTTCATACTGATCACAGTTGACTGATACTGGTTACAGGTTCAGTACGTGTAACCTCAAAGCAACAAGTTACCGAATGTCAGTTGGATCACATTACTTATCTACAAGCATATGAATATGAGGCAATTCAAGGTGGACTGGCCTGAAATGAAAAGGATAAAAACTCTGCATCTGGGTGATACAGATTTTATTTTTATTATTATTGATAAATTTAATTATTATTAATTATTATTATTTAGACTTTTATTTTGACGCTTACAAGTAGGCTTAAAAATATTCATAAAAGGCAACAACCATAAAAATGATCTTCAAAACTACCAGAGTTGTACACTGTGCCATCTTGCAGGCCTTGTGAAAAAAAGGAGCAATCTACAAGAAGCAAAGCAACATGCCAAGAACTGGTAAAGAAAAGACTAAATGTAGGAACTGATGGTCTGCCATTAAGTTTGATTTTACTTAAGAGTGCCAAGACTAAAGAAATCAGTGCACGTGGACACTAAATAATTCTGAAGAAGAAATACAGCACTTCAGAAGGAGAAAAACATCTGGAAATGTTTTATATTTCTATCTTCAATTATTAAATAACATTTGTAGGTAACCACTGCCCAGTTGTAACCTTTCCAGATTCAAGTTCTTCACTGAAATTCATTGCAATTGCAAGGGCGTAATTAGACTGCGGAGTAAGTTTCAATTCCTTGGTGCCTACCTCCACAACTACACAAAAGGTGATAGACACCTCATACACTCCCGAGGCAACAACTCCAAAGGCTGTACAAAAGTACTTTTTTCCCTTGTACTATTCTCTTAATAAAGAAGTGAATGTAAGGTCAAATTAACACAAGGTTTCCAGTTTAAATCCTACCTACATTTCTGCTGCAGATATGTACATTATCTCTTCTTCCCTTCAAAAATAAAACCCATGGTCAAACTAAAATCAATTTAAAAGTTTCTGACTTTGAACTAAACTATTTATATTGTGTGGAAAAGCTAGAGGCTCATAAATCCCTAGGTGTCAGTCACAGCAGGATTCTCAGTACCAGGAACAGAGACCAAAAAGCCACGAGTCATCTGCTGCACACGTGCTCTGCCAAAACCATACCAGTTGTGCCTATGTTGGGAAAAAGATGTGGAGGTAGAGGAGAAAGCTCAGGAAATCTTAGATCTCTTAGCATAACCAAGTAGTTTGCTCTCATTCTGGTTCCTCACATAATCCAAATTATCAGTTCTCAGTCCATATGGCTAACTAAAACTGAAAAAATGCAAGCAAATATTTTTAAAGCCTCTTTTTCCTCGGTTTCCATTCACATCACCAAGTTTTCAGGTCACGTACTTCAAAGGTTTCAACTGCAATCCCTTTATGAAGGGGCAGCTACGGACCTAACAGTAGCAGCATCTGGAAATGCAAGTATCCAAAATCTGTAACCTTTAATCTGCAATGTCTTAAAGAAACAGCATTAGAAAGCATCTTTGAGGAAAAACTGAAATGGGGCAATGTAAACTGTTTTCCATAGAGGAGATGAAAATAATAATAAAGTAGGAAAAGAAAGCAATGAATTATACAATTTGTAACTGAAACAATGAGAAACCAGAAAAAAATATCATTAAGTTATGGACATGGTCCACACAAACAGGCATGGCTGGCAATTTGAGAGAGAGATGCTTTTTAGGTGACTAGGATGGAGATTCTTAACCCTTATTCAATGAAAGTTAATTACTCTCAATGAACAAATAAAAGTTTTAGTATAACTGGTCATCATTTTTACCTACCTGCAGCTATCCTCTTTACACAGATTTACAGTCCCTGCCTCCCGCCCCAATGGCATAGGATACAATGGAGACACAATGGAGAATTATTCAGAATACCACAATTGACACGACCATTGCCCTTCCTCCCCCTCAGGCACACACATTTCATTAGTATCATTCTGGACAGGGATGGGGATCAAAAAAGATCCCTAACAAAAGCACTATGAATTTCAGACTACATCTCTTTTGGAAAGCAAGATTGTCTTTCACTGCCATATACTGCAGAGGAGATTTTCAAACACTACAGTCTTTTCTCCTGTTATTGTCTATATTAAGTTATTCAGTGTGTATAAATATGCACAGCAGAATGCTGTTTATCAAAATTCATGTCAACTCTATAAATAGTTAACACAGTGTTTCTGAGAGCAAAAATTTGTACACAATATCTAAAAAAAAAAGACAACTGATAAGTACTTAAGCTTCAAAACTGGGTAACTAATGCATTATCTCAAACGTGATTACATCTTCATTTATGTAGTCCTTTCATTTATTTATCTTTCACTGAAAGTGAAATACTTCACAAACACAAAGATTCTTCAAGAGGTATTTTCAGCCCAATGTGTTGTTAGGCAATTTTTCAGAGGTACCTGATGAAGAGCCATCTTTGTAACTGCCTTTATTAGGAAATAATTCAGCAGGTATCTTGGTGAGGTGCAAAGAAAAACTGTTCCACTTTAAACAAAAAATCAAACCACGCAAGCTTTTCACATGCAGTGAATGGTGGATTGTCTGTCACAGCAAGCAGATGACTTGATCAAGTGAAAATGAAACTTCTGAAGACACGTTAATGAAATTTCAGGAATACAGTACAAATTGCATAAAGCTGGTATTACAAATAGCCAATACACCAGATTTTTGCCATAGCTGCTCTGTATTCTCAACTTCCTTCTTATCAAAGGTTGTACTTGAACCTTGAAACACTGTGTATTATTGTTTTAGGTTCAGTTACTGAAAAAAAAATGCTTGTGAACATGGTCATACACTTTTAGAGCAAAAGAGCAATGCCACAAATGCAAAACAATGCTATTTTAAAGATTGAAATAGAAACATATAGTAACAAATCTTGTTCTAACGGTCCTAGTAAATCAAGTGAGAAACATTAACTGCTGTTAGTTTTCTTAGGTCATTATTACTACGGGTATTTATTTTCTTCATTGTTATAATCATCTTTTCTTATAATGCCCCGTTGGTAGCATTACAGGAAAGCAATCCCAGAAACACTGTTTTACTTAAAAAAAAAAAAAAATCAAACTCGTATCATCTGCAAAAAGCATTGTATACCACAGATTTAGTTCTTACGTACACTGAAAAAAAAAAACAATTCAGACTTCACCCCAAACAGAGCTAGCTATCACTAAAATAAACATTCAGAAATATACAGCCTACTGGAAAACAAAATAATGCAGGCTAAAGCTTTGCAAAATAAGCCATCCTTTTTTCAGGTATGCTGGAGGTACAAAGACCTCTCTGCTGCTGGTGTTTCATACTAGTGCTTCTTTCTGGAACAAGTATGACTTCAAAGCAGCAAAGTTATGAAAGAATGAAAGGATGCAATGCATAATATAAAGGAATGATTATGTCCTCTGCTTATGAGATTAAATAAATGAACATAATTAGAGAAAAAACAAAATGAAGTCTGAAGGTATATCAAAATGAGGCCAAACAGATAAGAAGACTTAAGGACGTACTCTTAGAAATTTTAAGCACTTGAATCACAAAGAATAATGGATGGGAATGATTAATTTTTTGTTTGTTTTTCATTGCCAGACCCAAAAATAAAAACAGAACATGTGTGAGCAGAACACAAAACACAGAAGTAAATACATAAAAGAAAACCTGAAATCAAGCTCCCTACTGCTCCAATGAAATATGGATTATATGTTTCAAGTGTTAACATAATGGGTTGAGTAAGGTAATTTCTTTGATTTTCATGTGCTACAACATGCTCCAAATTTAGGTAAAAAGTTTCATACTACCCAAAAGTACTTTTGGCTAACGTTTCATAACTCACTGCTACTAAAAGCAATTGCAAAACTGTACTTAGTAAGTTTTAAAGGTTTTTCCTGAAAAGATCACGTAAAAAGCCAAGAGCATAGCTATTTATAAATTAAACTTTGTCTGCATAAGATATTTATACTACCTGAAGTTCAGATACATAGATACTTAAAAGGAATGGAAATGAATTTTGTAGTAGCGCCACTAACGCTGACTGACATTCAAACCATTGAACTGAACTAAATGTTTCCAACAGCAAATAACAGGGGACAATGACCAAAACTGAACTTCACACATACTGTTTTATCCTCCTTTCCTTATTAAACTCAGTGATTAAGGGTACCAAGACACCATAAAGCAAAATACGGTTATTCAGATGATAAGGGCAGCAAACAGACATCTGAAGGTTTGCACATGGCAATCACCCTTTCCATTTTACGTCTGACACACTTGAGGATTTACAGAGCAATTCTGGTCTATCTTTATCATCTTTACAAATAAGACTGATAATTTTATTTCACATGTATAAAACTGTCTAAATTTGCTAGTTTTCTTTTTACGTTTTGTTTGCCTCAAATTTACTCTAAAACTTAGTTTCTCTTTGCAAGACAATAAGTTGTTTTCACTTTGAGGAGAATTCTTCTTTCCTACTTTAGATTTTTCCTATCAGAAGGGTATTTTGATTGTACTGTTGCGCTCTATTTTGCTTTCTTCAGCTTCTATTTAGATTAGTTTTGCAGCTTTTTACATGCAAGTTCATATTTCTTTGTTTATTAAACAATGATACAAAGAAAAGTTAAATTCTAAAATGCAGGAAGAGAAATAAAATAAAAAATATGATGTCAATGGAAAGCTAGTAAAATACACTATAGCCAATAAAAAGATGAGGGAACTACAAGAAGAAACTAGCACAAAAAGTAGGCTACATAGACTAGTATGGGTATTTTTACACATAATTTTTGAGTCTGGCCTACATAATTTATTGCCTTTGACATCATTTTGCTTTCCCTTTTTGTTAAAAGTACATTTTTTCTCAAAGTCAGCAATACCTTTGTCTACCTGTCCTGTCTGGGAGACTGAAAGATAAAGGTCTGTAAGAGAGAAGAATGAAAGAGCTAGAAAAGATCAGGATGTCCGGAAAAAAATGAGGTCCAACTTAAAAGTCTAAATCACACATAGTTGAACACTCCAAATAGAGAAAAGGTAGCACAGATTTACCTACAGTACTTCCAGAGGCACTGGATAAAATACCAATGATCCCTCTCCCAAAACTTCCCTCCCTTAATCACCATGATCTGTTGGCTTTAGAAGAGTTGACCAGAAATCCATTCACAGACAAACACTAACAGGTTAAATGGAAATGCAGTAAAAACATTTCTCAGCATAAAAGCACAATTTCCTTCATAGCTCATCCACGCAATATTAGGAGCTGAATCAGAAATCAAAGCTATGGACTTAATCACAGAGATTTAAACAAATAATCTCTGCTGAAAGGATTAAGAAACCCTTTGAGCTGATAATATTTACAAATAGTTGTAAATTAAATAAACGTGATTTATCTCCTTTGCTAAATTCCAATTGACAGTCTGTTTTGAAACCCAATAGAAGACTAAACAAATACCTGATGTCAAACGGCTGGATTTTGTATATTATGGAATGTTGGCTGGGCACACTACAAAATTTAGAATGTTTCTGTAAATGGAGCTCACTCACAATTGTACTGGATTCATCACTTCAGGCTACAAACAAAAAGGCAATTCAACCTTAACACAGCTATTTTATAGATGCAAGAACCACAACTGAGGTCAAAGAAGCTGAATAGACTAATGCTTGAGTGTGGTGGCATAAGTGGCAGTTCTATGATCTACAGCCAAAAAAAACCCACAAAAACCTGACTTATTAAAAGTATTTTTTTTCTTTTTGAAGACAGAAAGCCAAAAGGATCCACTAGTTCTGATTTATTTGTGAGAAAGATTAAAATATTATTAATTGAGTTATTACTACTTCTAATTTACACAAGCTGAATTTGATATTATATTGGAAAGACAATTTCAGGAAAGAAATATTGAAAAATTTACAATCTTTATCAAAAAGCCAAAAAGTAAAGACATAGCAACCAGATAATTTCTGATGAGATTCCATGCAACAAATGATTAATGATCTATGGAAATATTTATCAGGTGTTGTGAGGTACCACAGTACTAGAGTAACTGTTATATTTGAGAAGAAACAGTCACTGGTCACATTTCTGGTGAGCAAGACTGTTAAATGTCCTACTCCATTCCAGTCACCAACTGTTTCCATTTTTTTACTGCTGCTTCTTTGCCTTCTGTAAATCACCAATGAACATAAAAGAATAAGTTTCTATTTGCCCTGCACATGCTATGACTTCTAAATTTTGTGTTTTGTTTTGTTCTTCTATCTTCTAGAGCCTAATTTTCTCCTGTAAGTACCTTAAAAGAAAGAATGACTTACTGATGGATAATGGAAAACAGAAAATACTGTAGATGCATTTCAGTGCCTAGTGAGAGTCTGCTCTCCAGTTGATTTGGTAACAGAATAAATATAATTAAGAAAAAACACTTTAATCAAACATTAGACAGTATAGTAGAACACAGCTGCTTAGTAATTTCAGCTTTTGGGATACTCTGTTAGTCTTCCATCAAAAAAAGAAAAATGAATGTATTTAGAAATAATTCAAACATGGCAATACTTAATGAGACTTCCAAGTATTCATCTCTATAATCAATTCTTCATTCTAAATTTGCAGAAGATGTTAAAATGAATGTCTTGGACATCTTCAAAATCTAGAATGCAATTTTTCTGAACGATGTCGTATCATACATAGCTTATTCCAACTTTTTACAGTGTTCTGCTCTTGGAAATAGTTTGGAAGTTGTGAAAAACAGACAATAAAGTGTAACAAAAGACTCAAGAAGATGTGGTGTGAGATTCTAGAATTAGGAGAACAGTATACATTGCACCACAAAAAAAAAAAAGATGACAAATTAATTTCTCTCCTGGTTGTAAGATATACTCAGTCTAAAACTAGTAAGTTCTCTGTGTCTTCCTCTCAAATGTCATTTAGTTCATATTTATGCCACCTGTGATTTTTCAATCCATTCAGCTGACCTCAGATTTAGAAAGAATCTCCTATTTAAGGAGGTTTGCTTACAAATTTGAAAAATAAGCTCTGAAAATCTATGTTCTTATGCAGAACTACTCTGATCAGTAAGAACCATTCAGACTTAGCAAAGAACTACTAATATTTTAGCTTATATGACAAACCTGTTAATGCTTAAAAAGTCATATAGCTAAAATAATTCTAAAATCCTTTCTTTTTCTAAATTTCTCTCCTATACACAAATTCAACAATACTAAAGACAAGCATTTTAATATCCAGATTTGTACACTCCATAGCATAACATGGAATTACAAGTATACCCTGTACTTGTACTTTTCTCCACAAGTGTGCCTCTTTTCTACTTGTCAAGAGGAAAGAGATTCCCTCAAGTTACATGTGTCCCTTGCTCAGAGTAGTACATGCATGTAGTGAATTTCATCTTCTCACTGAAATCTCCTCAACTAACAACCAAATGTTCAGATTATCAACATGATAGAATTTGCATTTAATTTAAAGTGCCTAAAACTGGGTTGTAATTTCTATCAAGTCGATTTCAGTCCAATTTATTGTTTTGTGCTTGCAGGATTTTTGTGCACTAAATATACTGCCACTTATTTCAGCAGATAGAAGCATACTAGTACACAGGAATATGTTACCTACACACTTCAGTCCCTCATATAAATTCACTTGTTGTAATGATTAGTGATTTCCAACACAATAAATACTCTGGAAATAAAATGCTTTCTGCAAGACAAACTCACAGAACTACAAGTGTATCCCAATAGCAATGACATGTTCTGCTACTAGATACACAAGGCGAAGTCTAAACAGCAGCTCCTCTAAGCAATTACTACATATGATGAAAGATACAGAACACTAACTTAATGATAGATTGTGAATTTTCAGTACTTATAAGCAAGCAGCTTGAAGGATAAGCAGTATTACATAGCATGCATTTACTACAATTATGTTTTTAGTTTAGACACTACACAGTATTGCTTCATTCTTACCTCAGATTTTTCCAGTTTATTCTGAGCATCAATCTGAGTGACAATTTCATTCATGTTGGTCTCCAAAACCATTCCACCCATCACCATTTCAGCCAATATATTATGGACCTAAAAAGAAGACCACAAGAAAATTTTACAACGTCCTATACACAGCTGACAGATGATGTCTAAATTCATCTATCCAAGAACACATATATTATGTAAGTCAACTAATGTTAGCAAACTCTTTCAAACAATTTGGGCACAAAGCTTATAACATGCTGTTCAATTATGCAATACGCTCTTTCCTCATAGTTCTTTTACCAAAAATCTCATCAGCTATACTACTGTGCTTATCAATGCTAGTCAAATAAACGTTGGCATTCATCTTTCTTTTATTATGTTTTCTACCCAAGGATATTAGAACAAGAGTTCTACTTAGCAGTGTCAGTAGTAAAGCTAAGAAGCTCTAGAATACTAACAAATTTCAGAGCAACAGTTACATAAAACTATTTTGGGTTACATCTGTAAGGGATGAGACACATAATTTTGCTCACAGTTACCAAGGTTAGGCTTGGAAGCAGAGGTAATACACCTGAACGTATAATAACATAAAGTCACAGAATTACCAAGGTTGGAAAAGACCTCCAAGATCACTCAATCCAACCGTCCACCTACCATCAGTATTTCCCACTAAGCCTCAGTACAATATCTAAACATTTCTTAAACACCTTCAAAGTCAGTGACTCCACCACCTCCCTGAGCAGCCCATTCCAGTGCCTGACCACCTTCCAGAGAAGAAATTTTTCCTAACGTCCAACATGAATCTCCTCTGGCACACTTTAAGGCCATTTCCTCTGGTCCTATCCATAGTTACAGGGGAGAATTGCATGCTTCTACACACTTTTAACCAAAACTCTTCAGCAAACATATAACGTAAAATTTTTGAAGCCTATTATAATTCTGAAGATAAGGTACACATAATTACCTCTATGAAATAAAAACATTGTACACTACAATGCATCAAAGCATAATTCTGCTATTACTTGAGATATTCTTGCAAAATAGAAAGCGTAAAATGTTATAAAAAATCTCTACTGAACACTGAGAACTGACAAGGAATTGCAGCCACCACCATCAAACCAACCTGATGCATTAGTTTCACAAAAACAAGGTCAAATGTCCTACTAGTTTTATGATTTTGTTACTCTTTTTTATGTTTTAATTTAAAAATTTTTTTAAAAATTACTTTGTATACATCAACTATATTATATATTTTATGAGGGGGTCTCAGAGAGCTCTGCTCTGAAAGTAACACCTCGTTTCATTATGCTAGCCCACAGAGAGGCAGATGGTGGTGGTATGGCAGCAGAGGTTGAACCTTTCCACCAATACTACATTACATTTTGTTGCCATATGTCACATGGTAGAAGAGGGACAGTAAAACAAAATTCTGTCTGACATGGAACTGTGTATGAAACAAAAGTGTGGAACAGAATTTGTCCATGCAGAAAAATGGCACCCATCAACATTCGCCAACACTTGCTGAACATTTGTGGAGACTGATTAATGGGTGTGAACACAGTGAGGAATTCAGTGGTGCATTTCAGCAGAGCTGACAGACAGTGGCTCACCTACGCTGGTATAGATCTTTACAAGCAGGAGAGGCATGCAGGCTCTCTTTCATCAGTGGCAAAAATGCACAGCTAATGGTGGTGACTTCATTGAAAAATAGTGTCTTCTAGCTCAGAACTTGCTCTATCAAACAGTGCTATTGTGCTCTTTGTATCTGTTGTAGTTTCCAATGATATAAATATGAAGTATTACTTTTGGTGCAACATGCACATTGCTCCAAAAGCAGTCTAAGATAATAACTCATTCAGTGTGGTCCAGATGTAGTTATGTATGGGAACTGTTGAATCACAGCCTGAACCGCTGATTGATCACCTGAGGCGAGCACTGGGTCAGCCGCAGGGGCACAAGTGAGTGTGATTGGAAGGGGTGGAGATAGACTCCACCTCTCCCAAGATCCCATTTAAGGGCTGACCACCACCAGGGAAGGATCTCTGGTTGGAGATCCCTCCCTAGTGAAGTTGTCAGCAAGCCCTGACCATCTTCAAAGGTGAGCCACTCTTTCCTTATTAATTATCTGCATATCATCTACTTAAGCCCATCAAAAATATACCATCTTTGGCACTATTTCTTTTGGGTGCTATTCTTGGGGGTTATTTGCCCTACAAAGTGGAAATGCAAGTCATGGCTTAAAGCAGCAACTAAGCACCTGGTGGGAAGGCAGGGCCAATCCAAGGGAGCTCAGGTGCATGCAGGGTACCTGACCATCCAGAAGGGGTGAAGCCAAGATCCACCCCTTCCCAGACCTCACTTAAGGGTTAGCAGTGGAGATGAGGGTATCTCTTACTGGAGATCCCTACCTACTTGAGACCCTCTAAAGGTAAGCAGCTCTTTTCCTTTATTTTCTGTATTTACTGATGTTGCATTTGGGCTCATTCTCATTTGCTGTAGCCAAAGACTTTGCTTCCCCTGCTATTATCATGGAACTTTCCACTCCATCATAGCATTACACCCAAGCTAGCCAAAAGGTTGGACGTCATTACAAAAGTGATGCAAAATAATTCTTCTGGCTTGTGATGAGGTTAATTGTAAATCTTTCCAGCATCACAGTAAGAAAATAAGATATAAACATAGTAATCTTACATTAATACTCTCTACACTTTCAATCCAAATACACTGAAATATTCTACCAACATTTACTACTCACAGTGTGAAAACAGGTTGAGTTTTCATTTGGCTACAAACTCGCCAAGAAAAAATTCATAAACTACTGATAAAGGATACAATGTATTGAAAAGAACCACCTTAAAAAGAAACTCATCTTTCAATCAGTTCTCAGTTCTGTAGGCACAGAAGGCTTGGTAACTGAAGTTCATAAACCAAGACAACTTAAGAAATGGTTGGCATGAGAAACAAAGTACCAAAGATTTAAGCAAGGAGTTAACAATAACCATTAACACAGACCCCATTTAAAAAGCACCACATCACTGCCCTTGGTGGTAGACATAACGGGCACCCACTTGAAAGCAGTCTAACTAAAGATGTTGTAGAACCAGAGTTTTAGGTAACTATAACAGAGCAGATGATTCCTTAGGGATGTGGCAGTGCAAGTGTTCCAAAGTAAACAGATTTTCAGCTTCATTCACAGTCAGACTTTACTCCAAATCAGTGATGTTTCTAAGTTTCAATGCAGGCTGATCAAGCCTTCCTGGCTACTCCACCAAGCTATGTGTGATCTCCCTGATATTATAAAAAGGCTAGCTATTACAGGATGCAGGGCCATCAAAAACAAATGATCAAAGCCATAAAGATCTTCATAATATGGAATTTATCTGGTGATTTTGGTTTATTTCATTTTATCAGTATTTTACTGATTTAATTATTAATTATTAATAAATTAGTAAATTATTAATGAATTAATTTGATTTTCATGTATTATTTTTCCACCTATTATAACATCTAGGTTTCTCTTTATTTTCTCATTTCTGAATAAGCATTACACAGACTTATAGTAGGACTCATAAATAGTGTTTCCCCCACAAATCAGGGAGGAAAATATGTTAATTTCTTTATTTTAAACTTCATGTGAATTTGGATAACGTGATGGAAAGACAGTTGTACATCTCCTCCATGTCCTTAACATTCAGAATCTTGTGGCTTGGGTTGGAAGGGAACTTTAGGATCAACTAGTTCCAACCTCCCTGCTGTGGGCAGGAACACCCCCCCACACTAGTCCAGGCTGGTCTGTGTGAGCAACCATGGAACCTATCTGCCACTGATTCTGCAATATTATATCTGCCAATGTTGTCACCTATGCATTTAATCCAACTGAGCTGAAGCTCAATGCAGTCTCCTGGTCATAATCAGCTAACTTACATGGATGAGCTGACAGAGATGCTCCTCATTCCATGGTGTGACAGCCATGCATAGGTGTCTGCATGTGGCTTGTCTTTCATATCACAGTGTTAAAACACACCACTCACTGCACTCACATCTACTGTCTGGTCTTAAAAAATGTTCAGCAAGCACCAGTCAGTGTCAATTGGGTGCCATTTTTTCCATATTAAGTAATTCAATTACACACCTTCATTTCATACACACTTCCATGTCAAGACACCGTTCTGTCAGACTGCCCTGATACTGTCACCTATTGCACAGCAACAAAATGTAATGGAATACCGGTGGGAAGGTTCACCCTCTGCTGCCATACAATCAATATCCACCTCTGATGTCACAAGCCAACAGAATAAAATAGAAGGCGTTATTTTCAGAGCAGCCCTCGTATTTCACATCTCAAGCTACAGATCAAATTCCTTGCCACAAGAGTATTGCGTGATTTGGGTGCTTTAAACTCAGAAGCTAATATATAAGCCATTCATCTTACAAGTTCTTTCTGAACTTTAATCTGTCATTTTGGAAGCAGCCAAAGTATTTCAGCCAGGCTGAAATTCCTAATGACTTGTCACAAACAGGTTATCAATTCAAACACCTACTCAAGCTCATTTGCATTTCAGCATCTGGTCAAGGTGTAACTGGTTCTTCAATAAACAATTTCCTGATTTTGAAATAAACTTAGTCAGTTTAGAAGAGTAATTTCAGATAACTTGTTACTATTTTTAGGCCACTTCTAGTGATCTTTGTCTTATTTTTCTTTCATGTCTTCCTGCTGAAGAAAAAAAGTGTTCACAGACAGGGAAAGCAATGGTAGGCACAAAAGACAACTGAAGGAATAAATGTATTACATGTTCAGTTCTTACATTCTTGCGCCATGAAATGATAAAGTCCTTTTAAAGAACAACTAGTATAAGTTTTCTCAAAACTAGCTTAATAAATAAGGTACTTTTACCTGAAAGCTGGGAATATTAAAAAAATCTATTTTTTACATGTTTAGCAAAAAAACTAACGTCCCTTAGAGATTTAGCAGAAAAAGATACATGCAGCTTTTAAGTTAAATAACCACAGCATTTAACAGACAACTGCCAGACATAACAGAAAAACTCCTATGGCACATTCAGTTCTAAGTAACGTAACACCTAAACAAAAACAAAACAGAACAAATTATTTAAGTCTTACTCTTACTAGTAAAAACAATATTTATATGTATCAAACATTGTATGCGTAATAACACCACACAAAGCTCTTAAATACATTTTTACTTAGAAAAGTAGGCTATGTTCAGCTTTGAAGTCTTAAAAATAACATCTCCATAGAATCTGCCTAGACTCCACTAACAATAGAAGTGGAATCACTGCATATTTTGATTCAACTGACATTCAGTATTAAACATTTTACTTGGCAAGAAATATTGCAGGAGCTTATCACTGTACCTTGTCTACATGGAAAATTAAATCCAGCTCACAGACATTTTCGAAACACTTGTCTAGTGTTTCCACAAATACCTGAAGAGAGGAAAAAAAAAAAGGTCAGAGGTCAAGCTCAAACAGAAACTCAATAGTTCCATTACTTTTGATGTTCAACAAAAGTAAATACGCAAAATAAACACTGGATAGACTTTAAGACATTAAAAACATCCACAGAGAATAGGTGGTTATCACTGTTAACAGAATGCTGTTCGTATATTGGAGGAAAAATTGTTTGTACAAGTCAGTTCATGCTGCAGCCCTGCTAGAAGTCACAGATGTGACAACAGTTGCATCTTGATGTATAATTTTCACCAGGGTCAGAAACGTTTTCTTTAGTATCTCGTACATTCTATGTTTTGGTTCTAGGAGAAATGTAACACTGATAACATACCGACATTTATAATTGCCTGCTAAGCTAAGGTCATTCTCAGCAAAGGGCCCAAGGAGCTGAGAAGGAACAGAATTAGGACAGCTGACTTACACTGGCCAAAGGGTTATTCCATATTATATCAATTGGAAGGAGTTCTGAAGAGGGCGGGAACTGATTTTTTTTTTTTTCTTTCTTTTTCCTCTCCAGCTGCTCAGAAGGCAAGCTGGACATTAGTCAGGGGGTGGTGAGCAATTGCTTGGGCACCAGTTGTTACATACATTTACACACATATAGCCATAACTATTACTCTTTTACTTTTCTCTGTCTTCATAAATAGTTCTATCTTAAACCACAAGGTCTACCTTGTTGTTGTTTTTTGTTTTGTTTGTTTTCCTCTTCCCCATCCCACTGAGAAGGTGGAGAGCGAGCAAATAACCTGCTAGGTTAAACTGTAACAGTAACACAGTCTATGCTACAATTTTCTCAACTATCATTCCGAATTTTCCTTGATGTTTCCTGGGAATGCAATTATTACTATGTTTACCAATTACATTGCATGCATATCCCAGTGAACCAGACTACAGTTAACTTTGCTACACAGAGGCACACATCTAACGCAAGGTGTCAACACTATGGCTTCTGGGAACATTTCAGGGAAAATACATCAGCTTTACCATGGTTCAGATCTGCTGAATTTAGGAGGGAATAAAGAGGTAGCTGTTGTAATATCACACCTGAAGAGCATTTCAGGCATACCACCACTTGAACTCAGAAAGGTTCAGCAGTTTGACCCAGGCAAAAAACGCAGCTCTGAATCAAGAATGTAAGTGCACAGAGCAGAAAAATCCAAGCAGCTGCTCAAGTACAAACACTGACAACCATTGCCAGATATGGATCATATGATACTCTGCTCTGATATCTCCTTAACAGAATCCTTAGGAGGCAAGCTAAGTAAGCTGCTAAGAACGTTCCACCCTCCAATGATGCCAGACAATGAAATATTTACGGCGCTTGCACTCCCATAGCTCCTCACGGTCATTCACTATGTGACTGTGGTACGCACTGACAGAGACAAACCCTGGTCTTACAGAGATATAAGCACAGTTTCTTCTAGGCAAAGGATAACTCTTGTTGACTTAAATGAGATGTGGCAAGAACTCCAATTGAAGCTTGAGAGTTTAGGGTCTTCAAAATGGGAAACACCATCTCTAAGAATTTACAGATCATTCATCAGTGACTAGTGAATAAACTGTAAATTCCATGAAATTGTAAATATAGTTTTGTATGTGTTAAGGGTTTTTTGCTTGTTTGTTTTTGTTACAGAATGCACTTAATATTATTTCTTAAGTTGTCACATACATACATAATTTTTTTTTGCAATTCTAAGCTCAGACCCAAAAGCAAGAACACAGAAGATGTTAAATTCCTGGGTTTTATTCCCTCTCGTGTCAACATGATTTATTCATCTCACCTTGAAGAGGAACCATATTTTTAATTATCTAATCCTAGAGAAATCAGAATTTCTGTTGACACATTCTGCCAACAAAAGGTGGATAAAAGGTCTGCCTTCACAGACACATATTTATATCTACAGACATAAATACATATTTATGTCTACAGACTCAGAGAAATGTGTTTGGTTTTTTTTGACATCAGTGGTTTCCAGTTGTCTGCCTCATAAAACAACAAAGGTTACTTTTATTTCCAATCCCTTGGTTTCATATCTTGCTTACACTTAAAAGAGTAGCACACTCTGCCATTGCTAATTACTACTGCCATTCCACTTTAAAGACAAAATCTAAATTATGTTTCATACATTAAAACAAAGATCACTCTTCGATACCAAATAATCAGTGAATAACTTAAACTAGGAATGTGGTATTTTCGTAGGCAGACTCAAAACAGTAAGGATTACTGACAACAGTTAACTAACAAAATGAATAAGTTTATGTTAAATTTTACTGAAGCTAAACAAAGCAGATTTTTTTCTTCAAGTAGGTGTTAACTGGTTGTGATAATAACTCTTACATAAACTATACACAGGAGGCAAACAAATAAAAAAATCACATTAAGCAGAACAAACTATACAGTTCACAACTAAGTGCAGCAAAACAAATGACCAGAGATGTTCTCCTACTTTCCCTGCACATTAGGAGAACGTGGATACAAGGACACTTGATATCAGCTGGAGAAAGACTGAAAACAGTGTAACCATAACCTTAACCCAAAAAAAGATTTAGTATTAAGAGCCAGAAGATTTAGACTGTTCCTGAAAAAAATACTCCTCATAAACTCCACCAAGTTTCAGCATGAATTTACATATTCTGACTTCGATATTCATTTAGTGCATTGAATGTCAATGTTACACAGAAAAAAACAAACAAACAAAAAAAAAAAAACCTCTCTAAAGGCCCAACAGATATGTGTATTTAACAGCAATATGTATCCTCACATATCAACAACACTGAAGTTTTAATTTTCTTCCTTGGGCTTCCCCCATGAGAAACACTTGACTCGTAGTTGCAGTGGTTGCTTTCACACCTTCACCCACTACACAGGAACAACACACTGAAGGAACTCACAAACCTCTGCCTGCAATGCATTAACACACTAAGTATTTTTTGATGATAAAAGGAAAATCAGGTTCCCCTGGCTAAGGACTTGCTACAGAAACCCTGGAAAGTTCATTCAGCATAATGCCAGCACTGATAAAGTTAAGAATCTACTACAAATTATTAGTATTTAGTAGCATTGATCTGTAAAGGAAGCTAGATTTTTTTACACTGGCATTTCTCAATCTCTTTTAAGATACTTTTAAATAACTGATACGGATAAAATATGAGCCACTTTGCTTTTATTAAAATTTTAATTGAGAATTAAATGAATTGCACACAATAGCAAGCATTGCCAGAAATTAAGTAGTCCAGTAAATACTGCGTATACTGCAGCCTTGTAGATCAAAATAATCAGAAGAGAAAACATACGAGTTGTTCCAGGCAAAGAAATAAAACAGTGCAAACACACCTTGTGATGTTATTGGGAAATAAATGGAAAAGAAACAGAAATACAGAGCAGACCATTACATACCAGTGAATCCACAACAGCTATCTAGCTCCCCCTTGAGCTTCATTTTTGAAACAATACTTTTAATTTATATACAGTGAACAGAATCAAAGAGGTCCCTGTGCATATTAATACATTGAAACAAAGACCACCTTTACTACATAGACCTCATTTCTTCATCAGGCAAATAATAAGAAAGGGGAATAAAATAGAGATTAATACTGGGAATATAAGTAAACTAGCAGAAAAAGTATAATATCTAATTAATTATATGCGTCTGATGCTACATATCAACAAAGAACAGTATGTGCAAAGATGTAGCAAAAACAATAAGCATGATCCACTTCAAGAAGATCCCACTTATTTCTAAATACTTCAGCATACAATTAATTCTATTTCCTCACTTGAGTGTACCACCCTTCACTGTTCTTGACTGTTCAAAAGCTTCTTGAAACTCCAACTGATTGAGAACATAATATTCCTACAATAAAGACAGTCCTCTGTACTCAAGGCTGTTTTATCTTCTTTAAGGATGACTTGCGTTAAGTTATCATTCACATTTCACTTCAAGTGCCTGAAGACTGTATTTTCCCACAGACAGTTATTTTCCCATACATGCACTAACGTCCCATCTTTCCTTTCATAAATGTAAATAACTGGTACCCCTAGCTGCTACAGAGAATGCCACAATTATGGAGTAAGGAAGACAGGAAAAGTCTTGCTGATTGGTGAAAACAAGTTAGTTTTAAAGAATACCTATCAATATATCTGCTGTATTGTCAGTATGGGGGTTTTTTTTGTAAAAACATCAAGCAACACGTTCTTTCTTAGCTCTTACTCACTACTTTCTGCCCAACTCTCAAAAGACTACCAGTGCTGACTGAGCACTAGTTGCATTTTTGGTTTTGCTGGTTGATGCCATGCTTTTTGGGTTTTGCTGGGTTTTGTTACCACAGTAAGTTTCTGTTATATGTCTCTCCTGTTAGTAAGATGAAACTATCCCTGATGTGCATTATTTACCCTTGAGAGTGGAGAAAACAGTTTTTCAAAGTGAACTGCACAGTATTTCCCATATGCATCTTACCCAGCAACAATATCTTACAAGGTTATAAGTAACTTTTCATGGAAGAATAATCACACAGATTTAGCTATTTACTGAGACTGGATGTCATTGTTTTATGATTTTTTGTATTGGTATTCCACATCATAACATCATGTAGTGCATTAAGAGTTAAAGAGTTAATACTCCAGCTCCGTGGATCATCAACAGTTATGGGTATACCTGTCTCAGAAGAGAAGAACTGCGTTCCCCAGAGGACGGTGTGATGCTTTGCATTTTTACGTGTTTCCACTCAGAGGGAAAAGATAAAAACTCTCTGAGGTCACGGGACACTCTCTTTCCTTCCGGATGGACTCAGCAGTGGGTGCTCGCTGCCGTCTCGCCTTCAGCGTTAGCGTAAGGCCTTCGGTTTATCGGACACTCTCTCTTGCTCATTTTATTTGATTCATTAGCTTCAGTTCCAATTATATTGTATTATATTGTGTTATTTTGCTTTCTGATATCTTATTTAGTAAATTAGTTTTCCTCCTCAGATCGTTGCTGCTGTTTTGCTTCTAGGCCCATCTCCCTTTTCCCTTTCCCCCCTTCCCTTTCCTGGGGTGTGGGTGCATGGGTCCCCCCCATGAATCGTCACAGAACCGGGCCAAACCAGCCCATAAACTGTTGACACTGGGTGCCTAGGGAATGCAGCAACAGGGTCCAATCTGCAGAAATGTCCCGCAGAAATGTTGAAGGGCCTAGGAATACAGGCAGTGCCCTCCTCCATTTTCCCAGCTTGAGACTGAGACAAAGGTAGAAGGAGATCAGCTGAATGACTGGATGCATGCATGGTGTCATACATAGGGTTCTGTGCTATCATCTTGGATGCACACCCATGAGATCAAGCATACTATCATAGGATGGAACATAAATGACTAGGACAGACAAGAATGTTCTGGGAAGCAAGCTGCCTGGACTAATAGAGCTTTAACTACATTTGATAGGGGAAAGGGATGAACTTCTGAGCGAGAGACAAGAACCAGGGAACGCTGTCACTTTAGGAAGCAAAACAGGAAAACCTCAGATTTGTTCCAGAGAAATTCGGGAGAGCTCCAATAAGAAAATAATGCAACCAATAGCCCAGGTGAAGTGCCTCTATACCAACGTGCTCATCGTGGGAAAAAAGCAGGAGAGAGAAACCAAGATGCAATTCGAAAACCACAACCTAACTGCTATCACAGACAAATCACAGAAATGGAACACTACAGAGAGAAACAGACTGCTCTAAAAAACAACCATGATCAGGTTGAGAACTTGTGGAGAGCTTGGGGATCAGACTGACAAAGGATGTCTGGTGGCTGAGGTCTACCACAGGCCACAGGATCAAGTGAAGCCCCTGTTTGAGTCCTTCTTGCTTCAGCTACAAGAAGTATTGGCTGAGGGGCTCTCATCTTGATGGGGGATTTCAACCGCTCAGATTTCTGCTCAGAAAGCGACAGGCTTCAAACATTCAAAAAATGACTCCTAGAATCTTTTGAGGATAACTTCCTGACACAGGTATTACATCAAGAGGAGATGAAGCACTGCTGAACTTGGTGCTCACTGATGCAGAGATGCTCATTAAACAGGTAAGTAGTCTAGGGTGCAGCAAACATATCCTGCATGAGCTCATAATCTTGAGAGACACCATCCTGGCAAAAAGCAGAGTCAGTACTCTGAAATTCTGTCTTTTTAAGGAATTATCGTTTGGGATGCCCTGAGAAGCTGGGTTCAGTGACAAAATAGCAGATCAGAGCTGGCAGAACTTTGAGGACGTTTTTCTGAGAGCACAAGAGCTCTGCATCCCTCAGCATAAGCAAGCAAGCAAGAGGGTGGTGAGACACTGTAACAGATTGTCCAGAGAAGTTCAGGATTCCCCTTCCCTGGGGTTACTCAAAGCCAGGCTGGATGCAGCCCTGAGCAGCCTGATCTAGCTACAAGACAGAAAAGACTTAAGTGTTACACAGAGGTCTGGGTTCATCTCATCTGTTTTTTGTTGTTTTCATGAAATCATTAAATAAGTAGATATGTAGAGGACCAGTTAATCAACTCAATATACATAAGGCTTATCACAAACTCCAGATGGCTTACCATTCTCTGTATTGTCTCTGAACTATAGTAAATAAAGACACAAAAATGTTTCAACACTTACAAAAACAGTGCTAATTTACTTCAGTAGATGCAGGTGTACATACATATACTGCCAGTCTGCACTGCACATGGGGTTGAGATGTAATAATAAAATTTTTGAGGGTGCTTTTCCAGAGCAAGATCCATTTAACTCTGACTGTTATTGCTAAAAGGATCAAACAGATTGTGAGCCAGAATGGAAATCAAAGACATTTAATTTGTCTGTATTTTCTACTGCAATCAGATGGCTGAATTATAATGAGCTAGAAAAATGGGGACACTGAACAGCTGCAGGTACTGTGGTAAGACTGTATTTAAACAGAAAATCATATCTTTAAAAAAAAAAAACAAACAATCAAGTATTACTGTCAATAAAAATATCACTGATATTATTTGATATTATTGATATTATTCTGCTTTATTCAAGTAGCTACACTGGCTTGTAATGTAGCACTGGATCATAATGGAAAAAAAGGTGAAATATATAGATCAAGTGATGGAAATCCATCCAAGAACTTTCGGCATAGGAAGTAACAGAGTTTAAAGTTTATAAGGTACTAGTTTTGCACCTAGGAAGGAATAACAGCATGCACCAGTACAGGTTGGGGGATGACCTGCTGGAGAGGAGCTCTGTAGAGAGGGACCTGAGTGTCCCGGTAGACGACAGGATGACCATGAGCCAGCAGTGTGCCCTCGTGGCCAAGAGGGTCAATGGTATCCTGGGGTACATTAAAAAGAGCGTGGCCAGCAGGTCAAGGGAGGTGATCCTCCCACTCTACTCTGCACTGGTGAGGCCTCATCTGGAGTCCTGTGTTCTAGAGGCTCCTTCCAACCCCTACAATTCTGTGATTCTGTGAAAGCTACTAGTCTGTCACTTTTAGTATACCATAAAAATTGAAATGTTAGCTGAATCTGCAAAATGACCCTGCAAAACACGGCCAGTCAGACTGACTGATTTATACTGTTACTCCTGTCTTTATTTGATTCAACAGGAGGTATTGATAAGAAAGCTCTTTATCTGAAAAACATTCCTAAGACACATGAAACATTAACATTCTTCTCTCCGCAGTTCATAAATATTTTAGAAATCACACAGAGCAATCAGCAGCCAAGCAGGTCCACAGAACAAACTGCTGAAAGCACTTAAGGCCAGTACAGACATTCAGTAACTCACACAGTTCAGCATGTTTCTATGAGTAAAGATGATATAAGCAACTAGAAAAACAGTTTCTGTTCTCACTCTCCACAAGCACATCTGGAAAGAATACATCTGCTGGATTTACAGTCCAGAGAACTTCACCCCAAAGAGGTATTCTGAACACTTGTAGATAACTACAAGAAAATATTCAGCTCCACCAAGAAAGGTTTGTGGGGAATCACAAAGCCTCTGAGGTTCACGGTGCTCTCTGCAGTAAAATAATCGATATGTACACACCCATGTCTCAGGACATCACAGATTTTAATCAAGTAACAAATCTATTTTCTTGACGCATGAGCTTTTAAAGGTTATAATATTCTAAACATGTATACAGTGCAGATGTAAACACAAGTATACATAGTTCAGGAACATGAATAAATTTATCAGTGCTAAATCAAGTTTTAGAAGACTTAATAATGAATCACATATCCAACACCCAATTTTATGTGATGACATATGCTACCTCAGGGTGAGAAATTATTCTGTGATTCACACCAGTGGCTACAGTGACAATTAGAGAAATTGCTTATGGACAACTTCTAAGTTGAGAAATCACTGATATAGTCATAGTTCTCTTGAAGTGTATTTGTATGACCAGACACAGTTTTCCTTGCTTCTTTATCTTTAATGATGTAGACATATTTAGCAGCTTAAATCATACATGCTGCATTGGGAGCATTCACAGAATTACTGATCTTGAACAAGCCACGTTTGCCCTACTGGGACTAGTACATTGGGACTGAGAGGACCATATATTATTAATGTAATCTATAATTTACAGTATCTTTGGGAAAAGTGTAGTGAATCAAGGATTGTAATACTGATCCTGGACCATTGTGCATGTAGGAGCTAGTGATCCACATTACATTTCAAATAAGCAGGCACTGGCTTGTGTCATGCTGCACGTACACTGTGGCTCCTAGGAACTGTGCCACGCTACAAAAATACCTGTATCACAGGACACAATCAGTTAGTTAATCATAGCTAGCACAGAGGAGCCTTAAGGCAGCTCTCACTTGACCACAGCAATTACATCACTGGCACTTCCTTACCACCATCAAAAATGGCAGAAAGAGGTTCTCCTGAAAACACCTCTTAAGAACTTAAGTTTTCCTAAAGAATAAATATAAAATAGCTGAAGGGACCAAAAAGGTGAAATTCTCTGCATGGACAGGATCTGCTCTGCACAGTGGGAAAATCCACCTGTGTTCCATCTGGCGCTGCACAAACACAAGATGCCCAGCAAACGAAGGGATGTAAGATTTACTATCTTTATTCCTTTTCTTGCTCAGTTTTACCAAGCAGTTATCCTGCTAAGCTAATTTCTTGTCAAGACTTTCATACTTAGACCCCAAGAATCCTCCCTGTTCCCCCCCTACCCTCCATTTCCCCACCCCGCTTCAGTGGGGAACACACGCCTAGAACAGCATTTACAATAATTTTTAAGGCATATCTGAATAAAAACTCCTAATCCATCATGATTGCTTTTAAAAGTTCCATCCTAACACGTTCTGGATGCTATAAATCTGTTACCTGCCTGTGGTGAATGTATACACACACACACACACACACACATATATGCATATGAAAAAGCATTATGAACAGCTTTATGGATCAAAGTTTATGTATCACCATCTAAAATTGTCTTGGCAAATGCTTGAATTGCATAATCTTGACATCCAGACAAAACAAGGCCTGCAAAGCTGCAGCAAAAATGTAACTGAAGATTGCTCAGTAGCTTCCAAATGAACTGTTCCCTTACTTCATCATGAACCTGGGAAATTAGTCACTCGAAGAAAGTACAGAAAATTTACAGATGTTCAAAAATAATACTCTGCCCTCTGAATAAAATTCTCCTTCATTACAAATATTATGGAGAAAGACAAAGCTAAATACTGAAGTTCCGAAGTACTTAGAAATCTACTTTAAAAAAAAAAAAAAAAGTAAACAAACTTACTTGTATCAAGTCTAAAATGCCAAGCTCACTTTCTGAAGAATCCACACAAAACACAAAATACAGGGTGGCATAGTGTCGGTAAATTAGTTTGTTATCAGATCCACCGATTAATCTGAATGAGAAAGAAAAACAAAACTTAGCAAAAACACAGTTATTTCTGTTCAAAGGAGGCTTACTGTTAGTGACTGGCTGGAGCTTTTCAAATATCAAACTCCTGTTCTATGATACGATTACAATGGAAGAAAACAAAGCAACAAGACAGCCCAAGTTACATTTTCCACATGAATATAGTTTCTGTTATCCAGACAGTTGTTAATTATGTCAATATACAAACCATCGTATTATAATCAATTCAAACTGATTGTGCAGGTTCATCCAAAAATAAACTTCCACTACACACTAGCAGGCACTGTACAGGCATTAATGTGCTTTATAGCTCAAGAGAACACATGCTGAAGAATCATACTCTGCCTTTCTCAGAGGAGCTGCAAGACCAGAAGAAATCTATAATGCAGACTGGCATTCAGACTATAGAAAAACACTTTAACTGGGCTTATGGTCCATGTCATCAACATAGTATAAGATGTCTGACGTTAAGAAAAATAAGATAATAGTTTGTGAAGCAAAAACATCAAGTTAATGAGCAAGAAGAGAAGATGTCTAAACAGTTATTTCCTTCAATTCTTCTGCTATGGTGTTCCTGAAGAAGATACATACATCATCTTCAGTTCATCGACATTCACTCTGAGCAGCAAGTCTGAGAAAATAAAATTGAAGTACTTTGTAACCTGAATCTACATGGCTATGCATCTCATAATTCCCCCTTAATTTAATACCAGGTAAAAACCACCTAAATTCTTTCAATTCCAGCTAGCAAAATGAGGTGTTTGGCCAAAATGCAAACTACAAAGTGTTCCCTGACAAAAAAAAAAAAACTTGCATCCTCTGTGTTCAGTTTCTTTTTGTTGCCCAGCTTTATAAAAAGCCTCCAAACAGCTTATCTTACAGCTTTCAAGTCAGCACATTTCTAGCTTAGAATCATCTGCAAAAATCTGATGAATGAATGAAAAGATGGTCAGCTGAAAGAAAAGCATTCTATTAAAATAATCAGGGACAGCCAGGACAGGACAAAGAAATCATTGCTGGCACAGTACAGCTAAGTATTTAACTGTGACTCTGCATAAAGCAACATTAACATACTAGCTTTCAGCCATTAGAAAATTTCCATCGTCAGAGCACTTACCAGACTAAGACATCTCTATGTTTATATTGGAGATCATGAGCTTTCTCTGTCAACTATGACTCCTTTTCCTAGCAGGTGTTAACATAACTATCCAGTCTGGACTATTATCTCAAAACACTTTTCTACTTCACAATTCCTCCTGTTCAATTAAAGTAAGATCAAATTTAAAAAGTAAAATCTGACATGATTCAAGAAAGAATATTTTACTTATGCCTTCTAAAGACAGTGGATACAAGTATCGCTTTCCTCATGCCCTGCTCCACATACAGTAACAAAAATTCCTGATTAAAGCTACAGTTAACACATTTCAAAAACTCTCTTGTTTATACAACAAGCCTGAACCCTAACAGAAGGGTTGGGGAATCCTGCAACCAGCGACTGTGCATTCAAATCCTAGGAGCACAAGCACAAGCATCAGTTATGAATTTTTTTCACTTACTCAATAGGTATGGCCAATGTCAGTGCATCTTCGAACAAAATCAGAAATCTTTAGGGAAATTATGGGGAAACTGGTTAGATATTATCTGCCTTTTTCTTTCCAATCTTGTGTTTGAACCACTTGTAAGACTAGATACAGCACTGTGTCTATTCCACCTACAAATATTGTATATTTCAGCTAGTCAAAAATATACCAGGTACCAATATAACATTATTACTAGTATGTGAAATCTCTCAAATCACATGGCATTTACATTAGAACTGTAAGAACAAGTATGATACTATCAGCAGAAGTATTTTTAAGAATAGAACATTTATTTTAAACCTAATACTTACAAGCCTCCTTCTAGAAAATTACAGACATTTTCATCACGTTTGGATACTAAATGGAAGGTTTCTCTGATAATTTGTTGCTGTGTATCTTCACTCTATAAAAGAAAATGCATTTTGCTATCAAGCAAAATGGATTAACCAACAATACTCAACACCCACAGCATGTAAACAACATAAAGCATACGAGTATCCTAAAACCATCCACTTTTGATGCCTTAAATGTGCCAAGTAACAAGCTATATACTGTTTTTATGTCATTTCAACATCAGTGGTAAAAAGAAGACATTTTTACAAGTTGCTGAAGAACATATTACTGAGAAAGAAAAAAATCTGCCTGTTTCAAAAAAAATTCTGCAGATACCAACATTTTAAATTAGTTTCTTCAATAAACAGGATGTGCTCTGAAGTATTCAGGAGTTGTCCCATCTCCACCGCAGCTGAACAGCTACGGGCATCCTTTGAAAGTACCTTCACACCTTATTTGGCAAAACATACTGAGAGGAGAGCTAAAAAAAAAAAAAAATCCCATTCAACCTAAGTCTTCCAAAAATATGCTGTGAATGGGTTTGTGAACAATATTTTCTCTTAAGCTACTACCTCTCCCTTTTAACTGATCAAGAACATCACTTCTAAGTTTGAGTTCACTGGACCCTTCTTGAATCCCCACTACAATTGTCCATCATTCCTCCACATTCACTTTTGCTATGCATCTGTAGGAGTGGACTTGTTCCTCAGAAGCATGCCTGCTATCTTTCACTGTGGTAATCTCATATTCCTCCTCCATGCTTTTTATATTACCTGGGAAGAGAGAATGGGTCTTTTTTTCTTAAGAAAGCAAGACAGCTATTGAAAATAACTTCTGTTTCCTGCCTGTATTCTCAAAGTCGTTCAGAAACTTATTTTGAACTTTGAGATGGCTACAAATACACATTATGAAAGGTAATACTACACACAAAGGGATAATTGAGACAAGGTTGCAAATATCGGGTAGCTAATTCTGGAGAAGAATAATGACATCATTTCTTCGGTTTCACTTCCGATTTTCACCTTCAAAACTACCAAGTGTTCTGTTTATACAGTTGTATTATACTACTTAATGTATTGAGGATTTCTTCTAATTCCAATTATGAAAGAAGCCAAGGGAAAGTGAAATTCACACAAGAAATCTGTTATTGTC
The DNA here is from genome assembly GCA_036925125.1 of Oreortyx pictus. NCBI lineage: Eukaryota > Metazoa > Chordata > Aves > Galliformes > Odontophoridae > Oreortyx > Oreortyx pictus. The sequence goes on from JAUPFR010000004.1 coordinate 56,835,039, forward strand.
TTATCATTTATTTCTTTCCTCTGACTGCTTTTCCTCCTCCAACTTAGCAATCTGCAGATGCACAGCAGTACCAAAAGACACACA